>CM070736.1:9354165-10554165 GCA_036346245.1 Bonia amplexicaulis | reverse complement strand
TTCATTTGTGTTTGACACGAGAAATCGCTTACGGATTTCTTGCCTCGAGGTATAAGGTGCGGGTATACCAGTTTACTAAAGTACACAAAGAAAAATAAACATGAGAAAGATAAGAAAAATATATATTTTATTTATTCATTTGGGAAAGACACTGCTAAAAATGAGCTCACCTGATAATTTAAGGGAAGTGTATGAGCTCTTGTAATTGGAATAGCAAGCATAGCAAATATGGTTGAATCCATAGAGGTCATGTCCTCATCATGAGACGACAGCCACGTGGCGGAGCAGGTGACGCCGCGGTGGGGAAGGAGGTGGTGAGGAGTCGAGGAGGCGGAGGCCGGGTTGCGGAGGGAGGATGCAATGACCGAGCAGCAAAGCGCAAGAAGGAGACGGTGGCGAGGAGCCGAGGTGGCGGCAGTTGGGCCGGGGAGGAAGCCAAAGAGAGGGAGGACATAAATTAATAAATAAAGAGACAAAATGAGATAAATAAAGAAATAATTAAATAATTAAGATAACTAAATAAAGATACAGGAAAAAAATTATAAATATTTTAAAGATGTAATAAAGAGCTTTATTTATGTTTACATGACTGCCTCATTAAAAACTTTGCCAAGTAAAAACTCAATTTGAGAAAACCATGGCTAAGAAAAAAAGTACAGCCTATAGCTCTACATACATCAATATTCTAAGTGTCGTGCGTCTGCCTGTTCCCAGTCTTTGACCGTAAGAAATATTTCCACCATCTCGTTCGTGAGACTTGTTCTTCTCTTCTCCAGTATTCTACCAAAAAGGCTGAAGGCAAACTCAGAAGAAACCATCAAGACTATAACAATAACACATCCCATGCTAGTACGGATAGCACTGAATATGTCATGTTGTGCTCCTGCCACCACTATAAATTGTTGATATCCTCCTGGCATGACATCGTCCTACTGTCCAGATAGGAAGATAGTTCCCTACTGTTGTGCTCACTTTGTCTTCCTTTGGTGCATGACGTCATATAAGAACCTGAATCTCCGGAGAAAGAACATGCACCCCAGATCTTGTCCCACACGATTTTCTTCTTACATATGATGGGTGGTGGTGAAGGTTGCTGCAAGCGAACTCCCTGAAACTTTCGGTCAAACTTGTGATAACGATTAGCTAAGTACGAACAAGTGAGAAATAGCTACAATAGTCTATCCCCGCTGTATCACCTAGAACTCGGTGAATTGCTGAATCCTCGGAGTTGAGCTCTGGGATCAAAATAAATGCAAAAGCATACAAAATTGGAATTTCTTTCCAATATTTTAGATTTCATAGCAAATATAGCCTCTCGTAAAACTATATCACTTCACTAGCATGCAAGTGAGTAGCTATTAAAATAATATGATGCACAATTACGGGAGTGTTGCGTAATAAACTGCAGACAAAACAACAATAGAATTATAAAAAAGTTCAACCAAAGCTAGTAATCCCTTAGCAACATACCACTGTTACTCGGTCAGTAGAGTATTGCCGTGAAGGCTTTGGTAGTGTGTTTGCATAAAAACGGAAAATGTGCTCTTATAATGTACAAAACTCTTAAGCATCATGTAAGTAGAGTTTCATCCTACCAGCATGTTCAAACTAAACTTTCTTAATTGTACACCCATTATAGTGCAAAAGTTCTTATACAGAGCTATTCATTGGTTAGAATTATCTAGGTAAGATATTGCATCATGGAAAGCTTTATTATATAGTTCCAACCTCTTTCAACCACATTTAACTATCATATTAATAATATGACATGTGCATCACTAATATAGCAAGAAGGATTCGATGTATGTACTGAATAATGGAGTGAGAGTATCCATTGCCTTAGAGTTTGTGGCGGCATTGTCTAAAGTTATTGTAAAAATTTTATTATTGAGACCAAAATCTTCCACAACTTTGACAATGCACTTTGCAATATTCTCACCAGTATGAGCTACATCAATTAATTTATAATTCTTTTTCTAATTCCTAGTTTTCATTCACATAATCAGCAACTACGCTAAGATAGTCCTCCCTAGTTCGATCACTCCATATGTGTGAGGTCAAGGCAATAGAAAATGTGCATAAATTGAGCAGTTCTTTTAGTTTTTTATGACCGTTATTGTAATACTTAACTAGATCTCTAGTAGTTGTCTGTCTAGACACTACAGTAAATTTAGGTTTATGCACAATCCTAGTGTACTTTTCAAACATGGAAGACTCCCCTAAGCCTAAAGGTAGATCATGTGTAGCAATTAATCAACAAAGAGATTCTCTAGCTACCTCAGGACTGTATTCTCAAGTACGTACCATATCATCGGAGTTATATTGCAACTACTTCTGCCTCATTGATGCTCTTTGTTTCATCATACATCTTTGAGCATGTCTTATCAAGTGCTTCGTTTCACCTGAAGACTTCGTAGTCTTCCTTGTATGTCTTATTTAAATGTTCTCATACTTTTGATGTGCTGGACTTGGATCTTTTTGTTCTGGTGCTTGTAGACGTAGAGGCACACAAAATGCCTGATGATGGTACTACAATAGGCTTAGGCTCATTCCCCAATTGAGGTGTACCCTCAAGTGCTGGAGTCATATCAGTCTCGAAGGCTACAAGGTATTCCGATGTAATGCCACAATCAGCAAGAGAAAAATGATCCATGGAGAAAACTACAATAAAAATTACACTATTGTTCATTTCACCGTAATAAAAACAGTAAGAAATTAAGAATAATAAAAATATAAAAAAATCACAATAGTTACCTCTTTTACTGAATGCAGCCAGATTCCAAAATTTCAAATGTTTGGCAAAAATATTTTGAATTTTGCCAAATGTTCACAAACTAGATCTCAATGTTCACAATACAAATGAGAGAAGAGATTGAGGGAGGGTGTGTATTTATAAAAAAATCAATATTTTTGTGATTATTTGATATTTTTTGAATTTTTTAAACCTCTAATGACCAAAAATAATGAAATTTTTTGAATTTTTGACTATTATCGTGCCTTAACAGTCCTTAACTGGTCAAACAATCATAACTAGGTTGTGTCATGTTGATTAGGCCTTAACGAGCTGGCTGTCAGCCCATTAGGCATGGCCCCCGCCTGCTAACCACCTTGGCCAGTCGACCTCCTGTTGTGGCATCCTATGTCCTGTGGTCCTGCCCTCCTCCCCTCGCTTAGCCGCTCTGCTCGCCACCCCTATCCCCACCTCCTCCAATGGTCCGACCGCTCTGCTCCTCCCCCCCACCACCTCCCCCGCTCCGATGCCTACCCCTAGCCCACCTTCTCCGCCATTCCCTCTGTTGCTCCTCCGCCGGTGTGCCACTGGACACCCATCTCCTCCATCACTCAACCCGCTCCCACCTCGTCCGGCGCTTGGCCCGCCCCCCACTTCTTCGACACGCCACCTCCCGCTAGGCCCCTACTCTCTTCGCCGTCCACCTCCTCAACTCCTCTGTTGTCACCGCCCGCCAGATCCACTAGACCATCGGTGGCTTGGCTCCTACACCGTCGGGCCTAGCGGATCGTGCTCACCCGTGCCTAGCACAATACGGTACTATATGTGCTGGGCCGAGGTAGCGACCCAAGCACGACAGCCGCATCGGGCACGATCAACATGTCACATTTAGTCTTGGGTCATGTCAAGCATAGGCCAGGCCAACAGTATTATGCTTCGGGCCAGCACAATTAGCCCGGCCCATTTGGCCACCTCTAAGAGGGAGGGAGAGAGAAGGAGGAGGTAGATGGGGCAGAAGAGGGAGACGACGGGTAGGCCCCACTGCCACATGTGAAAACTATTGCCACATATGCACCACATCAGTTGAAAACCAGGGTGAAATGGCTTTAGGGAAAAGTTGCCCGGCTTTAATGGTTCAGGGACTTGGTTACCCAGTTTTGTAATTAAGAGTCAAATTTTAGACAAATATAATAGTTAAGGGGATCAAGTAGACTTATTCCGCAGCCATAAACAGAACAAACGAATTTGGCTGAGAAACCGATCAAAGTCTGTTAAAATCGGTAAAGAATTGGTACAAATTGATGTGAATCGTTGTTAAATCGATGTCGAAACTTGAAACCAAACAAGAATCCATATGCCAGTCCAGACAACTTTTAGGATCCGGCCCCGCCTGCTCTCTGTGTGGTGTGTCCAAACTGCAAAGAACCTACGAGTTACATAAAGAAAACGTTCGTTAAAGAGAAAACCTTCCAATCCATAGCTCCACACAGGTACAATTTGAAAATCAATTCATGTCAAAATTTTTGATCAAAAGGTTTGAGAAAGGAGCTATATATAATGTTAGAACTTCGAAGTTACAAGAACCAGTCAGCAACTACTAGCTAGATGGAGACCTGGTGATAGCAATCATAAACATAGATTTTCTGAAGTGTGAGGTGGAAAACCACTTCCACCCTGTGCCAAGGGAAAAGCACAAGAGGGTAGCAGCAGAAAGGGAGCTGTAGGCCATGATGACACCGAAAACCTAACAACACCAAATTATCATGTCCCCCTCCAACTCAACTGGATCCAGACTTTAGAGCCAAAAAAACCCTGAGACAGGGAGCATGACTCAAGAGGAATCAAATATGTCCATAAGCATCCTTAAACCATGGAACATGCGCCGAAAGTTTGATTGGATGAAAGAAATGCAGCTCTGGCTCATTAAATTTTGTTGAAAGGCAAGTCTAGGATTTATGTCTCCAATAGGTGAAGTTTCTTATGGAAACCTCATCGCATAATTATTACAGTCCAAATAAAATCTTCTATCCGTAGGAGTGTCCAGTGTCCACTCTCATGCCTACAACCATTAACTTCAGTACCTTCACCTTTCAACGAACACATTAGTTCACAAGAATAGATCGACAAAAGGGTTAAATCATGCGCCCAATACATAAGGACTGCAAGCAAATACACATTTCTTGAGTCAGCGATAGCATAGTGTTAGAAGATCTGTAATCTTGTTTTCAGTTTAGAAGTCGTAGTCGTGTACGACTTGGTGGTCGTGTACGAGTTTGGTCGTAGTCGTATAAGAATCCGCTTCATAGTCGTAGCCGAGTTGGAGTCATAGTCGTAGTCGTACCCGAGTCGAAGTAGAAGAGTAGGGTATAAAAGGGCAGGCCATTGTACCGAGAGAAGAGAGCGAGAGCACCAGATTGAGGCGATGTAGTCGCAGAGGAGGTGCCGAGAAGAGGGCGACCTGTGTGGTCGCAGGAGCACCGAGTAGAGGCGATGGAGTCGCAAAGGAGGTGCAGAGCATAGAGCGACCGACGTGAGCTCAGAGCATGGAGCGACCAGCGTGGTCGTGGGCGATCAGCGTGATCGCAGAGAAGAGAGGCGACCAGTGTGGTCGGAGGAGGCTACCGGCGTGGTCGTAGGCGATCGGCCTAGGTGACCAGTATGGTTGTTGGCGATCGGTGTGGGCGGCCAATGTGGTCGAAGGCGGTCGGTATAATCGCAGTGGAGGTGACCAGTGCGGTCGCAGGCGGTCGGTGAGATCACAAGGTTTGCAAACGTGGTCGTAAAGGAGTTACGACCACGGCCGCAGAACAAAGGAGTGATCAGAGAGGTCACAACGTGGTCGTAACGACTGTTAACGTGGTCAGAGGACCAGTAGAGCTGTCGTAGCGACACAGGATGTGGTCGTAAAGATCCTAGGAACAATCGTGAAGGCTGTAACAAGTGGTATCAGAGCATGAGTGACAAGACGAAGGCTCATGGGTGAAGCATCGACTGGGAGGCGTGGGAGATGCTGCAGACGAAGAACGAGAGCGGTGATCGTGTGGAGGAGGTGCTCATGATTCAAGAGAGGAGCGGGTGTCTTAGGTACACAGGAGTGCAGAAAGAAGCAGAAGCAAGAGAGAAGATCTAAGTGGTCAAGAGGGAAAACAAGATTAAGGAGGTGATTGTTAGAATTTGTAATCTTGTTTTTAGTTTAGAAGTCGTAGTCGTGTACGACTTGGTGGTCGTGTACGAGTTTGGTCATAGTCGTATAAGAGTCCACTTCATAGTCGTAGCCGAGTTGGAGTCATAGTCGTAGTCGTACCCGAGTCGAAGTCGAAGAGTAGGGTATAAAAGGGCATGCCATTGTACCGAGAGAAGAGAGCGAGAGCACCAGATTGAGGCGATATAGTCGCAGAGTAGGTGCCGAGAAGAGGGCGACCTGTGTGGTCGCAGGAGCACCGAGTGGAGGTGATACAATCGCAGAGGAGGTGCAGAGCATGGAGCGACCGGTGTGGTCGTACGTGGTCAGTGTGACCGCAGAGCATGGAGCGACCAACGTGGTCGCGGGCGATCAGCGTGATCGCAGAGAAGAGAGGCGACCACCGACCAGTGTGGTTAGAGGAGACGACCGGCGTGGTCGTAGGCGATCGGCCTGGGTGACCATCGTGGTTGTAGGCGATCGGTGTGGGCAGCCAGTGTGGTCGAATGCGGTTGCTGTGATCGCAATGGAGGCGACCGGTGCGGTCGCAGGCAGTCCGTGAGATCGCAAGGTTCGCAGACGTGGTCGTAAAGGACTTACGACCATGGCGAACAGAGGCTCGTAGACGTGGTCGTAAAGGAGTTTCGACCACAGCAACAAGGAGATCGCAGACGTGGTCGTAAAGGAGTTACGACCACGATGATCTGGCAGAGGGCGTCCGCAAGAGCAGCAGATCTAGTCGTAAAGGAGTTATGACCAGGGTGACGAGCGGAGGTGTCCGCTGGAGCATAAGCTGTGGTCGTAAGGAGTTACGACCACAGTCACAGAGCTGAGGACAACAACGAGAGCGGAGGTGTCCGCTGGTGCTGGAGACGTGGTCGTAAAGGAGTTACGACCACGGTCTCGCAGCGAGAAGACATGATCGTAAGTCGATACAACTACAGCGAGAAGACGTGGTCGTAAGTCGTTACGACCACAACGGGGAGACGTGGTCGTAAGTCATTACGATCACAGCCGGGAGACGTGGTCGTAAGTTGTTACGATCACAGCCGGGAGACGTGGTCGTAAGTTGTTACGACCACAACGGTCGATAGAATCACTGTGTGGTCGTAAGGAGCTACGACTACGGTAATCGGCCGTGGTCGAAGGAAGTGCAGCGCAGAGGCAGTGAACGTGGTCGTAATTTCAGCTGAAGTTTACGACTACGTGGTTGGAGCAGCGAGGAGTGATCGGAGAGGTCACAACGTGGTCGTAACGACTGTCTGTGTGGTTGGAGAACTAACAGAGTGGTCGTAGCGACACAAAAGGTGATCGTAGCCACTTCAACGTGGTTGTACGGCTACAGGAGGTGGTCGTAGCGACTACAGAGTGGTCATAGAGATCCTGGAGCAGTCGTAAAGGCCGTAACACATAGAGTCATCATGTTAAATCATGCACCCAATATGAGCAAGCCTTTATGATTTTTGTACAAAAAGGTTTCAGCTTTCCTACAGCATTGCAGTAAACTGTACTCTAAACAAGTTCAGTCAATGATGAAAGATGTAATTCAGAGATCATTGGGCCATCTTACCAGATCTCCAACTTTACTTTCCTTAGCTTTTCCTAAATGATAAAGAGGAAACAGTGACCCAAAAAGCCTGTGTTTCCTATTGTGTGCTCCCTGCAGTACAAATACTAGGAGGCTCACAGGAAAACTCTGCTGTCATGTTGCACTCTTTTAGCTAATCTGGAAGTGTCCACCACCATCATGGTATGTAGTGCTCACTTGCACCTCCCCTTGTCTTTTAATAGCCAAGAATTCTGTTCCAGATTGGGCTTGACCTGACTTTAAAGACTGTTCTGATTGATCTTAGTACTTCTTCAGAGCTTGAGCTGAGAAGTGTGATGGGTAATGAGATGGGCAACAACAACGTCACCGGTCAACAAGGTATGCAGTTTGCTAAATACTATCTGCTATCTAGGAATGAGTTTAAATATTTCACTGATGAGCTTATTCTGCAATATTTAGGATCAGAAGAGACGGCTAAGGGTTTCAACAAAACCATCGACCATTTGGATGGTTCACCTGGGCTCAACAACACAAATGGTGAGAAAAGCATGGTCGGTAGTCTGTAAGTTTCAGGTTAAAATCCAATGCAATTTAATTTTGAATTGAATCACCACTATAAATCTATGATCACTCATTTGTCTTCTGTTTATGTTAGATAAGGGGAAGGATGGCACTGAGGATGTAGACATGTCGAAGTCCTTAAAGGGCCCTATCATCTCCAATGGTGGAGATGAGCACATGGCCTTAGATCAAAAGAATTCATCCACTCAGAATGAAGACTCAGATGAGAAGAACAGGGGCTCACTTCAGGATCACACATCAACACAAGATGATCAGAATATTAACTTACCTACAGAAGGAGGTTAGTTCAGCCGGCTGATTTGGTTCCTAGCTAGCTTGTTTTGTTGTCTTCATATCATTTTATTAGTTGCTTTAGTATACGTCATTTAAGAAGCATGGTGCACTGTGAAAAATTTAGAAATAGTGATTTCAGTATGACACAGAAAGATAAATGTAGGGATTCCAGTACGACTGCAAACTTGCTACCCATATGAGTAGCTACCCCCTTAATAAAAAGTACATAATGCTTCAATGAACAACTATGCTTCAACTTCAGAATCTAAAATGGATCACTATAAACATAAGCACCGCTCTGCATTTAGTCCTGTTTTCCTATAGCACTATAAATTCTCGTAATAAAATCAAGCAATCTGGCACAGATGATGAACCAATGAAGAACAAGGAAACTGAAACAACCACAAATTCTATAGAAACAATTGTTCCTGTCAGCACCACAATTGAAGATATGACAAGCAATAAGTATGGTTCAACGTCCGATGAAAAAATTAAAAACCTTGTACGTGAGACTAGAGAGAGAAGTGAAGAAAGTACCATAGCTGATTCCCGCTCGTCGTCAGAAGAAAATATTGAAGGGTTGCTAGAAGATGAGGAGGAATCTTGCAGTCATGAAGTTGCAGTGGTGGCTGGTAATCTAGTTGGAGAAGATACAGTTGAAAACCTAGAACAAGGACACACTGGGGTGTCAACAGTAGAGGATCAATTGATGCCAATCAAAGGAGAAACTACATCATCAACTGAATCAATTATCACTGATTATCTTGATGCTGATGATTCTGAGATTAAGGAGGTTGTCAGAGAAGATGAGCCTAGAGAAAGGGACGATTCATCGTATGTGCAACCAGCAGATGACACCAACCAAGAGACACCCAAGAATGATAACACTGGAATACCAGAAGAGAAGGAAGAAATCTGTGAAATAAACAAACTTCCAACAGTAGAGACTGTGATTGAAAGTGGTGAAGTACTAGACGAAGATAAGAAGATCCGTGGGTTGCAAAATCAGGACGGAAATATTCCAAAATGTAGTGCATCTGGTGCTCTTGGTATTGGTGAAGTTGATTCAAAATTTCAGTCATCTTTAACAGATCCCAGTGCAAAAATGACAGAGAATCGGTGAAACATGAAGTAAATAAGAGGGTAGCTGCTGCAGGACAGATATCACATCCTGTAAGAACAACAGTGGAGCGTAATGTAATTGAAACAACACACAGAGAGCAAGTGGCAATGGTTGACAAAGCTATTGCAGTGCAGAATCTATTAGATAATTTTGAGGGAGAGACAGAATTTGATGGTATCCATGACTTAGTCAATCTTGTTGAAATCAATGGAAAAGATTTTACAGGATTAGACTCATTTTATCTTATCACCTTCCTATTGTGAATGAAGAAAAGTTACCAGCAGAAGTCAATGAAGAAGAATTAGTTCCACCTATGACTGCAAAATCATCTCCTCTTCAATTAGTAGAAGATTTTGACAAGAAGGAAGATATAAAACCTGATAGCTCAGATAGTAATGAAGAGACCATCATCTCCACATATGAAGAAAGGACTATAGATACACAAGAAACTATGAACAGCTCACAATGTGATCAGCCTCAACAGATACTGCTTGAAGAAGAACCTGAAGTTGTGAAATTTGAGAGCAGCGGACTCTTAGCACTTGCATCCAGTCGGTGGAATACAGTTCAGCGACAGGCATAATCTTCCTAATGGATCCAACAAGGAGAGAGAAAGTGCATCTGCTACAGCCATAGGTTTTACTTTTGAATCCAACCAGGAGAAAGTCACAGTGACTGTAGGGTTTACTGCTGAATCCAACCAGAAGAAAATCACTGCAAATGCTGAGAAGGCTAGTGAGGAACAGTGTCTGCTTCAGACAGCACCTACACGAAGAGATGCTGGTGAAGAGAATCCATTACTTCAGAGAGCAGAAAACAGGAGTTCTTTCAGTTATTCTACTAAGCAGAACAACAAAGTAGTCGAGGACACCCCAATGGCGAACATAGCTCTGATGCAAGCTAAAGATGAAGCTGATGAAGAATCTGAGAAGATCCCACTGTTGAGCCCCACGGAAACATCAGAAGGAGATTTCAGAGCACCAAATCACTCTGCAAGAAACAAGAAACCACTTCAGAGCTTAATGATAGAGGACAGGGTTTGTATGTGGTCTCCATTGAAGGAACAACAACCGGTTCCTAAGAACAGCACCATTGTTGGTTCTCCAAGAAGCAAAGGAAAGCAGAAGCCAAGAACTTCCTTTTTTGCCAGCTGCATGTGTTGCAACACAGCTACGAACTGATGTATGGTTCCATGTGTTTTCTTTTTCTTAAATTTTCAGTGCTTGGTTGATTACTTTGTCCTAAAGGTTTGATGCTTGAGTTCATTTAGTTAAGATTATCTTGCAGTTGTCGGAAATTTTTGAGATACCACAACTTGTATTTGATTGGAAGTTTGCAAAATTGTCTTCTGTTTTATATTAGTGTATCTGATGAGAAGAATGAATGCATTGGGGTTTATATCAACAATAATGAGTGCAGTGCTCTAAAGGGTTGTCAAGTTACATACATCATTTGTATACTACACGGCATATAGCATTGCAACATTAAATGGCTCCACAGTCGTTTATCTATGCCCAAAATAAGGACACATCCATAAGGCATAAGCATGACATACCTAAAACTTGCAATCATCAAAAACAGGTCAAGTTAATCAAAATGATTTTGCTAGCACATTCTCTAAGATATAAACGAACAGAGCTAACCCTTTCAAGAGAATTACTAAACCAAATTTCCAATAAGAGAATCAAACCTTTAATGTCTCATGGTAGTTAGCACAACAAAATATTAACCACCGAACTGATCCTCTTATTCCAAAGCCAATTTGACATACTACATATGCCCCCTAATTTCCGGTCTTCTCAAAGTAAAATGCTTCCCATGATACTTTGTATGGCATAAGAAATGTTGTTTAACCTCTAGCACCGATAGGTGCACAAGTGGCTGCTGCGAGTGCCTCTACTAGTGGCCTTCACTGCACCTTGTGTTAGCGTGATGGCCACACCTACCAGACCTGCTACTCTAGGAGGCGGGGCCAGGGCCGCAGAGGTGGTCGCCCTCAGCGTGGCTCTGCTCAGTCAGGAGGTGCTGATGCTCTGGTGTCTGGTCGTTAGCCCTACCTTAAGCTCTTTGGGTGCAGCCAGCCTTGCCACTTAGTCTTCAGCCATTCAATGTCCCACTTCAGGTATATCATGTTCTTGGATCCTGAACTCTAGTGTTTCCTTCCACATGACACCAGACTCCACTCACTTCACTTCTTTGAGTCCTTCCGCTCTACCTATTTCCATTCAGACTACAGATGGTACTTCTCTTCCTGTTACTAGTCGAGGCACTCTTTCCACTTCTAGTTTTCATATTCCTATAGTTTCTCATGTTCCTAGGCTTGCTATGCAGCTTATGTTTGCTGGTCATATTACTAATTATGATTGTTGTATCATTCTTGAGCCTGACTTGTGCTATGTTCAAGACCACCGCACATGAACACTAGTTGGTACTGGCCCGCACCACCTTGATTCCCAGCGTCTCTGGGAGCTCAACTAGCTGCCTCTTCCTTCCACTTCCGCCGCCTCCATCAACCAGTCGACCACTACTACCACTGGCCACTGGCCCACTGCATCATTGTTTAGATTACCTATGTTGGTCTCGTCTTTCTTCTTTCGTTGGTAGTGGTATTCTTGGGTTTGTTCCTGGTGATACTTCTTTATCTTGTATGAGTTGTAAGTTTGGCAAGCAGCTGCAGCTCTCTTATGGTTCTAATGACTTTGTTTCCACTCATCCTTTTGATTTGATTCACTTTGATGTATGAGGTTCGGCTCCCTTAGTTTCAAAAGGGGGCCATTGATACTATGTGATCTTCATTGATAACTACTCTCACCATACTTGGATTTATTTCATGTCGTAGCTAGGTCCTTTTTATTTATCAGCCTTTTGCTACTATGATTCGTACTCAGTTTGATTTAGCCATGTGTGTCTTTCGTACTGATTCTGCTAGTGATTATCTGTCTACTACTTTTTATTAGTTTTTTTATGCGTAAGGCACTCTTTCTCAGTTCTCCTATCCTGGCACTCCTGCTCATAACAGTGTTTTGAGCGTAAGCATCATCACATTCTTGAGATTACCCACGCTCTGATGTTGGCCTCTTCTGTTCCACCTCACTTCTAGGTTGAGGTTGTTTCTACCGCCATCTACCTTGTCAAGTTACAGCCCTCCACTACTCTTTAGGGTTCAACTCCTGTTAAGCGTCTCTACTGTAGGTCTCCTCAGTACAGTCACCTTTGCGCCTTTGGTTGCGTCTGCTTTGTTCTTCTTCCACCTCGTGAGTGTATGAAGCTGGCTGCTCGGTCAGGTGAGTGTGTTTTTCTTGGCTACAGTGCTGAGCACAAGGGTTACCGCTATTATGACCCTGTTGTTTATCGGATGCTTATTTCGCACGATGTCACCATCGATGAGTCCCGGCCTTACTATCGTCGTGACACCACTTCAAGTCCGGACACTCTTGCTGAGTTGATCTCCTTTCTGACTTTTCCTAATACTCAACTCTCCACTCTGTTGGTTTCGCTTCCATCTCCTCCTCCACCTCCGCCGATTTCACCTATCAGAGGATCTCTTTATCTCTTTTGTTGAGGTCTCCCCTTTTCCATTCCACTACACTCTTCATCCTCGTTCTGATCCTTCTCCGCCAGCTCTGACACCCTCTACCTTTACTCTTCCGTCCTTGTTGGATCCTGCTCCAGTGCCTTCTTTTCCCTCCTTGTTAGGCCCTACTCAAGTATCTCCTCCGAGGTATGCTCTTCATGATCGGAGTGCGATTCTGTGTCCTAATTGCTATAGCTTTGCAACTTCTGCCACTTCTCCTACTGAGCCTACCTCTCATCATGATGCTGCATCTCATCCTGAGTGGCAGCCCGCTATGGCTGAGGAGATTACTACTTTGGAGCGTATTAGCACTTGGGACTTTGCTCCCCGTTCTGTTTGTGTCACTCCTATCACGTGTAAGTGGGTCTATAAGATCAATACTCATTCTGATGATACCATTAAGCGCTACAAGGTGCGTCTCGTTGCACGTGATTTTCAACAGGAATTATGGGCGTGATTATGATGAGACTTTTGCCCATGTTGCTCATATGACTACTGCTCGCACTTTTGTTGTCATTGCTTCTATTCGGCAGTGGACTATCTCACAGCTTGATTTCAAGAATACCTTTGTCAATGACGAGCCATGAGAGGTCTACATGCACCCGTCTCCTGGGTATTCTGTCCTCGGCAGTCAGGTTTGTCACCTTCGTCGCTCTCTCTATGGGCTCAAACAAGCCTCTCGTGCTTGGTTTGAGCATTTTACCTCTGTTGTCACTGTTGTTGGCTTCTCCACCAGTGATCACGAACCTGCTCTTTGTTCACACCTCTCATGACCGGACGCTTCTTCTTCTCGATGTGGATGACATGCTCATCACTGGAGATGATGCTCAATATATTGACTTTGTGAAGACACGTCTCAGTGAGCAGTTCCAGATGTCTGATTTGGGTCCTCTTCACTACTTCCTTAGGATTGAGGTCACCTCAACGCCTGATGGCTACTACCTCTACAGTAGAAGTACATCTAGGATCTTCTTGATCGCACTTCTCACCGGTCAGTACATGGCCTATGGAGCTTCACCTTCAGCGTCATCCTACTGACAACACCCCTCCCAAGGATCCCACTCGCTATTGCCACCTTGTTGGGAGCTTGGTTTACCTTTGTGTCACTCGTTCTGACATCTCTCATGTTGCTCACATTATGAGTCAGTTCATTTCGCTCGCACTCCACTCCACTACAATCACCTCCTTAGTGTTCTGCAATATCTTTGTGGAACCATCACTCGGCATCTTTTCTTCCCTCTCTTGAGTTCCTTATAGTTTCAGGCGTACTTTGATGTAACCTAGACTAGTGATCCTTCTAACCGTCAGCCTCTCTTTGTTTTTTCTGTCTTCCTTGATTGACTAGAAGACTAAAAAGCGATTGCAGTTTCCCGCTCGAATGTTGAGGCTAAGCTAAGGGCTTTGGCGTCGTGACGGTGAGGTTACACAGCTACGATGGCTCCTTAAGGACTTTGGTGTTTTAGTTTCGCGCGACTATGTTATTATCGACAACACTAGTGCAATCAAGATTGCTTGAGATCCGTGAAGCATGAGCTCACCAAACACATTGGGGTTGATGCTTCCTACATATGGTCGCAGTGCAATATGATTGTTGCTCTTTAGTATGTACCTTGAGTTTCAGCTAGCTAATTTCTTCACAAAGGCGCGCACTAGGGCTCAACATAGCTTATATCTCTAAACTCTGTGTTGTTCCACCACGAGTTTGAAAGGAGTGTTTGAGTATACATATATAGTCCTTTGTATAGGGGATTTTCTGCTATTTTGTACATGCTTATAATGGCCCATTTGGCCCATGGAATGAAATTGAGCTCATTGCAAAACAGGGGGCACCCAAAGTTAAAGCACAAAAGGCTAAGAGGGTACTTGCCACTTTTATATACTGGCATTAATCCCACCATTTCCTATGCTGCATAGAATGGACAGAGGAGCCACCTGCTGCGGCCTGAGTTAATTGAAAGCACATATTGGCTGTTCAAGGCTACCAGAGATCATAGGTGTGTCTTTCTTTACAAAGTGAAGATTTATTATTTTTCGTAAACAGTTTAGTCTTTTAGACGCTATTGCTCTCACTGGTAAAAAGAAAAAGAACTTGAGTGAAGTTGTGCATATATTGGGGTTTTTTTATGGGATGCTGATGTGGACAAAAGAGGTTCACCTTCGCTAGTATTGATGGTTGAACTCAAAACTGCAACTTCATTATCATGAAAACATTGCAGGATCTAATGCATTTAACTTATACTAGCAAGCTCTGATACCAATCTCAGTTAATTTTATTCTGCTTATTTGTCTGATACTTTTGTGCCCTAGACTTATGTTTTGGCTTTAATATTAATCGCAGGTACCTTGATGTTGGAAGGGATATAATACTAGCAACTTGGGCATGTTCTTTTTGGCTGCGGCTTGTGGCTTTTGGCTGCGGCTTGTGACTTTTAGACTGTTTGTGCGAGATATTACAGAGTAACAGAAACCCGCGTATGGTTTTTGACGATATAAATGAAGTCAGCAAAGTATGTACTACAATTAACTAGTAGACTATCTTGAAAAGATATTTTATTTAAAGAGCTAGTTACTGTAGAAAAACCGAAAAACAGCTTTTAGAAGCTGAAAAGAACAGTGTCATATGGTGCTAAATGTCCTTGCGGCTACCGCCACATACAGATGTGGAAACCCACAAGTAGGATGACCACATGGAGAGCTTTTTTCCTTGCAGAAACAGCCGGTGCCTCTACATCAAAACATGACAATTTATTATTTGCTCACACGATGCTGGTATGCCCATGATGTTTTTCGTGGACCAGTGCAAAATATCTAGTCAGGAACTCAGGGTCAATCTGGAACATATGGTATTAGCGTGCCTTGGCATAACTACCAAGTATACCAGCACAAAACATTCAGTCTTGGTCTTGTTAGGTATCTAGTATATGCTAACGCGAGAGTGAACCGAAAAACATTAAAACAGGCTCTTCTCCTAAATTCTATTTGTGAATAGATTTAGATTTTGGCATGAATTCAGCAACACAACCATTTACTTCTCAATTTTATGTGCATGTTATTTTTCGTTGAGTTATCCTCTACCAATTATTTTCTTTTTTAATTATTTTTCTTAAGAAAAAGACTCAGTGACTGATAAGTGGGTCCAGTCGGGTTTTAATTTCTTGTATATTTATTTTCTTTAAGGAAAACGACAGAGAATGATAAGTTGGGCCATGATCCACATGAACTAGGTCCAGACAAAGGTCCACAGGAAATAGGGCCTACATGTCCGTGGCTCGGGTTCATAGACCAGGTCAACACAGCGGTTTTAAGGTGTGGGGCCAGCATGTCGGTGACGCATGATTTAAACCTAGGTTTAACTAGATTTTCTAACCTACTTGGGCCTAACTACTAATTAACTAACAACTAATTATGATTAACATAACCTAATCTTTACACATGGGACCCACCGCCGTGGACCTAATCGTCGTCTTCCTTAGTCGAAATAGAGGAACAGGATGGGCCATGGTAGCTCGGGTCGAGTTCGGCGCTAATGAGAGGAGGGGAGGCAACCTTCCACAACCCCCAAAATGGGTTGCGGATACCACGGTGACTTCGACGGTGGTGTTAGGCACAATGGGAGGCAATAGTGCAACAGAGGAGGTAGGCGGCGGTGCTAATGTGCATGAGGGAAACTACAAAATGCCAAGGAAAGCTTTCATCCTACCTCTCATCATGATGCCGCATCTCATCCCGAGTGGCGGCCGCTATGGTCGAGGAGATTACTACTTTGGAGCGTGTTAGCACTTGGGACTTTGCTCCCGCTGCTTTGTGTCACTCCTATCACGTGTAAGTGGGTCTATAAGATCAATACTCATTCGATGATACCATTCGCTACAAGGTGCGTCTCGTTGCACGTGATTTTCAACAGAATTATGGGCGTGATTATGATGAGACTTTGCCCATGTTGCTCATATGACTCCGCCGCACTTTTGTTGTCATTGCTTCTATTCGGCGATGGACTATCTCACGCTTGATTTCAAGAATACCTTTGTCAATGACGAGCCATGAGAGGTCTACATGCACCCGCCTCACGGGTATTCGTCCTCGGCGATGGGTTTGTCACCTTCGTCGCTCTCTCTATGGGCTCAAACAAGCCTCTCGTGCTTGGTTTGAGCATTTTACCTCTGTTGTCACTGTTGTTGGCTTCTCCACCAGTGATCACGAACCTGCTCTTTGTTCACACCTCTCATGACCGGACGCTTCTTCTTCTCGATGTGGATGACATGCTCATCACTGGAGATGATGCTCAATATATTGACTTTGTGAAGACACGTCTCAGTGAGCAGTTCGAGATGTCTGATTTGGGTCCTCTTCACTACTTCCTTAGGATTGAGGTCACCTCAGCGCTGATGGCTACTACCTCTGAGAGAAGTACATCTAGGATCTTCTTGATCGCACTTCTCACCGGTCAGTACATGGCCTATGGAGCTTCACCTTCAGCGTCATCCTACTGACAACACCCCTCCCAAGGATCCCACTCGCTATTGCCACCTTGTTGGGAGCTTGGTTTACCTTTGTGTCACTCGTTCTGACATCTCTCATGTTGCTCACATTATGAGTCAGTTCATTTCTGCTCGTACCCAGCTCCACTACAATCACCTCCTTAGTGTTCTGCAATATCTTTGTGGAACCATCACTCGGCATCTTTTCTTCCCTCTCTTCAGTTCCTTATAGTTTCAGGCGTACTTTGATGTAACCTAGACTAGTGATCCTTCTAACCGTCAGCCTCTCTTTGTTTTTTCTGTCTTCCTTGATTGACTAGAAGACTAAAAAGCAGATTGCAGTTTCCCGCTCGAATGTTGAGGCTAAGCTAAGGGCTTTGGCGTCTGTGACAGCTGAGGTTACCTGGCTACGATGGCTCCTTAAGGACTTTGGTGTTTTAGTTTCTGCACTGACTATGTTATTATCAGACAACACTAGTGCAATCAGTATTGCTTGAGATCCGGTGAAGCATGAGCTCACCAAACACATTGGGGTTGATGCTTCCTACATATGGTCGCAGGTGCAATAACAGATTGTTGCTCTTTAGTATGTACCTTCAGAGTTTCAGCTAGCTAATTTCTTCACAAAGGCGCAGACTAGGGCTCAACATAGCTTATATCTCTCTAAACTCTGTGTTGTTCCACCACGAGTTTGAAAGGAGTGTTTGAGTATACATATATAGTCCTTTGTATAGGGGATTTTCTGCTATTTTGTACATGCTTATAATGGCCCATTTGGCCCATGGAATGAAATTGAGCTCATTGCAAAACAGGGGGCACCCAAAGTTAAAGCACAAAAGGCTAAGAGGGTACTTGCCACTTTTATATACTGGCATTAATCCCACCATTTCCTATGCTGCATAGAATGGACAGAGGAGCCACCTGCTGCGGCCTGAGTTAATTGAAAGCACATATTGGCTGTTCAAGGCTACCAGAGATCATAGGTGTGTCTTTCTTTACAAAGTGAAGATTTATTATTTTTCGTAAACAGTTTAGTCTTTTAGACGCTATTGCTCTCACTGGTAAAAAGAAAAAGAACTTGAGTGAAGTTGTGCATATATTGGGGTTTTTTTATGGGATGCTGATGTGGACAAAAGAGGTTCACCTTCGCTAGTATTGATGGTTGAACTCAAAACTGCAACTTCATTATCATGAAAACATTGCAGGATCTAATGCATTTAACTTATACTAGCAAGCTCTGATACCAATCTCAGTTAATTTTATTCTGCTTATTTGTCTGATACTTTTGTGCCCTAGACTTATGTTTTGGCTTTAATATTAATCGCAGGTACCTTGATGTTGGAAGGGATATAATACTAGCAACTTGGGCATGTTCTTTTGGTCATGACTTGTGGCTTTTGGTGCATGACTTGTGACTTTTAGACTGTTTGTGCGAGATATTACAGAGTAACAGAAACCCGCGTATGGTTTTTGACGATATAAATGAAGTCAGCAAAGTATGTACTACAATTAACTAGTAGACTATCTTGAAAAGATATTTTATTTAAAGAGCTAGTTACTGTAGAAAAACCGAAAAACAGCTTTTAAAGTTGAAAAGAACAGTGTCATATGGTGCTAAATGTCCTTGCGGCTACCGCCACATACAGATGTGGAAACCCACAAGTAGGATGACCACATGGAGAGCTTTTTTCCTTGCAGAAACAGCCGGTGCCTCTACATCAAAACATGACAATTTATTATTTGCTCACACGATGCTGGTATGCCCATGATGTTTTTCGTGGACCAGTGCAAAATATCTAGTCAGGAACTCAGGGTCAATCTGGAACATATGGTATTAGCGTGCCTTGGCATAACTACCAAGTATACCAGCACAAAACATTCAGTCTTGGTCTTGTTAGGTATCTAGTATATGCTAACGCGAGAGTGAACCGAAAAACATTAAAACAGGCTCTTCTCCTAAATTCTATTTGTGAATAGATTTAGATTTTGGCATGAATTCAGCAACACAACCATTTACTTCTCAATTTTATGTGCATGTTATTTTTCGTTGAGTTATCCTCTACCAATTATTTTCTTTTTTAATTATTTTTCTTAAGAAAAAGACTCAGTGACTGATAAGTGGGTCCAGTCGGGTTTTAATTTCTTGTATATTTATTTTCTTTAAGGAAAACGACAGAGAATGATAAGTTGGGCCATGATCCACATGAACTAGGTCCGACAAAGGTCCACGGAAATAGGGCCTACATGTCCGTGGCTCGGGTTCATAGACCAGGTCAACACAGCGGTTTTAAGGTGTGGGGCCAGCATGTCGGTGACGCATGATTTAAACCTAGGTTTAACTAGATTTTCTAACCTACTTGGGCTCACATGTCTACTGACACTAACTACTAATTAACTAACAACTAATTATGATTAACATAACCTAATCTTTACACATGGGACCCACTGGCCAGGGACCTAATCGTCGTCTTCCTTAGTCGAAATAGAGGAACAGGGATGGGCCATGGTAGCTCGGGTCGAGTTCGGCGCTAATGAGAGGAGGGGAGGCAACCTTCCACAACCCCCAAAATGGGTTGCGGATACCACGGTGACTTCGACGGTGGTGTTAGGCACAGCGGGAGGCAATAGTGCAACAGTGAGGTAGGCGGCGGTGCTAATGTGCATGAGGGGAAACTACAAAATGCCAAGGAAAGCTTTGAATCAAGGTGGGCTTAAGCATCTAAGCTAAGGTTGTACTTGGTGCTAAGGATACGGTGGTGAATTAGGCTATCCATGGCAGTCTGCGGCGGCGTGGCAAAGTACGAAGGTGTAGAGGGGCTACGGTCGTATAGGGGCAACATTGACCATCCTACCTTGTTTGCAACATATAAGGATGCATGGGAATGGAGAGTCTCACCAAGAGAGAGGGGGGAGGAAGGAAATCGAAGGCGACGATGGGTCGGTGTGCGCTCTGGGTTAGCAATGAGGAAGACAAAGGCGCTCTGGCAGCCTTAGTGCTTGGCAAGGAAAATGAAGGGAGCATCAATGAGGGGAGATCAAGGCGAATACGATGGACAAGATCTCCAAGGTTGAAGCTCACCGAGTAGAGAGAGACAGGGTGGGAGATCAAGGCGAACACGATGGACAAGATCTCTGAGGTCAAATCTCACCGAGGAGAGAGAGACAGGGTGGCGAAGGTGGAGGTGGGCTTAGGTCGTGCTTTGTAGACGCCAGCATGACGACAGTTTGGCCTTTTTGCGGGGAAACAAACAAGGGCAAGGTGAGCACCTTGAAGAGGAGGTTGAGGCGAACTTGATGTGCATGATGACGGCAATGGAGACTCACCGGAGCAGCGGGAATCAATGGTGGAGTCCGATGGCTGGACTTGGAGAAGAAGGTTCGCTTCAACCGAAGGCAAAGGGGAGGGGGAAACTTGGAGAGAATGGAGAGGAGATGTTGGTGAGGGTTTTGGCACACTCAGCCATAGCTTAAATAGAGAGGAGGGAGTGAGTGGCGTAAGGGCTTGGCTTCGGGTGCAAGGGAGCCATAAGAGAGAGAGAGTGCATGAGAGTGAGAGAGGGAGAGAGAACAGGCACAATGATGTGACGAGGTCACGGTGGCGCAAGCTTGAGATAGCAGGGGGTGACACGGCTCTGGCTTGTGCAACACATGCATACGGTGTCACAGGCATGAGAGCGGGAGAGAGTGAGCGGAGAAAGATGGCTTGAGGAGAAAGAAGCACAGTGCTTCGGCGCTGACAGGTGGGATCGAGGTCTACTCATCAGTGAGAGCAAGAGAGAGAGGGGGTGTCAATTGGCTGGGCTGGGCTGCTGCATCCACTGGGCTGGCGCTGGCATGCGGGCCGCGCGGATAGGAAGGAAAGGAAAGATGAGGCGTGCGACGCGGGCCGACTCGGCTAGGCCGTGTGAGGGAGGAAGGAAATGGGAACGATGCGAGCCGGCTGGGCCACGGCAAGGGAAAGAAAGAAGAGGGAAGAGGGAAGCGAGACGACAGGAGAGAAAAACAGGAGGAAGGGGCTAGGCTGTCAGCTGAGTTTCGACCCAAAGGGAAGAGAGAGGGGAAAGAAAGGGTTTAGGGATTTTTATTTGCATATGAATTTTGATTTGAAGTTAAATTTTGAAATCCGAGAAGGATTTCCACACAAGGATTTAGGAGATTTTGGATGGCACGCAAATAAATTTTACAAATTTTGAAATTTGATTTTTGAACCAAGAAAATTTATTTTAAAATTTTAAATTCAAGCAAGGTTAGAAATTTTTTTGAGACGCATCAAAAGTTTTTGAAAATCATGTGTGTTTTATTTTGAAGCCAAATTTATACTGTTACATCTAGGGGTGGAAAAAAACTCGTTTGTATGGTTCGTTGGTTCGGTTCAAAATTGCTTCAATTACACTGGTTAATTGGTTAAATATTAAAACGAGTCGATTTCAGATGAAATTAAATTTTGCTTTAGCTCAGTTTGTCTCGGCTCGTTAGCTCGATTCTAAAAATACTTCTAAACTACTAATAAAATAATATAAATTAAACTTGTTAATTTTAGAAAAAAAAAACTCAATAAGATGACATCTGGCTCGATATCTACCCTACTTACAGCTGCACACTGCAGCCGCCCTCTCATGGTTGCACGGCCGCTCTCCACTGGGCTACGCTACGCCTCCCATCATGGATTCATCGTAGCATCCCGTCGTCCTCAACAACTCACGTCGGCGGTCAGCTCTTCCTTGCCCTGAATGTCAGCGATGTTCTTCCGGACTCCAGCTTGCTTCTGCAACGAGACACGCAAGGGAGCACGTGCCGTTTACTGCGCACTGTTCCCTAACACGTGTCTGATGGCATAGCTGTAGTTTCTTGTTTGACCTGGGCAAGTTTGTAATATTGGGCATGTTTGTACTCTCTCTTGTTTAATATAAAACAGGGTTATTTCTTTTAAAACCCACTGTTTTTTTTAAACCAACCCACGGCTGGTTGACATTTACTCTGTTCACCAATTGTTTGTGGTGGAAGTTCATCGTATCATTCGTATGTAGTGGTTTTTTTACTATACCTAAATAATGATACCCTATTAGAACTCGTTTCCTCAGGAATTTTTTATGAACTACTCATTTTTACAAATATTCTATTCTACAGATATTTTATTAATAACTCCTTATAAGCTTTATTTTCAATTTGACCCTTTTGGCTATACCACCACTCATGGCGTGGCAATATATAACACTGTCACACCGATTATTGTGGCATATAGCGTCAAAAAAAAACCTAACCATAATCTCTCTCCTGTGTATCTCTCTCTTATCCTTCCCAACCTCTCAATCTCTCTCTCACCTCCATTAATCTCCCTTCCCCTCTCTCCCTCGGGTGGCTCAAGGTCGACGGTCGGTCGGAGGCGACTGGTCGGGGTGGCGCGGTTGGCCGGGGCAACGCATAAGCCGGAGAGGTGGCAGGCCGAGTCGGCTCGCGCCGGGCGCGGCGATGGCGGGCGGCTCGGAGACCAGGCGCGGCAGTGGCGTGCGATTGAGTGGCGGAGCGTCGGGCAGCGCTGAGTGCGGTCTCTTTCTGTCCTAGTCCTTCTGTAGGTTATCTTAACCATCGCCTGATTCGACTCCATCTCCTCCTCGCAGGTTTGCACGTGGCTTTTGAGGAAGCGTTCAGGCAGTTGCGCACCTCGGATCCCTTGTGCAGCGTGTCCACCAAATGTGCTCAAGGCAACTACCTCGCGGCCGTGACCTTTCCGTTTCGCAAATCACATGTTTTTAGTTTACTTATCACCTTGTCATTGAGTATAATTATCATATCAATCATCTTTGCTTGACTAATATCATATCGCTAAAATCATATCATTAAGGTCACCTGGCTAATATCATATCGCTTAGCTAATATCACATCACTATAATTACCTAACTAATATCATATCGCTTTGCTAATATTATATCGCTAAAATCACATCATTAAGATTACCTGGCTAATATTATATCGCTAAAGTTACCTGGCTACTAGCATATCACTAAAATTTATCTGGTCAATATCATATCACTAATGTTGTTTGGTTATTATCATATCGTTCATGTTTGCCTGGTTATAGACTTTTAATATTGTATTCATACCATGATGTTCTAAATTATTTTATTTCATCTGCTTTTATGTTTATTCGGATGCTTAGTTAAAATATTCTAGAATTCATGCTTTTAATTAGTGTTTTAGAATTTATGCTTAAATCGTTAATGGGGGTAGCATATGAACATGTTTTAACTTAGGTTTAAATTATTAACATTCTTTTGATATTAGGGCTGTTATGTTTTAGTTTCCTAATATTATGTTCCACTAATTGTATGATGTTGTATTTGAGGCTTTGAGCCATTAATAATTTACGTATTAAACCTGTTAATCTGACTAATAATCACTTATCACATAATAAAACTTGATTGGTTGATAACCTTACGAGAGCTATATTATAATATCTCTTTAGGATAATTCCTATATTACTATTACCTTATCATTATTCCACATCACCCTTATATCAGAAACTATATCTCTTCATTTTCAACTCTAGTACATCTTTTCACTTCTCATAACTTTATCATAGCCTTATTCTCGCCATATCTTAGTTTCCTTAAATTCATACTATATAATATGTCCATGATGTATCAGTTACCTTATCACCATATTATCATCCCCTATCATTCTTATATCGGTAATTATGTTTCTTCATTTCTAATCTTAACAAATCCTTTCACTTTTCCTAATATTATCTTAACTTTCTTTTAGTTCCTTAAATTCACATCATATAACATGTTAATAATATAACGGTTACCTGGTCTGGGATTATCCACATATAGGGGAGATTTTCACCCACCTGGTAACGTACGGGGGAGCGTACACTCTCGTTGCTCAGAATATTACATCCCGTCTGCGGTTATACAATCGAGAACAGCGTTGTGCCTGACTATTCTCGTATAACCGGGTATGTGGGGAGTAATAGCCAGCGTCATTACCATAACTTGCTAAATAACAATTTTCTTTAATTACACTGTTTCTGCGATCTCCATCTCCGATCTATCTCAGTGTTGTCGGTAATCTAGTTTCATTGCATTTAACCTGTGTCAATTGCTTGCTTGCTTACTTGTCCTTTTCTCGTCGTGTTGCGGCCGTTGTTGGGTACTTGCTGAGATTTCCAAATCTCACGCTTGCTCTTTTCATTCTCAGGTAAAAGTCCAGTGGAGTGATAGCATCATGCATGGGTGGGAGCACCCGAGTTTTCAGCACCGTGGTTTGCCACTATTTGTTGTTTTATTTATTCTTTATTTGGTTAGAAGTGGACCGGTCCCATGTTTCAAACATTTATTTCAGACTCTGTTGATTCTTCAGGAAATTACCTTTAAAGTTTCTTTACTCGTGATTTCTATTATTGTTTTTATTATTAATTCTTCACTTTAGCGATGACGTTCCATAGTAGTATCTCACATCGGTATGTGGATTGCTACAGGCATGGCCAAATCCAGCCACTCCACGACCAACGACGTGGCAGTGTTGTTTGATCACACCGTCACTAGTGGCGTGGTAAGAAATGACATTTAGTTAGACTTATCTTATGTATGGCAGCACTACGAGGGATGGGCATAGTTAGATGGGTCTAATTTAAAAATAAAGTTGACGGATTTAAGAAAGGGTTGATTAATAGAAAACGTTCTTTAGGCCGAGCTCATGTCCTTCTTGGAAAAACATGAGCTCTGTACCATAATAGATTTATCCAAATTAACTTAACAAGGATTAACTGTTTATAGTCACCATGGATTTTTGTCAACCAACCTTTCTCTAAGCATGGATTAACCACAGGACGACCACAGCAGCCTACATGACTCTGCAGCCTCCAACGAGCAGATGCCTTCGAGAAAGAAAGGCAGATGGTTCAAAAGAGTAAAAGTCAAAACCTTGTTTAGTACTCTCTTCGTTTTCTTTTACTTAACGTCCTAAAATCTATACCACTAAATTATCTAAAATTTGACTATTAATTAATTTAAAATTACCTAGATTGAGTATCTAAAAATTATATTATTGGATTTCTCGTTAAAAATACTTTTATAATAATATAATTTTATTAAATACATCTTCGTATTAAGTTATAAAGAATAGCTATTAAAATCATATCTTAAATATAGTGGAAAATAAAAAAATCAAGTAAAAAGAATGGATGTGATAAGATAAATATTCAGTATTCGTATAACCATAGAAGAAGAAAGAGGTCAACCACCGGACGCGAGCGAGCGCCTTTCGGCTGGCTCGCGTCGTTGTCCAGCCCGGCCTGCGGAGCATACTTTTCGGTAGGCCGCCTCGGCAGCATGGCGTCGCCACCGGCCAGCGCCACCACCCACCTCCCTCTCGCTTTCGTTTTGGCTCGTTTCGGCGGCTGGGAATATATAGCGCTGGGAGGGAGGCAAGTGGTCGGTGCATGCCACCTTTGCGCATCAATCATCATCTGCCGCTGCTAGCCGCCTAGCCCTTTTTGGCGTCTGCTCCTAACGAATCCGCCCATCAAGCCGCAGCCATAGATCGGGATCACGCGAGGGGTGATCCGGCAGGTGCGTTCTTGGCGATTCTTGAATGAATCGATGCCAGGTTTTTCTGTTCTTTGCTTTTGTTTTTTTTTTCTGGATAACTCTTAGCTTAATTAGCTTAGTAAGCTTCTTGGGGCAATCTCTTGTAAGGTGCTTAGCTTTGTTGTCTCTCTTTTTTTTTTGGATTCCATGATGTTACTGGCTAGTTGCTTGATTCTGTGCTGATCCTTGTAAGCTCGTGCGGAGGCTGATGCTTAATTTTGCGCGGATGTTAGGATTTCACCCAGCTCCTGCAGGAAGGACGCTAATCCTATTAGAATCCCATTGTGCTGACTAGAACAGCTCTAACTTCGTATTTTAGTTTTTATAATCGGATTTTTGTTTGTGCGTGGGGCAGAGTTTAGTTGGTTCTGGGCTTCTGGTATTAAATTCCTAGCTTTGAAGAAGTTCCAGTTTACTCTTAGGACCAATCTTTTCTTCAACGAATGTTGCGAGATCTTGAGGGAAGCTCTTTGTCCTGCATCACTGTTTCTCATGCTTCTCGGAGCTGTCTTTTACGGGAATTTTTTTTGTGATTCTTTGTTGGTTCCAATTCATGCGAGATAATTGGCGCCCTTTTTATTTGGACTAATGCTTTCAATATTCTGTTGGTCCTGGGTACCTGTCGATTGCCGTTTTGGTTGGTGCCGCACACTTTTAGTTTCTGTTATCTCGTGTTTTTCCAACCTGGTGTTCGGTCCTCCTGTCTTTTCTCCAGCTAAGATTGGCTTTAGTTCATCAAAACTACATATATTCGCTACAATGACACCGCCATCATTATTTGTCCGTTCATGTTCAATACTCAATAATGGAACAAGGGTCTTAATCATATCGTGCTGAACCTTGATGTCAATATATAGCTCTAATAAGCTACTTTTGTTAGTTTTGTCAAGCAGTAGATTAGTAGTAACATTGAAGTCACACTTTGCTGATAAACTTCGCTTTGATGCCTTACAGCAATCCTGGTTCAACACCAACCACCTTTCACCAATCTAAAGAAGTTTGGAGCAACTGGTGTGAAGATTTTAGCATACTGTCAGACGACGGGTACAAGGATGCCAATCCTACGTCGATTGTCAGCCGCACTGTCCTCAGCATTGCTTGAGTGGATCTTGATGCTGCTGCTATTCATTGATGCAGTTTACTGCTTCCTAGTTACCAGATTTGCTCGTCTCTGCAAATTACCGGCACCATGCCCTTTCTGCTCAAGGCTAGATCATGTTCTGGGTAACGAGAAACCATGCTTCTACAGGGAATTGATCTGTAAAACTCACAAGTCAGAGATCTCTTCTTTGGCCTTCTGCCACCTCCACCAGAAGCTTGCAGGCGCCCATAGTATGTGTGAAGGATGCAGTAGCTCACTAGCTGCAGAAGAGAAACAAAAATGATGACAACACAGATGAGCCCTTGGTGGATGTGAATACATCCGATAGTGATCAAGGAAAAGATGCTGCTTTGCATTCACCTCTTAAAAGAATTTGTTCATGTTGTGCACAGCATTTCAAACGACGGAGCATAACATTGTTTTCTCGAAAGATTGCAGAACTAGAACCTGCTGAAGTTGCTGTCTCAGCAAAGGTTTTCACAGATTATCCTATGTCATGTCAAGTGGATGATTCTTTGGAACCCAAAGATATTTACCACCAGAGTGATCATACATCTCATGAGAGATACAGTGTGCTACAGATGACTTCTGACTCCGAGGTCGAGGTTACTTGTGCTGATGACGGGGGAAGTCCGCACCCTCATGAAGCCAATGATATGGAAAAAGACATGCAGGAAGGTGCAGCTGTTGAGAGACCAATTCTTCCTTCCCCTGAGGTGGTCAAGGCATATGAAATGGATGTTCAGAAGGAACTCAATGTTACTGACTCCCGTGATATATCTTCAGCATGTCATGTTGTGGATGGCCATCCTGACAGTGTAATTGGTGGGGGCAAATGGAAGCAAAAGACTTCTCATCCGGAACACAGACATCCCTAGTTGTTATAGAAGAGTCGGATTTAAAAGGTAAATTTAGTTTCCCAGATCCCACCACCACTTCCACTTCTCTTCAGTTGATACTTGATAGATCCTAAAATAGCATGGATAATGGCGCAGATGCCGATGTTTCCCAAATTCCAGTTGCATCAAGTGGTGAGGTACCTCAAGTTCTTGGTGAAATTGAAGCATGTCAGAGGACAAGCGAAAGCACCGTTGATCCATATACATCTCAATTCACAATACTTGAACAGCACTATGCTTTTCAGGAGACAGAAATATAAAAGGTATGCTGTCTTGAATTTGGATCATAACCAAGTAAGTGGTAGTTTGTTTCTCTTCATCTAACCCCAATACAATTTGTTAGATAATCTGGAAAAGGTATATGGGTCAGAAATTACTGCTACATCAAGTGGTGAGTTCCACCAGAGAAGTGCATTAACTAATGATCCAACTGAACCAGCACCTCAGGACACTCACCATGTTGCTTCAGAAGATACAGATCTAAAAGGTTTCATAGTTTTGACCTTCTTTCTCATTATAGCATTTATATACCTTTCTAGCTGAACATCAGAAAAGGAGTTATCTGTTTTCTATGTGACTATGTCAGATAATTACGGGGATATCCATGTTTCACAAGTCAGTGGTGATTCTGAAACTGTTGGTGAAATTGAAGATTATCCTAAGAAAATTGAACCCACTGGTGATGTGGGAAAACATAAACTGACATCCCAAGATACTTCCAATACTGCTTCCAAAGATTCGGTGGCAGAAGGTTAGTTAATTTATACCTTCCATCCAACAACAGTATTTAAAAAGCTGGCCCTTACATTTAAGTTTGACCATTTGCTTAGATTATGTGGAAGCGGCTCATATTTCGCAAGTTGCTATTAGATCAAGTGGTGAAGTATCTCAGGGTCTTGGTGCCATTGAGGAACAGCCCGAAACAAGTGAAAACATTGGTGAAAGGAGACCATCCCTTAGTACTCAGATTAGCATGAACGAAGCCTACAAGCTTGCTATTGGTACCAAGAGCAGCTTGCCATCCCCTACCTTGACTGATGTGATTCTTGGAAAGGACTCTTCTTCTAGTGTAAACGAATAATTAAGGTTACTACTATCACAGCTCTCGGCTTCCAGGGGATTAGAGGCTACATGGATCGACCTAGGCCCTAGCCCACGAGCATATGGGCGTGGTGATGATTTGATAGTGCAGAATATCACGAAAAGAGTTTCGATCGAGGGAAATGCATCTGGTTTGGAGTCACTAGACGGAAGCATTGTTAGCGAGATGGAAGGTGAAAGCACCATTGACCGGTTGAGAAGACAGATTGATCTTGACCGAAAATCCATACACCTCCTCTGCAAGGAACTGGAAGAGGAGAGGAATGCTTCAGCAATTGCTGCAAGTCAAGCGTTGGCTATGATCAGCAGGTTGCAGGACGAGAAGGCCGCAATGGAGATGGAAGCTTCACATTACCAACGGATGATGGAAGAGCAAGCCGAGTATGATAGCGAAGCACTTGCGAAAGCTAATGAGCTGCTTGCTCAAAGAGAACAACAAATAGAGGAATTGGAAGCTGAGCTTGAGAACTACAGGATACAGTTTGGAGGTGGAGGATCAACAGAGAAACAAGCCAATCAAGTCCCCTTCAAAGAAGAAAATAATATTACAACTTTGGCGAGTTTTGAAGATGAGAGGGCATACATAGCAAATTGTTTGAGGAAGCTGGAGCAGACGCTCCACTTCTACTCCAACAGCCGTACTTCTATTGATTTGTCCAACTCAGATGCTATAGAGGATGACCTTTCCGATAAAATGCCTGTTGTCGAAGATGACCCGTTGCAACGTCAAGAAAGCTCAAGGGAGACACGAGAGCCCATTTTCTTAGCAAAGGAAGCTCAGTCTTCAACATTGAGTGGGGAGGTTGATCTAAGCACACTTCAGGAAGAAATCGCCAACTTGAATAAGAGATTGAAGACACTAGAAGGAGACCGTAATTTTCTTGTACACAGCATAAACTCCCTCAGGAATGGCAAAGAAGGTGTGACGTTCATACGGGAAATTGCTAGCAACCTGAGAGAACTGCGAGCAATTGCTATTGACAATAAATAACGTGCCCCAACTTGGATTTTTGTTGTTTATTAAGAACTTGTTTGTATAACAGATTCCCATCCATCATGTACATTGTATTTTTGTAGCCACAAAATGAAAATGTGCATTTATCTAGGAAGTTTGTTCTAGCTTGAGGGAAATTTTACAGGAAATACTTGTGTGTAATTGTGTATACAAGGCATGCTCTATTTCTAGGCAAAGGTGTGCATGTTTTCTTTTTTCCTATTCAGAGTATCGGATTTGTTCCCATATCTTAGCAGTACGTGGATGTGTAACCTGGCTGAGAGTCGAGACTTCCGACAGTCTGAATTGCTTCTCCAGGTGGCATCAGTCGGAAAAGTCCCAGGTCCATTACCTTGGTACCCAGTAATCCCAACCTAGGAGCTGCAAAATCACATCACTTCTCCGTTTCCTAGCTCCGTCACCTTGGCATGAAACAGAACCAAAAGCACGTCCAAATGTCCAATATAGCACACTGGAAGAAAACTCTACAAACTACCACACGAACGGGCGATGGGATAGCCATATATCCCCTTCACGTTGGCTTGTCAACTGCAGTTGTGTGCTCCAAACACAGCCAAAAAAACAACATAAAAGCACTCAAAACTGATAATTAACAGACTAACTGCAATACTTTTTTACATAATGTATCCTTTCTTTTCCCCTTTTGAAATTAAAACTTACAAATTGAAGGCCATGGCAATCCTTAGGCCTGGCAACATGGTCTGTTACAACTTACAACAAGCATTATTATGGATTGTGTACAGGCATCACCATTGCCTGTTGGCACGGCCATACAGATATTCCCCATTCACCCTTGCTAGGTTAGTGTAGTCCCCCATCGGCTGTGAAAATCCATTCGAGTTGATTCCGAGATTTACCGTTGGATTAGGACAGCTATAAAGCCAAGGCTTCGATGAAATTGAGTCCACCCTTCCATTGGAATAAGCATCCAATGTGGTAAACTGCCCCTCTCAACCTATGCAGAGCATTCAGCCTGTCATAGGCCCCCGGGTAACCCTCGTCATAGTAATTGTCGGTCAAGTTCAACCGGCCAGAACTACTCACAGAAGACATTTCAGAGTCTGCTAAGTTGCCTCTTGAAGAAATTGGCAAGCCAAATGTACGGTATTCATGGAGGGGAGACTCTGCCATACTCCCATTGCCTTGTTCCTCCTCAAGCAAGTCATTGATGATATCAAGGTGCGGAAATTCTTCACCCACTGGCCCCTGCAGCTGGTGTGAAACAACACTTGCAGGAATCTCCCTCTGGAACTGCATGTGTTGAAGTCCCCAAGTCTGCCTTGTCCTTCTGTTCCACTGCTGATTGCTTGCTGATAAGAACTATCTTTCCAAGGGCGTACACGTGCATCACCATTGGTCATTTGTTGATAAGGAGAGTCATCCCTCCACATGTGTTTGTTAGCATCACTATCACCTTTCCATGGGTGCCAGTTATCAAGAGCTTCCGGCTTGCCCAGCCCAAACATGAAGCCTTGCTTACCTGGTAATTGGTCATTCCTTCCAACAGGAGGCACCATAACAGATGTTGCCGATGCATATGCTGATGCTGGCTGCGAAAGTGCAATACTTTGTCCTAGAGAAGTTGACTGATCAAAACTTGCCAAGGTTTTATCAAGACTACCCTTACCAATTATGGCATTTCGGTAGGTCTGTGGTACATAACTAGGGACAGAAGGGGAGGGCTCATTGCTCGATCGTCCAGACACGGTCATTGAACGTGAAAGCGATGGGAGTACTTGAACTGCGGGCATAGGTGGTAAAGTTGATCTTGGTGCCTGGAACAGAGAAGCACTTGAAGGCCTTGATGTTGCAGGAGTTTGGGGAACAGAAGTGATTGCAGCCTTTTGGGAACATTATCTTCTCGAGCTTCTGAAATAGATGTGGAAGGTATTTGTCGCAATACTGGTTTAAGTGGGACAACCTTATCAACCTGAGGTGAAGGTGATTTTGGGGGACCTGGAACAAGTGGGACAACCTTATCAACCTGAGGTGAAGGTGATTTTGGCGGAGCTGGACTAGCTTTAGCAACCTTTTCAACCTGTGGTGCAGGTGATTTTGGGGGAGCAGGAATAGCTTTAGCAACCTTATCAACCAGCGGTGCAGGTGATTTGGGGGGAGCTGGAACAACTTTAGTGACCTTATCAACCTGTGGAGCAGGTGATTTGGGGGGAGCTGGAATAGCTTTAGCGACCTTATCAACCTGCGGTGCAGGTGATTTGGGGAGCTGGAATAGTTTTATCAATTAGCGGCAAGCTTGAAGGAAGGGTAGCAGCTTTATCAACTGGTGTCAATCTTGAGGTGATTGGAGTAGCTCTATCAATTTGCGGAGCTGAACTCGATAAATGTTCTTCACACAAAACTGGCTCAACTTTACTCGGAGTGGGAGCAACAATGGGCACAGATTCAGTGCTTATGGTGGTGGTTTGCGTTGCTGGAACAGCTCCATTATCGGCACCGCTGGTGGCTACAGGTACAGACGTAGGAGGCGGTGCATCGATATTTGAATCAGAAATAGTTACTGAAGATTGCTCTGAGCTCTTCAGAACATTAAGAGTCTTTTCCAAAGGACTAGATGAGGATGACGAGGATGAACCAGATGCTGCCTCAGCTGCTGCCTTCTTTTCCAAATGAGCCTTGAGTAGTTTCCTGCCCTCAATTTCCTTCTGAAACACACATGAATGGAAACAGACTCATCAAACTTTTAGCGGTACATAAACAAGTGCACAAGATGGCTGACTAATCAGGGACTGAAGTGTTACAGAACAGTTGTTAGAATTTTACAATGAGATATTGAAATGATTAGCAAATATTAAATAAAATTCCAACTCAGGAAGTGAATCCCCCAAAAGTATATTTTTTTCATAACATCTCCCATGCAACACATCTATTCAATGTAAATAACATGAAAAAGGATGAATACTTTCAGGACATATCCCAAGAAACATAATGATAAATCCATTCAATGTAAACAATACCGAAAAGGATGAGTAACTTGGGATAATATGCTGCAAATATGGTCATCAAAGATATGCGTTTAGATAAAAATTTAGAATGATATCTTGTGGTATCCAGCTACAGTTTTTTCAAAGATCTGGAGGCAGTCCATGCCACTCATCCATACAGCAAAAAAAGGAGAGAAAAGGAGAATGGTGTTCAGTCAACTAGCAGCGAAAGCACAGCACCACGTCGTGTTAGCTACCACGTGGACCGAAGTAAAAGAGGCGAAAATTCGTAAGAGGGGCTTCTCTAAAAAAACCAAGGACCCGTGCGTATTTTCGGAGGAAGAGAAGGGTTTTTCGCATAAAACCAAAGACCCATGCATAATTTTGGGAAAACCGCGGGGTTTTATCCAGCAAAAGGAGGGCTAAAGAGGGGGCTTTTCTGAAAAACCAAGGACCTGTACGTATTTTCAGAGGAAGCAAAGGGTTTTTTCCGCATAAAACCAAGGACCCGTGCATAATTTCTAAAAACCTGCGGGGTGTTATCCAGCAAAAGGAGGGCCTCCATGAAAAAACCGAGAACCCATATGGTATTTCGGAAAAGCGGAGGGTTTTTTCGCAAAAAAATGACATGACAGGGGTCTTTCTGCAAAAACGAAGAACCCGCACGCGATTTAGGTAATTTGGAGGGTCTATTCACAAAAAATCCAACATGGCATGCCTCCCGGGGGTGAATCCCCCGGATTTAATATAGGGATAATTGGAACATGATAAACAAGTGCCATGCGTGCTACAAGTCTAGCCAAAACATATCCATGGTTTCATAGCAACAACAGCTCTGATGTTCGCTCCTGCAGTCGAATTGCGTAACAACTCAAACTCTCAAAGCATTAGTTATAATGCATAGCAAAACATGTTGCTAATCATTGCAAAATCTACAATCCAAATCATTAACCTCTAATCCTCTTATGAATTACCAACAGAAATAAGCAAATTTACTCTACTACTCCAGATTAAACAAAACTACAAAACTATGATAAGGCATCTGTTTCTTTCAAACCAATGAAAATGATGGAATGCTTAAGACAACTGTTTGCACATCTAGGATAAGACCAATAAATATTGAAGAACCTGATCTCGAAAATAAAGCCCAATACTTTATGAAATAGTAACTTCACCTCCTGTAGTCGTTGTCCAAGCTTCCGAAGCCTATCTTTTAATGTGAGTAGAGCAGTCTCCTGATCAAGCTTTGGAACTGGGCCACAACCAGATGTATTGCGGTCTGAATCACCAGTAGTGCTTGAGGGAAGAACATCTGCATCTCGGGCAATGTTCATACTGCTTATGCTCCTGCTACGCTGAGTTTTCCCTCTGCAAATAAATTCAATTAAGGCAATCCTAGCTGCCAAGAGAAACAATGAAAACTTAAGACGAAGTGCTAACTGACCTATTGGGTGATATTTGACTTCTACTGTCTAGCAAGTTATTTCTTTTGCCTTGCATACTGTTCATAGTAACAGATTCAGCTGAATATGGCGATGACTTGATCTCTACAGTAGAATTCTTCTTCCCAGACTGCACATTTTTCATCTCAATGCCAACATCATTCATTCCATTCACAGGTTGCGAAATCTTGTCACCTGTGTCAGTTTGACATACTTCAATTGATCCATCTAAATTGTCTGACACATCTGAAGCACCTTCTTCAGAGGTATCGACTTTCGCTACTTGTCCTGCCTGCTTAGAGTCCTCCCTATCATGAATTGTGCTTTCATCTTGATCCCTTTCTGGAAAATTTGAATCAGATTTTTCCTCTCTATCCTTGTCTTTAACCTTACGATTGTTTTTCTTTTGTTTAGCCTGAAAATGGTAATTCAAATTATGTAAGCAAAACAAATGTCAAAAAATCCAACCTAATACAAAAGAAATGAAGGCAGAATGGCATAAATAAGAGCAGTAACACTAAGGGTCCGTTTATGGCCCTGCTCTTTTCAGCTTCTAAAAGCTGCTTTTCGGTTTTTCTACAGTAACTAGCTTTTAAATGGAGTATTTTTTTAAGATATGATCTACTAGTTAATTGTAATATATACTTTATTGATTTCATTTATATCGGCAAAAATCGCATGTGAGTTTTTGTTACTCTGTAATCTCTCGTACAAACAGCCCAAAAATCACAAACCGCAGCCAAAAGCCACAAGCCGCAGCCAAAAAGAACATGCCCTATATTGGCTTTTGCTGATGGCTTTTGGATTTAACTTATAAATAGAAACAACTTGTAAAGAGCCGTACGGAGAGAGAGAAACTCGCGTACGATTTTGACCGATATAAATGAAGTTACTATAGTGTTTGAAAAATAGTTACTGTAAAAAAGTCATTTATTATAGAAAACCAGCTTTTAGAAGCTAATATGAACGAGGCCTACAATAGAAACAAAGCAGGAGTAAAATAAACTTTTCTTAAAGGACGGAAAGCAAATAAGGATGTAGCGGCAAATAGCCATTGAAACCAGAAACCCGGAGTTACTGGTAAAACCGGACTCTGCGAGTATAGGTTAAATAGAGCAGTTTAAACTTGATCAATTATGTGTAAGACGATGCCGGAACTCAGATGCGCTTACAAAAGGTTTGGGGCCATCAGCTCATAAACACAATGATTTAATGGTTTATGCTTGCCAGCAGAATTCCAGTCACTTTTAGACTAGATGAAATAATGCCAACTTTTTTTTTGTCTAACCTCCCGGTGACCAAATTTGATTGGTTTTGATCAGTTCCTACCAGGAAAACAGTACTGGCTACTCGTCAATAATAAAGCAGAAAATGGGCGAACTCATCAAAGCTCAAAACTCTTGAAAACAACTGCAAATTGGCCATGCATCAAGCCTGTTAAGGAATACCCTTAACAAAGCCAACCAAACAAGTGTACACTAGTCAATAACAAGACTAATCATTACAAGAATCCTAGAGGCTAGCAGCAAATGTTCATTCAATATATTCAAGTAGTTGGATATTCTTCCGGTTCACAAACTTGTTCAAGCAAACTGCAACCAATGGAAAGCTTTCATCATGTCACCCTGCTACCAACTACATGATATTCAATGCAAGGAATTGCGAAGGGAGGAGAGGGAGTGCTTAACCACATTAAGAATGTGACCTGTTTTTTCTTTCCACGCTTCTCCTTTTCAGTGGTATTACCACGCTTCCCTTCATCTCATTTTCAAGGAGCCCAGCTTCTTCCTCTTCACGAATAAGCTCCTCTTGCCTCTTCAAAGCAACAGCTTCTTGATAGGCGACCTCAATCCCACTAACATGAGAACAAAATGTAAGAAGCAATGCTAAACATGAAAGATTATCTTGAGCAAATCTCAAAGACATCAGACTATGTCATTTTATTTCTAAGCAGAATTAAAGGATGAGCTCCAACTTGGTGTAATAAAACATCTGTTTAGTTTTCCAGGATAAAACTAAAGTGCACGCTTCAATGAAAAACAGCAGGAAATCATGGAACAATATCAGATTTACTCAGCGGCAATAGAACTTAAAGGTATACGCTTCAATGTATAACATCAGGAAATCAGTGAACGATTTCACAGTTGCACAGCAATGTAAAAACCTAAAATGCAGGTCACCACATCATTCATCTGGTTGGTCTAGGAATATACAGAAGATGGCACTAGAATATTAACATAAAGGAAGACACATACAGACCATAAATGATTGAACACATTTATGATATCTACACAGTAAATCAGTCAGGCAGAGGTAACAAGATGATCAAAATGAATGAACTTTTTACCTAAATATATGAGATAGCGCAAATGTTTCAAGTATCTTCTGACCAAGCTCAGTTAGGCGCCTCTCTTCACGCTCAATTGAAACTTTGTTAACTTCACCAGAACTACCATCCTAGAAAGATGAGAACAATAAAAACTGAGCAGCAATATAATAATTATACTGCACAAACTAATAATAATGCTTGCAATCTTCAGATATCAAGACAACACACACGGGATGGTTGATCAAATTCCTACTACTCCCTCTAGTCACAGAAAAGTTTTGTGTTGACTTTCAGTCTCCAAGATACAACTTTGGGACACCGGTCTTTATGAAAATATATTTGTTGAACCTATTATAGAATTATATAATCATGGAATTTTTAATGAGAAACCTACTCGTACAAATTTTATTCACCCAACTTGAATATTAACAAAGATATTATTGGTCAATTATCTTTTTACCACAAACATCCCAGGTTTTTGACACGTTAAGTAAACAAGTTAAATGGTGGGAACTGGGAAGACAAGGAAAGAAGTTTTGTATAGGATGCAAAGTAGAGCCAAACTAAGTTAATTCCGTACTAGTGCAGTCAAATCATACAACAATACCTACCTTAGTGCGGCTCTGGGAACATTTGTCATCCTTTGGAGACAGAGGTTGACAAGGCAAGGGTTCCAAAGCTGCCCTCTCAAGCAAAGCTATGACATCGCCAGCCAAAACAAACATGTCCATATCAACATGGACCATAGGCACTGATAGCTCCTCCAAGTCCATTAATTTCATTCTCCCTTTCTTGTCCTTGCTATGGTGCTCAAGTGCCTTCAGCCCCGTATACAGGGAGTCCATGACTAATGTTGAAGTGACTTCTTTCTCTACAAAGAAATGCTTCACCAGTATTTTCAATATGACATCACTCTTCTCTCTGGACATGCGCAGCCTTGTGCTTGGGTCAATTGCAAGCCAGAAAGCACAGAAACTGCAACACCAAAAAAGACATACATGCATTACAATTAAAATTCCAAAAGATGATCACAAATATTTAACTATTCATTGTGGCAGGATCACAGGACATTCAAAAGGCTAATGGTCTAACCTGGACCATCTCATTTTGTCCTCAATGAGCTTGCTAAGTTTACTCCTGCGTTCTTCAACAAAGCGTCGGTAAATTTGCTCTATATTTGTCATATAGACACGGAGTAATTCCCGTCGATAAGGGTGGTCAAGGCAACGAAATGGGTGGTCCACTTTCTCCCTCCAATATTGAAAAGCAAAAGAGAGAACAGTTACAGAATGATTTGCGATAAATTGATAAGTATTCAGTACCTAGGAGAATATAGGCAATGAGTGCGTCATATCCTTAAATATATCCAAATACCTAAGCACATAATAGGTGTGCAATAACAGTTTAACATACCAAAGGCAGAACATAAGATTTAAACGATGATGAAGAGAGGGACACAAATAAGGGCTTGTTCATATGGCTTTTGGTTGAAAATAAAGGGCATGTTTGATATGGATGTGGCTTATGACTTTTGGCTGAAATTTTTGAATTTTAGCTGTTTGCGATAGAAATTACGGAGAGAGATACTCGCTTACGATTTTGGATGGTGCAGATGTTCGGTTTTTAATGTGTACTACAATTAACTTGTAGACCTCATCTTGAAAAAATACTTCGTTTGAAAGTAGGTATTGTAACAAAAACTAAAAGCCAGTTTCAAAAGCCATATCAAATAGGCCCAAATAGTGGTGGTTGAAAGAAGCAGCTTTTAGAAAGAGAGAGCGAGCGGTGGAGAAAGTGAGAGAGTGGTGTGTGCACGAGATGGGAGCGAGATGAGTGGGGTGCGTGATGCGCCCGTAACCCCCTGTTTTATCCCCGGAGCGAGAGGAGTGGCGAAGCCGCGTCGAAAAGCCAGACGTTCATATTGGCTTCTGGCTTCTCATCGTAGAAGCCAGAAGCGGAAGCCAATATGAACAGACTCTAAGAAGGAACTCTGAATGAAATGCACTAGATTCTTACTGCAATAAAAAACAGTCTAAAGATGGTTTCTACATGCATGAGCCATGTGCAATTATAGCTTGTAACGGGATAAAATTAGGATTTTAACAGGGAGAGATTGCACAGTAAGACTTAAGTTTTGAATTAGCTAGGAGAGCCCCCAACCCCAAAAAAATCACCTCAATTCAAGTGCATCATATGAACAATCCAATGAAGGATCTTTGGTACTTGAAAAACATGGATGGAGGTAACACATCTATAAGCATATTTATGGTATCTTTCACTGGTAGAGATATAATTTATCTTCAACCATAACTCCATAAGCTTAGGAGCAGTAAATATCTTTGAAGTACTAAGCCCGAAAACTGATAAAGTAACTACCTGATGACTTGAACTTGAGCTATGATTTCCAGAACATCGTCAACAAGAAAACCATCTTGAATCTTTGACAACTCCATAAATTTTTTCCATCCCCAATCATGCTCCTTCTTCCAGAATCTGTGCAAGGTGTCTGCAAAGTTACTTAGTTAACCTCTGAAATTGACTGTTTAGCTCGAAGGGAGAAAATCACCAATTCATTGTACCTGAATATTTAACTTTCTTAGGATCAAGATTGCCTACAGCTATAGTAAACTGTGCAAAATGGCTCCATCCTGAAAGTGTCAAGGGCGTGATTAAAAAATACTCTGTAGATGACATAAGATAGTTTAGGCAACATAGTAACACCAACCTGGAAGGAGTTTCTCATGATTAGCAACACATAGAAACAATGACAAGTGATTGGAGACATCACATCCTTGAGGGTACACTAGAATATACCTGCAAAAATAACAATTGCAGATGAGCAAGGGATAAATTTATGAAATAGAACACCTAACCAGTATGCATCACAAACTGAGTTGCTCAACAATTTAGAATTCCCAGCTCAAAAAAGTTAATAAAGCTATTGGAAAATGATAATAATATAATAGACATGAGGGAGATAAGCTAGTTTACAATTTTACATAGACTAACCGGCTCAACGGTCCTGTTAATATGACTGAAACTAGAATACAGAAGAAAAAAGAGTATGGCATCAAAATTGGCTTATTAGTATTCTTCAAGCTCCAACTTAAGTTTGGAAGAGATCAAACAAAATTAATAACATTGGTAGGCTAACTGCCATGCAATCCAATAAATTAGAGAGAGAGAAATATCACATATGTCATGTATTTGAGAAAATCTGCAATATTCAGTGGAGGGGCTAAGATAACAACAACAAAAACATTCAAGGAAGCCAATAAAAACCAAGAATAGTAACAACTCAATACTCGCATCCAATAGAAGTAACACTCAGTGTAGCATACAGACAACAACTAAAACTTAGTTTGTTGGGTTTGTAGTAGTATGAAATGGTGATATAGCTAGGAACAATAATCTACTCACACTGTGATACATTTCAACAAAATGGCTTTTAACAGTACAGTTACATTACCATATTTTAATTAATAAAATGTCCGTTCCTATTCCAATACAGAATGACTGCTGAACTATTATTACAACGTAATTTGCATATCATCTACAAAGGTGGTCAGAAGAACATACAATGTTAGCATGTTTTGTAGCAAGCTAGACAGTACATTAAATATGACACTTGCAAAACTCCGACCTAAAATCTACAAATAATTGCACAGAATGGTAGTAGGTTAGGTCCATCGAGTATTATGTCAATCAATACCATGGCTAACATAGCCAAAGATAGAATGAAATAGCAACACAAAAGGAATTGAACAAACAGAAATTCAAGATACAGGACAGTTTTTGGTGTGTTATGTAGATATTCAAGAAGTTCTAAGCCTATTTTTCTCTTTGCATCAGACATCAGTAATTAAAAGCTTCAACTATGTACAGCCAGACAGCCAGTTCCTTACAGAGATTCACGCTTTATTTACAGCACTAATGAAAAACACAACATATGTACAATTGAAACGAAGAATCTAGCATCATGCTAAATTTAATCAAGACTGGCCCAGCTATTTAACAATTCTATTTACATATATTAGGAAAAGTGCACATGTGGATTTACCACCACCACCACTGACAACGAGGGAACTATAGTTTAACGCCATTATGAAAAGATTTGACAGCTTACAGGCTCTTTTAGTTGCAACACTGTCAAACAAAATGGAGAGCAAACATGAGCTGGAAAGCATAATAATACAAGCAACCATTCATACACGATAGGCTATATGCAGCACAGTCCAATTGAAAAGGAAACACTTGTCAACATGTAATAGTATATCAGAAAGAACACTAAACTGCAGACATTTCAAACTAGGTTCATCACAGACCAAAAAAAGAAGCAGAAAAGAGAGGTTGCAACAAAATTTTCAAGTCAATTGCCATTGAGCACCCTACCACTTATAACCACCGGCTTCAAATGGTTCGCTTTTCATTTCTCTCTTCTTCTCCTTTGAAAAGTTTTCGATTCTCCAAGTATGTCGCCTGAATAAATCTGAAGGTCTGGGCCCTGAGATAATAATTGCCAGAGATTCGCTAAATGAAATGTAGCCGCAATTGTCACTAAACAGAAAAAAAAAACTAAATGTCTCTAAAGAAAAACCCCATGTTAATTTGGAGAAGCTGATTACAATTAATGAAGTGTCAAGATATGCACCGAAAACAAGTACCCATATTTATCCCTTCAGTCAACCACAAATGCTGATACAAAAATAAATAAATAACCACAGACATGGTTAGTGTATACTTCTCAACTCTTCATATGTCCTAAATCCAATTCAGAGCTATACACGAATCGAGACAATAGATTAAAGAATCACATTCTACAAACATAAATAATCAGACTGTACATGGACAAACAACACTTTGGAATTAAGTTATCAAGGAACTGCCAAGAGGCAGGAATGGGAATACACTGCATATGGTGATGGCCTAAAAATCTCGACTACCGCATAATTACTGTTGGGTGCAACCGTGCAAGTACCCATGTGGTCACAATTTTCAGACAAATATTCATGGGTATGAGCAAGACATGGCGATTACTAACACAGGAATGATATAGTCACCAAACCAACTCCCAGAACATACTGAACGGCCATCATGCAGGTTTTGTCCTACATTAATCAATTACAATATATTTATTTTCAGTAACTTCCAAACATGAATTTCCCAAATTGAAAGTTGACCAAGTAACCATCAAAATATCTGCAAGGGTAATATGTTCAACATTTGCTTTGCAACATCACTTCTGAGGCACTAAAGCACACTAAACTAAAATATCAATGCTTTCCCTGAAAGAAACATCATCTTTAGCAGATGCAGAGATAGGCAAGACATTTATGCCTATGGAACAAGTAGCTAACTAATACTAAGCACTAAGCAGCAAATTTACATTAAGACTTACCAGCTCTAAAATGTTAAATCCCATACCAACACTTTTCTGCTAATTTTTTGCTGTTTCAAGGTGTAACAGAAATCTCTATGTTCTAACGAAAGAGTGGCCAATTAAATATGAATGCCCATGGGTTAGAGCTCTCCAGAAACTCCATGCTTGTACAGAGATCCTTAAGCTGAAGGCTGCCATATGAAGCATTTAAAAAAATCAGGTTGTGTTTGGTTCAAGGTTAAGAGGTGGGTTAGGAAGGGTTACTTTAACCTGGCCAAAGCCTTTCAACCCTCCTAACCAAAGATTAAGCTGACCCACCAAAAATGTAAATATGCTAACCCCACCATAATTAACCTCCTGGGTTTTTCAACTGTTGACCCAGCTAAACCACCAAATCAAGCCACACAATATTTTAGACTAACTATGTTTGCTGCCAAACACAAAAATTGGGTTAAGCAAACCTAGCTGGGTTAGGATAAGCTAACATAGCTATTTTAACCAAGAGCCAAACACAGCATTAAAGGTATAGTACAGGAAACCAACAGTGCAATATTCAGCAGGAGAATTGTATTGCACTGACATATTCAACATTTGAATGTCAACAAGAGGAACAAATTATAGGAGTAAATAAACTAGTGATGTTTATTGATATCACCTTCACACAACTTCTCAAAAAAAAATCTAGTCCTTTCAGGTCTTCATAAACATATAATATTTGCCATACTAAGTTACTAACGCATAGCCATCATGATTACAGTCTCCAGCACTCCTGGCAGACCCATATTTTTGCGTGATATTGTCTTACTAAGAAACTAATAAAACTCTTAGAAAAGGTTATTCAGTTTTCTTTCTGAAAAGGCTATCCAAATTTCAAGCTCAAGTGCTATCCTTTTAACTTAACTGACAATATTTTAAACATCGCAATAAACAAAAACAGTCCATTTGCGTACCAGGATCATCTTCGTCGTCAGTATCCCAAAAGGGAGGCGATGTGGAAGGGCTCCCATTTGCAATCTGCTCGCAGGACCGCCATTCAGACAGGGAATCACCAGACACGCTGCAATCCTCGTCCCCCATCCCAGTCGTGCTTGCAACAGAATCATCAGTTGCCATGGAACCAGCCATTAGCAAATCCTCGAAGCTCCAACAGCCTGAATTCAGAGCTCGTATAGAAACAACAAGGACAAATTTATGCTGAATTCAGCACGCTTGCTATCTCCAAATGACAAACTCTAATGAAACGTATACTAAACCCTCAAAACTCACGCTAAATCGGCTCCAGAATCGCTAATCAAACCCAGTATCCCATAATCATAACATACAAGTTACCATCCATCTAAAACAAAAGCCCCCACATTTCGGGGGCACCCCCACCGAATTTCACAGTTTCACTGAAAAATAGACAGAAGTCAAGCTAAAAGCAGCTGGGCAAAACCTAACGCGTCTTCCAACCAGCCAACGTTGAATTCCTTTCCGACCCCAAATCCCCAATCGCCGACTGAACAGGTCGGGACCTAACCCTCAAACCCTAGTGCCCACGGGCATCCGCCGCAAGCGTCCCATCTGCGCGCGGGCGTCCCCGTGGGCGGGAAGCGTCCGATCCAGTGGCGGCCTATAGAGACTAGGGTTTTACCTACGTCGGAAGGGAGAGCTGGCCGCGACGGCGAGCAGGGGAGAGCTGCGGCGGCTGCTGCGGCGGCGAGAGGAAAGGGGCACAGGGGGGAGAGAGAGAGAAGGTGGGTATTTTTGGATTGGGGAATTTATATTGGCGACTGGGAAAGATGAGGTGCGCGATGTGTTTCTTCACGCAGTCTGATGGATTGTAGTCGACGGTCGCCAACACGCGCGCACCCGTGCGGCGGACCGCGGGTGGATGGGGACTGAAGCAGGCAAAAACCGGTGGTAAGTGTTGAGAAACGTAACTGGCTATCAATCCCAACAATTTCTGCATTACGTAAAATCAGATCAATTATAAAAAACAGAAATAATAGATTAAAAATATAGAGATAGAGAGAATTTCTGATCTTTCTTTATTACTTTTTTTCTGATTCCATATACAAAATAGTCAATAATACTCTCTATTTATAGCCTAGTAATGAGGTGTCCACTATGAGCTAAGGAATCAAGCTCAGACCCAGGTTTCCTAACACTTCCTTTAGAACACTTATCCGATATATTCATGCCTCATCAAAATTCTACAAAAACCTAGTGCGAAAAATTTAAAGAAAGAGTACATGATACATGTTATGCTGCATCGCACAAATTGCCTTATTAAAAACCTTGGCCGAGAAACTTAGGAAAACTCATCAAGGGAAAAGAGTACAATACACTCAATTTCATTTAATCTTCAGGATTTATTTTTTGGGTACTAGATCTTCATGATCAAGTTTTAATAACGAGCTTGAGAAAAATCTCCCCCTGAACTCTGCACTTCACTAAGTCTCATCATTCCAATTATTCATACGCATCTTTCAAAACTAAATGTTGGGAGCGACTTAGTGAATAAATCTGCAAAATTTTCACACGATTTAGTATACAGTACCTTAATTTTGTCCATCTTTTGTAATTCATGAGTATAAAAGAACTTAGGGTTGACTCTTCACATAGTCCGTCTGCACTTGTGCAATACAAGCTACATTATCTTCATAGATAATTATAGGAGGTTGCACGATATTCATCCCTCATGACTGCTGGATGTGGTGAATCATTCGTCGGAGACAAGCACATTCTTGTGCGGCTTCGTACAGTACTATGATTTCTGAGTGATTCGTCGAAGTATTTACAAGACTTTGCTTAGATGATTACCATAAAACTATCGTTCCACCACACAGGAATACATAGCCTGTTTGTGACCTTACGGTATGCGGGTCCGATAGGTACTCAGCATCTACATAGCCAGTTATATTCAAATATTGATTCGTTTGTAGAATAATCCAAGGTCCTTCCTTTCTTGGAGGTATCGGAAGATATCCTTTATTTCTTACTAATGCTATTTGGTAGGTTCTGCATTATGCATCGCTAATAGATTTACAGCAAATGCAATGTCTGGTCTAGTGCAGTTCGCTAAATACATAAGTGTTCCTACTGCACTTAAATATGGGAATTCCGGTCCCAGGACTTCCTCCCCCTCTTTCCTAGGTCGGTATGGATCTTTTTCTTGCAGTAAAGACCTCCCGATCATCGGTACTTTTGATGGGTTTGCCTTCTCAAAGCCGAACGTTTCTAACACTATCTGGGCGTAAGCTGACTGATGTACTAATATTCCTTCAGGGACATGCTCGAGCTGCAGACCTAAGCAGTATTTGGTTTTACCCAGATCTTTCATTTCAAATTTTGACTCCAAGTAAGAACTTGCTTCTTTTATATCTTTCATGGTCCCGATGATATTCAGATCATCTACGTATACTGATATTATACAAAATACATTTTGGGATAGTCGTATAAATACACAGGGACAATCTTCATTGTTCGTGTAGCCTTTCTTGCATAGAAAGTCGCTTAAGCGATTATACCACATCCTTCCTGATTGTTTGAGTCCGTATAGTGATTTTTTGAGTTTCACACTATACAGATTTCTATTTGCTCTGTCTTGGTTCGGGACAGGGATACCTTCAGGTACCTTCATATAAATTTTCGAATCCAAGTTTCTATAAAGGTATGCAGTTACCACATCCATGAATTTCATTTCTAAGTTCAGGTTTACTACTTTTGAGATTAAATATCTAAAGGTAATTCTACTCATGATTGGGGAGTAGATTTCTTCATAATCAACTCCTGGACGTTGGGTGAAACCTTGTGCAACAAGCCTTGCTTTATATCTTACAACTTCATTTCTTTCATTTCTCTTTCGAACAAATACCCACTTGTGCCCTATAGGGTGCACATGGGGAGGTGTGCGGTTTACGAGCTCAAACACCTCTCTTTTGTTCAGAAATAATAATTCAGCTTCTATTGCCTTCTTCTAATATTCCCAATCTAATCTTTTCTTACATTCAGCGAGTGATGCAGGCTTTAGATCAATATCGATGATTGTGGCAATTTTCTTTGCAAAATAGATATCAACATTGGTTGTTGTCCTATTCATGGACTCTCCCATGTGCACATAATTTATAGCTATTTCATCATGAATTGCTTTCTTCTTATGCTTCTACTTGTTCATCGCTTCTTCTAGTTGCGGTGGCAAGTCTCTTTAGTTTTTCAACTCCGATGTATGCGCACACATCCATGATGATTTCCCCCTCCAAGGGAATGTTCAAATCCGGTATGCCCTTTTCTAAAGGTGGCATACTGGTGCCATGTCTCAACTGGTTCCCCTTCTGGTTCGGGGAACTTCAGTGATCGGTTGTGTCAAGTCTTTCTTATCCTTCTTACTAGGCGTCCCTGGTTACTTAGAATTGGAGGGACTAGAGTTCTCGTCCTTTTATTTTGAGGCCTCTGGACGGAATTAGGGATAGTTTCAACTTTCTTTGGTATTTCAACCCTCTCCGGTGCATTGCGTGCAGGCACATACGATTTGGTCACGCTCTTCAAATCACTAAAGTGGTCAGGCAGTTGATTTACTAATGCTTGCAAATAAATGATCTTCTGGACTTCTTTATTTGCCTCACTAGTGCGCGGGTCAGGTGCATGGATTCCTATGGCTTGCCATATAATTTCCTGATATTTTTCATCAAGTGGTTGATTTCCCCCCGCTAATGTTGAAAAATTATCCTCATCAAATATGCAATCAGCGAAGCGGGCCGTATACAAATCTCTTGTCATGGGGTTCTAAATACCTGATTATGGATGTTGTCTCATAACCAACGTATATCCCAGTATTTCGGAGAGGACCCATTGCAATACGCTGTGGAGGGGGTATAGGTACATAAATCTTGCATCCAAACCTTCGGATCTGAGAAATTTTCAATGCTGACCCCTGCACTAGTTGCATAGGTGAATAGATGTTGTAGGTCGATGGTCTAAAGTTGATGAGAGTTGCTGCATGCAGGACTACGTGTCCCCAACATACAGTTGGTAAATTACAATTCTGCAAAAGTGGTCGGATAATAAATTTAATTCTCTTAATTAATGCCTCTGCTAGTCCATTCCGAGAGTGGACATGCGGTACAGAATGCTCAACTGTAATTCTCATTGCCATGCAATAATCATCAAATATCTTTGAAGTAAATTCTCCGGCGTTGTCTATTCTGATGGACTTTATGTGATGATCAGGAAAAATATTTCTAATGCGAATTATCTACGAGATCAGCTTTGCGAAAGTATGGTTTCTCGTAGACAATAAACTTACATACGACCATTTCGAGGAAGCATCGATGAGCACCATGAAATATTTAAACAGCATTGGAAGTGGTTGTCTGGGACCGCAAATGTCTCCTTGGATACGTTACTGGAATGCAGGGACTTCATCCTTCACTTTCAGAGTAGAAGGTCTAGTAATTAATTTTCCGGTGGAGCATGCAGGGCACACAAAATCTTCAGGATTCGAAAAAATTTTCACATTAATATTATACCCCTGTGAATTGTTAATTATATTTCTCGTCATCCTAAGACCTGGGTTACCTAATATGTTATGCTAGAGACAGGAAAATTCAGAGCTTCTAAATACTGTTTTTAGGGCAGTATATGTTGCAGATGCCTTAATGTTGGTGTAGTATAACCTAGTTTCTAATGAAGAAAGTTTTTCTAATACCCTTTTTCCATTTGCTTCACGCTTCGTAATAAGCATGTATTTCTTACCGTACTCTTCTTCAGTTTCAACATGGAAATCATTAGCGCAAATATCCTTGAAACTTAGGAGAGTTTTAGTCGATTCTGGGTGCAATAAGACTTCTTGAATAACCAAAGTTGTGTCCATTGGGAGTATAATTGTGGCTCTTCCTGAACCTATTATATAAGCATCGCTACCGGTGATTGTTGTAAGGCTGCCAGCATTCTTACTAATCAACTGAAAGTACTTTGTCTCTCTTAAAATGGTATTCATTGTGCCGCTGTTGGCTAAGCACACTTTCTCCATAGGGCGCCACACGTGTTCTAATATAAGGTGTTTTATTAATATATATTAGAATGCAATCAACACATAACTAAAATACTTCAATATCAGAACATATCATGCCATTATAAACTGAATAAATGAATGAATTATTCAATATCATCCAACCATCACGAGAAAATTGTTTGAGTACCATCCATGCAAATTCTAACTTATTCTTCCACACAAAATAAATGACAATTAAAGTCTAAATGCATTCTGTGCATTAGATTGAAGCTGCTAAGAAATCAGAGACTTCGTCTGCTATTTTTTTCGGGGGTGATATGCTCTTCGATAGAAATCATAGCGGTGGTAGCTGCAAGGTCAAAAGGAATCTTCTTTGCAGAATGGTTTCAACCTCCATCGTAGTAGTACATTGTTCGAGCTCTCATCCTCAACAGATGCAAAAATGTGTTTCATGTTGCCCTTTGCCATCCTTCTTCTTCTAAGCTTGGAAGTCATCGATGACATGTTGTGGCTCTTTACAGATCCGCGACCAATGCCTCCACTTGCCACACAGTAGCAGGCGACGCTGCCAGGCAGGCGGTGGCGGTGCCGGGGTCGGCCACGGCGGCGGCTAGGCGGAGCTCGGGCGGGCCGACGCAGCAGCAGGTGGCGCTTCGGGGCCGGCCACAGGTTTGGTCTTGCTGACCATAGGGCTTGTCATCCCGCTTTGGTTTGCTTGCTTTATTCTCGCGTGGACCATCTGACTTGCCTTTCTTGGTTGCAGTATTACCCTTCCTTCTCCTTTTCTTCATCATGGGCTTTTTCACCTTGTAGCTCCCGGCATTGGTTTCACGGCCAACGGAGCTCCCAGGTGGTTGTGTGATATAGTTCTTACGGAGAACTTCATCCTGAGCCTCTGCAATTTGCATCATATCGATCAATTCAACATACTCCTTGAAGCCGTCTTGACGATAATTACGTGCAGACTGCACTGTATTGTGATGGAAGGTGGATAGGGTTTTCTTAATCTTCTGCTCATCTACGATATTATTGCCACAAAGTTGAAGATTAGTACAAATTATGTGCAAAGCAGAATTGTACTCCCCGACTATTTTGAAGTTAGCAAATCACAGTCAGATCCATTCTTGCTCCGCCTGAAAAAGAATGGTGTACTTTAGTATCTCGAACCGCTTCTTAAGTGCAGTTTATAATGCTAGAGAGCTCTTCTCTACTATGTACTAATTCTTGAGAGTGAGACATAGATGATGCTTGAGAAAGTGAAGTGCCTGATCATTTTCCTCAGGGATGGGTTGTGCATCCTGCGGTGCGCCAATCCCAATGGCAGCGTGGAGCTTCTTGACTCTAAGTACTATCTCAACATCGGAAGCCCAAGCTAAGTAGTTTTGGCCATGTTGGGCCAGCTCCTCGAACTCCCGGTTCGTGATGCCTATCATCTACATGTGCGTCAGAGAAATATATAAGTTTACTACCAGTAAACGTGCATGGAATAAATTTACTACAGGTAAATAAATTGGATAATGGTACAAAAGATTCTCGTAATGTTCCAGAATTTTCTATACATTTTCTATAAATTTAACTGTTATTTTCGGTGATTAAAGGAAATTTAAATAATTACGATTAACTAAAACAATAAATAAATACAAAAAATATAGAAAATAATAATGACAATAATAAACATGCTTCGAGTGCTAAAAATATTTCAAAATTTGAATTCCTGAGGCCCTTTTATGTCGAAATATGATTTTTCAGTGAATTCTGCAATTTCCAGGGGCCTATACGCAAATTTTCAATTCAGAGAAATTTTTTCGCGTAATTTTCCGATTTTTCGAGGGCCTTTCTGCGAAAATCAGGACCCATCTGAAAATTTGAGGACCCTTTCATAATTTTTAGAATTCCTGGGGGCCTTATTGCAATTTCTTGTCCCCCTGTCCGGTCATCTTTGTCGACCGCTAGCTCTTTTGGCCCATTCGGCCGACATCAAAACGACAAGGGGTAGGGGAGGCAGGGTTTACTCTACCCCTGTTCCTTCGGTGGCGGCGGCAACGAGCAGTCGGCTCGGGCGGCAGCAGCGGGCGGTGGCGGTGCCGGGGTCGGCCACAGGCGGCGAGGCTAAGCGGAGCTCGGGCGGCGGGCCGCAAGCAGAGTGGCGCTTCGGGGCCGGCCACAGGTTTTGGTGGCGATGTGCATGGTTTAGGATTAGGTTGTGGCGGGCAAGATTTGATAGCTCTCGGTGGCAAAAAGGAAGGTAAATGGAGAGAATGAGTAGAAGATGTTGGTAACGAAGCTCGATCACTGACGAAGGAGACGATGGGGAGCTGCTAGATCTAATCGCCTAGGGGTAGGGAAGTGAATAGAGGAGGAAGGATTGAAGCGTGAGGGGAACGAGAAGAGTCAAACGTGGTTTATTCCGGTGGACGTGGTATAAATAGGACAAATTAAAAATAAATATGGTTTGATGGTAGATAGGGATCTGTGACACCCACGAGAAAGAATTCACCTTGATGCCCACAAAGATTTTTTAGAAGGGCATTTATTAGTGGCTCATGCAAGATTTTCTTTTGTGTTTTCACACGAAGAATTAATGTCCAAAATTAATAGTTACTTATTGAGTAGTGGTTCTATATTTTTCACTCTAACAAAATCAATTTATACCTGATTGGTACCCTCGTGGCACTTTCAACTTCCATGTTCTAAATAGGCTCGCTTAAGCCAAACTAGTTAGCTCTTGCTTCGAAGTAAGTACAACTCCTCTACATTGGAGAAGAAATTGTTAAAGGCTAACAAGACCATGCAGTGTTTTTACATTTTAGCGCTACTAGATGAAGGATGGGTGGCTGAGATCCGATGTTATGAAAAGGGGCCAAGTCTGTTGATCAGTTGACTAATTAATTGGTGATGGTGGGTAAACCGTCGCGGATAACATAATCAGAGTAGTGTCAATGCCATTGAACGATTAATTAACCACATAATCCAATTAATTGGGCGTCTTTCCGATTTAATCCCAGAAACATCTTATTTACACTCACTAATTACAATAAATTAGTTTATAATGTTGTGTAGTTGTGCGCATAGCATGTACCATATGGATCAGGTATAAACTATGCAATAGTAAACATGGCAAAATGATGTTTTGTATAGTGATAATTGACCATAATTTTAGGTAAACTAGCTGAATTCTCTATACAATTGTGAGACTAGATGCTATAACACATATGCTTGTATTTTAAAATAGAGTTGTATATTTCTTTTTTTACAAATATAAGGTTGTATTTGTTAGATAACCCTAAATAGAATTGTGTGTCTTATACAACCTTAGCAACTCTCATATTAATAACGCATCTGGGCCATTAACCCACAGATCCGGCGGTGGGGAGTATACCCACTCGTAATCCTCGCGCTCCACCCGTTCCGCCGTTTGCCTGCTGGCTGCTGTCCACCCTCCGCCGCAAGCAGCCTCCGCAGCCTCCTCTCCCCAGTCCCCACGTTCTTCACTGCTGCGAGATCTGCGATGTTGACGCGCGCCGGCAGCAGGGAGAGCGCTACGCGACTGGGGTCGGCGTGGCCAGCGGCAACCCGCCGGTTCGTGTCGCTGGAGCCCTTGGGGCGCCCGGACGGAGGCCCTGCGCACGAGCCGCTCGACGCGGCCGGCAACGTCTCAACCAGCAGGGCCCTCGCGCTGTATTGCACTCGCCGGTAAGTCCCTGCTGCTAATTCTTGCACAAATTTGTATTGATTGAATGTACCATCTTCGTTTGGACTAACTACTAACTCATCTTAACTTGCTACAGGACTGAAACTTTTGGAAGAAGCATGGCACATTTTTCAAGCCGGGTTGCTCAGAAATCAGAAGATATGGAAATCGGGAACGACTTGCTCCTTTGTTCCGCTTATTTTCCTCTCGAAGAAACCAGGAATATTCAGCCTGGATGAGTATGTCGAAAACATGAAACCTGGGCAGGACATTGGTACTCCTTTGCTGTTGCATGCCATTTGGAGCAGAATAGCTGAGAAGGAGTATGACGTACTACACTGTACTTGTATACTTAATTAGATGCAGAAAAATAAAATTCCAATTTAACGTCTTAAAGTAAATGGTGTTGTCGATAGTCTGTGGTATAAGTTGCAGATCAAAATTGCGTTGGACTGCTGCACATGCTGTTTCCGTGAATTTAGAATTATGGAATTCTGTGTGCCATATGTTATGTTAAAAGCTTGCACGAGTTTTTGATTGCATCGTATTTTGCTTGGTCAGTACCAGAATTAATTTTCCTTTGTGATCCGTTTGCCTGAATATATAAACCTTGTAATATCACCTAAATCCTAATCGGAACAAATGAATTTAGTGACCGCAAGACATACTGGAAGAAGTTTCTTTATGGTATGTTGGTGTTACTAAATATTAGATATATACCTTCTTTTCAGAAAAAAAGATTTAATTATATCACCTTGTCAGGATGGTAGAGCAGTCGGAGCAGTGAGGCAGGCCACGCTGCCGACGGCGTTGCCGGAAGACGCAGAGGAGGTAGGCCGTCAATGTGGGGAAGGTGGTGGGGGGTTGGGGAAGGTGGCGGAAGGAGGGGGAGGTGGTGTCATGGTGGCAACAAGTTTAGCTTCACGCAGTTTCCCGTGAGATAGTTCTCCCCAAGATAATGTTATGTCAGTAGAAGGAAGAGTGTCTTGGTAGTCAAAGTTCTCAATAGATCGACAAAATGTACATCAATCAGACCCATGAACACAAAATAAATAAGGATTTCCCGTCTTAAGACATCATAATCTTCTGAGTACTATCAGCTACAAGTAGGAAACATAGTTGCAGGACAATTTCAGTTTAACTTTTACACAAACTCTTGAGTTATCTGAATAGATGGGATGTGTTTGACCCTAGAAAAATCGTCTCCAAGCTCCCCTAGTCTACGAAGAAAGGAGCTTGGCATACCCACTAATCTCAGCGTCTGCAATGTAGCAAGAAATTGGAACCCAGCAGGAATAGTTGCAAGCTTTGCACATAACATGATCCACACTTCCTGGACACATGGCATGGCTCCTTCATCAACATCCCACTCCTCTAATTCCTCAAGTTCAGTTATGATGAAGATTTTTAGCTTAAAAAAACCCGGACAGCAGCATCTCATTACTTTCCCCTGGTATGCTTTGTTCAGCTGGAGGAATAGCAGATTTGGCAACCGACCAAGAACTGAAAGCGGGTCATCTTGCAGCTGCGAGCAGCTCAAGCGCAGCTTTGTAAGGTTGTGTAGCTGAGCAAACCAATCTGGCAATGTCTGCAAAGATCCAGCTAGGTGCAGCTTCTGTAGACATGGTGAAGGCTTCAGCATTGCAAGGTCAAGAGGCCTGGTGCCATCACCAGTGAAGATGGATAGGTATGATAGTTCCTTCAGATTGTTCACAGAAGAGCATAGCTTTTTTGCATCTTCATTGTTTAAATCCTCTATAGAAAGCTTCTTAAGCTGGGTAAGGCTTGCAATCTCATGAACCACATCTGTGCTTGCTTCCAAGCCAGTCAATACCTGGAGCTTGTCAATCTGGGCAAGTCCCACAGGGACATGGATGCTTTGGTCATCTTGTTTCATCTCTAGATGCCGTAAGTGTCTCAAACATTTGATCTGAAATGTGATTCTTTTTATCTGAGTCCTCCTGATATCAAGAGTTTGCAAGTGATAGAGATTGTGCAATGTTCTTGGGAGCTTCTTCAGCTTAGTTCCCCTTAGCCCAAGGTACCTCAAGTGAAGTAGGCATCCTATCTCTTTTGGAAGCCTTTGCACATTGCCATCTTCCAAATCCAAAATTCTTACTAGTATAAAGCTCCGTGCAACATTTTTGCATTCAAATACAACCGGTGCACTGCCGCTGAACATGAAAACAGATCGCAATCTATTCTTGTGTTCATTGCTGAATGACACATTAGATGTTTGCAATGAGATGCGCCGAGCACTAATATTTGCACCTTTATCACTGCAGATGATGGAAAATCTCATTTTCTGACAGCAAGATGGCAAGCTCGTGAAGAAGATCATGAACTCTGCACACTTTTACTCTCCCGCTGCTGCTTGCGATCGCCACTTCTATCATGCTTCTGCTGATGAGCTCCACGAGGTACTTCTCTGCAGTCATTTCAAGTGTCTCATCAGCTTTCTCTTTCACAAATCCTTCGGCAATCCATAACCGAACCAGCTTCTTTCGGGAGATCTTGGAGTCATATGGGATGACCGAGAGCAGAAGAAAGCATGGCTTCAAAGGGTGTGGGAGGTCCTTGTAGCTTAAGAGGAGTGCTTGCCGAACTCCAATTTCACCGTTGCTCAGATCCTTTTGAATGCTTGCCAGGACACGCCTCCATTCGGTGTCTGTTCTTTCTTTCCTGGACATCATGCTCCCTGCAGCAACAATAGCAAGGGGCAAACCGGCACACCTCTTCACAATGTCCTTGGCGGTTTCCTGCAGACCATCAGGGCATATTCCGTGTGGAAAGAATGCTTTTTTGCAAAACAAATTCCAGGAATCCTCAAACGGCAATGGCTGAAGCCTATGGACATTGCTCTCTGCATCTTCAGCTGAGCCAGCCACGACGGCGTTACGCGTCGTCAGAAGCACCCGGCTCCCGCTGCTGTTTCTGGGCAGTACCAGCTTGACCACGTCCCAGAGCCCTTCGTCCCAGACATCGTCGAACACAAGAAGAAACCTCTCACCGTCAAGGCCACACAAGAGCAGTTCTTGGAGCTGCCTCTCGCCGAGAGAGCTCGCCTCGGCAGTGGGGATCCTCATCAGCCCACTGGCCATCTCGATGAGAATGCTGCGCAGCTCCATTGTGTTCGACACGTAGATCCACGCGCAGCGGTCGAAATGCTTCTTCACATCCGGGTGGGCGTACACCTTCTTGGCCAGCGAGGTCTTCCCAACACCACCCATGCCCACCACGGATATGACGCCTAGCTCCAAGCCCCCATTCAAGATATATTGAAGTAACACTTCCAGATCTCTGTCCAGGCCTACGGTGTCTCTGTCATGAACCAGAGGACATGAGGCTAAAAGACCATGAATCCATTTATCGCTCGACTCCATTGGCCTTTGAACTGCATACGCTGATCGACGGCGGGAGATGTCGCTTAGCTGGGCCCGGATGCGCCTGATCCGAGACCCGACATCGTGCCGTGATCTCAGCTTACCGAGGGCGCAGCAACCGCGTGCCTGCTGGCCGGCGTCGAAGATGTCGACGGCGTCCTCCGAGTCGAGCACGATGTCCCTCATCTGGTCGATCCATGCTTCTGCGGCCACGCTGCCCTCCGTGCTGCAAACCTCCATCTCGCGCAGGAAGAGCTGCATGCTGTGGAGCTCGTCACGGAGCCAGCCGACGTCGCGGCCTGTGGACAACAGGCGCCGGCCATGGTCGGTTGCTCTGCTGGTAAGCAGGGAGCCTATGCCATGGATCAAAGAAGCAAGGACGGGTTCGGCCATGGAAATGGTGTGAAGGAGGAAGCTCCGTCCACGACTTGTTATCCATTAGAAAGTCAATGCGCAGCGTTGCATTATTGCTTGTAGCAAATATTTTCAACTGTTTATGCCAAACTGATCTCCTTAGCCCACAGGCACAGGCAGTCCCTGCTACAGTCTGGGACATCTATTCCCTGATAATGATGTTGTTAGAGTTGTAATCTTGTTTTTACAGTCGTAGTCATAGACCTGGTCCAGTACGAGTTCAGGTTATGGTCGTATACGAGTTCGCTTTATAGTCATAATCGAATTTGAGTCTATTTCATAGTCGTAGCCGAGTTCGAGTAGTAATCGTGGTCGTAACCGAGTCGGAGTCTTAGAGCGGGATATAAAAGGCAAAGTCATGTAACCGAGAGAGCAAGGCGAGAAGAGGTGAGAAGGGCGAGAGAGGCCGAGGCGATCGGTGTGATCGAGAGGCAAGAGAGAGAGAGGACGATCAGGGTGATCGTAGAGATTTGTGTGATCGAGAAAAAGAATAAAGAGAAGAGAAGAGCGGTTTGACTCTGGAAGTATATCGAGTTCATTGTGTTCACAAACATGGTCGTAACCATATGTCACAACACTTATGTACTCCTTCGATTTGGACAAGAATAAGATAGAATAAATCACCGGATCTCTCAAGGCGCATGAGGAGTTACTGAAGGAGTTTCAGTCACGCAAGGAGCAAGGATCTCACAACGAGCAGGCGTTACTAGTGAGGGGAGATCCAAGAGATGGTCGTGGCTCATCATACAACCGCGGGAGGTGGCGCGGTTGAGGTGGCCAGAGTGGTCGAGGTGGCAGGAGTGACCGCGGAGACAATGTTGGGCAAGGAGGTGGTGAGAGACCCGTGATGTGTCACATGTCAAGTGCTTTGAATGTGGCGAATATGAGCACTACGCGATAAGATATCGCAGCAATAAAAAATGCTTCAACTGTAACGAGTTTAGGCACTTTGCTTTGGATTGCAAGAGCAAGAAGGACGGGGAGGTGGACCTTACCAAAGAGGAAGAAGAAGATGACGGAGGGCTAGTACTTCTCTTCTCATATGTTGAAAAGGAGTCGGTCATGGTGGAACTGAATGAGGAGAACGTAGTTCCAAAACTACGCATGAAGGAAGGAAGTCATGATCACATGGATCAATGGTACTTGGATAATGGAGCAAGCAATCACATGACGAGAGATCGCTCCATGTTCTACAAGCTCGTTGAGAAAGTTTGGGGTAAGGTCAAGTTTGGCGACGGCTCCACGGTGGAGATAAAAGGCAAAGGGATGATGATGATGCAATGCAGGAACGTGAATAAAAAGTTGTTGACAAGAATCTATTATATACCAAGTCTATGCAACAACATACTAAGTCTTAGGCAGATGACAGAGAGAGGGTGCAAGATGGTGCTGGAGGATGAGTTCTTGCGAGTGAACGACAAGAACAAAGATTTTTTGATGAAGGTGAAGAGATCTCCAAATCGGTTGTACAAGATTCATTTGAGAATTTGTAGACCAGTTTGTGTGAAGAGCAGTTTGGAAGAGCCAGAGCATGGAGGGCTTCATCAATGGGCAGCAGGAGGCAAGCCTGAAGTCGTAACGAGCAAGTTAGCAGAGAAGCGAGACGAGGCAGAGAGCATGGTCATAACGAGCAGTGGCTCTGGAAGGGCATGCAGTGGTTGTAACGAGCAGCGCAAGAGGTGCGCATAGGCGTGCAGCCGACTTCGGACGAGTGCTTGCAGGCAGAGAGGAGTGAAGGGTCAGCTTGGGTGGTCGACATTGACCACATGCAGCAGGCATGGTCGTAGCGAACAGAGGCTCGGGAGCAGAAGGATGTCGGAGATGGGTCCCGAAGTGGCGGGAGGAAGCACAGCGTGGAGGACAGTGGTCGAAAGTAATGGCACACGACAATGAGAGGAGGTGCTCGTGGAGGAAGCAAGAGCAGGTGCTCCAGTTCAGGCAGGCATGTAAGGAAGAAGCAGCAGTAAGAGAGAAGGTCAACATGATCAAGAAGGAAAATCAAGATTAAGGAGGTGATTGTTAGAGTTGTAATCTTGTTTTTCTAGTCGTGGTCGTAGAATTGGTCCTGTACGAGTTCAGGTCGTGGTCGTATACGAGTTCGCTTCACAGTCGTAGTCGAGTTCGAGTCTGTTTCATAGTCATAGACGAGTTCAAGTAGTAGTCATGGTCGTAACCGAGTCGGAGTCTTAGAGCAGGATATAAAAGGCAAATCCATGTAATCGAGAGAGCAAGGCGAGAAGAGGTGAGAAGGGCGAGAGAGGCCGAGGCGATCGGTGTGATCGAGAGGCAAGAGAGAGAGAGGACGATCAGGGTGATCATAGAGATTTGTGTGATCGAGAGAAAAAAATAAAGAGAAGAGAGGAGCGGTTTGGCTCTAGAAGTTTATCGAGTTTATTGTGTTCATAGACGTGGTCGTGACCAGAGTTACGACCAGGGCAACGAGCGAAGGTGTTCGCAGTGCTGAAGACGTGGTCGTAAGAGAGTTACGACCACGGTCACATAGTTGAAGACGTGCTCGTAAGTCGATACGACCACAGCGAGAAGACGTGGTCGTAAACTACAGCGATCGACAAAATCACTGCGTGGTCGTAAGGGGTTACGACTACGGCGATTGATCGTGGTCGAAGGAAGTACAGCGCAGCGACGGTGAACGTGGTTGTAACTTCAGCTAAGGTTTACGACTATGTGGTTGGAGCAGTGAGGAATGATCGGAGAGGTCACAACGTGGTTATAACGACTATCAGCGTAGTCGGTGAACTAGCAGAGCAGTCGTAGCGACACAGGAGGTGTACGTAGCCACTACAACGTGGTCGTACGGCTGTAGCAGATGCGTAATTGTTTCAAGAAGACATACAAAACGTTACTCGCACTGCCATAGCTCAAGAAAAATTAGCATCTTTCTGGACCAAAGATCCAATGGGCCATCTTTATTAAGAAAGCATCAATTACACATTTACACGGGTATACAGTCACACAAGACGAATGAGCAGCCTCCATCTGGGGCGATAACGATTGTGATTGTGGGAGGGAGATCGATAGGAACCACATGTTTTTCTTTTCTAAAGTAAATTAAAACCAAATACACCATAAAGAGTTTCACCTCTATGCTAAATGAAGTGGCATTTCAGTGAAGACCTGTGAAGCGGAATTGTTTAGGTAAGATATGTTTGCGGACTTTAACAGTGAACTTTCTTTGGGCAATAATGTAGAGCGTGAAATATGGTTTGTCAAGCATTGGAGCAGCTTATGGGCCTGGTAATTGGGCTGCAAGCCACTAATGCCCAAGGCACTTGACCCAGCCCGCAAGCCTGGGGTTAAACTGGAACTCAACTTTAGACTTTCAGTATGACATATGTAGGCCTCTAGGGTCTAGTGCTTCCCTGATACAAAACCCAAGTATATACAGAGAACATCTAAAAAAAATTATATATAGAGAGACAACATATCTAGCGTTAATGGGTAATTAGACGATTAGACCGTGAAGGCCGAAATTGTCCCCTCCCCCTCCCCCGCACTTACACCAGCGTAGTTTGATGCCCATCCCTGACCGTTCGCGGTACCACCTAAGCGCCCGAAATAGCCATGCATGATGCAAAACGTGTGTACGTGGGACTACAGAGGTGGATTTTCGTAAAAAAAAAGACTGCAACCTCCGGGGGTAGAATCACCACACGAGGCACCTCCGTAAGGGTTGAAATCGTGTTAGCGGCCCTTTGCACTGATACCGACTTGGCCCGATGTCCTCGTGGAGACATAAACACCCTAACGGCTGCTGACCCAAAAATCATTGTCGGTAGACCTTGACCTAGGGTGACAACTACGTTGGCCCCTTTGTGTTGGTTCAATCGGCGCCAAGTATTAGGTGTGGCCCCGAGGCACCTGAAAAAGCTACGTACAATGCCAAACACGCTCATGGGGCCCATGGAGGTGGTTCACTCCTGGCTTAAGAAAAAAAGACAGCAACCCCCTATCAGCAGAATCACCTCAAGAATCTCCCCCTGTGACGGGCGAAATCATGAAATCGTGTGTGTGGTCCGATACCTTTGTGGAGATAGGAATGCCCCGACGGCTGCTAGCCCAAAAACGTCATCGACGGGCCCCAACCCGAGGTGACATAGTTGCATTGGCCGGATGGCCTCGTGCTAGTTTGACTGCCGTGGGGCATCCACGGTGCTGCTTAGGTGTCCGAACTAGCCAAACACAATCACCGCATGAATCACCTCCGTGAAGTCCAAGTTCACGTGTGCAACCCCCAACACCGACACCAGCATGGCTCGATGCTCCCATGGAGATAGAAATGTCTCAACGGCAGCTGGCCCAAGAAACACCGTCCGTGGGCCCCGATCTGGGGCGACATAGCTACGCTAGTCTCTTTTGGAACACATGATTTTTTTTCTAGATTTGTGCAAGAATTGAGCTGTTTTTTTATGAAATTATGCAAAAATATAGTGCAAGTATATTGTTCCAAACAAGCCTCTGGTAGGAACTGCTTAAAGGTACCAACTTAATTGTATGGTACGTATGCACAGTACTTGGCAACCACCCTAATGCAGCACCAAACAGCACAATGCTATTCTGTAGTGGGATCACACCACAGGGGGAGCAGGCAGCATCCCCTTTCGCCCGTTCTGTTCACGGACGACGGAATCGCATTACGCCTGGATGCATGCATCTACCTTCAGAGATGGATCGAATTAACGCTTTGTTCTTGGCACGGCAGAATGGAGGAAAGGCCCCGTCATCCGTGCTCCTCCTGGACGGCGCTGCTGAAGCCTGAAGCTAGATATCAAATAGCCGGATCAGCGATCCATGTACCTACGCGACTGGACGGCATGCAAGATGACTCGAAGGTGCGACGACCCAATCTTCACGGTCCGCACGACACACTGGTGGCTGGAGGACCACCGGCGAGGAGGATCCATGAACCTGGCCGCGTTCGTGTTCCTGCCGCTGTTGCCAAAGTCTACCAGCAAATTGCATGGCTTCTCGCATTTATGCGTCGTCTTCCCAATATTCCCCCACCAGCGGCAACGGGGGCCATGTAAGTCAGAGGAGCGGGCCATGCGATGTCTACCTCTCTAGTCTCCAGCGCCGCCGTGGCCACTTGCTTCCATAGTTGGATGACCTAATTCTGTCGATACGGATTTTAAATTGTGACGCCATTGACGGATGACCAGCTCAAATTCATGAATGCAACTGCTGGGGCCCTACGGTCAATGAGTGTCTAAATGTTGTGGGAGGAAGATTGGACTACTCCCTCCATCCATAAATACACGTCCTCTTAGATATCGACATGGTTTACATAACATAATTTTTATCACTAATTTCTATCGTATATTTATAAAATTTAATAAAAGCATAATATTATGGTAGTGCTTTTCGAAACAAATAAACATATATAATTTTATATATCTAATTTAAGTACTTACAATATATTAATAGTTCGGTGTGCCGTTCTGCGTCCGCTTCTTTTTTTCTCTCGACGCGTGTGTTGGTCGAGCGCTTCGGCATCACGGACTTCGCAGGAGTTTGTCTCGTATATAGTAGTAGTAAAGCCTAGGTTTGCTGCATGTGCATCGTGTAAATTGCATATATATATACATATGGACCAAACAGAGACAAAAGTTCCAGGCAGCCACTGAATCACTGATACGTACTGACAAAAAAATCACGTACAGTTGCATGGCCATGGTACATTTCTCTGTGCATATCATATCGTACTGATTTAATATTGTACACCGCATCTAACCATTCTGCTTTTCATTTGCCTCTTACCCTTTCCAGTTTGACTTGTATCCGTAGTACCACTCGTCAGGTAGTGACAGATTCTGTCTCAAATCTGTTCCTAGTCCATGCTAATCAATGGAGGAGGTATCTAGAAAATATATGAATATTTTTTCATTAAAGGTATTTGAATTTTTGATCTATTAGATCTACATCTAAAAGATCTCATCTCTTTCTAAATCATATATATTCCTCTTCTCCTTATCTCCCCTCTCCAAACCTTAGCCACCGGCCCTCCCTTCCATCCTCGTCGCTGGCGCTGCCCACCAGTGAGCCTTTGCAGCCACCGCTCCTATCTCCCTCCCTCCCACGCCACCTTCTCCATTCTCTCCGGTGGCGGCCCTGCACCCCTACATTCTTTTTCCTCTTCGACGAGATCCCTCACGGTGCTCTCCTTCCTTGTCTCTAGCGGCTACCGATGTCAGATCAGCCGTCACCTCCTCACCACTCGTCTTTGTCACGCCTGCCAACTTCCACCGCCCTCTTTCCGCCCAAGGCCAAGGCAGCGGCACTGCCGCCTCGCCGCCGGTTTGCCACCACCTCCAGCCTCACTCTAAATCTGAGAGGCTCTAGTGAATCCAATTCGAACCTAGACCCTAACTCTAATTCGCTAGATCCGCCGCTAGAGCTTTTGCTAGAGTCGGAGAGAGAGGTGGAGCACAAATCTTAAGGCAAAATCTTACATAAGAAATTCGAGTACTCAGTACAAAAAATACTCAACTACTTGTTAGCAATTCCCATCAATCAATGCCCCGTTTCTGTATGCAACACAGGGCCTAAGCCTGTTGATCAATGGTCAGCGTGATTTGCAGCAGTACCAACTACAAAGTGACAAAAACCGAAGGCGGACACTTTTTACCAGAAAAAATTTGCACATCGTAGTTGCATTGCATGGACATGCTTACATGACACACATTCCCGTGTACAGAACCAACTAATTATGTAGCAATGCATTCCACATGAGTCGTGACACACATCTATACATCATCGAACTAACTAATCTTGCTCTTCTATGATTACTAATTACATACACCTAGCTAGCAAGCTAGCGACTTGGCGTGAGTAGTCTCCTCAAGACTCGGACAGCGACGGCGGCGGAGAGCCGGCCGGTGGGAAGATCCCCTGCCCGGTGGCCAGCATGGCCCTCGGGTCGAACTCGGCCTTGAGCCGCGCGAACCGCGCCCACCTCGCCGCGCCGAAGTGGTCGGCCCACTCGGGCTGCGCCTTGTGGTTGGGCAGGTACTGCTTCGCGCCGATGCCGGCCTCGGCGCAGAAGTCGAGGATCCGCCGGTTCTGCCGCGCCAGCGCCTCGAGGCTCTGCGCCGGGTCGGCCGCGCCCGGCAGCGCCGACCGCAGGAACGCCACCAGGTAGAACACGTCCTCCTCCGGCGTCACCACCGAGCTCCTCGGGTCCCACCTGCGCGAATCCCAAAGCAATCAGCACCCAGAAAATCTAGTGCTAGCAGCAGCAGATCATCGAATCGGCTCGAAAGGTTGGAGCAGAGTAGGAAAAGCAACAGTTGGCGACCCTGATACGTCTTTTTTTAGGTTAAGTACGTGAAAGCGACGACGCATCCGGCCACTAACCCCAAAAGGGGATAGGAACCAGATTCTGACCGCGCCGTGCTCGTCGCGCCGCGGGAAAGGCTAAGCGGCGCCGCGGGAAAGGTACGTGACGTCTCGATCGGCTCTCGAGCGCTGCTCGTGTTGCATGTGGGGTCGTGCGTGCGTGGATGGATCGTGCATGGACAGTGATGAGTGATCGATCGGTCGATGAGCCGTACGTCGTGCATGGAGGTGGAGACGGAGACCGGAACAAGTAGACGATGGGCTCACTTGTGTTTGTTCATGGGGTAGATGAGGATGGGCCCGCCGGCGGCCGTGCGGCTGCCGAGGACGCCGCGGTCGAAGTCGGCGATGCGGGACGCCGGCACGAAGAGGTTCAGCCACGGGTGCGGCACCTCCCACACGCCCTTGCCCCGGAGCTTCAGCTCCGCCTTGTGCACGCGGTCCAGAAAGTCCACGTACGGCAGGTCAGTCGTGAACACCGTGTCCGGGATGAAGCTCAGCTCGCCCAGCAGCGCCTCCACCTCCTGGAAATCAAGCACACAACATTTCGTAATCTGTCTTCTTTTTCTTATCCATTAGTTGTAAACATATATATACTACTCTTAGAACTAGATCAAATCTCTTTTACTTATAGTACAGCATAATATTACTAATCAAGTGGTAGATAAAATAGTGCATGTTTTGCCAACGGAATTTAAGATCTAGTAGCAAGATCCATGCAATGTGCTCTGCATGTGGGTGTCATCATGTGATCATCAGGGCTTCAATTATATCATTGCGAGCTAAACCGCCCATAACTAACTGAAAACAAGGTCGTCTCTAAAGCTATCTTCAATAGTATTATCTTAGCTGTCTATTAGCTATATTAAATGAATAAAATCTTATGTAGAGGACAAAGAAGGTGATAAGAGATAATATGCTATCTCTTATGCAATAGATGACTTAAGTGCATAAACAACTAAATAGTGAGAGTGTGTGGCAGGAAGTTATGGTAAAAATAGTATAAACTAGTTAGAAAAATGATTTACTGTTGGAGAAGTTGTCTTTAGTGCCGTCTTTAGGTGAGATGGAAGCCTTAGCGACAAACCTAAGAGATGGACTATTATACATGCTCTAAGACTTCTACCTCATTGAAAGACAACATTAGAGACAACATCTCCAATAGTTCATCTCTAAAATTAATTTTTTTAACTATTTTATATTATTTTCATCACATTTTTCCTTCACACTCCATTACCATTTACGTTGGTTTGTGTGCTCAGGTTGTCTCTTGCACAAAAGATAGTACAATCTCTTTACTCATTTTCTCTCTCCTCCACATAGGAATTTACTAATGTGGTATAGCGAAGAGACAACCGAAGTGACATTATTGGAGATGCCCTAATGTGAGTACTGATCATGACCAATACTTCCTCTGTTTTAAAATATAAGTCCCATATTTTTTCTATCTTGTTTCATATTATAAGGCGTGCATATAGGTTTAATGATGTTTTCTCTCTTTTGCCCTCGTTGATCTTCTCTCTCTAACATTTATGAGTAAACACCCACACAATCATTATCTCTCTTATGTCATATGCAATGGTGTGATATCAGCTATCTACAAACTGTCACGTATGATACGAGATGATATAGAGGAGAGAGGAGAAGCATAGAGAATTGATCCGTCTCTTATTTAGGAGTCAACTATAATACGATAAACAAGACATATTGTGTTATGAAGAAGCTGTCTATAGAGATATGAAAAAAACAACCTATTGTATTAGCTATTTTAGTGCCGTCTATGGATAACATGGAGGATATTATAGACATCAATTGTCTATACCATTATACATGCTCTTATTCTCAAGACATTAATACTTATGGACATTATGGTCATTTCTCTCTACCATTTATTTAGTTTCATAAGCTCCTTAGTCCCCGTGTCCAAACAAAATATGCTTTATAAAAGAAACGGACCGTCATAAACAAATGGGGCAGTTAGGAGATAATGTTATTGAATTAGGAAAGGCGGCGCCGCCGGAGGGAGACGGACCTGATCGACAGTTCCGACAGTGGAGTCATCATAGTTCTTGGTGACCTCGAGGCAGTAGAGCACCCCGGAGTGGCGCTTGAGTGAGCTGAGCTTGACCGGGTTCTGCGGCGAGAAGAAGGAGGACCTCCAGTTGTTGATGAGGCCCTCGGCGGCGACGACGAAGCCCTCGATGTAGTCAAACCGGTGGCCGCCGTGCAAAGAGATGAGCCACTCCTGGTCCGCCGTGAACTCGCTGAAGTTGGAGTAGAGTGCCCGGATCCAACGAACCTGATGACCAACGAGACCACCATGCAGATAGTTAAAGTAGTCCAGACGCCGTACTGAGCTTAATCATTGCAGATCAGTGGGCCTGTTCTTTTTAGCTGCGGCTTGTGACTTTTAGGTTGGTCGTGCGAGAGATTACAGAGTAACAGAAACTCACGTGCGATTTTTGCCGACATAAATAAAGTCGGTACATTATGTACTATAATTAACTAGTAGACCATATCTTAAAAAGATACTTCGTTTAAAAGCTAGTTATTGTAGAAAAATCAAAAAGCAACTTTTAGAAGCCAAAAAGAACAAGCCCAGTGATTACTTAGCATGGATTGGTTAGCTAATTGAGTTAGGGGAGAACAATATCTTACGAAAGATCGCGCGTGAGCTAACCAAAAGGCTTCTCTATACAAATAGAAGGCCCTGTCTTAGAGTGCTGTGAATTTTGATTTTTGGCTGTTGCTTTTGACTGAAACGACATTACAGTGGTTACTAGTTTTTTTAAAATATTTAATTAAATAAAAATAAAAAAGTACTTATATCTCATGTATAGTACAAAATAAAAAGAAAAAGAAAGAAAAATTCACTTAAAAAATTAACATATTTTAAATGTTTTTTAACTTTTAAATGTACGAGGACAGAAGCCACCTTTACTTTGATCAGAGCTGACCACCAATTGATCAGCGAGACAAAGCTGATCGATGGATCCCAACCAACAACCTGGGCGGCTGGGCCACCTGACCAGACCATAAACTAACATGTGTGTCTAGGTATCATTCGGATGTTTTTTTTATAATAATCCTTCAGATTTGAGACCGTTGGATTAGAGATTCAACAACTCCTTTTTTGGAAGAGGGGGAGATTTTTTTGGAGGGGTGGGGGGAGAATTCATGGCCGTTTGATAGCTAATCCAGTGGTCACAAATCTAGATGATAGTTAGAAAGAAAACATCCGAGTGATGTTTATCAACATCCAATGATGTACTTGGAGACTTCCTTTTGGGGCGGACTCTGAACAGTGATAACGAAATGGCTGTTCCAAGCAATACTGCTACTACTAGTTAAACATACGTGTCGTACAGCCGTGGCTTCTTAAGACGGCTATAATTAGCAACACGTTCGGGGCTTTTCGGTGTCTTTGTGGGGGTTGCATGCATGGCTGGTATTTAGTTCCCTATTGGCCCGGCCATTAGTTGGAAAGCGAGGGCGGTGAGACAACAACAGAACAAGGAATCGCCTATTTGGCCTTGCCACACGAGAGAGAGAGAGAGAGAGAGAGAGAGAGAGAGAGAGAGAGAGAGAGGAAAGGTTGAGTTGCACGAGATATTCTTCCCCTTGAACAGCAACACTAGGATATATGTGTTGTGTGCGTTACCCTCTGGGGAGCAGGCTCGAGGGCGATGCGCGCCCGCGTGATGATCCCGAACTGCCCCAGTCCGCCGAGCGCGCCGAAGAACAGGTCCGGGTTCTTCGTCTCCGAGCAGGTCACCACCTCTCCCTTCCCTGCCAAGAATCGATCGGTAAGGTGGAGGATCAGTGCTGCATACAAGAACGCTTGCGTGCCGCGGCGGGCGAGTTAGGAAGGTTGGCTAGCTGCTCACCGGTGACGACGTCGAGCTCGTAGACATTGCTGATCTGGGGGCCGTGGTGGAAGGCCTGTCCGCTGATGCCGGCGTTGGAGAGGGTGCCGCCCACGGACAGGTACAGGTAGTCCGTCCACGACCGCGGAGCGAGCCCGCCGTGCGCCAGCGTCCAGTTGAGAACGTCGATCCACAGCTCGCCGCCCCACACGTCCACGTAGTGCCCGCCGAGCGCCGGCGAGTAGGCCGGCAATGCCCGCGCCCTCCGCTGGTCGGCGCGCCACCCGTGGCTCATGTCCACGACCACCCCGCCGGGCACCTGCGCCTGCCCGCTGATGGAATGGCCGTGGCCCCGCGCCGAGACGCGGAAGCCGCGGGCCGACCCGTACGCCGCCCGCACCAGCGCGGTGACGTCGCCGGCCCCACGCGGGTGGAACACGGCCAGCGGCTCGCCCTGGGTGAGCCCCCCGAAGTCACGGGACGCCTCCAGGACATCGGACGGGTCGACGCTGAGCTGGCAGCCCACAACCTCGCCGCCAAGCTGCAGTAGGTCGGCCGGCTCCACCGGCAGGCTGACGGTCGAGATGAGGCAGTAGATGAGGAACACCATGAACACCAAGCACCGCGCCATTGCCAACTATACGAACTACCAATCCTTTCTTCTATGTGTTTCTTTGGTCTCCTTGGCGCTAGATGTGTCTGTGCACTAGCTTTGCACTAGAAGAAGAAATGTGTTGTGTGAGGCGTGGACGCGTGGTGGTGTGGCGAGGCGGTATTTATAGAGAGGTGGTGGTGGAATGGGGCTTACGACAAAGTGAGAAAAGGGGAGGGCGGGGGAGATACAGCAGATAGAAATTACATGTCTGTCAGTTATTCGACAATTTCTTTCTAAAAAATCAGTCATTTTTTTACTGTTGGAGATCTAACGGTCTATGTTTCTTTCTAAAAACCTACTACTTCCTTTTCCTGATCCCACCGCTCTGCCTCCAGATCGATTCCATCTTGCAGCGTTGCCCACCTCTTGCCTCTAGAGCCCCCGCCTAGCCGGCGACGCTGGTGAGCCCCTCCCTCCTATGCCGCTGCCCACCTCCTCCTCCCCCATCTCTTCCTCTACCATTGCCGTCCGCTTACTCCTCCCTCGTCGGTGCTCCTATCGACCTCCATCTCCCCCGTCTGCTTTTGTCCTTGTCTCCGTTGCTACCATCGTTGGATACACCACCACCGCCCGCCACCTTGTAATATTCTTTTGGTTTTCTCTTCCTCGCGGACCTTCACCACCCTCATCTAAGCCCGCGGCCGACGGCGCCACCGTCACCACCCACCGTCGGTCCCCTGTCGTCCAGGCTTTCCTCTAAATTCAGGCCCCAATGAATCCCAAACCATAGCCCGTGAACCCCAAGCTCTAACCTAGTGGCGGCAGGAGATGACAACGTTGAAGAGGAGGATGACGAGCTCTTCGTAGCATGAATCTTAAAATGGATCAGGATATGAGAAATTCGATTAATTTCACGGAACATTTCATTTGACAGATTTCTAGCGGTTTCCGGAGAAATGAAAGGTGCGGAAGGATTGATGTACATGCTGCGGGAACACAACAAGCTAGGCAGATGGGGGCCGCGCGCCCGCGAATAAACAACTCATCCGGAGGCGCGTCATGGCTCGTGCGCATCTCAGCTCGCAAACTAACCGGTTCTTTCCGTGTCAGATTAGCGGATCGTATGGCCGGTGCGGAATTGGATTTAGCCAGAGGCACAAACTTACCGATGGTTGGTTGGAAGAATGCGCAATCTGTAGAAGCTCTAGCTAAGCTCTGAGCTGAGGGAGACCAACACTCGAAGCTAGGGTGCCCGGTCTTCCGTATCTTAACTTTCTGGCTAGGGCGCTTCCACTCTCAGCTCACTTGAGGCAGGCAGGCAGGGATGCAGATGGCGGAGAATCTACAGCAGCACCAACCTTTAACCAGCACTCTTCTAATCACCTAAAGGAAATGTTCTTTACGACTTTTAAAAACGGCTTTTAGCTTTTGCTATAGTACCTAACTTTTAAATGAAGTATCTTCTTAAGACAGGATCTACAAGTTAATTATAGTACACGTTAAAAGCCTAATATATGTATCAACCAAAATCGCAAGCGGGTATCTCTTTCTTCGCAATCTTTATCGCAAACAGTCAAAATTTAAAAATTTCAGTCAAAAGATATAATCCGCAGCCAAAAAAACTGACCCAAAGTACACCATATCCACTAGGTTTCCGATCAGGCATTTACCAAATTACGTGCCACCCAATTCTTCAGTACAATAAATGTAGCCGTAGTATACTACTGTAGTAGCAGATGGTATCATCTCGGTTTCAGTGCTCTACAGAAAGCACGTTAGCTATTGTTCTTCCACACCTGCCCTAGGCTGCTGCACGCGTTGCTACTACCTAAAGGCAAAACGAGGAGAAGCATCGCTTCAGGGAAATCGCGAAAGCGTCGTCGCGCGTCCACACACTGCTGATTGCACAGGATTTACGAAGATACGCACGCTGCTTCCTTTTACTTTCTGCTCGATCTTCCGGTTTTTCTACATTAACTAGCTTTTAAATAAAGTATTTTTAAGATAAAATCTACTAGTTAATTGTAGTATATACTTTACTGACTTTATTTATATTGGCAAAAACCGCACGTGAATTTCTGTTACTCTGTAATCTTTTATATAAACAGCCTAAAAACTATAAGCCGTAGCCAAAAGCCATAAGCTGCAGTCAAAAAGAACAGGTTCCTATGTTGGACGCAAAAGTTCGACCAGCCACGTGGTTTTACACCGTGCGATGATGAGCCTGTCAAGCTAGGAACAAAACATGGTGGCCAGTGGAGTTACTTGACGATCGACGGGGAACGTCACATAGGAGGAGGATCTCCTTTGCAAAGGTGAGCGAACCCTGTGAGACATGTGCTGGCTGGCTAGGCGATCTAAAAAGCTATTAAAGCAGAGGTAATCTGAATATAATCGCATCAATGTTGGCGAAAGTGTAATCATACCTAATTGCAGCTACTAGACCTGAACATGAATAGCCCGGCTATTTGTATTATAGGACCTGTTCTTTTTGACTGTGGCTTATGATTTTTGGCTGCGACTTGTAGCCTTTGAACTATTCGTGTGAGAGATTACAGATTAGCTGAAACTCACGTGCGGTTTTTGCCAATATAAATACAGTCGTACAATATGTACTATAATTAACTAGTAGACCTTATCTTAAAAAGATACTCTGTTTAAAATCTAGTTACTGTAGAAAAACTAAAAAGCTAAAAAACAAAACAGGCCATAGGCAGTCGGCCTTAATTTACAGTAGTACAGGTACTTGCTTCCAGGGTCGTTAGGGTTTCATCGATCCTCTTATTTACACGGAAACGATTGATCCTAACCATAAAATTGCTTGCTTCACCTGTCTGGGGAACAGGGATCGACCTGTTACGTGCGTCGTAAAACGGACATGCACGAACGACACCGTGTAAAACTGAAAGCGGGTCAATGTCGACACAACTAACTAAAACAGGCCGGCCATTCGGTCAAACAGCATAATTAAGCCATTAATTGCCGTGTCCCTGCAACTCAATCGATCACATTCCATTCCTACTACTTATTGCGAGTTAGGACCATGGATCGACGATGATGGCCGGGAGCAAACGAATTCGTATAGATGCATGCATGCTCGCTCTTGATTTCAAGCTGGCCTAAGATTATTCTCTCGGAACAGTGGCACTCAGCCGCACTCGCCGCCGGTGGTCCATGCCCACTCGGATTGGGGCGTCTGCGCGGAGAGACCGAATCCTCCCGGATTCGGCACCGAGATCCCTGTGCGATTCGATCGGGGAATTGTCCGCACGTTGTCGCTTGCATGTGATGTGCCGTCGCCACCGCGCCCGTGCCCGGGCCGAGCCGCGTAAGTGCGTCGCTCTGATTGGCGCCTAGTTAATGCGCTCGCATTACCTTGCTCTGCCCGTCTCCTGCAGGGATTTTACGCAAATCTCACAGTGCCTTTATACTCCCCTCCGTTCCTTTTTTACTTTCCTTTCTAAAATCTATACCATCGAATTTTTTAAAGTTTAATTACCAATAGATTTAAAACTATCTAGATTGGCTATACGAAAATTATATCATTAAATTTATCGTTAAAAATACTTTCGTAGTATTACTATTTTACTAGTATATCTTAGTGTAAAGTTATAAAAGTAGCGGTCAAAATCACACCTCGAAGACCGTGAAAAGTCATAAACATCAAGTAAAAAAGAACGAAAATATCAATATTCTTGTATGGAAAGCGGGCCATATATTAATGGTTCACTTAACGTAACGATTATGTCTATGACCATGATTTAAAAGAAAATTTATTCCTTTAGTGATAAATTGGTCGAAAGGTAACAGTGACCAGCCATTGCAATGACGACCAATTATATGGTTCTATAAATTCCAACCAGGTAAACTGGTTGAGAAACATTGCAGTTTCACGTGATTAACATGAGAGCGGTTATTAGCGATATGGCAATTTACAATGGTTGGCCAAGGGATATGACGGTTCAAGACTCAACAAAGACACACATGTGAAGACAAAAGGGGCATTTAGCGGCATTAACTGGCATTCCTTAGATATGCATAACTAGGGTACCCTATGTGCCCCAGAACACATCAATTGCATTCTTGTAACATTATTTCCGTCCAAGGCAATAAAGTGTCTGTTTGATTGTGCTCGCTTGTTTTATTTTTCCGTAAGTTGATAGGGGACCTTAGGTCTTAATCATTGACAGTTGGCGCTAGAAGGAGGGCTCTGTCAAGTTGGAGATCACTGACGTGATGTTTTCAATTCCTCACGCATGGATGAGGAGAACACATTATACCTTGACAATTATGCCGATATCATGGACAAGGACTACGTCCTTGAGGACGCGGGCAAGTGCGACTTCTACCTCAAGTATGTTCCCAAGGGAGACCTACGCCACCCACAACCCAATCCTTTGGAGGTGAGGCGGCAGAGGCGACACTGTCGCCCCCAAGCAACTCCGAGGACGGGTACATTCCCCTCATGTCTCAACTAGAGAGACAAGTTACCATGATGTCAATGCCATGGAGCCCAATGATGATCTCGCCGACGATGTCAGTGCCGAGATTCTGGCGGAATCGTTTCCAGACCATCTACTCTGAGTTCTCGATTACTACCCTCCTCCAACAAGAACAGGTCGTTCTCACCCTCCATCTGCTCTGACTTTTGTGCATGTGCAGGCATCAACACTGATGAGAATGGCAAACAAACGGATGGCACGTGAAAAACGTGAGGCCTAGGAGCAAGCCAAAAGTTTGGCGCAGGAACAACACAACAACTAGTTACTTGTCACCAGGCAGAAGGCAATGGAAGAGGCTTATCGCCAATACCACTCCAATGCACAAGGGACATCTAGGAGGCCCCACACTAACATAGGTAGAGATCGCCCTCAACAACATTTGCCAACCATGCCCCAAGTTGTCCCATGGACATCGGTAAGAGATCTAACACCGTATTGTCCCCTTCGCAAGTTGAAACCCCGGTGGGTCGTGTTTTCATACTATCAAATGCGATCCTCAACCACTAGGCAGGAAAAACAATGAGCATGACCTCTTGGTCATCCATTCATTAGCTGTTGACATGCAAGAAGTTGCTATAGAAGCACAGAGCCTTTTGTAATCATCGAGATCCCAAACGGGGTTGAGAGCAGAACTCTTTGTTTCCAGGAGTCGTCATCATGACAGTGACAACCAACCCCGTCATGTGAATAATCCACCTCGATAGAATGTGTTCGACAGGATTGGTACATGATACAAGGCATTCTCACCTGGTCTAAGAGAGGTGGTCTAGCTGAAAAAATTCAAGACAGGACAATTGGAGAGCTTTCGACCTTGTTGGAAGGCCCATTCCCGGCCGGGATCCATGTGGATGGGCTAGGAGTTTCCTAGCTCATCCATGTGGATCCTGGTCCGGAATGGGCTTCCCAAATAAGGTCTTAATGAGACTCTGAATCCTTTAGAATTCCTCCAGATCTACACTACCTTCGTCCAGGCTGCAGACAATAATGAGAAGGTAATGGAAAATTACTTACCCACTGTATTAAAGGGATTTGCTTATGTACAGGTTGTTTAATCAACTGAAAAGTTCAATTATAGTTGAGAAAACATTTTCTATGCTATTTTAAGCAATGTTAAAAGAAACCTGGAAAAGAATATGATTTACATTGTCTTTGACAAACTTCTGGCAAAAACCTACCCTAATTTGTTAAGAGATTTGTTGAGGTATGCAATACCACTCCTAACATTATTGATGATTCAGTTCTTTGAGCATTCAAATAGGCACTACACCATAAGAGATTCACGAAAGACCTAAACAATCACTCGTCAAGAACCGTGTTAGAATTATTCGACATGGTTGATCGCTACTTCGATGCTCATGAAGTAGTGGAGTGGAATCGTATGGTCGAGAAAGGCCATGCACCGTCCCAACTAGGTTTAGAGGAATTCGGCAAAAAGAGTCCCAGAAACTAACCAGATCTGAAAAACACAAGGGCAAGATAAAAAAGAAGAATAGGTCAAATACTTCGCCAAGAGAGGTTGACATCGTAGAGCAGCATCCACACTATAACAAGGGGAAAAAACACTTTGGAAACATCAAGCTAATCAATCTAATGACCAATCAGGATCCAAGGGATCTGGTATGACCAGTGGGAATGGCTACTAGGGTTCACTCCACAATGCGCCCGGGCACGACCTACGCAACTATCGTACCTGGCAAAAGAACATTGACGCTTTTTTACTCAAGCAAAGAGCCAATGCCCATGTTGCCTAAAGGTGGTGGCTCGAACAGTACTAAAGATGCTGAGGGAAGCGAAGAAATGGCATTTTGACAATCATGTCAACTTATGTTTAGAGATCTATTGCCTACTCGTCGAAGAGGTAGTCTAAATCAACTTGGCGGAAAATCAACAACATCAACACCCAAGTTATCCAAAGTAGTCAGATGTAGTCTTGTCCTTTAACAAGATGACTATCCAAAAGGCATGTCCACACCTCAAAAATTACCATCATTCATTTCTTCTATAATTAGTAATTGCAAAGTAGATAGAGTATTGGCCGATAGTGGTAGTTCTCTTGATTTGATTTTTGTTAATACTTTAGATGAGATGCAAATACCTCATTCTAAGATAAAAGTAGTTACAAATCCTTTCTTTAGAATAGTACTTGGTCCATCCATAACACCTGTTGCCTATTGGTCAAATAGTATTGTTAGTAACATTTGAAGATTCTCGCAATTTTAGAACATAATTAATCACTTTTGAAATTGTGGATTTTGAGTTAGCTTATAATGCCATATTGAGTAGACTATCGCTAACAAAATTTTATGGTGGCTACTTATCAAGCTACCAGAGTATCAAATTTCCTAGTTGAAAAGGTGTCATCTTCGTGCAAGGTAATCAATCTACTGCACTTAATTGTGATCATAACTATCTAGAGATTGTTGATCAATTACATTAAGATATTTGAATGAAGCAAAAAACAAGATTGAAAAGCTGAAAGCAACTCCTCAGGCCAATAAAGAAGTGGAGCAAGTTCCACTTAACCCCGTGACTAGTCCAAAACAGTGCGATTGGTTTGAGAAATAGAAAATTGAGCTCATTGCTTTCCTACAGATGAACGCAGATGTGTTTTGTAACATCCTGATTTTCAAAGTTTATTTGAAGCTTTAAAAATAAAATTCACTATTTGGATTTTTTGGAACTAATTAAAGCTCAAACTAAGATTTTATTAATTGAAAGGATTTAGTATCACTAAGTTAAACTTTAACATTGGCTACAAGTATTTTATTTGGGTTACATGTGTTTCAAGGAGTTTTTGGATTTTCTAAGATTTTTCAGATTTATTTGCTATTTGTTAGAGCTCAATTTAGCTTAATCCAATTTCTAAAAATAGAAAATGTCTAGAAAATCCCTTAAGGCCTTTTGGGCTGAAACCCTAATCCCTGCCCACCTACCATCTGGCCTGCCTTGCGTCGGCCGTCCAACCTCCCCACTACCACGTGTTAGCAATCCGGCCATCCCTCATGCCAACCACCCGATCGCCATGTGTTGTGCATCAACATGTCCGAGCACTGTTCATCGTCGTCCTCCTGGACTCCCACCACCATCTCCAAGCTGGACATGCCTCGGTGTCTGCGCCATCCCCGTTGTGGACTCTCGCTCTTGCCCATACGTGCCTCGGACTCCTCGGCGTCTGCGCTTTATAAGCTGAGCCGCCGTTCGTTCTCCGCGTCCCTCGAAGCCGCGCTGCCCGTTGCTCTCGCCCATTCGTCACCTCCATCGTAAGTCGCCCATGCACCGTCTCCACCGTGGTCACCGTCATGTTCTATCAAACAGTAATAAACATACATGTGTGTTGCCTATCAATAATGGGACACTTGTTGTATCTACCAAGATAATTAATTACCTATAGTACTCCAATGCCAAATTTGCTTTCAAAATTATCTTGAATTTGCGCTCAGAATTATGTTGATTTTGCTCTCAAACTTATCTTGAACTTGCTTTTCAAACTTATCCTAAATTTTCTTTTGAATTTTATATTGATTTCCTCTTAGAATTATCATGAGTTTTTCTTTCGAAAATATCTTGAATTTTGCTCTTGAAACTATGTTGCTTTTGCTCTAAAACTTATCTCAAATTTTGCTCTATGAATTATTCTGATTTACTCTCAAACTTATATCGATTTGCTCTAAACATTATCCTGAATTTGCTTTGTTTTTTGCTTACTATGTAAGTAGGTCTTAGTGGTGGGGTGGAGACCCACATTGGATGGAACGGAGCGTCTGCAAGGGAAGACACGTCTAAACTATCTTGTCATTTAGCTCTTTATGATATATGTGTGCGGAATGACCAATGGACGCACGGCCAGTCTGAACTATGGAGTCATTTCCCTCATGGAATTGCTCTTCCTCTCCCTCACCAGGTTGTTGCTCTGGAACGAACACCACGCCTCTTGCGAGTAGCACTCATTGCCTCTCTAATATCTCTATCACGAGGCCTGCATAACGAGGATTAGAACCAAGTGCATAGATATATATCAGGAACACTAGAAGGTACATACAGGTAAAAAACTTGTTATATAAGACAGTAACGACGAATATTTTATGTTGTCCTAAAAATATTTATTTATGTAAGTACACGAAGATCAGTAGCCATCGCGATCATCGTAGTAATCCTCTTGATTAGAATCATCTGTCGCGTAGTCTATCTCGTTACTAATATCGTTAGGAGGATGCTCATTCGGCTGTGCAATAGTGTCACTGATATTCAGTTTGTTCAAAAGGTCAACATCAAATTTTTCATGGCCAATGAACGCCTTCACTATGAGCATTTGAACCAGAAAAGGCATGATCGATAAATTTAGATGATTTTTGAAACCAATTTGCATTAGTACCATTTTATTCCAATCATCGTACATCCACGTACGATCCCCATCCATTGCTTCTTTTCTATAAATGATTTGCAAAGCTAGTTTATATGTGAAGTTAATTATGATCATAACCACCATTGTTTCGTGTTTAGAGGTGTTCTGATCACTATGCAAAGCATAGATGCAATTAATTCTTCGCAACAAAGGAAAATATAAAAAATATAAACATAAAAAGGGAACTATAAGTTAAATTTAATTATGATTGCATACCAAAAAATTCACACACAATGTAGTTCAAACATGACATTATTAGTTTGACGCAACAAAAGGATATCATATCATAAATGTATAACGGTAAAGAAGCAACTGTATCTTTGAGCATGGTGTGCAGTGATCTTTGAGCAATCAGTTGCAGAGATGAAGTCAACGTGCTAGTTACCTGGATCAAAGAGAAACAGTTACAGGGTATTGAATATGGATGAGTATTGAATATAATTTTGTTTCCCGTCAGCATGGAAAATTCCACATACTATTTTTTTAGATGTGTCTAGTAATCACCCGAATATTTTCTTTCAAAAAATCATCTAAATTTTATAACCCTTAGATTAAGATCCAAAGACCCTCATCCTTTCTCCCTTTACTATATAATCTATCTAACCATAACCCTATCCCCTGACCCCGCGCCTCTCCCTCCGTGCCGCCCGCTCCCATAGCCTCCTCCTCCTTTCTTGTTGGAGGAGCTCCGCGCACCTCCCACCACCACCCTCGCCCCTCCTCCACCACCTCTGGCCGGTGGCGCCCCCGCCGTCTCGCCACGCTGTCCCTACCCCTCCCCGCGCGTGCCGCCCCTGCCTAACCTAATACCTTCCACTACCGCCGCCCTCCGGCTCCGCCCACCACCCTTCTATCCCGCCTGTCGCCCCCACCGTCGCCCACTGCCCTCCCTCAATGCCTGGGGGAATGGTGAACCCTAGGCGTTACGGGCAGGATTCTCTCCTCGGGCTCGCCAGCGAGGAGAAAGAAGGGTTTGCCGGATATGAGAAAGAAGGAGTCATCGGAGAAGAAGGTGGGGGTGGTGGTGCATGAATATTCGCACATATCCAAAAGTTAAAAAGTTAGATGATTGTTTGGAAGAAAACATACATGTAATGTTTATCAAAACCTGTTTTTTTAATAGTAAGGCAACGAGAGAAAACAAAATTCCTTACAATCATAACCATCTTGCTCGGCTATGCTCAATAAAACTGAAACAATTCAGTTTAGATTATACGGCAAAAAACCAACCACGTGTACAGCTAGAACTCAAGCACCAAATTAGGGGATGTCTATTGCTCTACAGCAGGAATGCAAGCACCACATCTAAGAAAGTTAGCATGTCAAGTGGCCAACTTAATTAATGATCTATTAATATATTTTGTTCTCGAGTACAAGATTAACAGAATTTCTTTAGAGGGCTTTACCACCAAGAACAGAGATCTCTCAACTATTTGGAATACAATGCTACAAAAATTGATCGCACAGTGTGGAAGGGGAACAATTCGATTGAAAAGGCACCAGAGACATGCGCCTGGGCTCGAATCTTTCTTTGTGGCAGGCAGCGGCGAGATAACTTGTCCCTTCAATCCGCGGTGATGAGAGATGAAAGTGAAGACAATGAGGTCGCAGGCATGGTCTGCTGGATTTAGTCGGTGGAATTATGAGGCTTAGGGCTGTTTGGCAAGTTAAATGTCGGACGGTTTTTGACTTTGCTACAATACCTAACTTTTAAACGGAGTATTTTCTGAAGACGGGGTCTACAAGTTAAACGTAGTACACGTTAAAAACACATCTGTACCAGCCAAAATCATAAGTGGGTATCAGTCTCTCCGTAATCTGTACCGTAAACGACCAAAATTCAAAAATTTCAGCCAAAAACCACATCTGAAAGGAATTCCTTTGTGTTGCGATAGCAGGTACCAAGTTCATAATTGTTCCAGCAGATAAGAGTCTAAACTTTGTAGAGTGTTGAAACATGTCATCCCTACCCTATACATCCACACCATAATTACCTTTTTACGTTTTTTTAAGAGTATATTGAGAACGCATACCAAATGCATACCCCACATCACATATGTACAAACATGCGTACGTGTCCACTACATATTCTACGAATTTTCCAGAGGATACAATGTAGGGTTGTAAAAAAGATTAAGCTTAACTCGCTCTAGACTCGATTCGAACTCAGTTTACCGTGCTATTCTAGGTCTCACGAACCCTAGATACGCGCCTTCCTAATAAACGCCATGCGTGTTTGTTTAGTCTGATTAAATAATGCACACTATATCAATCCTAGGATTCTTAGCACCCAGGTGAATGGGAACGAACACCCTCGCTCCAACCACCCAGTAAAACTTTAAGGCTGCATTTGGTTTGGACCTATTTTGGAACAAAAAATAAAGATACGTTAGTGTGTGTCCAATAAGAACTTTGTGAGTTTGTAGATTTATCCTCAGTCAGTTTGCATTTCTAGGTGTGTGCTAAGCGGGTGGACACCAGTATGTACACGTATATAGTGCGCGCGCGTGGTATTGTGTTCACATATACCTTGTAATCGCAAAAAAAAAAACATGAGAACAAGGAAAATCACACAAATAGGCTCGGTGTAGCATGTGCAAAATTGATTTTTAAAAACCATGTGCACGGAAGTTAAAGGTATACAATTTTGGGATTTTTTTTACAATAATTTCTATATAGCAGAATTAAGGGGTGATAGTTGAAATCAAGCCTGGATTATTTTTTGTTTGGATTTGGCTTATCATTTCTTGCTACAGTAACTAGCTTTTAAACGGTGCGTCTTGTCAAGACGGGTTCTACAGATATATTATAGTAGATATTGTACCGAGTTCAACTATATCGGCTAAAATTACATACGACTGTTTTCCTCTACGAATTGTCCCTTACGAACAACCAGAATTTAAAAATTACAAGCCAAAGGCACAGCTCAAAACAACTCACCTCAAATACGGCCATCGATTTCTTAAGGGCGTTGTAAATTTTCGTTCTAAATGTAATTTTTTTAAAGGGTATTACCGATTTTTCATGAACACAATATTAACCCATTCCTTCTAGTATGGCCATCCCTTGTCGTACGCGCTTCGCCGCCTCGTACGCACGCTGCCTTCCCAGCTCCTCGATCCGACACGCCGCCGCCGAGAAAGGAGGTGCGCTCCGCCGCCTCGCCTCGTATGCACGCCCTCACTTCGTACGCCCCGCAGTGGTGCGTCCGTTCCGACGGCGGCGCGGGGTAGCGTTTGGGAGTTATTGCTCTTGCAGAGACACTGCCTTAGGCGGCGGCGGCTCAAAGCAGCACCGTTTGCGTCGCGGAGTGGCAATGGTGGCCTCAACAGCTCGTCTCCTGCGGTAGAGCCGAGTCGCAGTGATGCACAAAACCAACGACGACTCAGAGTAATACGCAAACAAATCAAGAAAAAGATTAGGTGCGGTCGGATGATTTTACACTTGGTTTTTTCCTGTGAAATCAGTTTCCAATCAAAATTTCGTTCGCTACTTGATACTATAGAAAAGAACTGTAGTGGCCGTAAACACATCATCAATCAAGCACATATATCTGTTCACATCTATGAGACTATGACAGTGCTATCGTATATTTGTTCTACCGGAAATTTGGCTTTTAAAAGCAATTAGTATGACATAGAACGCCAACAGTATTGTCAACCATAATATTAACTAAATAACTACCAAACTTCCAGACCACAAAGGCCACAGGGTCCGTTCTTTTTGGCTGCGGCTTGTGGCTTTTGGCTGCGGCTTGTGATTTTTGGGCTGTTTGCATGAGAGATTACAGAGTAACAGAAATTCACGTGCGGTTTTTGCTGATATAAATGAAGTCAGTAAAATATGTACTACAATTAACTAGTAGATCTTATCTTGAAAAAAAAATACTCTATTTAGAAGCTAGTTACTGTAGAAAAGCGAAGCGACTTTTAGAAGTCGAAAAGAACAGACCACAAAGCGAGAGGCGCTTGGATATATACGGATCAACAGAGAGAGCACTGTCAGCAATGAGATGCGTGATAGGGCTATCGGCCAACCTTTTTTGCATATCAGCACTGTTGGCCGCCCATACGGCTGTTTCTGAAAATTGGTGCCGCTCAGTTGACATGAAATAAATTGGCTTATGGCTGAAATTGCACTGTAACTGATTGATTATATTGTAACTGATGATGACTTATTTGGCATAATTAAATTTAAAAAAATTAAAATAGAAAAAACAGATTAGCCCATCATAGACAATGCAAATGAATATGGAAAAAAACCGGCAAAAAAGGTCAAAAAAGAAAAAAACCATAAAAATAGTGAAAAATAAATTAGAAACCAGAAGTTTAAGCCAAATTGAGCGGTTATCCTTTGTGATAAAGGTTGGTCTTTTCTTATAGCCAGTACTTACTGTTTAGAAATTCATTAGATTGACTTTATCTTAAGCTTGCTGGAATTTTTTGTATGAATAATCTATTTTTATTCAAAATTACAGAAATATACCCACAGCAAAAAGTTTTACAGAAATAGGCTCAAGTCGCCCAATGAGAAGGCGACTAGAGTCAATCCCCAAACGGGGAGCGAAAGATGTCCAGTCGCCCGAACCATTGGGCGACTATAATCAGTCGCTCCCCCATTGGGCGACTTTAGGTGCAGTAACCCAATGGGGGGCGACCGGTCACTCGCCCCGTGAATTTTGTCAATTTTGTAGGTTTTAGCTGGAGTTTATAGCGCCGAGTCGTGCGGTGCCCGACCGCACGACCTGTTGTACTGTTTAGGGTTAGGGTTTCATCGATTAGCTGCTTCGTGTTTTCACAAAGCGAGGTATAAATTTTGTATTGTTGTTTTGATAAGACTGTATATAGTTGCACAAATTTTTTGTAGTTACAAACATTACGTGTACATTTTGTTTGAGTCATTTGCTGGAAATTATGTTATCACTTATTCCACATTTCGCTGTTATTTGTTGTCATTCGTTGCAAATTACGTTTGTTGCATATTATGTGGCCAATGTAGGCAATGTGCATATTATGCGTCTAATATGACAAGTACGTACACATGTGGCCACTTTAGATAACATTTTGCAGTAGATATATATAGATCGACCTTGCAGCAGGAGAAGACACGATAACAATAAATAGAAGATAGAACATAACATAAAACGTTACGAACATAGACGAGAACAACCTCGAACACTACAACTTGACGATAACAATAAAGACAAGAAAGAAAATAGCACACAACATTAAATTATTTTTTCACTCAAGTCTATCAAAACGATGCGCATCTCGATGGGGTCGCTACCTCTTGTCTATAATCAGAGTACTCACCTGGCTTCTCCTTTGGATGGTCTCGAGATCCTCCATATCTAAGGCTAGTTGAGGCTTCTTTAAAGAGGAGTGATTATTTCGCGGATTTCTTCCACGCTCATCAGAGTACTCACCTGGCTTGTCACTGTAGGCCTACTCGCCATCACCATGAAGGGGTCACAGTGTGTGATCGGTGGAGAGAGTTGTTAGCCCTTCCTCCAGGAGAGTGATCAGTATTTGCGGGGAGGGCAAAGACCTCTTGTCTATAATCTCCACTTCCGTCGGAGGCCCCTCGCTTGAAGAGTCATCCAACTAGAACGCATCACGACCTAGAATAAACCCCACTAGGAAGGGGAATTCTGGGTTATAACTATCTCCCGTTGGACCTAAACCCTGCGAAAGTATGGGTGGACTTGCAGGGAGCCTACCCACACTCTTTGTGGGGACAACCGAAGAGTTACAACCACAAGATTTTGATGGAGTCCTAGAATGTGGGATTCCAGGACTCATTGAGCCTGATCGGATGGCTGCTAGGGAACTCAAACACTTAGGTGGAGGCCCCTTGTTGTGTTGCGAGTCCTGCTTGCAGTCGGATGGACCCTTGCCCTTTGGAAAAATTGGTTCCTCCATTGAGCATAATGCTGTGGGGGATAAGGATCCCTCCTCAGTCTCACCCATGGTGCGATCTCCGAGATCTCATGATGGATCTCTAGAGACAGCGTCACTGTCAGATGATAGCATGGTCTACTCGTTGTCATAGCAGGCATCCATGTCGAGATCTATGTAGTCGGCCAGGTCGAACCAGTTCTCCTCATTCCACTCTCCTGCCATGAGGACATTAGAAAGAAGAAGACTTGGCGATGAGGAAATACACGAGTTTGGAAGAAGATCCCCATGGACAACACCAATTGTCGGTATTTTAATATTTGATCTTACGTATGATTTATTGGATTCGGGGGATCTCTTGTAACGACCTGACTACGATCGTACAGAGAACAGACACAGAAATTTTTATACATGTTCAGGCCTTTTCCTGGGAGAATAATAACCCTACAACTGTGTAGCTATTGCTCCATGAACCGATTACAACCAAGAGAATAGTGCAGAATGTCTTGATCTACTTCTACTCCCCCTTGGGTCTGTCCTATCCCCCTTTTTCGCAACGTCAACCTTTATATAGCTTGCGAAGCAGCGACCGTTGTTCCATGTCAAGAGACGCCTTAACATTTTGGATTATAACCGTCCGACAGAAGTTGTTATCAGAGAGACATGGTATCTCACTCGTTGTGCGGCGGTTATTGTCAGAGAGAGGTTATGTGCAGTTATTGTAGAGAATAAATGTATGGCTAACCACCTCGTCAGACTGACTCACGATGCAATGGATTGTCGTAGACAAGGTAGTCGAAGTCAGGCTAGTCGCAGGAGAGTTTACGTCCACAGGGTGGTCGCAGAATTACTTACGACTATGTCATGGTCGTAGGAGAATTTACGACTATAAAGTGATCGTAGAAAAGGTTTACGACCAGGGGGTCATAGAAGAACTTACGATAATGAAGTAGTCGTAAAAAGACTTACGACTAAAGAGTAGCCATAGAAGAGTTTACGACTACTTTATGAAATCTCTCCTTATAGACGATGACGTAACAACATTATTTACATATAAATAATAATTTGAGTATTATTATATCCTTGTCAGGGTTCATATTCTCATGTGGAAAGCGGGTCCATATATTAAGGGCCCACTTAACATAACGGTTATGTCTACGATCACAATTTAAAGAAAAGATTATCCCTTTAGTTACAAATTGGTCGGAAGCTAACAACGACTAGTCATGTGCAATGATGACCAGTCATATCGCTCTATAAACCCTGACTAGGTAAACTGGTCGAGAAACATGGCAGTTTTCCACGTGATTAACGTGAGAGTGCACATTTAGTAACTTATGACGGTTGGCAAAGAACGTGTCAGTTCAAGAGTCAACGAAGACATGCATGTGAAGAGATAACCAAGATAATACTATTAGAGATGTCTTATGCTATCAAACATTTATGCAGCACGTACCGCCATTACACTTTTGATCACTACAACGATAAGTTGTCGAGGAGAGCAGGAACACTTGGTCGTCTGAATGTCTGGTGGATCCGATCCGGCCGCTCATGCATGCTGAGGTGCCGTGCTTCGGTCTAGCACAATTATGACGCAACGGGGACAAGAAACGGTCCCTTCCCGCGGTACGATTCCACGGCGCAGCCAATGGACAGGCACGGATCACGTTGGGCTCGATTAAATGCTTGTTGGGTACACATGGTTTGTAGTAGTACGTACGTACTCCATAGATGGACCAACCTAGCTTGGGCCAGAAACAAAACCTAAAAGTTCACCTTGATCATCATGCATCCTGCTATATATATATCCTTCTGAATTACTCGTCCATTAGTACTTGAAATATGTACTGCGAATGTCCCCACACGATCGTGCAATGCGTATCGATGGATCGTGCAATTGCCTCAGCATATATAGCAGGCTGCATGCACGTACGCGAGGATATGGACGGATACATGTGTGACGTTTCACGGTTGTCTTGGCCTACACAAGAGAGTGCGAAGGCGCACGCAAGAGTGCATGCAGGTCCATGCCGTTGTAAACGCCGATCGATGTCTTGCATCTGAACAGTCAAATGCAAGGGTGAGACGAGCATTTTTGGCGCCTCCGCGAACCGGCCGGGCCGTGCATGCATTGCCGCTGTCTACTGCGCCATTCCCGCCATCCTGATCTCCGTGTCCGCACGATGTCATGCATGTACCAAAAGCAGCTTTCCTAGCTATCTGTGGGCCTGTTTGGCAGGCAAAAAGTCGGACGGTTTTTAGTTTTTGCTACAGTACCTAACTTTTAAATGGAGTATTTTTTCAAGATAGGATTTACAAGTTAAACGTAGTACACGTTAAAAACCCAACATTTGTACTAGCCAAAATCGTAAGTGAGTATCGGTCTCTCCGTAATCTGTACCGTAAACAGTCAAAATTCAAAAATTTCAGCTAAAACTCATAAGCCGCAGCTAAAAAGAACAGACCCTGTGATGACCGCGTGTCATGTCAGGGTTTTGGTTGGGTTCTTGCTACAACCTCTTGCACCTCACGATCGATTCTTGGCGATGTTGGTCCCGGTCATGTTAGTTTCGGGGAAATCGATCGTTGTCTAGTATCATATGTGTTTCGCTCTCTTTGTGCACGTTGCTGTAGAATTTTCTGCATTATCCGGCTAGAGTACGGTATGTTCTTTTTTTGTTACGGCTTGTGATTTTTAGGCTGTTTGTGTGAGAGATTTCAGAGTAACAGAAACTCACGCGTGATTTTTGCCGATATAAATAAAGTCGGTACAATATGTACTACAATTAACTAGTAGATCCTATCTTAAAAAGATACTTCGTTTAAAAACTAGTTACTGTAGAAAAACCGAAAAACCACACGTGAGCCGCACGTTTGATTATAATTTCGATCCAATGGTTTTTATAAAAAATATTTAAGAAAGCACACTAACTCACAGATAGATAACCCCGAAACAAAATATAAAAACAAGATGCGAGTTATTAGGCTAGGCTTCAAGAGATGCTCAAAGTGTGTCGACACCGAGGTGCATGCTCGTCATGGTAATTAATTAACAACCCACCATAGCTCACCACAGCACACCACGCCATTGGACCGCACCAGCACCGACACCGACACCCCATTACCAACACTCCAAGTTCAGAAACAAGTTGTAACACAGGAGAGAGTCCGAGGCATGTACACACCCTGTGACGAGGACCCAGCCAAACAGTCACCTGATGCTTGGTAGACGGTGAAGCTAAGCAACATGTCGATTCCACGCATTAAACAATAGGGAGTGGCTATTGCAAAGGTGATTAAAATTTTTTTATCTCTCAGTCACTTGAAATTACACTCTTAATCAACTAAAATTGCAGTTGATTTTTTTTGAAAAGGGGCTGCAACTTCAGTTGATTGAGAGTGCAACTAAGTGTAACTTTAGTTGCACTCTGAATCACTTGAGGTTATAGCTGTTTTTTTTGGAGGAGGCTGCAATTTTAGTTAATTAAGAGTGTAACTTCAAATAACTGAGAGATAAATAAAATTCCAGTCGTCTTTGCAATAGCAAAACCGTAAACAATAGCAGTACAGTACTCTGGCCGGATATATATTCTCACAACTATTCACCGAAAAGCGCGCATAGAACAGCGAAGTGACAACCAATCACTCGCACAGTGACAGTTACGGCAATATACATAGTAGTACCACATCGACGACAAGACTAACGCTACTAGTCCTAGATTACTTTGTGACGGTACAGTACTTCAATCGTTTTCAGCGAGATATTGGAAGGATACGCCATGATTCCATGAATACGTGATTTGGTTGGCCAGTGCCTCGCGTGACCTAACACAGCTCGTGCAGGCTCTCTTGATGTCGCATGACCACTGTGCATCCGTAAACATACAAATCCAGAGATGCGTGGCATATATGCTCAACTAGGAGATCACCATGCAGCATGATGAAAAAAAACTATAGTCTAGCGAAAACGACTTCTTTCGTAGTTTAATTTTATCTTTTGGTAGGTATATATACACGATATACATCCGCTTTTGTTCTTGAAGTAATAATTCTGGTCATTGGTCGAATATATATGCGAATGATTGGAGAATGTAACTACTCAAAATTATATTGGCAACAAATCTAGAGTACTCTACATACCTGGAACTGAGATCTCTCCAGCCGTCCGGCCGGCCAACTCATGTGATGCCAGCACTAGATCGGAAAATAAAGCTACGATTAATTGAGCAGCCGCACAATGCAGTACTACTGCCGCAGGACCATCACCTAATTAACGCAAGAACCACATGGAGAAAACAAATCGAAAAAATGCTGCTTCTTATCTGCTTGTTTATTAAGTGATATAATAAATTAAGTGGAGTTGCACTGATTAGCTGACGGCTAGCTGTGTGCTGATAATTACATGACCAAGTTTATTATTTGGCCAAGTTGCAGTAGAGTTATTCTCTATACCCGTTTCGTTATGAACGGGTGCATACAAAGCAAATAATTTCCGTCCGATTATACTATGACAAACTATCTGGCTAATTTCCGGAATACTTTACGACTTCTCTTCGAAAAAAGAATTACTTTACACGACTTCGTTTTTTTAGGATAATAAGAAGACCACAGAGGGTCTACCTGATTATATAACAATTTTCGTTCTTCAGTTGTTCTAGGTCTGCTATTTTTCTTGTCAAATTTACTACTCCCTCTATTCAAGAACATATGATGTTTTGGACATCAACAACATTTTTAACACATAACTTTGATCACTATATATAAATATGTTCATAAAGATAGAAAAATGTCTGATTGTACGCTTTCTAAAATATTATATATTCTTTTTTTGCGAAGAAAAGAGAGCTTTACAAATTACTCAAGAACAAAGTTACATTACTAAGCAACTAATTGCTCGACACATGATGGATAAAGATCATGCCAAACCGCACAATGATTTGTGCGCTTCACCATTTGTGTGAGCTCATGAGCAACACAATTTGGCTCTCTTCGTGTGTTAGATTGAGAACGGCTGGTACTTGAGCAGCATACTCTAGGATTTCTGTGATGATGAAGGTGATTCTCGAGCGTTGTGTTGCCGAGTTAGCTAACAAATTCGCCACCGAAGCATAGTTCGTTTCCAGAACCACAGGTTTATGTATATTCGGCCATGTCCAAAAAATCCTTTTCGGTCCACAAGTCGGTAGCGTTCCCTAACAGGACATAATGATTCCTAAATATACATAAAGATCATATCGGATGAACCTATATAATGCTTATGTACCGATCTCTTTGCTCTATGATATCATATTGAACTCAAGACGAGAAGTGTGCTATTGTATGATATGCATTTTCTTAATCTAACCACATCGAGGGGATCATAGATATCTCCCTCGTTATATATGAGGGGCAAATTTCATCTTGATCATTCATATTCCTTCGTATGTTTCATAGTAAACCCGAAAGCTATCTTTATGACCACCCAGTTACGGAGTAGTATTTAGTAACCCCTAAGTAAACTATTACATGTGTAGAAAGCTATGACGGTATTAAGTCTAAGGATCTTACATACACTATGTATGAGATCAACTTATGACATTTACGAATATAACAATTCCCGCAGTATTTCATGATAGGTCAATTCTACACCATATTCTTTAGCATGTGTCTATATTATTGATTTGATATCCACATATCCATGATCCGTGAAACATAATCATCAATTAACACATGTATTGATCTATAAATTATACTTGTCCTACATAATGATATAAGATCAGAGATAATTTAGAATAACATCAAAATATAAATAAAGAGTTCTATGAACAAGTCACGTTACTTGTTGGTTAATACGAAACATATTTATTCAAGGTACAAAATAACATATTATTCAAAAGATTATAAATGTAGAAGTGATACAATCATGTTTATGATTGTCTCTAAGATATATCACTAACATATATTTTGCCATCCTTGGCTCCCCATCAATAGTTTTGAATGCATTTAGTTATCTCCTCATAAGCTGATAACTCAAAAACACTCATAATAGAGGTGGCTATCGTCTAGGCAATGGATTTTTATAAGAGCCTCTTCACCTCTCATAGACAAATACTTCTCGGTTGAAGTCTCTCTGCATTCATATGACCTTTTAGCGTTGTCAAACAAGTATTTTGTTTCAAACGATGGACTTTCAACACCAAGAATCACCTGAATATATGTGTTCAGCAATAAAAGAATCAGCGTGCCTGCCAACCATTAAGGAGCACTTTGCCGAGTTGATATGCTGCCCTGTAGCCTCCGCAAAGACCCCCAATACTTCTTTTATCTTCTTGGCTTGAACCGGCCAAGCTTTGAAAAAAATAATTAAGAGACTATCATCGGCAAAAAGAATATGCGAGATACCCGAAATATCCAACTTTGTATGCACAATGGCTCCTGCTCATTTTCCCCATGATGAATAGTATGAATACACTCAAAGACAATTAAAGCATTATCCGTAATCATCTTTCCTGGAACAAAAGCGCTCTGATTCGGCGATAGAATATTTTGCAATACGGGTCTGAACGGGGGGAGTACGTTATCTTTGCAATATCGCAAGGATACACCAACTATTCATATTCAGTCACACATGTGTAAATTAACATGATTAAATTACACTCCTAATCACAAATATTTTCCAGCGAGTACGACTGCTGCAAACAAGCAGCCAAGTCCAGATTAACTACCTTAAAAAAAGGTCCAGATTAACTACCTTAAAAAAAGGTCCAGATTAACTTGAGCACACATGCGGCCGGCCTGTATCGCCACCATACATGCATGCATGATACACGTACGACCAAATTAACTGCCCCCATGGAAAAGCGCACGCAGAATTTCTTTTGAAGACTAGCTAGCTGATGAAGTGTGAATTAACTAAGTTTACTAATCAATCATATGCAAAGAATGTGCTTAGCTATAGATAATTAACTCGCTGTCACGACCAGCTAGCTGGTCGCCGTCGCGAGTCCACGGCCATTTGCCTTTCCTTATTCCCAGTCAGAGAGTCCACGCGGCGTCGCTCCGGTCTTCGCTTCGGATTCCCCGCGACAAGCTGCAGGCAGACAGCACAATCCGGAACAAGGGCCCAACGCCGCGCGGCCGGCGGGATCCACCGCGGTGCGCGCCGGCCACCACAACACGTACCGATGCCGATAAGACCATCCTGTCAAACAGTGACGGACCAAGAAATTTCAGACTGAATATTCGAAGTTACAAAAAAATTGCGCAATAGAAAACATAAAGATTCACAATAGCAAAAATTAAAGTACGATCGTTCATAATAGAGACAACATCTCAGATAATATAAACAAATTACAAAATAACTAAAATTAAAAATTAACGCTATGATGCTTCATACCTTGAAAGCGAGATATAATGTCATCATGTTTAACTTGTAAAAAAAATTCTCGTTCAAGAAATATAACCAAGCAATCATTCAAGTATTGCTCCTTAATTCTATTTCTTAACTTATTCTTCATACAATTTATTGAAGAAAATACTTTCTCAACACTAGAAGTTGCTATGGAAAGATTAGCACCAATTTCAGAAGCTTGTAAATAATTGCATAATTTCCATACGACAGATTAATCACATAGATTTTCCATACAACAGGCACATGAACTTGTTCTTTGTTTGTCTGAAAAGCTATTGTTTTCTTCATTGCAAGCTCTTGGACCTTCAACAAAACATATCTCTAGTAAAACATATCTATAGTCATTATGTAGGCGGTGAGATCTCTTGTCACTACAAGATCCAAGTTTTCCAAAAAGAAGCACAAAAAGGTTGTTTAACAAAAGTGTAACTCAATAAATCTATATGAGTTTTCAAAATATTGATGCCAGTCATAGTGCAATAGGACCCTTAACAAAGGGGACCTGTATATTGACCTGATTAATCAAGCTTACAAAGCATGTGTGGGGAAAAAATTTCTATAGGAGAGGACCTTAAGATCTACCTTTCGAGGCCTCCTTTCAGATTATGCGACCTAGCAAATAGCAGTAATCTTGAAACAACCCAAATAATCCCCTTTGCTTCCCCGTGAACTCCTCAAACCTACTCCCCATATCTCCCCAGTCTATAGTTCATATTACTTACACTTCTCTCAACAGCTTCTGGAATCTGGATCTTTGTACATGTTTACAAATGCCCAGGGCCATGGTGGTTTCCTTCACTAATTCACTTGGACAACAATGGCATGGTATGTTACGCTAATTCACTGAGCAGTCCTTACTGAATCAAACCAATTAACCAAAGATGCATAAGACCCCAAAGAACATTTCATCTTATTATCAAGTCCACACTGCCTGACTGCCACATGATAGCGCACAGATAATTAGGGGAAATTACCCTAAAAATGAATCATACTACATTAACAGCAAAATACAAAAATTTAGGAACAATCGCAGACGACAGATCCAGACAATCGAAACTCGAAAGCTGAAAGCATATCAAGTTTGGCCACCAGAGCCTAGAGGCTAGTCCGCTAAGCGGCTAGCCGTCACCCGTGCCAATTTGGGCTTGCGAAAGCGAAATAGCCCCAAATGATCCAAATACTAGTATACATATATGTATTATATCTTATATATTGCGTGATTTTTGCCAAAATTTTTAGATATTCAGCTGAATGCCTATGAATTATAGTGGGCCCGCCCCTCCTATCAAAAGCTCTAGTCCCTGCATATGCAATTCTGCACGCTCGTACTTTGATCAGCCAACATGCATGCATCATGCATGTATGGCGGTAGCACTGCCCAAACCCAAAAGCATGCTGCTGCAGCTAGGGTGCTGCATCCTGACCCCTAGTGACCATTGCATTGCATCTATCTATGACTTATCTGGTCATTGTGGCACCTCAGGCCAGGCCACTTGTATGATGAATTTGTCGCAAAGAACCAAATCCCAAAAGAGCTTTCCGCCAAGATTTGGGATGCATGCCTCGGTCGCAACAGGATCGATCACTCTCATCACATGTTAGTAGCAACAAAGCTAGTGTTGCCTGCCGGCCGCTGCCTCCTTTGTTGCCGTTGCCTTTGTATTATGGAGCAGATGGACAGAGGTCGCATCCATGCCTACCCACTGGACGTATGGAGATCGATCATCGATCTCTCTGTGTGTGTGTGTCTGTGATTATCCAATGGAACAGTCAGGTCCCTTCTCAGAGATATGGTGCAGATGATCGAGTTGATGGGGCGCAGATGCGATCATTGATCGATCCAAGTGGAGATCGATCGAGAGATTTGATAACAGTATCCACATTGGAGGATCAGGATTAAAATTTAGGTTGTGTGGGACGGATCAATAGTAATATAAAAAACAAAGCAAGATGTACCTAATCTATTTTGCAATCACAACAATAAGAGCATATATATGATACTAATTTAAACCCAAAACTACAATCCACATGCAAATATGTAAATGTGGAAGTAGAATATGGTACCTCATTAATAAAGTTTACACAACAATTTTCCACCAAATTATCAAATCGTTGAATACACTAGTCTGAACAAAAGATAAAGTAACAACTTGTCAAAAGTAGATGGATTGGTGAGTGTTAATATTAATTGATCAATAAAAGTTATTGAATATTGACAAACGTAAAAACATACCACTAAAGCACTAATCAAGTCTAGGAGAGGCTGATGCAATTTCATTCTCCGATGTTTCATGGTTTAAAATCATTTCTTAATTATATCACGATCAAGTCCTCTAAATATCTTTCGTTAAATGCAGCACACCATGAAGTCATAGCCACTCATCGGATAATCTATTGCACAAATCGGTTTTAATAATATTCATGACCGAAAAGTCTCTTTCAACCGAAACCGTTGCTACCGGTAGGAGCAATGCCAACTCAATAAAGCAGTAAACCAATGGAAAAATAATATGTCTTTCAATTTCAACCATCTTCACGACCAAACTTCCAAAATCATGACAAACAAAAAAGTTATCAATTCACACATGGAGAGTGAAGGTTTTAAATTGATCCCTTATAGTTGCACGATCAGCAATGGAGAAGTCTTTATCATAGATCTTTGCAAGTTGAGCAAACTTATCCACATCAAACTTAAAAAAGGAGTCTCTTGGGTCAAGACAAAAAAAAGCATACAAACAACTTCAAAGATACCTCATTGAAACGGTGATCCATCTCTATGTTAATAGCATCAATAGCAGAAAGAAAGTATCAACATGATAATAATGGTTTTGAGTGATCGTGATCCCATCTAGCCTTGATCGGCCCCATCTTGGCATGACTTCATCCATATTTGGTATCAAAATCTTGTTTGCATCACAAAATGCATTTTCTGTAAATAATGGCTCCCAACCATGTGTTATACCCTAATTTGGTGAAGATGTTATGACCAAAGTTTTCATCTAAGGGTTGCTGCCTAAAAAGAAATCAAAAGAAATAATAAGCTACATTGTTTTTCACACTATATTCCAACCAATCATGCCTCTTAAACCATGTTTCACGAAAGCTCTTAAAATCCTTTTCATATTGTTTGCGAGAAAAATTATGACCAAAAGGTTGAGTTAGTCCCTTCAATAAATAAACCCTCTTCACTTGATCACTAATGTCATAATGAAATTCCTCAATTGATATACGATGTGTCGGATTAGCCACAATGTGAACATCTGGGTTGAAATCCTTAAAACCTTCGTTTTGTTCCCGTAGAAGTGGACCAAGTGGTTGTGTTTGTGCATCTTCAACATCAACACGCAAAGTCGGTTACCATAGCTTGAACATTATCAACATTAATTCACACTTCTTCAGTCGCCATAGTGTTTTCGCTTGCACGGGTACTTGGTCTCAAGCTGCTGCCACTTGACGCAATGCTAAAATAGCTCTTTAAATCTAGCAAATAAAATATGAAAATCAATTATAGATTTACAGTCAATTCAATTTTCAACTGATTTCCTTGTTACACTCTTATTTTTGAATATGAACTTCTTGTTTTGAGACTTAGGAGGAGCCATGTCTGCGTGCCCCCACCGCCCACCTAGTCGCCTCAGTCGGCCCTTGGCACGCCACCTTGCCTGTCCGCTCACGGCACGCCTGATGCCCGCTCATGGCCCATGTGCTTGGCTCCTCGCCGCGGTGCTGCCACCTGTCGGCCCACTATGTGCCGCGCCACCGTCTCAACCTCACACTAGGGTTGGCCTAGGAGTTGGGAGTGACCGAGCATGCGAGCACCGAGAGAGAGTCTAAGATGAAGTGGTGACCGGTAACTCATGTGCTAGTAGTGAGCCTCGCGGCTCCTCACACACATGCGACCCATGAAGACCCAACCACCCAACGTGCCACTCACTGCAAATAGCTGAACGCCATAGCTAGTGATGAAAACCTAGTGGGCGAAGAAGGGAAGAAAGAGAGGCCAAAGAGAGAGTACTGGCAGAGTTGGCTACCTCCGCCAGCTGTCCAGCTTTGCCCGATTGCTGGCTCCAGCCTCGAGTATCTCACAGGAGAGAGAGAACATGCTTGTTATACTTGCTTTTAGAGGAGGCCTTGGCTGGGTTCTTTTGGACGTTTGGCTTATGCTAAAGTAACTATCTTTCAAACGATGTATTTTTTCAAGCTAGGGCCTATAAATCGATTGTAGTAGACACTATACCGGCTTTAGCTATACCGCCTAAAATTATACACGGTTGTCTCTCCCTTCGTACTCTCTCTAATAAACAATCAGAATTTAAAAACTATAAAGTAAAAGGCATAAGCCATAACTAGAAAAACCACACCTTATCTGTCTGCTCTAGTTGCCTTTTCCCTATTTTTGGAGCACAAGTACAGTTCCGATAGAGATCCAGTTGCAGGATCCATCTTGTCCATGCCATGTGGAAAGCTCTCAACGAGGATCCACCCGGTTACAATCGTGATGAATACAGATGAGGAGGAAATAAAAGACATAAAAGAAAAAGAAAAATGGAAAAGGAAGCTAGAACTTCAATTGATGTTTATCTAGGAACTCTGTATGAATTTGAAAGGAATTTTTAGAACGCAGTGCCTAACTATCAATCTAAACATCTCTATAGAAAGTTTTCTTATAGAATTAAAAACCTCCAAAACTCGGTCGTTCATAGACATTCCATAGGAATTTTGTAGAAATTCTTTCCTATGAAATATCTGTGGAAACCATGCTATCCAAATGGGGTCTCCAAAATACGAGTATGGTGGATCTTCTTAGCTGGCCAAATTTGTTTACGACTATATTTAAGGTTATGTCGTGAACCTTTTGTTTTACTTTATATTTATGAAATATCGTAATTATACTTAATTTCATTTTATTAAGGTCCCAGGTAGGACACGAGGCTTAAATTTGTTGCAACAATCAGCATACCTAAATGCGGTAACATTGGGTGACAAAGGTGCTAATGCAGCCGTAGGTCTCCCGATCTAACACATGCGGCTTGGATGTAGGCAAGTGGGAGGCATCATTCCACTTAAATGTTTTTGTAGAAATCCCCTCACATTAAGGTTTTTTCACAAAAAAGACATCCTTACCTTTGTTGTCTCTCTCATGTTGCGTTGTTTCAATCGAATGACGCTCTCGAGCTTGTGACCTAGCGTTAACCCAAGCCATAGATTGTGCCCTCCTCCACCCCGATGCCTCTGCCCCTCCTTTCCTCCAAGCCGCACTAGATATGTTGCCCCTAAATGCTTTACTAGTACGGCACCTAGGCGCAAAAGGGCATGGCACATGGAATTGGTGTCATATCCACAACTAGGAAAGCTCCCACACTTGCCATGCCAGCTCCATGGTAGTGCAAAGCATGATCTTTGCTAGTGCTCGCGAGCCACTTGGAGCCCCAACCCTAAGTCCCTTAACCTTGCTCCAAGATTTGACCCTAACCCAAGACCTCTCTCTCTCACACACACAACTCTTTTGGAAGTACCAAGTAGTAGCCGACCCATGATTTTCAAGATGATTGTTCGAAATTACAGAAATTTTGTTTAATAGAAAACATAAAGATACATGATAATATAAATTAAAGTATAAATTGTTCGTAGTAGAGACAATATCTCGAATAATACAGAGAAATTATAAAATAATTGAAAAATCACAATCTAACTCGACGATGCTTCATGACATGGAAGAGAGATATGATATCATCATCCTTAACTTGTAAGAAAAATTCTCGCTCAAAAAAGGTAATCAGGCAATCATTCAAGTCTTCCTCTCCCATTCTATTTGTTAGCTTATTCTTGACATAATTCATTGAAGAAAAGACTCCCTCAACACTTGCAATTACTACGAAAAGAATTAGCACTAATTTGAGAAGCTTGTAGATAATTTGATAATGGAGGTTCTTCTTCGTTTGAACAAGCATAGTGGAAAGCTCTACAAGATTTGTTACTTTTCTAAAGCTTGTAAACACAAACCAATGAAATAAGTTTTGATTAATTTTGAAGTCTGCATATGCCATATAATCCAAACTTGAAGTACAGCGCTATAACTAATTTTGTAATAAGTTTTGATTAATAGTTATGGAAGCGATTCAGTAGGCAAATTACCAAATGAAAGCCATGTTAGATTACAAATTGAACATAAAACGGATTAATTCAAAATGTCTCCTTTGTTCAGCTGTGAAGAATTTCCTACATTAGGACCTATGAAGCACCAATATGCTTCCGCACTGCCGTATGCGTATGCCATACGTATCTAATACAACGATATGTTTTGATACATGGCGATATGGTATCGGCGGAGTATCGGTGAATTTTAGTTGAAAAAAATAAAAATACCCCAATATGTTTCTGATATGGTGCGATACGTTGGCCCAATAGAGAAGACAGCTCAACACCCAAAGGCCTAAATGCTCACGCGGTCACGCCCTACATCCCCAACCGCTGGTCTCCCAAACAACAATCGAACCCTAATCTTTCCCAGCACATTCGCGTCCCTTATTCTCAGTTGCCGCCGCCACTGGCCAGCCGCCACCTGCAATTCATCGCTTGCAGCGCCTGGACGCTCGTAGCGCCTGGAGATCCATCGCTCCCTCGCCGCTCACAGTGCCTGGTGGTCTGCTGATCCTCGCCGATCCTGTCGCCTGGAGGTCACCTCACGCCGCCGCCTCTCCCGCTGTCTGGAAGTCTATTGCTCGCAGCACCTGGAGATCCACCGCGCTCTCATCGTCGCCGCCTGGCTCACTGACCTCCAGGTACTAGGCCCGAGCCTTACCATCGTCTCCATTCCGTTCTTTGAATAAAAATATTGCACCCTTGGAGCCCATGAGCGCGTTTCTTGGTTTCATATGAACTAGAAGTAATCATTAATTTCTAGCCTTTTGCTTGTTGCATTCTTGGCTTCAGTTCATGTTTTCTTTTTTTGTTATGTCAAGTTTGCACACTGGAGCAATGATTGTGCTTATCCGATAAAGGATGGCTAGCTTGATTTGCCAAATTGGGTCAAATGGATAGGTTTATTCCATTTTAGTATGCTCAGTTAATCACATGGATAGCTAAGATATGTTTGCTCAGTTTGATGTTAGTGATCACTAGTGTTTGGTCCATACTTCTAATTTGAATGCTCGTTTGTACCATGAGTAGATGAAAATACTATCATATTAAATTTCAATGTGAGATCTTTACATTTTCTGCTGAATTATTTTACAATTTTATAATATATTTCTGATAGAGATGGCAACTGGAAGTACTCCAATAGAGAGCATTGGTACTGATGGTAGTAGTGTCAATTTGTCTGCTGTTGGTGGTAGTGGAGAGAATGATAAACATAGATTTCCTCTATGGAATCATATTAAAACAATTGAGAAAACTGGTGGTCGACTTGGAGGACATGCAAAATTAGAATAGCGATATTGTGGTCACATTGTACCCGGGAGCTATTCTAGGGTGAAAGCACATTTGTTAAAGATTTCAGAGCAAGGTGTTAAGATTTGTCATAAGGTGACAGTTCCTATCCTTGAGTAACTTCGTAATGAAGTTGCTACAGCTAATGCAGCCACTAGAATAAGCGCCCCCAGGAGTGTTCACATGCCAGTGAGCTCTCATGCAGCCCTTTCTGAAGCCACAACATCAAAGAGAAGAAAGTAGCAAATAAGGATTGTAGAAAGTTTTCACGTTAAACTTCGCCAGATGGCTAATGCTCTTATTGCAAGAATGTTCCACATCGGAGGTTTACATTTTGCATCTTTTTATTCTCAAATTCCACTTCTCATTTTATTTGAAGCATGTCAACTAACTCTTGCTACATTGTTTCATTATGTTTGTTTTTTTCAGGCATTCCCTTCAACTTGGCAAGAAACCCAAATTAGCGAGCCTCTTATAATTTTATTACAAACAACAATATGGGTGGATATATACCTCTAGGATACAACACGTTGAGGGCAACTCTCCTCCAACAAGAAAAGAGCAATGTTGATCTAATTGGCTAATTCTCCATGATCTGTTATTTAGTTGTTCACTAATGCTTTTTTTGGTAAGATTTATTATGTACAAGATTAGCGATAGAGGATTCAACTGACATGAGGTCATACTTTTGTGTGCCTAGGTTAAACCATGGATTAAAAGAAGTCTTGCAATCGAGATCAAGAGTTGTTACAAAATATCTTCTTGCAACCAAGTGGGTATGCGCCAATTGCCAAGTGGTATGTCATTTAAACTTTTCAATTTTCATTTTTTTTCAATACTAGCCAAGCATTGATGGTTATACCATTGGAAGCTTGTTTATAATTTTATTTATACACACACACGCACTTGTCGTATCGACGTATCCTTGTTTTTGAAAAATATCATATCACTGTATCGCCGTATTTGTATCACCATACCCGTATCGCGTATCAGGGCATCCTAGATTAGGACTTCTTAAATGACTACTATTTGTAATCTTATCTTAGGTTCTCAGCTGGCATTGCATATGAGCATCAAGGCAAGTAAAGTCAACAAGTCTGATGCAATAGTTTCAGTTCTGTTGTATACTAATCCCTACAGAAAGCAATGTTGCTTTCTCTTTGCAACATCCAACTTGCATATTCTATTAATGAAACTACTATTGCTATTTGCTAAAAAAAACAAAGAAGATGGGTGGCTGCAAATAAATCATTCTTACCTTTTGCACTCTGAACAGACCAATCTCCCTCCTTGTAATAACACTCTTCTTCCCCCGGAGCTGTCCCTCTATTCCTCCTTTGCCTCTGTGCCCTTCGAGCTGACTCCAACCGCTCAATGTACTTGAAGGCCGCTGTGCTGCCACTGGCCGCTGCCGCCTGCCAGGCGCCGGCTGCCACCATGCTACGCTTGGTTGGGCTGGTCGTCGAAGGTTGACGGTGCTTCATGGCTGCGCCCAGTGCCCACACGGCCTGACGGCCACACTGAGCCAACAGCCAGGCTGTGATTAACCCTAGCCGCCTGGTGTAGTGCTGTGGACTGGACCGTGTGGTGGGCCTGTGAAAGATCAAGCTCCATTTAAGTTGGTTTTGGTGATAATGACAAATACTATTATAAAGTTTTGGTGATAATAACAAATGCATTTGTGAGACTAACCTTGTTTATTGATTATGATATTACTTAGTCTTATATGGATGAAAAAATCTAAAATCATTGAGGTAAGCATTCAATATCTTTCTTATACTCTTGTGGCATTCCTCATATCCAAATATATGATTAAATGACAAATCTATATGTGAGACTAATATGTTTGTTTAAATATATTATTGCTAAGTCTCATTTGGATGAAAAGGTGAAATCAGAGAGGTATGCATTTAAAATCATATTTTTGTATATTAGTGCATTCGTTGGATCCAAAATATAGATTGAACTCCACAAATGGTACAAATGAATATGTGCATATATTTTCATTACACATACTTGCATACACACATTTTGGGGGAGTTCACTCTATATTTTGAGATTTTATAAGTGTTAATTCATATTTCCTTTAATACACATATTTAGAATCTTTACTTTGAAACACATCCTGTGAGTATATATAGCTTGTGTAGTTTATATATACTCATTTGCAATCGGGTTATCATCTAACTTCTCCATTATGTGTTAATGGTTAGATGATTAATGACAATTGAATAAGTAAGTTTTGCTTAAACCTTATCTTAGAGTATACAAGTGTTGTGTACATGTTGTATACTGGCAAACATAATTTTTACCTTATTATTTATTGAGATTGTCATGAATTACCAAAAAGGGAAGATTGTATAATATAGTCCGTCCATTATATGTTAATGGTGAAGTTTGGTAATTGATGGCAATTATTTTGTGGACTAACATTTTCTATAAGTTGAATGAATAGGTTAGGTTCCACAGATGAGGATGATTTATGATGACTTCATGTGTTGGAGATCATCAAGTCAAGTGGTGGATGCATCATGAGTTGATACATGTCCACAGGGCATGATAATGTGTTGACCATCATGTGAATGAAGACCCATCATATGTTGATGGTGCTGAAGTAATGGATACATCATGAGTTGATGCATGTTAAGACTATGACTCAAGGTAAAGGCATGGCTAGCCAGAACTAAGAATGTGTTCCTAGTATTTTACCGGTCTTGGTGTTTGGTTGAAAGATCGGATTGCTAGTATAGGTTGCCGTATTATTAAAAGAGGTCATGTCTAGTAGCCTAAGTCTCATCATGTATTGATAACTCAATCTTGCTTGCTCTAGCTCTCCTTGGCATAAGGTTTGTATTTGCGAATGTGTTTTACAAATAGTTATGGCTCACGTATTGAACCCTTGTGACATGGGATTATACATTGTGAATATGTTTTGGAAGTGTTTAAGTCCATGTTTTCATTCTTTTTAGTATGAGGCTTACATTTGCAAATATGCTTTGCAAATAGTTGAACCTCATATATATAATCCTTGTGTTATGATTCTAAAAGTGTGCAAATGTGTTTTATAACTTGTTGGAAATCATGGATAATCCTTGTGTGCATGATACTGTAGTTTACAAATACGTTTTGCAAAATCTGTTGAAGTATATGCATTTCTCAGGGAAATCGGAACTACCACAGTCTATTCTGCGGTACTACCACTGACCGGAACTACCGACGTTGTAATCACGAGACTACCGTATCTATTGGTGATCGAAAGACCTGTGTGACCGAGAACCAACGTGGTCGAAGATCGACGTGGTCGATGACCTGTGTGGTCGAAGATCGTAGTGGTTGAAACCAAAGTGGTCGAGATCTGTGTGATCGAAACTAGCATGGTTGAAACCAACATGGTCGAAACCTGTGTGGTCGAAATCGACGTGGTCGAACTAACGTGATTAAGGTAACGTGGTCAGAGATCTGTGTAATCGAAACCAGCATGGTCGAATATTGACATGGTTGACGTGGTCGAGACTTGAGTGGTTGAAACCAATGCAGTCATAGACCAGCGTGGTTGAAGACTTGTGTGGTCAATCCGGACAACGTGGTCGTAGACCAACGAAGTCGAAATCCTGTTTGGTCGATCCGGACAATGTAGTCGGAGACCAACGTGGTCGTGGACCAGAGTAGTCAACGATTGGAGTTTCCGACCGGCTCTGTGTGAGCGATCCGATCAACTCTGTGTGAGCTGTCCGGTCAGTGAGCGGTACTACCAGCTCCGTGTGAGTGGTACTTCCAATTTGCATTAGTTCCACATGTAGGAGTGGTACTTCTGAGGATCGAAACTACTAGAAAATTTACAGTGGAATTGCCGGATTCGACTGGTCCTTTGCTTCTAACGGCTAGTTTTTTAACCATTGTGAGTGGAGCGGAAGTACTGCAGTTTTACCGCCAATACTTCTGATAACCTTGATTTTCCAGGGATTTAGCTCCAACGGCTAGTTTTCTTGTGTGGGGTATAAATACCCCCCTTGTGGCTGGTTGGAGATGTTGTTGCTTGACCCATTTCTATTCCCTTGAGCTAGTTTGAGCCTCTCCTCTCAACTGTGCATGTGTTGTACCTTGTGAGCAGGGAGAGTGATCTAGAGTGCATGTGTTACATCTAGAATTGGACTTAGTGTCCATTTAAAGTTGTGCATTTGTTGCACGTGGTCAGAGTCAAGCGAGGGGCTTGATTTGCCGACTCCTAGACAACGTTGGAGGCGTCGTGTGCGGTGAGCTTCTCAAAGAAGATTGTGAGAGGTCCCAACGAATTGTGAGTGGTGTGATGCTCGTCATCTTCGGAGTGGAGGAAGAGCGACCTTAGTGGATTAAGGTGTTTCGGCTTAATTCGTAGAGCCGGTCCAATTTGTTTGGGCTAACCTCAACGTGGACTAGGGGAGACCGACAAGTCTCCGAACACCACGGTAAAAAGATGTCGTGTTTTTGTGGTTTGTTTTCTTGTGTTCAATTTATTTTCGAGCAATTTACATTCATATAATTAAATTGATTGCTTATCATCCTAGGTTTGCAAATCTTTGACATAAACTTAAATTGTTGGTACACTTAGGTGAGTCTAGTTGATTTAGGCTTTGTTTGTGCTAAAACCAATTTGATTTAAACTTCCGTATTATATATTTGGTTTTAATCAAATAGCTTAAATAAAATTTAATTGAAACATTTAGAAATAACTATTCACCCTATTATAGTCGCCCTCCCAGCCTGGTGGCTGATTCTGTGATTCATGTGACAAAATCTGCGTCCAGTGCACGAGCCGTGACTGCGGCAATCAGCCATGTGGGAGTGCAGGTCGTGGGACGCTACGACGCGGGAGGCTCGGGTGACGGGTTCAGTTGCAGTATGATGAATCTGCGAATACCGAAGCATATACATGTGTAATATATCTAATCCATGATAGATTTTTTGCTAAAAAATTTAGGTGTTTTTTAATGAACGTCCATAGACTCAATGGGGTCTGGCCCTGGTGCCAAGATACGGCAACAGCAAGATCTTGTTCCAAAAGCGGGAGGGAGATGATGAGACGTCAGCTTGTGTGGTTGCTGTGTGGCATCGCACGCTGTGGCTCCGGCCGGCTCGCTTTCTGGCAACAAGGCGAGGCGACATGGATGTCGGCCGCTAGCTTGCCACAACGCACAACGCCGTACGGCATATTTGAAAACGCGCGCGTCTCACGCCATTCGCTTCGCTTCTCCCCGTCGCTTTCCATCTAGAAAGAAGGCGAGAACGAGGTCTCTCGTGCCCTCACGCTCGTACAGGCACCGCGGCACGGCGCGCACGAACCGAGTTCCCAATTGGCGGGTCGGCAAAGGAACCCCAATGCCGTCGCGCTCGCACACGCACCGCGGCGCGCACGAACCGAATCCCCAATTGGTGGATCGGCTCGGCAAAGGAACCCAAAAAAAGAAGCGTTTTTTGCGTGTGCGACGGCGGGACGCGCGGATCGAGATGCTAGCGCTGGTGTGGCTAGTGGGGGGGCGATTGAATCGGATCAAACTGGCGAGTTTTGCTTTGACGTACTCGTGTAGTTTGTTGGACGGGTCGATCTTGTTGCGGGGGGAATAAACAAGCAAAAGGGGTGTGAGATTGAGGTGGCGCTCTACTTGGCTTAACTTTTTAGTTGTAGTTTTTTATATATAGTTTAAATTATATTGTAGTAGTTATTGGCCTTTTATAAGAAAAAATAAAAAAAATTATTATATCGTCACAGACAATACAAAATAAGAGAAAAAAAGTAGGAAAAAACCCAAAATGCCAAAATAAGCCGAAATTAGAAGCCGACGCGTTTCAATTAGTTTATGGTTTAAATAAGCCGAAAGGCAAAAAAACTAGAAACTGAAGCTGTTTGGAGTGGAGCCTGAGCGAGGCTAAAGCCCCACTCTAAACGACTTCTGTTTTTTACTTCTTAGCTTCTGGAACGCGTCGGCTTCTTAATTTCGTCTTTTTAGGGCTTTTGGTTTTTCTTTTTTTCCCCTTTATTCCTTTACATTGTGCACAACGTATAACTTTTTCTTTATTATTTTTAAAATTTAATTACTCAGAAAAAACTAACAGCTACTACAATACATTTTCAACCGTTACAGTGTTTTTTTAACCATAAGCTACATTGAGCACTACCTAAAGGAGGTGTTGTACCAACACAAAAGTGGAGGCTTTAACCTAATATCTCATGCCTCATTGACACCTCAGTGTGTGCCACTTTTCGATCAGGAGTACAAAGGTCCCACTCTAAACAGTTTTGGCTTCTAATTTTTTCTGACTTTCAGTTTATTTAAGCCAGAAGCCACTTAGAACGTCAACTTCTAATTTCAACTTCTTTTGCTTTTGCTTTTTTTCCTTTACATTTTTTGTGAAGATATAACAATTATTTAAAAAAATTCTTATTTTTCTTTATTTTTTGAACTAAATAAGTCGGAAAAAACTAATCACTGCTGCTGTATATTTTTAACCAAAACTGATGGCCACAATAAAAAAAACCATAAACTTAAATTTCTCGGAGCGGCCCTCTGTCTCCTGCTGGTCCTTGGGAATTAATGCTTGGAACTCGACTTCGACTTGGCGAAGGCAAATTGCATGTCACTGACAATGCTAGGCTAGGCTAGGACCTAGGGGGTATGCCAACTCGATGTATGGAGTACTAGTTCAGGTTTCAATTCTGCCAACCAAAACCTCAACTTGGGATTGCTCTGCTTTTCAGAGTTCACAGGTCAGTGTAATGATGTACTCATGAATTAGTAGCATTATTATTTACAAACTTCTTTAATTACAACAGAGGACTTACGAACTTCTTTAATTACGACATTTAATTACAACAGAGGACTTACGATTCAAACACACCACACTTGTATCACACGTCATATACACACGCGTGTTCTATTTAAATACATGCTAGTTATACTAAAATACATGTTATGACTTCTACTAAAATATATGTTAAGGCTTAACCAAATATCATTATATAAATTTTAAATTTATTTGATACTCATAGAATATAGACACGTACTTTTCTACTAAATACATATATGTCTGTGGGGTGAGATATCCAAAACCGATCTAAGGATCGGATCCGGACGGCAGCATGATAGCTAAACTAGCCAACCAAGCAAAGGTCGGTCTCATTATTTATGAACTCAACTCTCTGGCAACGCTGTTTAGCAACTTGTCAGCGTATTTTTCTACACGTGGTGAATAAAATATCTACTGCAACCGCATCACTGAAACTACACGTGCGACAATACAGTTCACTGTGACAGAATAAGACAATGGGGAAGCATAGGCAGGACAGATCGCACATGGCCAGTTGACCCCTTGCAAATTCGATTGCGGTAAGATCAAATCTGGAGAGTTGAAAACCGCGCAGGTGTACAGAAACTGCGCAGGGAGAACGCACCCGACAGGGATGCAGCCCTCCAAATTCATTCTGCCGCTCTACGTTCTTCTCTTTTGGCCTCAAAAGCACCAATGAGGCCGCTCAGAATCTTATCTTCAGGAACGTTCGTATCAGCGAGATTTATTATTGCATGACACCGACTAAATCACCGGTATCGCTAGTTAGTGCGTATTTATATTGGTTTTTATGGATGGTTTTTAGTTTTAACTGGTAAATAGAAATAGTTTGTAGAGAAGTTTAAAGAGGGATACCCGCGTACGATTTTGACTAATATAAATGAAGTAGCTACAGTGCCTATTATAATTGGCTAACATATCTCACTTTAAAAAAGATACTTTATTTAAAAATTAGAAGCCAATTCGTTTCTTAAAGATATCTCGTACCAGATTGGCGAGGTTCATCCATCCTTTCAGACTTTCGGTCACGCGATTTGCTTGTGCTAGTCTAATACACTTGAATATCTGAATGTACTACTTGGTTGTTAGTGTGCAGGCCACTTGCAAAGACGCTTGTTCCACACACACTTCACTATGTGGTTCTCTGAAGCTGTAACTTGGATGACAGAAGCTATCATTCTTTACAGTGTTTTCCACCAAGTAGGGTTGAAGCAACAGGGCCTTGTTTACCAACAGCAAGCGCAAAGCAGCACTTCTGAAAACGCACCATGAACCTTATAGGGTTTTTTTTTAGTATTTTCTGAAATAAACAAACACCGAACGATGTATGGTGCATTTGATGTCATTGAAAGATGCAATATTCACGTACGACAATTCAACCTTGGAACACAGATGACAGGATGTGACGTTAAACCAAACGGAATCACAAGATCTTTATCACTGCACCTTTTCATGACCTTTGACAGGCCACAAAGTTTCAGCTTGGGCGGTGCCCAGCAGACAATTCTGACAACAACGCTTGAGAGAATCAATCCTTCAATCCAGACGACGAGACAAACAAATCACACAAATTTGGAATATACCACGGTTGCTCAACACAAAACAACCAAGAACAAAATATGCAGTGAGCTTGCCACATGGAGAGAGAACACTCTACTGCAAACTGAAAGTGTGTGGCCTTCAGAGCACAGCACTACAGCGCGTAAATGGAATCACAGGGAAAGAAAAGCTCAAAACAGGCACTTGGATATGTAGTACTTGGAATTGGAGGTAGCTTTCTTGTCTCCCAGCCAATGCTGCATATGCACTCCAATGGCGTCCAAGTACTGGCCGCTCCGGCCATGGAAGCCGACCACCTTCCCTTCTGAGCAGGAATGGACCGTACTTCCCTCGGCTACTGACCAATTAGCTTGCGGCATCACATAAACTCTGTATCTACATGGGGTTTTCCTTTCATTTCAAGCAATGCATGCTGCTGTGAAGATATGCATCAAAGAATTGCAGGAGTGATGGCAAATGTGTGCATTCTTCAGCTAATTAATGCAAGGGTAAAAAGGCTCTCCATTGCCAGAAAATTGTATGGCACATCATGTTTGATAAAAGAAAGACTTGACAAGTGAACAGCTTGACTCTATTCACTCTACTCACCCTGTGTGTTATCTGGCCACCATTGCCATGCCTTGTAGACCAGATGGATTGCCCACTTCTGTCATACTCGATCTGTATGGACCCGATGAAATCGGTTCTCATTATGTAGATTTGCTTGACTCCTGTGTATACAACATCATCCCATGGCTTGCCTCCCTCCCCACCCCATGGCCCTGGCCCTATTGGTATTGGTCCTTTCACCACACAATATGTCACCTACAAAATGATTCAAACGCATCCTTTCCTCAGTCACACTACTACTTGCATTATCAGACAGCATAGGAAGAACTCTGCTGAAGACTTTCCTGTTTCTTCTTGCATTAGTATTTCAGACATAATTCGCTCAAAGAATGGTTTACCTCATCTCCAATTTCCCTCTGTGCTAGAGCAAGCATATCGGCCTGTCGAAACGCGCTGTCAGCTCTCTGTGATAACACCTTCCCTTCCAGAACATGAACTCCAATGCTATCCACATACCATCCTTCCGTGCCATGAAATCCCACTATCCTTCCTTCAGTCAGGAGGAGAAAAACGTGCCATGCTCATCCCCAAATGGTCCATGGCTCCTCTTTGTTGTGTGGAATGTGAGAGATTTTATCACCGTTGGGCCCATGATCATCGTCAAGCCAAAGTAACCGGTTATGTGAGTCAAGATCTCTAACGGGAAGTCAAATACTACCTGCCATACAAAATCTCCATGCCATCAGTTATCACAAGTCTTAAACTGAAATTCTGAAGATTGGTGAACCTTTAGCCCATCTTGCTGAAATTTGCGGAGCGGATCGGTGATCCAATGGGTCGGAGTGAACCACTCGTACCCCTAACGTGGAGGTGACAGAGAAATAAGAAACAACGGACGACTGTAGAGAGTTTTACATGAACTGTTGGAGAATGAGGGGGTTGATAGAGAAAAGGCTTGCTCTAGATCCGATTCGTCTAGGCATAAGTTATGGACCGCTAAAGTGCTAATTGTTGCAGACTTTCAGTGCTAATTGTCACTGGCCGATAGGAGTAAACAACAAGTAGTGAATCAGTACCTTTGAGAAAAAGTAAATCGCTGAATTTTAAAAAATAGAATATGCCAAAATTCGTTATCCCCTTTTCCAACAAAGCCATCCCCAAGGGGGGTTTCCGGAACCTCACCTTTTCATCCGCCCGCGTGGACCGCTCGAACTGGATCGGACGGTGCTCAGCGACCCAAGTTTGATCTGCGATTCAATTTGGAGGTCAACGGGACCGGCACCAACCATCGGATCACAATCGGACAGTCCGCCTACGTCCCACTGGCTTGCACCTACTCTCCCACGACCAGTCAACCGCGGGCGGCCGCCCTCCCACCGCCGCCCCCGCCCTCCGCGGTCGCCGGCGCCGGCGTCGTTGCCCGCTGCCCTTCTCCCCCACGTCCTCAGTCCCTTCTTCCTCCGAGCAACTGACCACAATGCAGCGCTCTGCGGGCTACTTCCGGCTGCGCCGGCGCCGTCGAACCAAACATGCCATAAACTTTACGTCTCACGCAAAATACTGTGCGCGCTGCGACGGCACCACCCCCGGTGTACGTACAAAACGCGTCGACGGTGACCTCGCCTGGGAAGGAGCCAGCGGAAGTACGTCTTTCAGTACCCGCGGTTGTACAAATGACCAACTGCCAATAGCCGTTTCAGAAACTGATGTGACGATCAGAGTTTCAGCAAGGTAGACACGGATGGGGAACTAAGCCTGACACCCCCCTGTTAGTTGTTACAAAACATGTCACAATGTGAACCATACATAGTAATACATGTGATGCGTTAGATGCATCTATCTTGAGACAAAAATAGAGGACTTTTTTTAATTCCGAATGATGCTAAACTTGTGGAGTAACGCAATTATTCCATTTAAAATTGAAATAAGTCCATTTTACTCCCCTTTAACCTTTGCCCGAGTCTGGAAATCAACCATCAACTCTAAGACCGGTCATTTAGCACCCTTGAACTCTAAAAAATATAGTCAAAACATCCCCTCACCTAAAACCACTACTGTTTTGGCTGACGTGGCACTTAAGTGTCCAAATTTCGTTGATGGGGGCATCCATTAGAACAAAATAATATTGAGTCAGCAAATCTCAATCAGCACATGACACAAAAAAATGGTTTGGTCCAAATGTCAGGTTCAGATGCTTCCTTCCTCCTCTCTATTCTCTCTCTTCTTCTTTCGTCACCATCATTGTCGCCTCTTGTGAAGTCTCAACGAGTGCCTGACCCTGCAGACAGGGGTGGAGCCAGGAATTGAATATGGGGGGAAACATGGACAACAAGTAGAGTAGAACTAATGAACCATGCCGAATTTACCGATCCAATAGTCACATATCACAGTAATATATTTCGCAAATTACAATGCAAAGAAAATTACATCTCTATTAACTTAAACTTAGCTCTACGACTACCAGCAAGATCATACGTCTTAATAATATCATCATTACTAATCTTTGCGGCCAATTTCTTTTCAATATAAATTACCAAACAATCTCGTAGAAATTCATCTCCCATTGTACTTCGAAGTCGCGTCTTCGCAAGTTTTATAGCTGAAAAACATCTCTCGGTGGTTGCAGTTGAAACCGGAAGAGTTAAGACTAATCTTAACAACATGTACACCATAGGATAATATGAATCTTTACCAATCTTAACTGGTCCACTTGTTAGATCAGCAAGTGATGGTAATGTACTTAGGTCTGGATGATTGCATACATCAAGTTGAAAATGTGGCAATTGACACTCCAATTGAGTTCTTTCTTGACTTGAGAAATCAGTAGGATAATATTTTTCCACTTCACTTTGGAAGGATAATATTCTTGACTTGAGAAATCAGCAGGATTATTAGGTGAAGTGTACTTTGCATTTTTTTGGAGGAGCCAAACCACTAATTAAACACATGTAATTAACTATATAATGAAGGATTAGTAGAAGACGATGACTTTAGAGGATGACATGTGGGCCTCATTAACTTTTTTTTCTTATTCACTTAATTGTATGCATGGTTCACTAGGAGATGATTTAACACTTACATGTGAATTAACATGCCTAGGTATATGCCATGTCAGCAAAACCATCATGGTTTTGCTCGAAAGGGGTGTTTTACCTGCTTTTGAGAGTTTGAAGGTGTTAAATAACCAGATTTGAAGCTGATGATTGATTTCTGGATTCGAGTAAGAGTTGAGAGAGTAAAATGAATTTATTCCTTTAAATTTTGGCTTGAAGAAACACCATGATGGCACCTAACAGATTTGGAATACCCAATACCGTACCCACTGTACCTTTTAGTATTGAACAACAAAATCAATGACATTGGGTGCAAAATCATGAAATGATACAAGATATACCGGAAGAAATGCTTTACACACTACTGGGAGACCTATACTTCCGTAAATACAATTGAGGGCCGGTTCATCTTCTTTGCCCTGGCCTTATGGTATGTTACAAACAATATGATGGGACAATGCCTATTGGAACCACGTATCAACGTCTACAATTGCTGTATATAAGCATCCTTCATGATGTGGAATCACTCTATTTAGCTTTTGCTCGCTTCCATACAATAACTGTACCGTCTGAATCAGATGAGGCCAGCAAATTTTCCCCATGACTCCAGGCCACTCCAATTACTGGAGAGCCGTGTCCCTTCAGCAATGTAAATGGTTTCACTGGTACCTATGAATCAAAGTTTAAGATGCGACAAATAGAAGAAGCACTAAACATACCTGCAGTTTATTTACGCACGAGTTCTTTGGCCGTGCCAAATCATAGAAGTAAACATTTGAATCCTCACTGCCGGTAACTTCATGTTCAGAAGAAAATACAAGTCAGCTACATTCTTTTTTGCAAAGTTCAGTAATGCATTAGCACATGGTGGATTTATTTTGCAAGAGCAGACACTTATTTGCCAAAGCCATCCATCATACACTGTTTTATAAGTTCAATTCAACATTCTAAATAAATTTATTAACAAAACTTGCTCAGGACTGCTTAGAATTAAGTGTCAACTGCGATTGTCTTGGCACTTCATTGAAATAAAATAGAGGTTCACCGTTCAAAGGGATTGACAGTAAAACAATAAATGAGGGCAGGCAAATTCAAAGAGAAGTGAAGCAGCACTTGAGTGCTAGCTGACGGAAAAAATATCAGAAATAAGACTCTGGAATCTGGATGATCAGCATATTAAGTTCCAATAACCCACAGGAACCAGCTACAAAACATTCGAACAAGTTTCAATTCCAACTCACCTATGAATTCCCCTTTCTCAAGGGAAAGAAGTGGACAGAAAGAAGCACGGATTCTCTGCGCTCGTGAGGCCAATTTTAGAGAGCATATGAGAGTCAAGTATCCCTGGGCATCTGTTGCAATGCTGAAATGCCAATAACACAAATAGTTAGATAAAAGTGGAGGCCAGCACAGGATAGACAGTAATAAACTTAGCACACCTGAAGAAATACAGGTTTCCATCTTGAGAACAAGATAGAAGTACTGGACAACGTGCTACCAGAGAGAAGGTGCGGTACTGGGTGGTTGTAATAGGAGATTTGCTCTTACAACTCTTGTTCTTGTGAGCTCTAGATAATGACCCTGTGTGAGAGTTTACGCTAACAGTATATATGTAACCCTGCACATTTCAAGAACCAATTGAAAATTATGAACATTAAAAATCCATTTCAGTAGTTGACCAATTAAATTATTGGATACCTGTGCATCACCAGCGAATATAAGCTGACCAGTGTGATCAATATCCAAAGCTGTAACCGCATCATCAAAGGTAAGTTTGCTGATTACTCTCCCAGTGCTAAAATTAATTGCCTAGATTAGAAAGAGAAATGGATCACATGGAGGGTAAAAACAAAAGCAAAGAAAAGGGGAAATGCTTCTAATTACATAAGTTTACATAATTTTTACTTATTTAATGGGCAGAAAGTTGCATAATCTTTATTGAAAGAAATAATAGAACATCAAAACATCTTTTTTCCCATTTTTATTGCACAACAGAACATTGATCAGAGGACCGAGCAACAAACAGCATATGGGAAAGCAAACTGTAGTGTATAAAATGTTGGGAGCAACAGGCCAGAAATCTTACTTTGATTTCCTTGTTTGCATTGCCAACTAAAAGCAAATTATTATTCACCTGCAACAAGGTGTTCAAAAGAAACCCCAGTAAACATATGATACAGTCGATAATTCATGCTAGTTATCATACAAAGAATTATTAGCAATGAAGAAACAGGCAAAGAGCATTGGTGAAAAGGAGCAAAAGGATAGACAATCATGCATTCTGCTAAGTTTAGACTTACAGGATGAAAGCAGATGCATAGCTGGGAAGAAACTCCGTATACAACCCTGATACAAGTGCCTTTAGAGATTTCCCATACTCTCATAGTTTTATCCATGGAGCATGAAGCTATGTACTGGTTATTAGATGAAAAATCAAAATCTGTAATGCAGTTAGAATTTCAAACTCACATGATATTTTATAAAAAAAAATGAAGGAATAGACAGGAAAGTACACCTTAAATTGATCACACTTCGTCTACATTCACGAAATCCATAAAAAAAATATAAACTTTTCATGTCTTGCACCCTTTTCTAGCTATTACAAAACACAAATTCAATTAGTTATCCATATTACTTCTCTGTATAACGATTGTATATGCTCAGGTGCTCAGCACCAGGGGTTGCCATCATGACCAGCATGGCAGGTATTATTGATACCGGGAAATCACAATTAACCTGATTACCAGTATGAATTTTCTGAAATGCTAGCTGCTAAGCAGGGATAGCAGCAATAGGAGGTAAAAGACTTTTACAAGAACTACAAAGTTTTTATTTGAGGTAAACTACAAATATAGTTTGTTACCTTGCTCGAGCAATTAGTTCTTAATTATTAAGACAAGTACCAAATCAGACCCCAGAAATACCAGGAGAAGGTCACTCTAGCGATGCAATGCATAATATCAAGGATATGGTTCGATGCAGATTTTCAATTTATGCTAATAGGTGCAGATTTGAATTTCCGTACTAGAAGCCAAATACTTTGTGACAAATGAAGGTAGATACACAAAAATAGCTTTACAAGCACAATTAAGTGTAATCTAACCTGTGATATCTTTAGAATGACCTATTAACTTTTGAAGAACAGATGGTGGTTCAGAAACCTGGCAGACCGTCAAACTGCCATCGGATGCACCATATGCAAGTAGGTCTGAACTTGCATGACCAAATTTCAGTATAGTAACTGCCAAAAGTAAAATCAGTCATCCATGAGGATACTATCCAAATCACTCAGATGAGAATACTTCATCATTGAAAGAGAAGAAATCGTATAGCGTAACCATAAGGAAATAACCTGATGCTTTGCAGTTGTCAAAGATGCAATGCATTCCAACAAATGAGTACGCAGGTTCAGCAAATCTGACATGGCGCTCAGGATCACTCGGTTTTGAGCTGAGACTTATGTTGCGACTTAACAAACCGCTGTTACTTCTCCAGTCCTGCAGAGAAAACACATCGCATCAGAATTTACAGCGACATGTGTAAGCACTTCTCCTAGGACAAAAGTATCCACACAAACTTCATGATGCACCATAGAAAAACTAACTGAACGAACCCGGCTAGAACTCCAGCTGTCTGCCTCAGACAATGTAGCAGGGCCAGGAGAGGAACCCACCTTCCACTGGTCAATTGCAATGTACACAATGTTAGATTTCACCTTTCATATAGCATACTACATGCTCAAAGGATTAAGCTTGAGAGGTAACTACTGAAATGTCTGAACAGTCATAAGCAAAAGCTTACAAGGGCATTAGAGCACAGCACACAAACGCAGCAACATTTTGTCCTCATTTCGTTAGGTACGGGCTGGGCAGGACATGGGGCACAAAAAATCAAAGGCGTTACCTGTTGCTCGGCGTGCTATGGGCGCTGCTGGATGCGGCGCCGCCGTCGATGCGGCGGAGGAGGAAGTTGCGGTAGGCGACGTAGCCCTTGCCGTTGCACTGCCACTCCTGCAGCATCCCCACAAATTCATCCACTCATTCCCCCAAAGCAAAAACATAATACCATTGGCAGGGGGGCTCTAACGAAGGATCTAAGAGCGGGGAGTAGAGAACGGGTACCATGCGGTGGCGGAGCGCGGAGGGGTGCTTGCGGCGGAGGAGGAGGCGGCGGAGGGCGGCGTAGTCGGGGTCGGCGCGCGAGGAGGAGGGGTCGGGGGCTGGAGGACGCAGCTGAGGAATTCGGCGTCCGTAGGCCGGGAGGGGACGGGGCACGCTGGGGCGGTGGCGGAGGAGTCGTCGGCCGTCGCCTCCATTTTTCCCAGCGGCGTGCGTGCCGGTCGAGCGCGCGCCGCGCCGGGGAGAGATCAGAGATGGGGCGGGGCGCTTGGATCTCGGGCGTCGGGGCGTGAGCTGGCAAAGTGGTTGTTTTTCTGTATTTTTCTTGTCCGTGCGCACGCCTGAGTAGGGACCGTTTGGTTGGTGCTCCGGTTCGAAATTGGCCGGTCTGGTGGAGCCGTGGAGGTATACTACATGTTTAGTTGTGGATATCGAGAATTATAAAACTAGATTAATCACAGAAGATAGAAATAGTAGATTAAAAATACAGAGAGTTAGAGAGAACTACTAATTTTTCTTTTATTGCTTTCTTTCTAGCCTAGTGGCGCGGTGTATACCATGAACCAAGGCTTTAAGCTTAGGCCTAGGTTTCCTAACACTCCCTCTTGGGCACTCATCCGATATGTTCATGCATCATCAAAACTTCATAAAAACACAGTTGAAAAAATTTAGAGAAAGAGTACATGATATATGTTATGTTGCGTTGCACGAACTGGCTCATTAAAAACTTTGCCCGAGAAACTTCAGAAAAACTCGTCAAGGGAAAAAGAATACAATCCACCCAATTTCATTTAATTTGCAGGATTTATTCTTTGGGTACTCGATCTACATGATAAAGTTTTAATAACGAGCTTAAGAAAAATCTCCTCCTGGATTCTGCACTTCTCTAAATATCATCATTCCAATTCATCGTACACATCTTTCAAAACTAGATGCTGGGAGTGACTTAGTGAATAAATCTGCAAGATTTTCACACGACTTAGTATGTAGTACCTTAATTTCGCCCATCTTTCGCAATTCATGAGCATAGAAGAACTTGGAGTTGATATGCTTTGTGAGATGGCTCTTCACGTAGCTCGTCTGCACTTGTGCAACACAAGCTGCATTATCTTCATAGATAATTGTGGGATCTTGCACCATATTCATCCCACATGACTGCTGGATGTGGTGAATCATTCGTCGAAGCCAAGCACATTCTCGTGCGGCTTCGTACAGTGCTATGATTTTTGAGTGGTTTGTCGAAGTCATTACAAGATTTTTCTTAGACGATTTCCATGAAATTGCAGTTCCACCACACAGGAATATATAGCTTGTTTGTGATCTTGCGGTATGCGGGTCCGACAGGTACCCAGCATCTGCATAGCCAGTTAAGTTCAAATCTTGATTCTTTTTGTGGAACAATTCAAGGTCCTTACTTTCTTGGAGGTATCGGAAGATGTCTTTTATTCCTTGCCAATGTCTTTTGGTAGGTCCTGCACTATGCCATGCTAATAGGTTTACGGCAAATACAATGTCCGGTCTAGTGCAGTTTGCTAAATACATAAGTGCTCCTACTGCACTTAAGTATGGGAATTCCGGTCCCAGAATTTCCTCCCCCTCTTCCCTAGGCCGGTATAGATCTTTTTTTTTTGCTGTAAAGACCTCCTGATCATCGATACTTTCGATGGGTATGCCTTCTCAAAGCCGAACCTTTCTAACACCTTCTGGGAGTAGGCTGACTGATGTACTAATATTTCTTCAGGGACATGCTCGAGCTGCAGGCCTAAGCAACATTTGATTTTACCTAAATCTTTCATTTCAAATTCTGACTCCAGATAAGAATTTGCTTCTTTTATGTCTTCCATTGTCCCGATGATATTCATATAATCTAGATATACTGAGATTATACAAAATCCATTTCGGGATCGTCGTATAAATACACAAGGACAATCTTCATTGTTCGTGTAGCTTTTCTTGTATAGAAAGTCGCTTAAGCAATTATACCACATCCTGCCTGATTGCTTAAGTCCGTGCAATGATTTCCTGAGTTTCACACTGTACAGATTTCTATTTGCTCTATCTTGGTTCGAGACAGGGATACCTCCAGGTATCTTCATATAAATTTTCGAATCCAAGTTTTCATAAAGGTATGCAGTTACCACATCCATCAATTTTATTTCTAAATTCATATTTACTACCATTGAGATTAAATATCTAAAGGTAATTCCATACATGACTGGGGAGGAGGTTTCTTCATAATCAACTCCTGGACGTTGAGTGAAACATTGTGTTACCAGCCTTGCTTTATATCTTACAACTCATTTCTCTCACTTCTCTTTCGAATAAATACTCATTTATGCCCTACAGGGTGCACATGGAGAGGTGTGCGGCTTACGGGCCCAAACACCACTCTTTTGTTCAGAGATAATAATTCAGTTTCTATTGCCTTTTTCCAATCTTCCCAATCTGAGCTTTTCTTACATTCAGCGAGCGATACAGGCTCTAGATCAAGATCGATGATTGTGACAATTTTCTTTGCAAAGTAGATATCAACATTGGTTATTGTCCTATTCATGGACTCTCCCGTGTGCACATAGTTTATAGCTGTTTCATCACAAATTGCTTCTTCTGGTGCTTCTCCTTACTCATCGCTTCTTTCAGTTGCGGAGAAAAGTCCTTTTAGTTTTTCGGCTCTGATATGTGCGCACACATCCATGCTGATTTCTCCTTCCATAGGGATGTTCAGATCCGGTATGCCCTTTTCTGAAGGGGTCATACGGATGCCAGGTCTCAACTGGCTCCCCTTCTAGTTTTGGGGAACTTCAGTGATCGGCTGTGTCAAGTCTTTCTTATCCTTTTTCATCAGGCGTCCCCGGTTACTTAGGATTCGAGGGGCCGGAGTTTTCGTCCTTTTATTCTAAGGCTTCTGGACGGGATTAAGGATATATTCTACTTTCTTTGGTATTTCAACCTTCTCCGGTGCATTGCGTGCAGGCACATGTGACTTGGTCGCGCTCTTCAAATGACTAAAGTGGTCAGACAGTTGATTTGCTAATACTTACAAATCATTGATCTTCTGGATTTCTTTATTTGCTTCACTAGTGCGTGGGTAATGTGCATGGATTCACATGGCTTGCCACGTAATTTCCCGATATTTTTCATCAAGAGGTTGATTTCCCCCTAATGTTGGAAAATTATCCTCATCAAATATGCAATCAGTGAAGCGGGCAGTTTGCAAATCTCCTGTCATGGGTTCTAAATACGTGAGCGCCGAAGCCTCTCCGATCCTCCAAAGGGTGCCCGACAAGTCCTCAGGCCCGAAGGTGCGAGGTGGCACCACGACAGCAAGTTCGGAGAGCGCACCCTCTAAGGCCTCCATCGAGCTCCACGTCTACACTGAGGCGTCGCCCAGCGCCCGGTCCTTCTCCCCAGTCGCCGCAGTCAGTCAGGCCTTCTCCTCTTCTAGCCCGGCTATCTGTTGTAGTAGGCCATGTGTTGGGTCCGATCTGCCAATGTCTGTGCTTCAGAGATAGCCTTTGCGCCCTCGATTTCGAGGAAGCGAATGTGCTCATCCTTCGAGGCGCAGGCTGCACGAGCATCCTCGGCGAACTATCATGTAGCGGCGGCCTCTGAGTCCACAACGTGGAGTCGCTCCTCCAGGCCACCCCGTTCGTGACCCCGGGCTGCCTGTAAAGCGTGGGCAAGGGCAAGGGCCAGTATAACATAACAGTTAGTGACATCCCTACAAAGTCAAACACAATCGAAGAGTGGGTGCATGTACCTTGATCTCCGCAGCTTCCAAAACATTTTCCAAGAGCTCCGGTCCGCATGACGACAGCGTTCGTCGGTCCAAACCAGCGTCCGCGCAGTCTGTGGCCCCTTGCAAAGCTCACAGCGCCTCCGGTCGAGGGACAAAGTTCGCCACTGTCACGTGTCGAGCCTCCGTGCTAGCGGCTTCCACAGGGGCATACATCGAAGACACGTCCAAGGTAGATATGCCAGTCCCCCCGTGGCCGCTTCCATCGCTGGAGCCCTATTTCCGCTGATGCTGACGACGATGTCAGTGAGCAAATTAGGGAAAGTCTCGCGAAGTCACGAGAGGAGAAGGACGTGTTTATACCTGTGTCTATAGGAGGGGCAACCGCGGGGGCATCGCCAGCATCCCGCGTGATAGACTCCACTTCGGGCCCTACAGCTTCCGCTTCAAAATCGTACTCCTCCGAGAGCGCCACCACCGCCACTTGGAAGCGCTCGCTCTCCCCCGCAGCCGGTGTAGGTGGCGAAGCTTCACATTCGCCGACGTCCGCGTCATGCCCATGGCGGCCACCATTCTTTCTGACGATGCCAGTGCCAGGCTTCTGAGTTTGAGAGTCTTTCAAAACCAAAGCTCTTGAGTGGATAGAGAGCGTCTGTCCTGAGCACTATCAAGCTGGTAGATGACCTCGTTGGCCATGATAAGTTGCATCTTGATGTCTCCAAAGCATTTCTGTCCCCAACTTTGCAAGCCACGGGCAGCATTCATGAGGAGCACATGAAATCGACGTAAGGGATCTGAGATGTCTGGGGCACAAACCCAAAGTTTGTGAACCACCTCCTGAAACCCCTCCTACTTGGTCCAAAAGTTTTCGAAATGGAATCGATGCTTTGTTAGGGGCTGGGCATGAGTAGAGATAAGGAGTGGATAGTGATATGAAATTGTGGTGGATTGTGCATGCATAAGCACGTTCGGGTGCAAATCCTCCTAGTCTATGGAGATAAAAGCTATATCCAGGCTAATTAGGGTCGGTTCTCCTGTTTGTTGCTCCAAGTAAAGCAGCAGCCATGCAAGTGTAGCTCTTTGAGTTCAAGTCATCAACAAAGTGTTGGAACTTCCCCATTAGATGTCTATGAAGATTGGCATTGTTTTTGTATTGGGCTGATAAAATCATATTGAAGTCCCCTGTTCAGAGCCAAGGGCCTGGGTAGGATGCCCGTACATCACGGAGTTCTTGAAGGAAAGAAGGTTTATCTGAATACACGGTGGGTCCGTAGACCGAGGTTAACCACCAGGTGTTATTGTTAGCCAGCGACATGACCTGAATGGTGACCGAGAAGGCGTGAACTACGGTGCGCAAGATAAAAATGATGAGGATTTTCAGGTGGAGAGAATCCCTCCGCGGGTGCCATAAGCAGGCAAGAATTCAAAGGAGTAAGCCAAACCTAGGAGTTGCATTATGAGGGATGTCAGAAAGACATCTAGTTTCGTTTCTTGGATACAAACCATGTCTGAATCACAGTCCAGGACCATGTTCTTGACTACGTTCTTGTGGGCACGTGTGTTAAGCCCGCGCACATTCCAAACTAAAATCTTACAACCCGACATAGCCTTGAGGTAGGCAACCAACAACGATGAGAGTTTGGCTGGTTATTCGAAGGCCTTCAGTCAACCTCGTTCAGGAGGCATCTGATGACATGCAATGGGGATCCTTCCTCTGGCGAGTTGCTGAGGTTGAAGAGCGCCACAAGCGCTTTAATGTGTACGGAGGAGGTGGGTGATCAAACAGGGTTGCATAATCGTGAACCGCTTTGTCGTTGATCTATTCTTCGTACTTGTTGACGCCAAGCTTTACCATAAGTCTTCTTTGCACCCGCTTGACAGAGTTCAAGCCTTTGGTTGGTTTGTCCAGAAGGCGCTTGCTATGACGTGGCACCCTGACGGGGTTGCATGTCTTGAGCTGACAGTGGCGACTCATCGGGTTGGGAAGCAATGCCGATGGTGGGTGAGTGATCGCTCTAGTCAGTGGTGCGGTGTCCTAGGAGGCCCAGGAGATCAGAGAGTTTGAAATGAGGGATGTGTGGCTTTGGGCTAGCGTGCCTTTCTGAGGGGCCCGGGAGGTCGATAAGTTTGAATTGTATAGTGTATGGCTTTGGGTTGAGGTTCCAGCAGCCCCTCGATATCGAGGATGACCTTGAAGAGGAGCAAGGTTTGAGAAACAAGGTGAAATGGAAGAACTCGATGCAGTGATTCTGGGCAGCCTAATTGTGAAGCTCTTTTGACGCAAAAGCAATAAGGAAGTTTTATCGGCCGAAGTTATGGAATGAGGAGCCACAACGATGTATACCTATCCTTTCTTCGATTGCCATTATCGCTTCTTCCTTGGATACTGATGGTCGATTGCCCCCATCTAGGCAACGAGGGCACGTTTGAGATGATTCTCCAACTCCAAATGCGACATGGTGCGTGACATGACGCATATTGAGTGCTCCAGTCTCCCGTTGGGGTGCCCTTGAAGACTCCGTGGGTGCTTGTCATCTTTGATGTGGTGGCCGAAGGCCTTGTGCCGGTTGCATGACGTGGGGTTCCTGCAGTCGGCTTTGATGTGATCTAGCCCCAGACAATTCCAGCAGCGACCGACAAGGTCTGCAGGAACCTCCGGCCTCTGGTCCGGCTGCACCGCCGACCGCGAATCGACATGCCTGTTGCTCACGACACGCCAATCTTTGTCGTCTACTAACGGCGGGAGAAGACGACCTTCTAGGCGAGATTGGGGGGAGGAGCTCCGAGAAGGGAACCCGCCGGAGGGGGAGCCGTGGTAGCCGCTGATGCCAAGGTGTGGCCCTTTGACAGTATGGAAGCCGGCGCCAAAGGACCGCCCACCAATGCCTCCAGGTAACGAGGCTGAACCTGTCTTCGGCCCGGCAGCCGGGCTTTGAAGAGACGAGGACGGACTTTGATCTTGCCAGCGTTGTCCTCTGCTGCGACCAGGGCTCGCCGCACTCGCCCACAAAGACATCGGGAGGTGTGACTAGGAAGGAGGCGCTATTTTAGTGGCCGGCAACCGCTGGAGCACGGCGCCGCTAAGGACCGGCGAGTCCGCGTCTACGCGCAGGGGAACTTTGCTTCTACGCGCAGTTTTGTACGTAGAACCACTCGAGTCTGATGGCGCTCTGAACTTGAACTTTCCTCAAAGGACCAGATTACCAGAAGCAGCGAGAACTAGATCAACATGCCTGAATCGGAGACCTCGTGTGTTCGAGGCAATGCTTATTCGTGAAAACTGAAGACCACAACACAAGGAGGCAACTGTAACTTTGTCACTGGGAATCGTCGAAAGAATCATCCGTCGGCTGCCAGTATCTGTTCGTGAACCACTTGGAATCAGCCGCCACTGCGTTCCCGTCCTGGTTGCGGTGCCATGTGTAGTATGCGTGCGTCCTGTTCTTGATGTCCAAGATGGCGTGCCCAAAGCTCGCCTCCCTGAAGGCCGAGTAGCTGGGCTGTGGTTTTGACATGCTGCATTTTAAGAACAGTGCGAAGATATCGTCAGTCAAAACGAGAGAATGTAATTAAGTAGTACGCAGTCTTTCTCAGCATTCAGGAATTTGGTGGAAGACGAAATGAATCTTACTTCGTAGCCAGTCCTTCTTGATTCCCTCCATCACCAATAGTTATGTAGACTGGAGCAGATTGATCACGAATTGGAGTGCACAGACCATTCACAACGTTGTATGCAACATTTGATATTCTATGCTGCAATTGAAGAACAAGCTTCTACGTCAGAAGCTCAGGATCAAGATATTATTCTAAGCGTAGTAATGAATCTGAGCACATTGAACTGAAACAGCTTTAACTAGTTAGATGCGAATAGGCACATGAAAAGGCAAGAAAGAAATGCACAAATTGGACTGGAAATTCACAAAAAAGTGAACAAAACAATCTGATTAGTACCGTAGGCTGTTTCTTTAACAACTAGAAATTTCCCTTTTTTTTTCCAATGTGTTCTAGTGAATTATTTTCAGGAAAAGAATTTGAGAGTAGCCGCTTACTGTCCGTTCGTAGGCATGCACATGTCCTGCAAACACAACATCAACTTTGTACTTGACGAACCACGGCTCGTACATCACTCTCATGGTTTCACCTTCCATGTAGTGATAGTTATAGCTGTTGTACCATGGAGCATGCATTAGAACGATCAACCACGGTGTTTCGCTCCTGTTAACCTTGGGAAATTCAGCTTCAAGCCACTTGTACTGAGGAGTGTATTTTCCTAGGAAAGGAAAAGGAGAACTGATAAATTACATTAATCCCTTCTAGTAGCAATCAACAGAAATGTGCATAGTGGTATTATGTCTTCTTTGCCTAAAGCATATTGAGACTGAATTACTTTTGCATCAGAAGCTCGCTCGCACAGTGTAACTTCTACTTGTGAAGTTTTTAGTTTAGTACTTTCCACAAAGAAGTAATAACAAAGCACCAGCGAAACAGACACGTACCATATGCTGAATATGACGCCAAGACAATAATATAAGCAGAGGCCCTTTTGATGGAATACCAGTAAGGTGCCGTGCTACCAGAAGCCTTATAAGGTGTGGGATACCTGTGGCTATATGGCTTGAATGGCTTTGTTTCACCCTGCAAATGTGTGCAATTGAATGAACTTTTAAATGCCTACAACATAGCTCCGCTGAACTGTCATATTTAAGTTGTAAAAGCATGCATTGAACAGATCACAATGTGAATAAAGTATGAGAAAGTACTATACTTACAAGGTCGGGAGCAAAATCTATCTCATGATTTCCAGCTGTCCAGATCCAAGGTTGGTATGCAACATTCCTCTCTACAAATCTTGCCCATGTATCCCACCTCACATTATCATGATATGGATAGTTATCTGCATATGACAGGTCCCCGACAAAAAGCACTGCCTGCGGTTTTGAATTGGACTCGTAATGAGCGAGAGTAACATTTGAGTCGAAACTCTGACCGAGATCACCTGAACACAATTGTAAAATTTTCGGTGATATTACTCTCAAGTCACAGCCAGATTTGGTGAATGTGTATTCTGCTAACAAACTAGCATATATGCATATGCAGTGCTCCCAAAGTTCAGACATGTGCATCAGTGCATCTAAGGTATATCCTGAGCACATTTGACAGTACCTATAAGACCAAATGTATATGGAACATCTGGGCCACTTTTCGGAGGTGTCCTGAACCAAAACTTCCTCACGGTTTGTCCAATCCCAACGGCATAGTAATACTTTGTGTCAAACTACAATAAAGACATAGTTAAGCCTTGAATCAAGACAACAAACTTTACGAAAACATACACATTGCTTTTTATGAGACGATGACCTCCAACTTTTTGATCGTGCAATGATGAATATATCCTGAGGTATAGTTGTAGAACGTATATTGAGCTTGCTTGCCCTTTGCAGAACAGTTGAGGTTATCCTCTGAAGTCCCATAAAGCACAGTGCTTGATCCAGGCTCACTTGTTGTCACCCATGAGATTATCATGGCTGTGCCATCATGGTTGCCTTGAGTGATATGAACCTTTAAAAGCACAATATCAATCAGCATCAAACTGGACAATACACCACTAACTGTACGTGAGCACATCTTTCATACTATTAATTCATTCCGACAGCATAGTAAAAAAGGAATGGACATCAATCTCATGAAAAAGGCAACATAATATTTAATTCAATGGAGTAAGGTTAAGAACAAAAGGAAGTCCTACAAGAAAAGTAAGGGGAAAAAGTAAGAACAAAAAGGTTTATAAGGGCCCCTACAACCAATTAGTAATGGTCAAACACAAACATATGATGGGAGACTAGCCTAAAAGTTGGTGATAACTTTAAAAACGACTAAAGCAAAGCACCAAAGTGGTACGGAAGCCGCATTACTAATTCAAGAACACCACTGTAGTGTTTAATTTGTGGACACGATTAAGTACTAAAAAAGAAAAGATTCGTAAAGTTGCAACCTATCCTACACATCCATGGGCTACACTGAAAATCCCTTATACCATATAATAAGAATCACTGTCTAAACTGTCATTCCATCTAATCATTTCCTGCTGCAAAAAGAAGAAAAAAAGTAGGACAAGAATGAGGAAACAAAAGTAGAGAACATAGCGCTTGTGAAATTCACAAGGAGAAGAAAACTTGTTCATTCGAGTGTCAGTAGTCAAGCATAACGGAAACCACAAGAATTCTATCAAATATTATCAAAGAAAAATAAAACCTATGAAAAGAGTGGTAAAAGGTATGAAATCGATGGCTCAATCGAGTGATGGCTATCCACCATTAACTAGCCATGAAAGGATCATCAGTAGACCGCCGAACCAGGTACACAAGTACACCAACGAGACATAGTTTATCAATGGAAGGTTTGAAATTCAAGAGCATAGCATGACTAGGATGAGAACAGTTCTAAAGAAAGTAAAAGTAATGAAGTGTTACAACTATCCAACAAGACTTAGCTTGCATCATCTCAAACAACTTTTATATGCCAAGCATGTAAAAGACGATGCCGCAGGACCAAGACGAGTACAGAACGAGAAGCACAACTCCGCATATAATTAATTTAATTAAACTATCAAAGCGTTAGTTCACGACAACTGCAGGATATCATCAACCACACGGTGACAAAGAAAAATACAGATTCCTACCAAGCATAGGCGCTGCAAATGAGGACATAACACCCCCATACTTCAGGGCTTAGGCCTTTCACGTTGCAATTACCACTAGTCAGTACTTGCCAAACGCCAGTACACTAACACACGCAAGCGGTGTTCTATGTATCCAAGAAACATGAACACAGTGCTGTGTAAGACGCTTAAGTCTAAACCACAAGAAATCAACAAGGGGAAACAACATACTAGATTGTCTTGGTCTGTGTGCAGTTACCTGCTGGGGCGCATTGTGGCCGGCGGGGCGCGGAAGACGTCGGCGTCGAGCGGCATGTCGATGGCGGAGCCGAGCTGCCGCCGGTACTCGCTGGTCTGGCCGGCGTGGCCGCCCCGGCACGCGACGCACAGCAGCAGGACGGCGCAGGCGACCACCGCGGCACCGATCCGATCCACCCGGTGCCGCCCCATGCCTGGCAGCGGCGAACTACAGGCTCTCCTCCTCTGTTTCGTGGTCCGCTTCTTGGCTTCTTCTTGAAGGCTGTATTCTGAGGGTGGGAACGGAATGGGATCGCTTGTTCGATTTCGTTTCTTTTCTTTTCCGTGATCGATCGATGGGTCAAAGGAAGCAGGCGGGGAGACGGAGGAGGGGGAACGGAATATACTAATCCGAGGTGCCAAGAAATAAAATCGGAGATGGAGACGGAGACCGGTAGAATTGATTATGCTCACGGTTTGAACACGCATGCAGGGGAGGGAGGGAGGAGGGCGGTAGTAGTAGCGATGTATGTGTTAGTATAATATATATAGATCCATCCCTCTTAATCTTTAGTTATAGACGCGTTCATATTAATTTTTCCTCATATCTTTTGGTTACGGCATATGGTTTTTGGTTAAAAATAAATAATAATAGCTGAAAAAAATAACTTTTAAAAAAAAGCAATGAACGGTGAAAAAATTGAGAGAGATACGTGAGCGTGACGAAAGCGAGAGGAGTGTGGTGCATGATGCACTCGTGACCTTCTGGTTTATCCTCGAAGTAAGACAGTAGCGAGAGGAGTATTCATATTGGCTTTTAACTTTTCTAAATAAAGCTAGAAACAGAAATCAATAGAAACATAGCCATCTAGTCTATGTATCTTGCATATGCTTGTATTTGCCATCGGTTATTCCACAACAATACACGAGGTTGAGTTCACTTTGACATGGTATCAGAACAGGTTGTTCTTGTTGTTACCGCCATCGACCTCCCATCGGCAAGTTTGCCGCCAACCAGGTCTCTAGTTGTAACACCTCGCTCGCTCTCTGGGCCTAGAGTGCTACCATCATTGCATAATAGTACCATTTTTGAATAACTACTAAACATCTCTAAGCAAACTCTACTTTATTCATAAAGCAGCGACTAGATACACCATATCATTTTAAGCAGCTAGACTAGCATTCTAGTGGAGTTTAAACATGGTACCACAAGTTGATATGCGAAGTGCTGCTAGTACGTAAAGTTATTCATGTACTACTCCCGCCCGTGCATGACGTCCTCAACGGTCACCTAAAAAAACAACAAAGCAAGGGTGAGTCCAGAGACTCAGCAAGCACATAATAAAATAGTGGCGTTAACACACCACTTTAATAATTCTCATTTCTGTGAACTGTACATTACTATCTCTGTAACTGTTTCACTGTTGTCACTTTTATGCAATGCAAGGCATCTATAACTGTATCACTATTCTGTTCTATTTTCATGCAATGCGATGCGATACGATGCGTCTGTAACTATAGCTTATACCAATATAGCGGAGTGTTTACCCGTCGATGAACCACTCAATCCCCGTCCTCTTTTATACGGTGATACCTACCGAAGTAGGTCATGTTGTCTGTGTATGAGTGCAATGCGTGATGCAACATGCTTTCACTGTTGGCATTTAATCATAAGCAACACTCATCAAATTATGATTAACAAGTAATCAAAAGCACTGTAGAACATGGCACGGAAGACATAAAATAACAATCATTCACCACAATCCACTGCTCTATCATGCACTTGTCTGGTTAACCTTGGGTACGATGCGTGGACGGCTCCGACCCGGGACCTCCACTTGTACAAACGTCAACATGACTCAACACATCACATCGAAACTAATGCTTAAGCGAGCAGCGATGACTCTACATGCATAACCTGACTGTGGCATAAAATGCCCAGGGTTAAGGACTGTCGCGCAGGTACCAAATCCCTCATTTCTTTTCTTTTTTTTCTCCTCTTTTATTTTCTTTCTTTCTTTTGTTCTCCCTCTCCTCCATTTGGTTCGGCCAAATCGGCCTCTCTCCTCTTCCTCCTCATTTCTCTCGGCTGATCGGCTTGGCGATTCCTAGGCGACGCGGTGTCGGCGTGCGGCCGAGCTCAGGCATCACCAGCTCGGGGCTCGCCACCGATGGCTCCTCCGCCAGCTCCAACTTTCCCTCCTCTCCCACTCTCTCCCTATTCCAGATCCAACCGGCCATGGTTAGATCCGGCGTCGACCCACTGTCGGTCTTCCCTTGGGCTCACCGGCCACGGCACGTCGCCAGCCGGGAGTCCGGTGTCGCTCCTACCTTCAGCCACCTCCCTCTCGGTCTTCGCATTGGATCCGACCAACAAGGACCGGATCCACCGCCTCCCCTAAGTGCGTGCAGCGGTAAGGCGCTTGGCGCCGCCACCCGATCGGCACGGCCTTTGGCCATCGCCCTCAGGGCTCGGCGCCTGCACCACCATCCGTCACCGTCGACCGCCACCCTGACTCGATCCCTCCCTCGGGCTCACCAGCCACAACATGCAGGTGACCAAGGGGCCCGGCTCCTCCTTCACTACCGGCCACTCCACCTCTGTTGTGATGTCACCACCTCCCCGCTGACCTCCGGCGCTCACCGAAGTCAAGAGTACATTTGAAAACTTATCATTTTATGTGAAAAACTTATCCCTAGCCTAGTTTTATTTCTAAGCAAGACTAAGCATTTGCTACAAAAGTTCTCTACCATACTAATGTACTAACTAGAGTTTTATTCTAGGGTGACAAGGTGTCGAAAGAATTCAATGTCAAAGGAGGAATTAACAAGTAGGCAATAACTAAATTTAAAACTGAATTGAAATATATTGAATAAAAATATTCAACAGAATAATTTAAAACAATATAGTTTTATTTGTAAACTGAGATCAACATGGTCAAGGTGTGTGACTTGCTTTGCTCCGCAAATTGGTGCACGTGAAAATACCCAAACAAACTCAAATAAAATCCAAATAAATTCAAATAAATTTCAAATACTTAAAAGGAGGGCAGAAATAGATAAATTAGATTTTTTATGAATTTAGAAATTTGAACGGGCTCAATCGGAGTTAGGACGAAGGAGAACGGGCTCCCGGAAGTTTAAATTCTAAAGAAAAAGAAAAACCAGTATTTCTGGAATTATTTTTCTAAAGAAAAAGGGAATTATGACGTCATGCTGACATCAGCCCTAGGTTTGACCAGGTCCATGGACCATCAGACAGCTGAGGTGGCAAGGCGGATGACATGATGGATAGGTGGCATGTGACAGGGCTCATTTTGTTGATGTGGATGCCACATGGCTGACACGTGGACCTATGCCATTAGATCACACACCACGTCATTGCCACGCAAGTATGCAGTCTAACGCAGCAGGTGGTGCGCGGTGTGGCACTTGTGTGGCAACCCAGCGCTGGCATGGAGCGCCATGTAGCACCACTTGGCGGCCACATGTGCTTGGGTGCTGACGTGGCGGCACCGACGGCGAGTAGCGCTTTGGGCCCGATGGTCTCCGGCAATGCAACGCGTGGCAACGGCTGATGGAGCGTGGAATTGGAGAGGGGAATGAGGCGATTCTGGTGGTACATGGCGTGAGGCTCGAAGAGCAAAGGAGACGGTCGGCGGTGAGGTAAGGCGATGGAGTTGGCTTGGCTTCCAGCGAAGTAGGTCCTCCGACGGCGCTCGTACTCGCCGAAGAGGGGGGGCGAAGGTCACTGGCGCAAGGGGGAGCCGAAGGAGGCGTCGGCGTTCCTCGGGGGTGGCCGAGACGGCTGGGATTGCTCGCTGGAGAAGCTTCGGCGGCCGAGGTGACAAAGTGCAATGTGAGGACGACATGGGGCCCTGGAGGGGGCATTGGGGCGGGGAGGTGTAGTGTGGGAGTATGGGTGCACGGGGGCGCCTTTTATAGGGCCAAGGAGGGGAGGCACGACGGGATTTGTCGCTGGTGATGGCGGTGGTGCAGATGGAAAGAGGGGAGGAGGAAGAAAAGCATGGCGCAGGATGGAAGGTGAGGCTCGGGGTTCTAGGGCGGATTGACGCCGGTTTCCATCGGGGAAGAAGGCAGGGAGGGAAGTCGGGGCCGTGTCGGATTCGGTGTCGCTGGCGCAGGAAAGGAAAGAGGGAGGGGAAGAAAGGAAAGGAGTGGCATGGAGGGGAAGATGGAGCTGATGGGTAGGGCCCACCTATATGTGAGAGAGGGGAGAGGGAGAGAAAGGAAGAAGAAGAGGACAGACGGACGGGCGTGGCAAGACGCTTGCGTCGGAGGGAGAGGGTTGGAGGTGAGCGGGGGTGGCTCAGGCGGTGACATGGGCAAATCCTGGCCGCCCACGTGTTGCCCAGGGAAGGATGCGGGAAGTTTTGAAATATTATTTTTCGATTTTTATTTTTAGAAAACACGAGAAAACTCAAAAAGGCTTAGGAAAAATATCAAATAAATTCCAAAAATTCCACAGAAATTCACAAAAACTCTTGGAACAATTCTAGAATTAGTAAAATTATTTACAACTTAATTTGTATTGATTTTAATATTATAAATACTTTATAATTTAAAATTAGGTTTTAAACTCCAGAAAATCACAGAAAATTCAGATAAAACCAAATAAGTCCAGATAATTAATTTGAATTAGGATTTTTATAGAAATTTAAGATATCCTTTGATTTAATAATATTTTTATATTTTTACTTAAATTAATTTTCAAAATCAAGGCCTTTTTAAAAGTAGAAAATCAGGGCAAATAAAAACCCAAAACTCAGGCAAACCCAATAACCCTTGTATTTATTTTAAATTAATTTTTTATTTTACTATTATTTTAAAAATAAAAACCTGGGCTGTGACAGCAAGCAAGGAGAAATATGAGGAGTAGAACCTGATGTTTGATTTTGTGATGCGTCTATGGCCTGAGTTTAAGCCCATCAGGATCCAACTTGTTGGTGGTCCCATGCTTCCCACCATGGCTGAGGCACTTGCACTCTTACTTGCTGAGGAGACTTGTCAATATTCGCTTGCCACCACCTCGGCGATTATTCAACATAGTGTTCTTGCTTCCTCTTCATTGATGGGTAGTCCTTAGCTTGGTGGTCATGGTTCATAGTTTGCAGTAGTTGCGGCCTCTTCCTTTGGTGAGATTGTTTGCTCTCACTGCAAGAAGACTGGTCACCCTATTCAGAGATGCTTCAAGTTACACCCTAAGCTATTGGTCGAGTTTAGGGCTAAGCATCGCACATCTTGTTGTGCTATTGGTGCTCCAGTGACACTCACTTCTCCTTCAATTACGGCTGCCTCAGTGAGTGTGCCTAGACCTATTCAGCCCTAGATGGGTGTTCAGCGGCCTTGTGCGTCAACTGCTCTAGCTCCTGCAATAGGTACTTCTCTTCCCTAGGTTTTGGACTCAGGGGCCACTTTTCACATGACTTCATATGCTTCTCAACTTGCACTATGTCAGCCGGTTGCAGATGGCACATGTGTTTAGACAGTTGATGGCACGTCCTGCTTGGTTACTCATTGGGACACTTTTCACTTCCCAATTCATTGTTCTAGATGTGTCTCTTGTGCTTCAGTTATCTATGAATCTCATTTCTATTGAACAGCTTACTAACATGAATTTCTTTGTCGGTTTTGATGATACCTCATGTTTTGTGTAGGATCATGGAACACGAGCACTCATTGGTACTAGCCATTGCCATAGTTGTTCCCCTATGTGTCTCTATGTTCTTGATCACGAGTTTGCCATCATCATACTTTTGCTCCAGTATCACTATTCTAGTTTCTACTATGGGATCTGCCGCTCTTGCTACTTTTCCCTAGTGGCATCATCGCCTGGGGGCATCTGTGTGGATTCTGGCTATCTACTTTAGTTCATCAAGGAGTCTTAGGTCATGTTTCTATTGACACTAGTTTTGACTATATAGGTTGTAAACTTGGGCAGCATATACAACTCCCCTATTCCACTAGTTCTTCCAGATCTAGTCATCCTTTTGATTTTGTTCATTCTAATGTATATGGCCCTGCTCCTTTCCTTCTAAGGATGGTCACAAAATTACATCATATTTATTGAAACATCGTTCTCATCTCCTATCTATATATAAGTCTTTTGTTCGCATGATTCATACTCAGTTCTCTATCGCTATTCGTATTTTTTGTTCTAATCCAGAGGGAGTACCACCCATCCACTGCTTTTTGTTAGGTTCTTTCTTCTAAAGGTACTCTTCCTCGGTTCTCTTGTCCAAGTGCTCATCCTCAAAATAGTGTAGCTGAGCATAAGCACCGTCACATTATTGAGACCGCTTGCACTCTTCTGATTACTTCCTTTGTTCCCTCTTATTTGTGGGCTAAGATTGTTTCCACAATTGTATATCTTATCAATATTCAACCATCTTCTCATCTTCAAGGTAAGTGTCCTGGAGAGGTTTTGTTTGTCTCTCCTCGTGGTTATGATCATCTTCGTGTTTTTATTATACCTACTATGTTGTCTTAGCACCTCGGGATCGTACTAAGCTGACTGCTTAGAGAGTTGAATGTGTCTTCGTTGGATACAGTCTTGAGCATATGGAATATCATTGCTATGATCCCTCTACTCATCATATTCGTATCTTTGGGGATGTCACTTTTGTATAGAACTAGCCCTACTTCTACTCCTCCACTTCTAAGTCTTTGTCTCCCACTGACTCCATCTTCTTTCTTTATCTTCCTCCTATTTCACTATTTGATCTATCCTCTACCATGGAGACACATTTACCTTTCTCAGTTCCATCTTCTGATACATCGTTGTCCACGCCATCTCCAGTTCTAGTTATGTATCCTCCACTCGTTTCTCCTTTCCCTTATCATTATAGTTGTCGGTCTAGAGTCCCCTTCAAGTCTTAGCCTTTCACTTCCGCTTCCTCTGATGTCCCGAGCCTCCTGGCTAGTACTATTGATGCTCGTTCTGATGATCCGTCACATGCCGCTACTTCTAGGTATCACCTTCATAATCGTAGTACCATATCACCTCTTGATCGATATGGTTTTTCCACAACTGGTATTGTATATGAGCCTAGTACTTATCAGGAGGCAACAGGCATTCTTGAGTGCCAGTTGGCCATGTCTGAGGAGCTTGTAGCATTAGAGCATATTGATACTTGGGATCTTATTCATCTATCTGCTCAGATTGTTGCCATTACATGCAAGCGGGTGTTTAAGATCAAAATCAAGTCTAATGGCTTAGTGAAGAGCTATAAAGCTCATTTTTTACTTGTGGTTTTCAACAAGCTCATGGTTGTGATTATGATAAGACCTTTGCTCCTATTGCTCACATGATGACTATTCATACTCTGATAGTTGTTTCAACTGCTCGATCTTAGACTATCTCTCAAATGGATGTGAAGAATGCTTTTCTTCATGGTGATTTACACGAGGAGGTTTATATGAGGCCACCACTGGTGTTGACGCTCTTGTAGATTATGTGTGCCGTTTTCGGCGTGCTCTACATGGTCTCAAGCAAGCACCTCGAGCATAGTTCGAGCGCTTCGATTCAGTTGTTTGTGTTATTGGTTTCTCTCGCAGTGACCATAATCCAACATTGTTCACTCATACATCTAAGTGTACTACTACTTTATGTGGATGACATGTTGATCACTGAGGTTGATATAGAGTATATTTTCTTCCTGAAGTAGCACCTCAATGAATAATTCATGATATCTAATTTGGGCCCTCCCGGCTATTTCTTTGGGATTGAGGTCACTTATGTAAATGATGGTTATTATATTTCTCAGCATTGATACATTGAGGATCTTATTGCTCGGTCTGGTCTTACAGATACTTGAACTGCCACTGCACCCATGGAGCTTCATGTTCACCTTCGCGCTGCTAATGGTGTTTTGCTTGAGGATCCCTCTCAATACCGTTATATTGTTGGCAATTTTGTTTATCTTACTATTACCAGACCAGATATTACTCATATTATTCATGTACTCAACCAGTTTGTTAGTAAACCCACCCAATTTATTATGGTCCTCTACTTCGTGTATTGCGCTATCTAATGGGGTTGCATCTTGACATTTGTTCTATGCTCATTCAAGTCAAACTTACTCTTATTCGACCTGGGCAAGTGATCCAGTTGATCGTCGATTTGTCACTAGTGTTACATTTTTCTTGGTGCTTCCCTCATCGCATGGAAGTCTATGAAACAAATTGATGTATCACGATCCAGTACCGAGGCTAAGCTTAGAGCATTTGTTGCTGCTACTTCTGAGATTGTTTAGCTTCGCTAGTTAAGATTGTTTAGCTTCGCTGGTTATTAGCTAATCTTGGTGCGAAATGCAAGGATCTCACACCTCTTCTTTGTGATAACATAGGAGCTATACAAATTGCCAATGATCTTGTAAAACATAAGTTGACTAAGTATATTGGAGTGGATGCATCATTCACAGGCTCCTATTGTCAACACTCAACATCGAGCAATTGCCCTTCAGTATGTGCCATCTGAGCTTCAAGTCGCTAACTTCTTCACTAAGGCCCAGTCTAGAGAACAACATTGTCTTCATGTTCTCAAACTCAATGTAATGGATTCTCCATATCATCCTCTTAATTCCCTTGAGTTTGAAGGAGGGTGTTAAGTGTAATATATAGGCCCATCTGGGCCATGCATCTTTTATATACTTGTATTTTTCATTAGCTATTCCGTAACAATATGTAAGGTTGAGTTTACTTTGACGAAAGAGAGAAGGGAGCTGCGAGGTGGGGTGGGGAGTCGTAGGTATTGGAGAATGGAGACGGCAAAGTGGGACGGATTTGGAAGGGGACTTTCGAATGGATTTGTTAGTGTTTTAAATTCCTAATTTCTGTTTTTTATTTGAGTTTTGTCCTTAGAACACCATACTAGCTAATCGCAATAGCTAATCGAAAAAACAAATACTAGCTAATCGCAATAAGTTGGTATGCTTGAAAGTTGTGTAGCAAGAGTATGACAGCGGATCAAACAGGCCACACATGATTACATCTTAATTCCAAACCGTACGGAACTTAAGAACCGAACGTTGTTGGATGACTTTTTGCAGCGCATCAAACAAAGCACTTCTTTGGAAACGTTTTCATAGTGCTTTGCGCATTCCCCATTCCTAGCTCTGCAGCCGTTTGACTAAGAACCGGTATACAGTTAAGAAATTCGCGTTCGCATTTCTAATCCCACAAGCCGATGCAAGTGATCTAGTAGCACATAGTTTAGCGGCGCAGTTTCGACGTTTCACAAGTAGGCCGGCAGCTAGCTAGTCCATTAGAACGGAGCGATGCTCCACATTTCAATCGTGGAAGGTGCTGCGCCTGCGCTCCCACCACTGCGTACCAGCAGCAGGACCACCCATACCCATGCCTTCACTTCCACGGAGTTAGCAAGCGGCATAGACGCAGAGTCGAATGCATGCACCGTGCCCACATGGCACGCATTATAGGCTTCTTTCATATTATTTTCTGAATTCTGTTTAAACAAGTTAGAAAATAATATAAACTCTTAGTTTTTTAAACGGTTTTTTTACTCTTCCTTTTGTCTTACTCCGAAGATAAGACAGAGAAGTCACGGACGCACCACGCACTCTACTCCTCTCGCTTCAATCTCACACACGCATCTCTCATTCACTTTCCTCATCGCTCACTCCTTTCTTCTAAAAATTATTTATTTTAGTTACTATTATTTATTTTCAACCGAAAACTATGGACCGCAGACAAATGCCATCAACCACAGTCCAAATATGAGCAACGAACAAGGCCCGTAGATTCCAACTTCAAAGTTCCAAAAATGAGCATGCCGCCGGCAATGTACTCCTTTGTTGGCTAGCTTGATCACCCCCATCCAAGCCGGCGTGCGCAGAACCCACCATAAGTGATGGACCACGCATGGCGCGCATTATACCGCACACGGCGTACAATATGCTCCTCCCTGTTATGTCAGTGGATCCAGCTCGCGATCGAGCTCGATTTCGGATTGTGGCCTCACTCCTCAGTGGACGAGCTACACGATGCAATTCGGCTGTTGCACTCGCTCTTCTTGCTGGAGCGGAGCCGGGGCAGTGGGGACTGAAGTGACGTCTCGCGTGTGCCGTGACATCCAGGTCGGGCCGAGCAGTGATGACAACCCCGAATTACTGTATCTTGAATCTTGATGCGGTTCGGCAACATTGCGCGCGGCGGCGCCGAACATCTTAGCACGGCCACGCTGCTGCCATGGGATTCTGCTCTGCAGAACCGAGATCAACGAACACCGAGTCTCATCTTGGTGCGCTCACCCCATAATCAACGAGGAACGGCGACAGCAGCATTTTGCCGGGGCGAGCTTTGCCGCTCGTTGAAATCCAGGGCTAGCTGGAAAAAAGCGATCGATGGCAGCATTTTTTTCTCTCTCCATCGATTCGATACGGTTTCGTCGTTATTTTGTGTCAGCGTTGGTCCTTGACAACGCTGCGACTGCGAAACTGGCTAACGGGTGCGTGTGCTGTCATGTAGCGCGCACCGTCAGCTCCCCGAAGGCCCGAACAAAAAACGTACGCACGGACGGGACACGGGACTCACTGTGCGCACCCTTCCTTGGTGAGGAGTCTCTCGTTGACCGTGTGGTCAGGTCTGCAAGCCTGCCCGTGATGCACACTGCCAACCTTGTGTTGCACGGCTTCGTTAAGCGATCGGCTCCATGCTTGCGCATGTCGCGATCTGAAATCCCACAGGGAGCTCCAGCCGGGAGGATTGTGTGGAGGGCAAGAAGAATCTGAAGGCCCAGCAGGGTAGTAACTTCACACAAATTGGCTGGCTGCCGGTGCTGGCCAATCCAAATCAATAGAGCTTTGCGACGGATTGGAAAACGCCAGCTACACGCTTCCACCATACATGGCACACCCCAAAACAGGTTACACAAATGCCGAACGGCTTGACAAATACAGGGAAACATGCGCGCGGGGAAATACTTGGTACTCTCCCACGGTCCCACACAATTCGCACGTCCACTGGATTGCGAACGCATACACAGATGAGAATTCACCATCACATGTGTGCCTGCGGCTGAGAATAATTCGATATAGTAACAGAACAGAAGTGGTAATTTGTAGTATAGTCACGTTCCCTTGGAAACTCAGCATTATATTCTCAACGGTCATGTTACATGAATGAATATAACAAATGTATAACACAATGAATATAACAAATGTATAACATGTTGACAGGAATTTATCTTGGTGGAAACTGAGCCCAGGGTCCATACATAATCACGGAATTACTGACTAATCGCTGCTGTGTTCCGATGCTATATCTCGTTCCATCAAGTGATGTGACACAGGATACGCAAGAATGTGGTTCTCACCATGGGCTCTTCTAGTTTTTGTATCTTTCGGGTCTTGCAACTTCACCAAGCACTGCGGATACAACATCAGCTAGGTGCTGGAGGGAACTAATGTGCCATGCGCCTACTTATTTGCCAAAGATGAGTCCATAACACTGCATGACTTGTCCATGAACTGCAAATGTTTAAGAAGCATGTCGAAATCAACAAATAAAACATAAAATGTGTGTGTTACCTTCTGAAGCCAAGCTATAATGAGGAGGTCAAAATAAAGATTTGGTCTTCAACTAACTACCAACAAAAGCTACCTTTCTATTGGCACAGCAGAAGCGAACTTACAACAACATCGGAAGGAACTCACTACCAACAACATTCTACGACTGCAACAATATCGTAAAGTTCAAACTAGAATACTAGGTCAGAACATTTGAAAAAAAATCTAGGCATTCCAACAACTGAAGTTACCCCATGTCCAGCTGATCAGCTCCAAGAAACCAAAGTGTGATGCACAGCAACCTCTAATAGTTGGAAGAGTCCTAAAGCATAGACTCAAGAAGCACTAAAAGTGAATAAACCGGCAATATGACCATTTGTTTTATCCAAATAATCATGCTAAAAAACATGAATATGGCATTGCCTCAGAGACTAGTCTCAGCATGACGCAGGATTATGGTTGACTGAACCTGCCCTGCCTGAAAGGTTTAATGGTCAGAATGTCTACAATGGTCAAACACCAGCACCTTTCTTTCGAAGATGCAGCTCAGACATTTAACACTAGATACACCGATCCAGCATCTAGACCCCACTGAAAAATCAGTCAACATATCGTGATAATTTCTTTCTTTCAATTGTTTAGAGAAAAGTTCACCAAAACATCACTCAGGATGTCCAGCATGTATATGAAGTTATGAAATAATACAGCATAAGGTGGTGAACATATGAAGAAACCTAAAGGAAATCACCATCAAGTCACGTTGACCTTGTAAACAACAACAGAACAGACTAAATTGAAGAACTAGCAAGGAGACATATCCGCTAGAATACATACATGGTGTTTCTTAACCATCCTCAATAGCTGCCATATATGTTTGAAGTTGAACTACATGGGCCCCAGAAAAACACCAGTGATGCAAAGCAAGTGCATGATGCAATGCCTATCAATGTTTAAAGTGCAATTATGCGACATGCTTTGACGACTTGAACAGCGTTTACAGCTAGTCTGCTACCAAGACCAAGTGACAACTACGGGCATGTTCTTTTGTGACTTTTGGCTTCAGTTTTTGGCTTTTCTAGAATAATTAGCTATTAAACGGAGTGTCTTTTTAAAATAGGTTCTACTAGTTAATTGTAGTACATATTGTACCAACTTCATTTATATCGGCAAAAGCCGCACGTGAATTTCAGTTACTCTGTAATCTCTCACACGAACAGCCAAAAACTATAAGCCGCAGCCAAAAGCCATAAGCCGCAGCCACAAAAGAACAGGCCATACATATCCTACTTAACTTTCTCAGGCGAGCATTGCAAACAAGTTTGAAGATGGCTACACATTTGTGATGGGTCTTACTATCGCAGGCAAAAAAACGCAACCAAAATCCCTTCTGTAAGATTGCTAGGTGGTCATGTTGCCAATTAAGCTACATTAACAGAGTCTTGGATCTTGATTATGGATATTTCATAACTCAAGCAAATAGCTCAACTGTAACCAAACAATAGAAGGAAAATCTCAAGCAGTCAGGCTAAAGTAGTACCTTCTTCATGGAATGTAATTCCCGTCCAAATGGTTCCAAGAACTTCAACTCTAGATCAAGGGGCCAAACCTACATACAAATAACAAGATGGCTTCAATTGCACATAATTTACAATATTTCATAGTAGACACATTAATTGGTTGGCATTTTCTTTCACAATAGGTGACAAACTATGTTGGCATTTTAGTTATCCAAACTGTTGGCACCGTACAGAAATAGTGAGCATGCACACTCTACAAGGTATACATGCACAAAAGCCAAGCACTAAATGTGTAAACGGAAACACTTGACAGGTTAAAAGCACAGCTCATTGAAGTAACACCATAATGTGAAAGACAATTTATATTGTAATCTATTCACAAACTTCTAGCAACTTTAGAAATGTACAACTTGCCAGCTAAAAGGGAAACAATGGAGAAGGTTGTGACCTGAATGATATTAAAAAATCACAACCAATATTCCTTCTGAACAAAAACAACACTGTAAAACTGTGACATTTCCAAGCAAAATAGGTAATAAGACTTGTAAGATTCTTGCCTTACTACTTCAAAGGATAACAACCTTACTACAAACAAGAGCATGACATAAGCTGTAGCATCAAACTCATGATCAACTTACCATAAACCTATACAACATTATATGCACACAGAGAATGGTCTCAAACCAGCCCCAGTGGTTTCTATTATCTGATAAATAATACAGTGCAATACGAACCATATAATACCAATCATCACCATTAGTTATAGACTAGTTTCCGACAACAGAAGCAGCTGATCCCTAATTCCATGAATCCATGAATACTTCGTATAACTAAAGTCCGGGTTTATTTCTTGTAACTTGTACGACTACGAAACAGACATAACCGACCAACACATCCTGGCCAATAGCAAGCATAGTACAAACAACAATTAATGATCAAATTAACAATCTACCACAAGCACCGAACTATCCAACCATGACGCAGAATTGAGCGAAACTACCCAATCATGATTCATAACGCGGGATTGAGCGAAACCAACCACACGTCCACTCACAAAACAATCTTCACACCATCCAATAACTAATAGATACATCAATCACACATGCATAACGATCGGATAACAAATATACTGCGACCAAGAGATAGATTTGCCTGTACCTTGAGCCCCAGCAAGCGGAGCGGCGCCTGCTGCCCGGGCACGATGCACTCCGGCCCGGCCGCCTCCGCGACCGCCTCCATGGCCAACCCCTCCCCTATCGGATCCGGATGCTGCAGAGCGAGCTCATAATTAGGCCTCACTCACTCAACCGGACCAAACCAACCCGAAATTGAGCCAAGCCTTTGCCAGGCCGGGACGTACCTTCATGACGGCGAGGGCGTAGGCGGACGAGTCGTCCTGGGAGACGCGGAGGACGGGGGCGTGGTGGATGCGCGGGACGGGGCGGATTCCGGCGGCGCCGGTGGCCGCGGCTCGCCAGGGCGCGTCGTCACCGGCGAGGTGCGGCCGCTTGGTGGCGGCGGGGAGACGGACGAGGCTGCCGCGGTGGTTGAGGCGGCGGGGAGGGCGGCGGGTGAGGTGGTGGTGGTGAGGGACGCCATCGGGAGGAAGCGGGGATTCCGGTCCGGAGAGGGGTTGCGTGTGACTCGCCGCTCGCGTGTGGGAGGGAGGCGAGGGAGCGCAAGGGAAAGGGATCTTTTCATTTATCGAGGAACGTGGGGGTCGGGTGGGTAACGTGGGTTAGCCGACGCGGCGCGTGTGGTTCTGGGAAGGGAGCGGGTTGGTGCGCAGCGCCGTTGGGTCCACGACGTGGGTTGTGTTGGGAACTCGGGGAGCCGTTTCGTGGAAGAGTTCGAGCTGGCTTGGGCGGCTGGTGATGGATGATCTGTCAAGGTGTTTTCTTAATACAGAAAGAATGGTCAAAGTATAGGTGTGGTTTGATTTAGATCTTATTTCTGTTGGTTTTATAAATTATTTTTATAATAAATTATTTTTTATAGTACCTAGTTTTTAAATGGAGCGTCTTCTCAATAGAAAACTTACTAGTCGATTATATTATATACTTGTGAAAATAATATCAATTTCGTATCTCGTATCAGAAAGCTCGATTTCCATAGTTCCTTCCCTAGCTTTCATGGTTGGCTTACGCAGGATTCACCGCAATCCATTTTTTCGATATTGAAATCGTAGTGAGGAACTCTATGCTCCTATTGATAATTCATAATTGGATGGAGGAATTTGGGTGAAGATATCTGGTCTATGCTTCAAGGTGGGGCTTGGCCGCGGCGGATGGAGAATAGAGGCGGCGCAGCGAGGCGCCGGTGGTCACGGAAGGTGTCAATGGGCGACGAAAACGTCACAAGCTACGGGGGAGGTGGGCTGACAGAGTGGGGCAGCGGTGGAAGGGGACTCAACCGACGGGCTATGCGAGGAAGAAGAAGAAACGAGTAGGAAAAAGAATTTTTTGGATTTTCTACAGCAGTTAGCTTCAAACGGGGTGTTTTTCAAGGTGGGGTTTACAAGCTAATTGTACAACACACTATAACAACTTTATTTATATCAGCCAAAAACATACGTGAATTATTTGTGTCTCTGTACCCTCTCACGAACAGCTAAAAGCCACTAGCTACGACTATAGGCCCTGTTTTTTTCAGCTTCTAAAAGCTGTTTTTCGGCTTTTCTACAGTAACTAACTTTTAAATGGAGTATTTTTTCAAGATAGGATCTACTAGTTAATTGTAATACATATTTTACTGACTTCATTTATATTGGCAAAAACCGCACGTGAGTTTCTGTTACTCTATAATCTTTTATACAAACAGCCTAAAAATCATAACCCACAGTAAAAAAACAGGCCTATGAACTATAAATCGAGACAAAAAAAAGAATATGCCATAGCGCTTAGGCGCTTAGCTACTAGTCACGGCGTTATTCGCGCCCTTTTGTTTTTGCCACTTCAAGTTTCGCTTCACGGTTCCCAAAACAGACGTCTGTCGCACACGCCCGCCGACCTCCCCGACGAGCTGCACGGGCGCATGCAGCCATGTGGCCCATGCTGGGGCGGCTCCAGCGGCAGGAAAGGGACGGCGCAGGTGACGATGGATAGACGAGTTCGATCACCTATTACAACAACGAGTGCGCACGACGATGGTGGATGGGCAGCCCACGGTAGACCATGAGGCCGCCGTCGATTTGCCCACGTTTCCATCTTGTCAAGGATGGTGTGGAGACTAGGGGTGCCGTGGAGACGGGAAGGGCGGTGTCTACCTCCCGTAGTTTCCTTTGGTTCCCCGTGAGCACGACTAGCTTTTTTGTTGAGTGCCAAGGAGCACGTACGTTTGCATTATGGCGGGCGCTAATCAAAATTAGTCTATGCCACTGTTTTAATTTTGGGAAGATCTAATTACAGCAGAAGACGTACATTCACACATACCATATTCATGCTATGTACCATAATAAGCTTATCCTAGGATTTAAGCGGAGTGCGCGGAATAAATCTTGAATTTATTAAATACCTTACAGAACTTGTGTACATACTTTCTCATGAAACATATGCGCATGTATAAAATAAGGCACACGAGACCAATCCCAGAATCCAACTCAGATAAGTAACTCTCACGATAACAAAGCTTGCCAACGGAGGAAAGCTACGTCCTCCGGCGAAGCAGTGGGTTGGAAGGGACCTGGAATGGATGGGTGTTGGCAGTGGTACGAGAGGCCGTGCCGTGGCAGTTTCCGTGGGTCATTTGGGCTGTGGAAGGAAAACTGCTAAGACTTCGGCTGCGGAGGCGCGGCGGCAATTTGGTGTTGGGCCAGACCCAGAAGGCCAGAATGTTAAAATGTTTCCGGTGTCTTTTCGCTGTTCTCTTCACAAAAGTTAGACAATGTGCTTAGCGAGAAAGCACTCTTAAGCTACATTTCTCTACTTCTTAAAAGTTTAACTTGGTGGTAGTAAATCTATTCTCTCTTAACTCTCAATAGCCGACCAATTTGAACACTATGATCTTCACCGTTAGTCTCGTCGTCCTCCCCCCACCCCTCTCAAGCGATCTAACATCCCTTCCACTTACATCCCCTTCCTCTTCTCTCTCCACCTCCCGCAACCGTTGCTTTCCTTTTTCGCGTCTCCTGTTTCTTCCCCTATCCGAAATCCCCAACAATCCAATCGTCGCCGCCTCTTCTATCTCTTGCCCTGGACCGCCGCTGCCGCCTCCTCTTCATCCCCACACGTCACTGCTGTCGCCGCCCCCTCACTGACCTCCTTCCCTCATTAGCACCAAATCCCGACTCTGCATGCGCATTTCGGATCCGACACCCACCGTGGGACCATGGTAGGATGTCGTTGTCGGCAGTCGGCCACCGGGGCGAGGGTGGCTCTGGTCGGCAACCCCATTGCACCCCTCCATCTGTATGATCGGCGCCGCCGGCGGCTTCATCGGCTCCCACCTCTGCGAGAAGCTCATGGCCGACACGCTCTCTCGGCCGGTCCTCGTCTCACCGCCGTAGGGGCCACCCCACGTGCTCATCGCGTCGTCGCCACCTTTGCGGGGGAGGAATCCGTGAGTAGTCGCCCTCTCTGAGATCCTTGAACTGGTTGCCATTTCTCGTGGTGATGCATTCTTTTGACTTCTTAAGAGTGTTTCTTCCGTTTCTGTATCTGATCTGCGTGGTTTCACTTGGTCGCCTCACCTATTTTTTTTTTCCACGGTTGATGTGCGTTTGAGATAATCTTGGTGCGCTTTTACAAATTTTGCTGCATCATTGCTTTGTTCTACTATTCTGAATGTAATGCGTGGAGTATCTTCTTCTTCGTCGTCTTACTTTTGCTAAACGGGCGATCTTTGTCGTATGGTGATGTTGCCTTTGTTAATTCATTACTTGAGGTGTTTCCACCTTCCCCCACTCATGGTTCTAGTGCACAATTTGCGGCGATCCCATTTTACTACACCATTAAGAGTTTTTACAAACTAGGAAATAGGCCAGACAGTAGTGTTTTAGTTCAAAATGTCCAGCAGGATGCCTTCATGTGTCTGTCATGGAGAGTCATAGAAGGCGTAGCGTGAGGCCGCGACTCCCTTCCTCATCTCCTACTATGACGGTGGTGGGCGATGATGGCATTGGCCGATAGGGTGACAAACGAGAGAAAGAGGACCGACGGGGGAGGCTGAAGGGGAGGGGGATAGAGACATGGACCTTTTCGCAATCAAATTTCATTGCGCGGAGGTTTTATACAAAATGATTGTCAGACCCAAATTTTACTAAGCCAGAATTTTCTGTGATTCCACCGCACTATTCTCCAGATCAGTAGATAGTGCTTATATATACATTGTTGAGTCATTTTATACATCGTATGAACCATACCATACATTAATATTATATATTAGAGTTAAAATATTCCACATCAGGTATAGTTTGCATTAAGGGCCACCAGGCTAAATATTTACATTACAAAAGCAGTAGCGAAAGCAATGACCAAAATGCAGGACCATAAATTACCACAGGTAAGCGACTGGAGGTAAAATATATACAACAGACATTATCCTGGCTAGGATAATATATGTGTACACAATCTCCTTTTAGCCTACTTGACTCGGGACTAAGATTATGAAGAATCACCCTAATTTCCTCCATCTTCGTCCCCATTGTTTCTAGGAGCATCGTCATAAGCGTAGTGATCAGGCTCTCGTGGTTCTGGGTTAATGTGAGCAAATGTGAGTAACTACCGTGTTCTGCGAGCTAACACATATAATACATTTATATAGATGCATGGCTTGACAATGGATGGCTAGGGTTGTTTTATTTGCCAAGGCTACAATAAAAAAATTATAGTAATAAAAATTTCTAAGACTTAGCGTTTTAACTAAACCATGTTTTTGGTAAAGAGGGTATAAGTATGCAATATAATAATAGTGAAGGTTCTATCCACCAATGCTAGTATTTATCGCTAGGGTTCCATCCACCCTATATAATCACTAGATTCCATCCACCCAGGGTAACTCAAATTAAGGGTTCCTTCCACCCGACAAATTTTTATTCCACCTACAAAGTTTTAGAAATAAAGCTATCTCAAGTAAGTTCCTATGTCTGCTCATGACCGTCGGCGTGGTTGTTCGAACAGTTTTCACTCTGCACTGGTCGTACACTTTACCCATAAGAGACAGTCATCTTGTTATATTCCATATGTTTCCTTTGATATGCAGATCAAAAAGTCACTACAAGGCTTTTACGATGTTCTTCCAGTGAAGGTTACACCCACTAAAATTTCATCTTAGTGGGGTTACGTCTACCCTCACTAAGAGTCTAAGACCCCCTCTTGTGCCACACGATGACTTATATCCAGTGACATGACCTGTGTCCACGACGACTTATATCTAGCAACACGACTTGAGGGTCACTCCAATGGTGCAACCCACACTGGTGGATATAAATTAGTTAGCTAGGTTGTACCTATCTGTACCAGCCATCTTACCATCCGTCCAGTTATGAAAAGCAAGTTTTAGGGTTTTTAGAAGCATAGAATTATGTTATCTCAACATACCTGCCATCTCCCTCCAATGGTTGTCCCCAACCAGTTTCATATTTTGAAATGATGTTAAGAAAATTTAAAGCCCCCAATATCTAAGCAGTGCTAAGCATGATGTTTAAATACATTTTACAACTAATGTTGTTATAATTATATCACTAAGGTGACAAGAACTAAGTATTCAACTGATCAAAGTAGTCAGGTATAGTAGTAACACAATGAATAGGCATGTATCTAAAATCTTAAGATGAATATAATTTGCATAATAAATATTAGCATGCAATTTGATAATTTAAACCGAAATAACCTACATAAAATGTAGGTCCAATATGATCAAAATATTGACCCATTTTGCTCACTTGTTACTTGATCTTATGGGTCTTGACTTGCTTCGAACTCTTGATCTTCTTGAGCCTCGTAAGCTAGTCAACGATTGCACAAAAATTTGGATAAATACTAGCAAAATAGAATTAAATTCAAATGATCTCCAAAATTCATGATTTCAGTTCCATTGGATATATCTTGATTTTAGATAAATTTAAATATAAATTTCACTTAATTTAGACTTAAAATGAATGAGAACGAGCTTTTTCAAAGTTTGAATGTGAATTAATTCCAAAAAATAATAAAGGAGAGAGTTCCTCTCATTGACATGTCGGACTCATGGGGGGTTTTATTTTTGTTTTCTATTTATTTTCTATTGAAAAGGGTACAGTGTATGACCTATGGGGTCCACGGAATTTAATTTCTTTTCAAAATTATTTATTAATTTAAAAAGCATTACTGTGACTGACAGGTAGGGTCCATGCACTGTAGCCACAAGTAATCAGGCCCATGTGTCACTAACATAATCATTTAATCGGTTTAAAAAGAGTTTTTAAACTGCAGGGGCCCACATGTCATAGGCTTAGTGACTTAATTAAACCAGAGGGGCCCACACGTTAGTGGGGTTAACGAACAACTAATCATGACTATCAGATTTAATTACCCTGGTTTAAACTCAGCTACATTGCTATAGTGTCGTCTTCCTCCCGTCGAAGGGAACAATGCTTATCGTCGTTAAGGGGAAGGACGATGGTCGGCGGTGTGCTCTAAAATGAAATCCTTGCCACATGCACACCTTTAGGCCAAGTTTCATGGCTCCATTCAGTCTACGCGATAGTCGGCGATGAGCTTGGGTGGCGGAGGAATAGGGCGCATGGCACCATGGCGTTCTATGCTACTAGGGACTAATTCCATGCTAAGGGAGCATCTAGGGACTACAAGGGAGCTACCTGAGGGGTTGGTGGGGCTCGGGGACGGCTGAGGGAGCTTGACATTGAGGACATGCAGCGACACAAGGTGGAGCATGGCACCAGCAAGCTACGACGATCTTTGACCAAATTGATGAGCAGGGAAGGGGCTAGGAGGTGCTAGGGATGCTCTCGGTCAAAGTAATTGAACTATAACTTACCATGGCAGTGCAGGCAGCAATGCCCAGAGTTGGGGAAGATGAGCGATTTTGTGGAGTTACCGGCGACATCAGAGCAATTGTTCACAGTGGGAGGGGGAGTGAGGTGTGGCGAAGCAAGTGTAAGCATGGCAGGGTATTTATAGGCGGCCAAGTGACCGAGCGGCATGGGCCAAGTACAACAGTGGTGGCGGGTGTCCTAGTGGTGTTATTGGCCTCCGTCAGCTTGGGAATGGCCACAGGGGCTTGAAAGGGATGGCGTGCAGGTAGTAAGATGGTTGGACATAGCTTGGCAGTGCATTTGGCGGGCTTGCTCTCTCAAGTGGTCTTCGACATGGCAGTCAACCGATCCGACGGTGAGCCAGGGGAGAGGCCAGTGCGATGACCAGTGTCTGGGCATGAGTGAAAGCAAGAGATGATGGGGAGTACGATGGTGTGAAGGCTGGCAAGGGAGGGGAGGCTCCAGTCAAAGGTTGCGGCGGCCCTGTGCTTGGCACGACACGGCCAGTGTGAGTATGCATGGTACGACACATGGGGAAGGATGGCATTGGGCAGACGCGGATGACGGATGGTCGGTGAAGGTGAGGCATGGCTCATGCGCGCGCTAGCTGGGCTTATGCGTGTCTGGGTAGCAAGAAGCCCTGGGTGGTGCCATGGTTGGCGTGGTCGGCATGTGTGTTCGGCGTGCCATGCACGCTCTGGCTTGGCTGGGCCAGGGTCATGGGGGAGAGGAAATGGGCCATGGGCTATTGGGCCAATCTAACCATATGGGCCAAGCCCAATCTATTTTCCTTTTTTTTATGATTTTTCACTTGAATTTTTAAATTTAAATTTAGGTTTTGAATTTAGATTCTAAATTAACCATGACTAATTTTTGGAACCATAATTGAGTTTGATCATGATTATATTTTGTATTATAAATTTCAATTCTTCAAAGTCCCATTTACTTACTTCTAATGACATTCGAATTGGGAGTTTTCAATCTTTTAAATGGAGTTGGATTTTGAAGCCATTTTATAATTGGCATTTGTATAATGGGGTCTGTGATTTTTATTCCTTGAATTAAATTCCATTTATTTATTTTAGGATTAAGTTCATGATTTAATTTAGTAATTTACAGCTTGCCTTTAAAATTTCAACTTCACACCTGGCTTTTGTTTGGCAAGATTTTTACTATAAATTCTTCTGCCTTATTTTCAGGATCATCTTTTCAGATTCAAATTTTAATTCGATTTAGTTTTATTAACTTCACTTTCCCCCTAAAATTTATTTATATGTATTTTATTTCTTAGAATCCTGAATCTAAAGTCAGAAAATCCAAATGCCAATAAGATGCAAATCAAAAAGTTTAAAATTTCACATTTTCAAGGCTCTAGATTTTAGGGATGTTACAAGTCTACCCCGCTTAAAAAGAATCTCGACCCTGAGGTTTTGCCTAATTAGAGAATAGATAGGGGTAATCTCTTTTCACATGATCTTTTCATTCTCAAGTGGCTTCTTTCTTGGCATGGTTGTTCTATTGAACTATGTATAAGCGAATGGTCTAATTCCTTCTCTTCTTTTCTACGACTTCGTGGATTTTGATGGGGCGCTCTTGGTAGGTCAGATCATCCTTCAGCTCAATGGTCTCTAGCGAGGTTTGGTCTTCCGGCACTCGAAGACATTTCCTAAGTTGGGATACGTCAAACACGTCGTGTATATCGGCTAAGCTTGAAGGCAGTTCCACCTGGTAGGCCACCTGTCCATTCTTGGTAAGGATTGAAATTGGTCCCACATATCTCGGGGCGAGCTTGCTTTTAACCTTGAACTTTTTAGTTCCACGTAGTGGGGATACTTTTAGATAAATTTGGTCACCAATTTCAAAACTTAGCTCCCTTATGCAGTTGTTGGCACAACTCTTCTGTCCTGATTGAGTTGCCTGGAGTCGATATCTAATTATCCGCACATTCTCTTTGGCTCGCTTCAGGGTGTCTGGTCCAAAGATAGAGCCTTCTCTTTCTTCTGTCCAATATAATGGGGTCTGGCATTTTTTTTTGCCATAAAGGGCTTTAAATGAGGACATCTACATGCTCGATTGATAGTTGTTATTGTATGAGAACTCAACATATAGCAGGCATTTTTCCTAGTCTTTGGTGAACTCTATAGCATAGGCTCAGAGCATATCTTTAAGAATCTGGTTGACTTGTTTAGTTTGTCTATCTGTCTGTGGGTGGTAGGCTGTGCTGAAATTTAGATGGGTTCCGAGATCTTCATTAAGACTAACCCCAAAAATACAAGGTAAATTGAGAACCTCGATTTGAGACCATTCTTTTGGGTACTCAGTGTATGTATACTATATGAGACATGTATAATTCTGTTAGGCGATCTTCTTTGAACGTTGTATTTATAGGAATGTGGTCTCTTTTTTGACTTTAAAAAACTAATAACCGCTACAATATATTTACACCGAAAAATCAAAAGCTACTACTAGAAATCGAGACTTTTAAGTCGGTTGAAGCGTCACCTTAGACTTTTATGCCTTGGCACTGATACATTTTCAAACTAAGTACGCTCCCATTAAAAAGCCCTGAAACGAACGGTCCGCCGAACCAACGACTAGGGCTGTGCATTTTGGTACCGAACCGAAAAAACCGAACCGAACCGGTCAACTCGGTTTGACCGGTATTCAGATTCGGTTGATTCTGAAAAATGGTATTTGTGTTCCTCGGTTTTTCGGTAAAAACCGAGAAAAAACCGAATGTACCGAACAAACCGAACAGCCCATTCTCGGGCCTCGGCGGCCCACCAAAGGTCCAGCGCCGCGCGCCACGCCCGCACACAGACGCACCTGCGCTGTTGCTAACCCTAGCGGACGCCACACACCGCAGATCCGCGACACCGAGCGAGAGCGATCGATAGGTCATGCGTTCGACGCGGCGACGCCGACGCCCGCGCCGACGCCGCCCTCGCGCCTCGCGGCCGCCCCGCGCCGCCCCTCTCGCCGCCTCGCCTCGCGCCATCGCGCCGATCCGCTTCCTCGTCGGTCGGTCGCCAGATCCGAGCTCTCGTCGGTCGGTCGCCAGATCCGTCTTGGTGTGCTCGCGCCTCGCCTCGCCGGTTTTTCGGTGCTCGCGCCTCTGCCTCTGCTCGCCGGCCGCGCCGCCTCCCTCGGTGCTCGCGCCTCGCCTCCTTCGGTGCTCGGTGCCGCGCCTCCGCCCCCGCCTCCCTCTCCGAAGACGCCAAGCGGCCGCCAAGCCCCGTGTGGATCTCTCCTCTTATGTTATGCTTCAACTAATTAGCTTATTTTTCATGCTATGAAGGCATTGAAATGTCGCCTAGATCCAACTCCAACAAAGAAGTGTCTACTCCTGATCGAGTTTGATGTATGTGTTATTATTTCAAAATTACATTGTCTAATGTATGTGTTTGCTTACCACAAAACTCTAATGAATATTCGTATAAACTCTAATGTTTATGTGCTTTGCACCGCTTCATTTGCGCATGTTGGAGACTTGAGTCTTCTATTCCTCTTTTTGGTGGGTCATCGGTCGGCCGCTTCTTCTGATCTTCTTTTCTCGACTCTGCCTCTGCGCTGCTCGCCACTTGCTTAACCGAATAACTCATGCTTTATTTGTGTAATACTGTAAATCTGTAATGTTAAAATGTATGTGTAATGTCTAATTGTCTATTGTCTAATGTCTGGGCTGGCTGTGTCTCACTATCTATCTGTAATCTGCTGCTACTGCTATTCTGCATTTGATGTTTTGAACATTTCGCACTACGCTACTCTTCTTCTGCTGTGTGTGTCTTGTCTGGTGTCTGTTGTCTTGAGCTCGAGCCGCCTTGGCCTTGCCTGAGGCTGGCCGCTGGGCGCTGGGCTCGGCTGCAGCCGATCACTGGAGCGGTGGAGCTCGACTCTGAGTCTTGGGCGGCGCCTCTGCCGTGCAGTAAACTTTGGTGTTCTGGTTTAGCAATTAGCGTAAACTTTGGTAAAATTGGTATTAACCGATACCGTACCAAAATAAGATGGTATTTATCGATCTGCGCATCGTATTCTAAAAAAAACCATATTTCCCGAAATACTTAAACCGTATTTACCGATTAAACCATATTTACCGAACCGTACAAACCGAAAAAACCGAACGCACAGCCCTACCGACGACACCCACCCAACCCACTGACAAACCGCCCCCACAATTCGCCAACTCGTCAAGCCCATATCGCTCCCAGCACCAGGTCCACTATTCCCTTTCTCACTGACCCTACGGCCCACTCCCTGACACCCCACCGGTCCACGTACGCCCTCCCCACCTCCCACTACCAACTCAAAACGAACGTGCATCTCGCCCTAGTAGTCAGTCTCCCACCCTTGCCTCCCGATCCCCTCCTGGATCTCGCCGTGCGTTCGAGGGCAAACGCGGTCGCGATGCCCGCCGCGGCCGCCTCCGGCGGCGGCGCAGCCGACGCCGAGGAGCTGTTCCGCATTAAGCGCATCCCGGAGATCCGCGCCGCGGAGGGCGCCACCCGACGCGAGATCTCCGCCAAGGAGGAGGAGCTCCGGCAGCTCGTCGGCCGCAGCTACCGCGACCTCCTCGACTCCGCCGACTCCATCCTCCTCATCAATCAGTCCTCCGACTCCATCTCTGACAACCTCTCCCGCATCTCCGAGTCCCTCTCGTCGCTCTCGCCGCCCCCCGAGCCCCCGCCTCCAACGCCAACGCCGCCTCGCTCTCCCCGGCCGGCGGGCGCGCGCGGCTGTACGCGGCGGCGGCGCGCGCCAAGTACCTGGTCGACACGCCCGAGCACATCTGGGGGCGGCTTGACGAGGGGCTGCTCCTGGAGGCCGCGGGGCGGTACACGCGAGCGCAGATCGTGCACCGCCTTCTCTCTCGCGAAGTCGCAGCGGCCGCGCGGTTCCCGCTGCTCGCGCACCAGGCGCAGCTAGTGGAGGCGTTCCGGCCCCAGATCGCGCAGCGCGCGCGAGCGCCTCTCCGACCGCCGCCTCCCTGTCGCGGCCCACGCCGACGCGCTCGCGGCCGCGGCAGCAATCGATGCTCCGTCGCTCACCCCGTCCCAGGCGCTCCTCCTCTTCCTCTCTTCCCGCCGCGCCTGGATCTCCCAAGCCCTAACCGCGCTCGCCTCGGACCCGTCCTCCTACACCTCCGTGCTGTGCGATGTCGCGAGGATCGTGCGGGTCACGCTAGGCCACGTCGGGCAGTTATTTGTACATGCGCTCAGTGACTTGCCGCTGTTCCACAAGACGGTGCTCGAGTCGCCGCACCCTTCACAGCTGTTCGGTGGAATTCCAGACCCTGATGAGGAGACACGGTTGTGGAAAGAACACTGGGATCGGCTTGAGGCCACCATGGTGCTACTTGAGCCGGATGCTGTGGCACGAACCTGTACAGATTGGCTTAAGGAATGTTGTGATGAGATTTTCGGTGTGATTGCTGGGGGGCAAAGGCTAGTTGATGCCATTGGGAGTGGAGAGGGGCTTGGATCGGTGCAAAGGCTCATGTGTGAGGCACTAGATGGGAGGGAAGGACTGGAAGGGACTTTGGAGCAGTGGCTGAAGAGTGTGTTTGGATCGGAGATCGAATCACCATGGGATCAGATCCGTGGGCTGATCCTGAAGGATGGGAAGGATGTTTTTGAGGATTGGATGGAAGAAGCATTTGTGCGACGGATGAAGGACATTGTACATTCAGAATTTGATAGTTTGGGTGGTAGTGTTGATGTGAGGGAATCGATTAAGGCTATTGGGGCCAATGCTGATCCAAAGGATGCTGGTGATTTCCTGGTGTATCTGCAGAAAGCTTCGACTGGGGGCGGTGTCTGGTTTTCGGAGTCTAAGATCAAGAAAGGTGGGATTTTGGCACACTTGAAACCAATTGCTGATGAGAATGATTTTCACAGCTGCCTAGCCTCGTATTTTAGACCGGATGTTAGTCGCATCAGGAATGCAATTGACAGCAAATGCAAGAGGATTCTTGAGGATCTGTTAAGCTTTGTGGAGTCACACAATTCAGCTCCGAGATTGAAGGAATTGGTGCCATACCTCCAGGAGAAATGCTATAGGACCATCTCGGGAATACGGAATGAATTAGAAGCTGAGCTTGGAAAGCTCTCTGCTTCCTTGGGAATCAAAAGTGTGGATAATAACATGCCTGCAGCATCTGTTATTGTGGAGAGGTCTCTCTTCATTGGGCGCCTCTTGTTTGCGTTGAGATATCATTCAAGTCATGTACCCCTGATACTAGGCTCCCCAAGACAGTGGGTAAAGGAGGCTGGTGGCGCAACATTTGCCCGGTTATCATCGCCCACACCAAGACATATGAGAGCATCTTTTGATTCATCAATGCCTTTCACCCCCAGGAGGCACACGTTTGACACCCCTAGGAGTCCTGGAAGACAATTTTCTGACAGCCCCAGAAGACAAACTATTGCTGCTGCTGCTTCCTTGTTTGGTGCTGATGATACTTCCAATCCCAGACTTGATGAACTCAATAAGACCTTACAGGCAGTTTATATTACGGCTCATAGCTTGTGGATAACATGGGTGTCCACTGAATTATCACACCTTCTTTCATATGATCTTAATAAAGATGATTCATTATCCTTATCAACTCCTTTAAGGGTACACCCTCAGCCCCACTAGTTTATCAATTGTTGTTCTGACTCACCTGATCGTTCTAACTTCTAAGTATATATATCACACTGTAGTATCCAGTTATGTTTTTGCATGTTATTCATATGATCAATTGGAGACATTTGCTAGCTTGCCTATGATGACATCTACGCAGACCAACATAACTCATATTGACAATAAACTGTAATAATTATGCAGCCTATTGGACATGATTGAACAGACAGAAATTGTTTCCTCTTTGATTAAGTGCCATTGTAATATTTACAGAAGTGATCGAACAACAGAGTGGGTAGATGTACTGTAAGAAGTTCGGCTTTGCCTGTTGAATGTTGATGGAACAACAATTTTGAAGTAACATCTCATAGAATGTTTGATAGAGTGACACCTACAGGTGCACATTTTCTAGAGTTTAGTGAGCAGCTAACACAAATATTCTGACTGTAGACTTTGGAAACTTGTCTATGTTCAAGGATTACATCCTGTTTAAAGCTTTCAGGCTTTCAGCATCAGCATACTGTTCCATCAAGCTATTTTAATGTCAAAAGAAACATCTTATCTAGACTGTCTTAGATATTGAATGCTAGTTGTTTTAGTTACATGGTATGTTTGCCTTGTCAGGGATGGGAAGTCACAGTCATCAAACAAGAGGAATCAACTGAGGCCCCCCTGGAGATGCAAATAGCTCTTCCATCAATGCCTTCACTGTACCTTATATCCTTTCTTTACCGAGCATGTTTGGAGATTCATAAAATTGGTGGGCACATTCTGGACAACATTATATTGCACAACTTTGCATGGGAATTACTACAGAAGGTATGTTCTATCATAACAACTGATCGAGATGCATAGCACTAAATATTATTCTGTTACTTCTAGTGAAAAACCCAAGAGTTATTCTTCAAGTTATTTGTATCTAAGCTGTTTCACCCAACATCTGCATAGAACACAAATAGCTTATATTTGAGTTTATTTGTTAGAACTGTTTTTTAGTTTTATAACCTCCTTTGATAGTTATGTACTTGGCGCTGAAACTAGGCATGGTGTATTTTGGAGTTTACATAAAGTTTTTTCACACCATAATGATAATAACACCAAGAGATTTTAAGAAGCAACCATTTATTTAGTTATTCCAATAATTAGTGTTGGCAAAGTCTAATCCATGATTCATTCAGTACTAGAAGATACTAATTGTCAAATTTCTACAACATAATCAAGGTTTCTAGTTTCAGTTGATTCCCTCGTGAAAGCCTTGATTTAGTTGGTTACTATAGTCCACTCTAGACACTTGTGTGCCTGGGCTGACCCTCGATACTAAATAAATATTATTTGTTATCTAATATTGTGAACTAATTTTGCTTGAGTGCCTTGGCTGCATAATTCTTCTTACTGGCATCAATATTTCAATTATAAGAGTATAAGACATGGGGACCTAGTTGCTACCTTAATGTTTATCCAAGTATTTGTCTTAACAATTATCATGTTCTTTATCTACCTGTATTGATGAAGATTGGATATGAAAAGTGCAGTGTAAGACTTAAAACCAACATAATCATTGGACCTAACAGCTACTTAAATTCATGTAGGTTATCAATATCTACGAGAACTTTTTGGCATCTACCGAATTGGGTAATTCTCAGATTTCAGAAAAAGGAGTTCTGCAAATACTGCTAGACTTGCGTTTCATTGGTGATGTCCTATCAGGAGGCAAAAATTCTTCCACCAACCCTTCTGAAACACAGATAAAACAGGACTCTTTACCGAGCACCATTGCTAAGACTTCCTTCAGGAGAAAACAATCACAATTCCAGGCAGATTCAGCTATCATAGAGCCTATAAACAAGTTGATCAATAAGCTCTCGCAGAGACTGGATCCGATAGACTGGGCTACGTAAGCAACTTTCTGTGTTCTACATTGTTATACCTGTTAAATCATTACTTGTATTCCGTATGTACATGATAAATAGACTAAAAAACCTTTCTTGGTAATCTTCCCAAATGAAACATATGTCTCTCTTGAAACAGGTATGAACCTTACTTGTGGGAGAATGAGAAGCAATCTTACAAGCGCTATGTTGTTCTTTTCGGTTTCTTGGTTCAATTGAATCACATGTATACTGGTACCGTACAAAGGTTACCAACAAAATCAAATACATATTCAAATATTATGAGGTGCTCTCAGGTTCCAAGATTCAAGTACCTACCAATCAGGTAAACACTTGTGTCTAAACTGTAAACATACTGTTGTAGGGATAGCCCCCACCTAAGCCCATCTGTCCTGTTGGGCCAAAAGGCCCAGTAAGATATGTACAAAAACGTGTATGTCCCTAGCATAGTACACAACTGTGGGGGGTAGTGTTGTAATAAGACCTTATGGTCATATAAATACATATCCTGGCCTTGAGGAAAGGCCAGGCCAGTTTATTTCTCATACTCTACTAGTCCCCTCGTTTGCTGTTTGGCCTGTAGCCACAACAGTTGGCGCTGTCCGTGGGGACGACAGCGAGCAAGCCGCGGGCTTGAGAGAAGCAATGGCGCCCAAGAAAGTATCGATGACAACGAAGAGAGCGGAGCACGATGACGGCGGTCGCCAACGCCAGGGCCACGGGTGGTGCATAGTTTGTGTCGACACTAGGGGCTGGCTCCGGCGGAAGCATCGGTGCGACGGTCGGCCCTGACAACGATGGCCGCGTCGGCGCAACCAGCGACCATGATGATCATCGACGGCGACGGTACATACCTCGCGACATACCTCATGCCGGTGCACGTGCACACTGGCGATGGAGGGCACTCTGGTGGCGGCCCTCGGAACGCAGCAGCGTGAGCCAGCAGACCTTCGGGGGGCTATGCGAGAGATGCAAGAGGCTCGAGTCAAGAACGCCCGACAATGATGGCAAGTCGCGGTGAGCGGCGGACACCGAAGCCCGCCTCGGTAGCGCTACACTTTGGCGCGTAGACCACAGTCTCCGCCTCCGTCGACTTCGAAGTCTCGTGTGGCGGAAGATTTTAAGTTCCCTACCATTGAACCGTACAAGGGTGATACAGACCCCAGGGAGTTCGTCCGCGTGTATGAGACGGCTATCGAAGCGGCTGGCGGGGACGACTCCAAAGCAAAGGGATTGCCACTCGCCCTCTAGGAGGTAGCGCTCTCCTGGTTCTTCACCATTGTGCCGAACTCCATATATGCGTGGGAGCAAATCCAAGACTGCATGTACAACAATTTACAGTGTAACTACGTCGAACGGGTTGATGCAGACTAGCTCTCGCCATCAAGTAGAAGTCCTTGGAGAAGCTTCAAGAATACCTCAAGCGCTTCGCTAAAGTTCATTGTCAAGTGAGGGACATAAACGAGACTGCCATTATCAACGCGGCAATACATGGTCTTCGCACGGGGCCGCTGGCTAAGTAAAACACGCACAAACCCATAAAAACAGTCGTCAAACTCTTCGACAAGATGGAGTAGTATGCAAGAGCGGAAGAAGATGCGCAACGGCACCGGGGAGATACCTTCGATTCGAAGCAAGTGCCGAATCCTCCTAAAGAGGGCTCCAGCAGCAAACAACGGAAGAGCCAAAGGCCCAAGTACATCTTCGACGGCGGGGGCGATGATAACAACACCTCGGCTAACGAGGACATGGTCGTGGAAGAGGCTGTTGTCGCGAAGGGGCGGCCGCGGCTGTGAAGAGGTACAACAGTAGGGGCTATGGTGCGAGGTGCATGGCCATGGCGAGCACCTCACCTGACATTGCCCCACCATCGCAACACTCCGAGAGCGTCGTCAGGGACAGAGCCCTCCAAGAGAAGGCGCCGGTTGTGGCACGTGGCGACAGTGGGTAAGCTAGAATCAAAATGGGAAGGCCCCTACATTGTTATAGCAGCCCTTCAGCATAGGGCATACCGCCTCGCGACACTGAAGGGGAGAGATCTCTAGCATACATGGAATGTAAATCGCCTCTGGCGATATTACGCGTAGGAATACCGGGCTGCCCGGCTTCTGTGCGTGGCATGCTTACATGTGTAACAGCTCCCCCGCGCAAATGGGAAGACAAATAAAGTCCCGTTTCCCGAAGCAAGCTGTCGTCTGCATTTCCATGTGCATTTCGCGTACGAACTCTACGGAGTATAAATAAGACGCGCGGAGACCTTCCATCTCACACACTCTACGGAGTCTAAATTAAAGCGCGGACAATTAGCTTCCGTGCGAACTCTGTAGAGTATAAAGAGTATAAATAAGACGTGTGGAGATCTTCCATCTCTGCACGCACTCTACTGAGTCTAAATTGAAGCGCGGAGACAATAGCCTCTGCGCAACCTCTGCGGAGTATAAAGCGCCGGGAACTTAAGCCGTCCCAGGCAACTGTATGGAGTATAAATAAGATGTGCGGAGACCTTTCGTCTCCACGCGCACTCTACGGAGTCTAAATTAAAGCGCGGAGGGTGGGGGACGGAGCGCACTTTTTCACGACTTCGTCCCTTCGTCGACTTCATCAGCGTCCGTCCGAAGGGTGGGGGACGGGGCACGCTTTTTATGATTTAATCCCACCATCGACTCGTCGACGCCCGTCCGAAGGGTGGGGGACGGAGCGCGCTTTTTCAAGACTTCGTCCCTCCGCAAACTTCGTCGACGCCCGTCCGAAGGGTGGGGGACGGGGTGCGCTTTTTAAGACTTCATCCCACCATCGACTCGTCGACGCCCATCCGAAGGGTGGGGACGGAGCGCGCGCTTTTTCAAGACTTTGTCCCTCCGCAAACTTCGTCGACGTTCGTCCGAAGGGTGGCGTGCGTCCGAAGGGTGGGGGACAGGGCGCGCTTTTTAAGACTTCATCCCACCATCGACTCGTCGACGCCCGTCCGAAGGGTGGGGGACGGAGCGCGCGCTTTTTCAAGACTTCGTCCCTCCGCAAACTTCGTCAACGCCCGTCCGAAGGGTGGGGGACGGAGCACGCTTTTTCAAAGTCTTTATCCTGTCGCCGACTTCGTCGACGCCTGTCTAAACGGTAGGGGACGGAGCGTGCTTTTTTGGCAACTCGTCTCGTCGTGAGTACATCACGCCAATAACCGTTGCCATGTTATGTTGCTCCGAAACGAATGAGCGCGCGAAGCCATGGTATTAATCAACACTTCGGCACTGTTTCGATTAAGAAGCTAATGGTTATAATAGAGTAGCGCTCCAAGTATACAATCCCCAAGGGAGGACTTCGCTTAGAGTTATTGTCATCTGTGTCTTCAATTTTATTGTATTCCCTGACGAAGGCGTTGCCCGTTGTGCGTCACTCCACCCAAAATCATAGCAATTCCGCCCATCCCCAGCGTCGCAGACACCGTTGAACAAGGTCTAGAATTAGCGGGCAGTCTTCCTCAAGTAGCTGGTCGCCACACAAATATTAATGTGACGTCATGTCAGGCATTCATCTACTTTTCATCGCAAAATGCCTAGTTACATACTACACGACCGTAGGGCACCATCTACGTACACGCCGATGGCCACATACATGCAAGCGACTACATGCGGGAGTAAAGGGCCTCGGCATCGCACCTGCCTAACGACGGGGGCGTTGGGGTCGGGTCCGACGCCTTTGATCTGTCGAGGCACATCATCTAGCCAGGAGCCCAGGTCCACACTCCCGCGCACACGCGGGGTGTGCCTCATCGCGACCTTCACCGCGGCCTCGCCAATGTACTCCCATATCCGCTGGTGGAAGGCCCACGCGGACCGGTGTACGACATATAGCGCGCTGGACATGGTTGCCCGTCCTGCTGGAAGGTCCAGGTGAGGAGTCGCTAGCTCGCCCACATGCAGGCAGTTTCGAACATGGAGCAGCCTGAGAACCATCTGTGTAGTCACAAGTGAGTAATGGTTGCCGTACGCTTGCGCCGTTTTCATGCGGGCGATGATGCCTCCCCGATGAGAGCTTAGCAACCAAACAGATGAGAGCTATCGGCATATGGACGCACACGTACCTTCATCTCCATGGCCTCCAGGGCACTCTCCAGGAGCTCCGAACCGCATGTAGACAATATGCGGCGGTCCAAGGCCGTGTCCGGACAATCAACGGACCCTTGAAAAACCCTTAGCGCCTCCGGGCAAGGCACGAAGTTCGCCACGAGCCGCTGGGATTTCGAGACGGCGACATCGGAATGGTAGGACCCGAAGACACGTTCGCGGTGGCAGCGCCAGCCGGGCCACGAGCAGCTTCGTCGCTAGAGTCCTATGCGCAACCCGGAGATCGAGGGCCCGCTGACGCCGAGGATAGTGTCAGGGAACAGATCGAGGAGAGCCTCGCTAAATCGCGAGATGAAAAGGAGTTATTCTTACCTATAACAATCGGGCGATGCCAACTGGGAGTCAGCACCGCTTGCGAACTCCATATTTGGGCTTGCCGAAACGCCACCAGCAGTATCAACTCCGGAGCATACCTCGGTGGCGACGACGTCTGCGTCGGACTCTGAATCCTCCATAAGCGCCGCCAGCGCCAGTCGTAAGTCTGCGTTGGACTCTGAATCCTCCATAAGTGCCGCCAGCGCCAGTCGAAAGCCTGCGCCTACGGCCACGACAAAAACACTCGGCCATGCTTTGCCGCTTGAGCCTCCGTAGATGCCTCGGCGGCTGTCGCCGCGCCCGTGGACGCAAGGGTAAGAAACTCTCGGCCGTGCTTAGGCACTCCACCCTTCGGGGATGCCTTGTGGATGGGTGACGACGGAACCACACCCTCCAGAGTGTCGGGATCTTCGCATCGCACGACAACCTTGGGGTCACCAGCACCACCGGTCCCGGGACTTGCAACACCAGGGGCCTCCATGCCACCCGCAAGACGGTCTTGCTCGGCCTCGAGGTTTGAGTTCGCATAATCCGTGTACTTCGACTTACTCGCTGCAGCAGCTTCCTCGACTTCGCCTGATTCATCGGCAGAAGGGCCCACCAAGCGCAGTGGCGGCACCGCGAGAGGAGACCACGCCCCTTGACGTGAAGGTGAGGCCTCCACTCTGTCGCCCTCACGAGCACGCGACCGACCACCGCTGGGCACGACACGCTCCGGCACAGGGAAGCCGAGGGCTTCACACACGGTTGATGCTCGAAGGTTGTGCTCCTTCTCTATGTACGTATCGGTGCAAACGGAGCGGATATGGACGAATATTGCTCATCCCGTATCCTTTTCCATATTTTTTGTCGGAGTCGGAGTCGGACATGGATAGTGCCGGATACGAATACGAATGCGGATATTCTCGGTCACGAATACGGAGCGAATACATACCCTCCGAATACGGTTAGTTTCGTTCACAAATATTTTGATCGGATAATGCGCGAAAGCAAATTTCACCTGGTGACAGGGACAAGTTAAGCAACTAGTAAATTCTAGCTAGCAAAGTAGCAAGTAAATGATAGAGACTAGTTAAACAAGTAGTAGCTAACTAGCTACATGTCACATGGTTCAAAAGTACGAACTGCCCATAGCCAAATAGTCAAGTACATTACTAGTTCATTTAACTTCGTTACATTTAACTACACGGATAGTTCCGTATCCGTCGGATAATACTTTTACCGAATCCGTTTCTGTATCTGGCAAAAAATAACCGACTCCGTTTCCGTATCCGACAAAACCTTCGGATATCCGAAAATTTGCTCCGAATTGTATCCGAATTAAAACGGACGGACGGTCGGGAAATATCCGCTGCATTTGCACCCCTATATGTACGGCCCAAGGAAAACGGCCGCGGCACGCTTGACATCTTCTAGGTTGAGTCCTGTGATGAATATCGAATTAGTCACCAAGCTACAACATAGCGGACCAAAGGGCGATGATTACTACATAGTACTTACGGGGATCGGTCGGTTTCAGCAACGACGCAATTGTTGGGTGGACACCGTCGTGATGGGCGGGCCCAGATTGAACATGCCACAGACGACCCAGCGAAGATACACTAAACATGAGGAACTCCATAAGGTCCCGCATGTTCAATCCAAGGGCGACCCCCACGAGCCTTTGTGCTCGATGCTGGTCTTCGCGGTCAAGGGTCACTGATGGAGACATGTTGGAGTCCATCAAGCGCACCGACCACCTCAGACTGCTGTTGGCCTCCACTCGATGGTAAACCACCGACGCGTCTAGCTCAACTCCCACTTCGCGTCGCGTTCACGGAAACGACTTGCATGAAGACCAAACGGTTGACACTCCCGTGTTCGAGTATTCCTCCGAGATCTTCTTTGGCTGGCACCGAGCATCATGAAGGAAGGCGAATAGCGCCGGACTTGGCCACACCGTCTCCGCCCGACAATTGTACACCGTTAGCCGGATGATCGCGTTGGGGGTTAGTTGCGTGAGCTCCAGCTCGTACAGCCTAAGAACCTCGCCAACGGGCATCGCGCAGGAATGCGGAGCCCGGTGTCAAAGTAGGCGGCGAACACGACGGTCTCCGACTTCGTCGGAGACGGACCACTTCGCGTCCTGTAATCTTCCCCTCATGAACCAACGAGCGGATCAGCGCTTGCGTCACCAAAGTCAGCCCTAGCATATTCGTGTAAACGCCGTTCACCTTCTTCGATGCTTTCCACTACTTGTTGGTCGTCAACGAGTCGTGCTCCACCAACTCATACTCCACCTCCGTTGACAACGAGCTCCCACGGCCGAATGCGCCAGCACGACTAGATGAAGCACTGGGGGCGCTACGGCGGGGACATTGGTCGCCACCACGAACCATCGCTACAACAACCAACACGGCGGAGCGGCCGCGGCAGATGCGTCGGAAGCCAAGCGCGACAACAGGGAGAGAGCAAGAACGGCTAAAGGAGGCGGTAGAGGAGCTTGAGGCGATGGCGAAGAACCCAAAGACGACGAGAGCAAGAAGAGCGGACGGGGCAGCGACTCGACAAGGATGACGGTTTTAAAGCCTGACGTCCTTTTCGGCCGCGCCTTGGGAGCACAAGCGACGGGAAATGGCAGCACATGACGCTCCACTCGCGTGGGGACACGTGGCCCATTCTACAGAACGGGCAGACGACCACGGTCGAACTTCACCCAGCTCAGGGGCCGATTACTCCACAGGCCGAAGGGACGGAGGGGTCCAAAAGGCATGGCGACATGGTTTCAGCCTGTGGGTAGTCTTTTACCATGGGAGACTTCTGTTGTATGGATAGCCCCCACCTAATCTCATCCTCATCCGGCCTGTTGGGCCAAAAGGCCCAGTAAGACATGTACAAAGACATGCATGTCCCTAGCACAGTACACAACTGTAGAGGTAGTGTTGTAATCAGGCCTCATGGCCATATAAATACATACCCTAGCCTTAAGGAAAAGTCAGGCCAGTTCATTTTTATACCCACTCTACTAGTTCCTTCATTTACTGTTTGGCCTATAGCCACAACACATACATTTGTTCATTGCATGCTGCATATTTATGTAGGTCATCTCATAAGGTTGTTAACATTAGACACTGCCATGGTGTTTTAATTCATGCTAAAATATTTGACGAGATGGTATTATTGGATAGTAGTAACAATTATTATGTTAAAAAAAATTAAAAGTTCTTTGTCTACATTCTGGAGCATGTACTTGACAGTTCGATTGATGAGAAAAATGTCATGCAGAGTTTTTTTTCTGTATTATGTGGTAACTGGTATACACTGCTCTTGATAGCAATTTGCAGAAACTGGTCTGCTAAAATGTTGATAGCGTACATTGGTGTGGTATGTTGCTACTGCGATGTTCCATCCTCATGCAGTCACATGACAATGTCCAAGTCATTACTTTTGGATGAAGAGCAGATACTATCTTCTGGCCCATTACACAGGGACAACTAGAAAATTGACAAAATGCTCATATTAACTGTCAACGATATGTATTCAATGTGTCCCTTCTGGCTGTAGCAATGCTTTAAAGGTTCCTTGTTGCTGTATGTTTTTCCTCCTTGTTTTGGGCCACTATGGTGTGAGTTTCGTTTTTTCTTCACGAGGAGTGTTGGGTGGTTGTGACGAACAGATATGCTACTTTATAGATTCTAATCGGTTCCCTGTTCATCTTTTTCACTTGTAGTGCCCCAGCTCTGTCATCAAGAGCACACAAATCATCGCTACAGTCGCCGTCTGATGATTCGACATCTAGAAGCCCTTGGAAATCATATTCAAGTGGAGAAAAATCTACTGCATCAGAATTTGATGATAATGTGAGTCTTGGAGGTGCTGCTCCATTGCTCAAGTCATTTGTTACCCAGGTGAGAAACCGACCATATGTTTATTTGTTTTTACCTTGCATTTTGATGTTGAAGTTAGACAAGCCAATAATGATAATGCATGTAGTTGGAATTCCTAAATGTAGTCTCCCAATATTCATTCTGCTTGGCTGAAGATCGTTTTGCATAGGCATGTAGGAAGTACTCTGAAAGTTAATTCAATTGAACAGCCAAACAGGGAACGAGAAATATGGACAGAATAATGGTTCATGGCTTGATTATCACTAGTACGTAACATTTGTTTCAAGTCAATAAAGTCTTATCTGTAGGTTTGATTTTCGTTACAGTCCCTTGGGCAGGTGGAACTGAAAAGATACTTTATTTAGTTCTTTGTATTGAATACAAATTAAGATGTTTTGTCATCCCCCTTTAATGAAGTCTATTGACACTGAGCTTTGAGTTATGGAACTTTTCTCTAAGGTCTTGTTTAGGGCCCCAAAATTCCTGGCCCATCCCCGTGGATGGGCCGGGAATTTTGGGCTCCCAAGCAAGGCCAATTGAATGGTTCAGCTAAACTCTGCTTTGTCTTTTATCAGGTTGGGAGCAAATTTGGGGAGAACACATCGCGATGGGGGTCTATGCTCTCTGATGGCCAGGTTGGTAAGCTCAGCGACATTCTTCCTGGACCAGCAGCTGGGTTCTTCTCATCGTTCACATCTGGGGTCGGATATGATTCATAGTCACAGTACCGTGAACCTTAATCTTCAGTCCATGCTTCCTATACGTTGAATGGAAATGCACATGTCACCAAGATAACGGCAGCACTGCTGATGGGTGAGATCTGCCATTGGAAATCTGTTGCTTACAGAGCGATGCCACATAGTTGGCCCCGTTTTGCTCAGCACATCCTACCATGCCTATTCACATGTCTATTTAATCGGCTGGCATTCGAGGAGAAGCTCAAGAAGATCTGATGACGCCCAAAATCTGTTTGCTCTTGTAAAGCTGCAGCCTGCTGAGATGGAAGGAGCGGTGATACTAGGAAACCAGATGCGCTTTCAGTGTGTTTCCTGCTTGCAAGTCGACAAGGTATATAAGAGAAAGCGAGTACAACTTCCTACTGATATTAGTTCACTTTTTTGGGGGGGCTTAATCAAGTTGTGCACACTGCCCAATTCGTGAAAAGAGTTTTGGACTCCAATCTTTTCTCTTCTCTCTTTTTTGGCTCGGTGGTTTGGAAGGATGTTTAGATTTGAACAGTGCTGAAACTGCAACGGTTGTGGTTTTCTAAGCGTGAGGGTAAATTTGATATGTGTACACTGGAAATAGCAATAAAGAACGTATTATCCCATTCAAACTGCCGGAGTGTGGAGTGCCGCATTCTCTGTGTCTGTGTACAATTTTTACTTTTTTTCCTTTTCTTACAAGTCAATTCTAACGCACGTGTATATACATTGTTGCTGAGTCTGTTTTTGTGCCTAATTGAAGGGCAGAACATCAACAAGGCTAGGACCACGAGCAAAAGCAGGAGTTAGGACCAGACATGAAACGTGTTAGCATCATGGCGTTGCGCTTGAGCCGGTGGTTGAGACGTTATGTTCTGCACTGCGTCGAGGCGACGCCGCTTGCTGCGTCATGGGCCGCTGTCACGGATTGCAAAGTTTTGGATCGGAAAGGGTTCGCCCTTTGCTTGATGTGTGTGGTGATCCATTCCATGGACCATGGCGCGCACGCATAGCGAACCGCAAACCACTCGTGCCAACTGTTTGAACAAGGGTGCCAATTGTTGATCTACTGCTAGACGGACGAAGAAATCGATGGGATGCATGCTCTACGTACTCGTTGTCCCCGAGTAATTTTTTCGTCTTAGCTTCTGTTCTTTTCGCTCTCAATCCAAAACGCTCATCGGAGGAACAAACAGCGGGCTACTTTTGGCCAATGCGGCGGCTCCGGCTTCCGGTTTCCTGAAGAGAACATCCAACAAATCTCTAACAGGAGCTCGGCCAGGCTTCACAACTTCGAGAAGATCCATTATTTTACACGCTGGTTACACAACTTCGAGAACACGCTGGTCACGTCCTACCAAACTTCGAGAAGGTTGATTACGCACTCTTTTTTAAATGTCGCCGAGTCACTCTTCCGATCGAACTAGACAGCCGAGGTCCTGTATCTTGCCTGGCGTACCATGACTTCGGATTGAGACAGCCATTTGACCTCCTAGACGAGCACTACGTGCATGATCCATCGATTGGCGTACCATGACTATCCTACAGGATGAATGGGCGTACCAAGACTTTTGAGTATCTTACAGGATGAATGGGAGGATATGTGTATCAACCATGCACGTACACCAAATCGTCCGTGTGGACTGCAAATGTTTGTTACACACGGAGTCTATGGAGAGGAGTGTGAATGACTGAACGTATACTATCTTTATTTATGAATATTTAGCACTTTCGACCAAAAGTTTTGGAGTTTTTGGCACATATATCGCTTTTTGAGGCCGTATTTACAAAAATATTAGTATGCGCGTGATAATAACAAAAAATGTTATTTTTGCCGTCCAATCACCGAACGGCAACGCTATGGAGTTGACACTTGGCCGAAGGAGCCCCGTGGCTGTGCGGCAGGGGCTTGCCGCACGGCCATCATGCTGCTAAGAAGCATGCTGCCCGGTCCACGTACGGCCAAGAGCCTGTCGTACGACCACCTGCCTTAATTACTAGTTTATATTTATTGTTTGTTTGAATTTCTAAATATAGCAAATGAATTTAAAAAATTACAAATTTTTATATACATCATTCTGACACAACGTACTTAATTGTGTAATTGTTTCTTAAATTTATCCGCCCTGAATGTTGCTCAAAAATTCATATGATTATGCTATTTTTATGAGTTGAACATATAGAAAATGAGCTCCGAAAAATTATGAAATTTTATGTACAACCTCCCGACACAATCAACCTAATTATCTAATCTTTTGAGAATTTTATGTGCTCCGAATTTGTCATGTTAATTTAATTAATTTAATCATAATTAACGATATGCAATGCTCATTTAATTTGCGGTTTAAATCGTAGGCCGCACGGCCACCATGCGGTGGGCATCTTTTGCAGTGCGTAATCTCCCTCCACACATATGTTGCCCCATGCTGCTATCCCCTTTTTCCCCTCCCTCCTTTGCACATATGTTGGCTTGTCCATGCCGTGTGTACCGAGTGCACCGGTCCAAGCCAGAAATTACACAGTGAAGTGCATAGTGGAAGGCTGCCCTGCAAAGGTCAGCACTCAACGAGCAAATTTTTTTGGCTTAGTCTTCTCGGTCAAGGCGATGATCGACCATATTTGCGAGCTTAGCAAGCCCCTGCGCCAGCATCGGAACGTGACTTCCGCATATTTGGCAAGCCCTTGCGCCAGCATTGGAACGTGACTTCCGCATACATGGCAAACCTCATCAACCACCTAGTTGCGGCCACATGCACCTACAACAAGCCGAAGCCCCTTCACAAGCCATGCTCGTATGTGTATCAGCCATGTGCGCAAATGAGACAGATGTCCGAGCCGTACATCTCTGAGTACTACGACATGAAACACCTTTTCAGTACATGGAGTGCAAGAGTTTCACTCTTACGACTTGGACATAAACTACATGGATATTTGGCTGGACATGCTGCAATAGGCCCCAAAAAAGGACTTGAAGATAACTGCAAAGGGACGTTGGCAAACGCGGCGCTTCGAGAACGACATGGATAACAACCAATCTACCAACATTAGCTGCATAGTAATGTGTAGGATATGCAAGACCTCCGTGCACTCATAAATGATTGCCGCAACAGACCGAGCTCGTCTGGTCACCATTCGGTGTTGTGATTTCCTGTGTCTTTTAGTTTATCAAATTATTCATATTTGTAGCAATTCGAGATGTAGTATTTTATATTGTGGTAATTACCAATTAATCAATTGATTACTCAAATGATTAACTCCGTAATCTATTATCACATGTGATTATTTATGAAATCATTGGCATTTAATTACCAATGACCCAGGGCTCATTGTGCTTTAATAGATGCATAAGATTATATTTTAATGAGATTTTTTATTTATTACAGCTTCTCTCTTCATTACAGACCGCTTGTTATTTTATATATCCGCATCTTTACAATGTTCCATATGTACTCACTTGTAATAAGTTTGCTCTTTCGCATGCTCATACTTCGTACTTTGCGGTAACTAGTTGTACTTTTTTTACTTTGTACCGGTGCTCCCCGACCATAGGAAGTGGGTGGCACCACCCACGCGTGAAGTTTCCACCCAACCTCATTAAGCGGGAATCCCGCTTCCCTGGCCACGCGCATGAAATGACTTGACGATACCTCCTCGGGTCCGCTGCCTCGCGGACTCGAAAATGAATCAACCAAATAGCACGTTATCTTTTTACGATGCGGTCATCCATTCACGAAAAAATGATTTACTACGTGTGAACACATTGAAGCGGTAACAACCTGCAACCGTCCACTACGGTATAGGCATGAATATGTGCATTACACGTACATATATAATACAAATCACTGAAGATAATATACAAATCACTGAAGGTAGCAACACCAATCAAAACAATACCCACAACACCACACCTTCAAGATAACAACGAGCACAAGAAAAAATAGCACACAACATTAAGTTAATCTTGCTTTCCAGTCTATCAAAACGATGACACATCTCCATCATTTTGCTACCCCCCATCACAACTTTCTCCTGTGGAATAATGCCGGGTCTAGTGGTCATTTCGTCCTTTCACACCTAGAATCGGCAACCGCCTGGGCCATCCTGCAATTCAATAACAAAAAGATTTTGTAATATTTGCTGAACAATTGGAACCAACCCGAAATAAGTTGACTCACCGAGTGAAAAGGGCACTTGTAGTAGTGCCGTCCAGGATTCACGACCGTCTGTGAGGTCTTACGTCTGACAAGCGTGTTGCACTTTAGGCAAATCACTGCGAGTGACAATGAAAAGGCGTTGAGTGGATGTTCGGGAGAGGGAGAAGCAAACAAAGGTAAAGAGAATGGGGAGAAATTCTTCAGGACGTGAAGGAGAACAATGTAGGGGAAGTGGCCGAGGAAAGGCTCCCTTTTGTAGCTACAAGTGTGAGGGCAAAATGGTCTTTTTGTATCTCTAATGAAAAACAGATAATGATCAGTACAAGTCATTGTACATAGTTTGTATGCCACGTGAATCGGATATCTCTCAAAAATTGTTTGTACGCCACATGAATCGAATGTCTCAACAAAATTAACAAGAATTAACATGACAAATTCAGAGTACATAAATTTTTTTAAGAAATTAGACAATTAGGATGACCATGTCTGGAGGTTGTACATACAATTTTGTAATTTTTGGAGCTTATTTGCTATATGTAACAACTCGTACAAATAGTATAATAGTATAAATTTTTGAACAACATTCAGAGCGGATAAAATTATGAAAAAAATTATACAACCAAGTACGCTGTGTCAAAAGATAGCAAATAAAATTTTGTAATTTTTGTGCTCATTTGCTATATTTATAAATTTGAACAATTAGTGAATATAAACTAGTAATTAAGGTAGGTAATTAAGCTAGCTAATTAGCTGGCTTAATTACCTGCTGCCCCGTGGCAGGCTCTTGGCAGCACGGTGGCTGGGCGGTAGCCCCTTGCTGCACGCCCACGGGGTTCCTTCGGCCAGGTGTCAGCTTCCCAGCGTTGTCGCCTAGTGATCAGACGACAAAAGTGGAATTTTTGCTATTGTCGTTTTGCATACTGATATTTTTGTTCATACGGCCTCAAAATGCGCTGTAAGTGCCAAAAAACTCAAAGTTTTGTTGCTAAATACTTGGTACTTCTCCGATCCGAGATGAATTTTCTCAAACCATCTACTAAACCTACCTTGTTTTACATGCTTGAGATATTATTAGTGGGAATTTTGGTTACATTGTGTTGGAAATATGGGTAATATTTTAATTCTAGATTTTATCGAAGTCAAATATTACAAATAACTAATATGTATAAATCAGTACTAACAGCAGATAAGTCATTGTACTTCAAAATATATGCAGAAATAGAATTTTAACAAAGTCGATGTCACACAAACACCTTACAGTTTAGTCTGATGAAGAACAGGAAGCAGTGCATATTCAATGCAGTGCTAGACGTAGATGAAACATTGAAGCAAGTGGTCACGCAAATAATGTGCGCTGTCCATGCAGGCCTTCACGACAACAACAATTTGGGGATACCGCTCCCCTTCTTCATGGTGCATGCTGGGAAGAGCCTATGAGGTTCAGACGGCGCAACACAATATCACATGTTTGCAGGAGAAAGGAAAATAAATGGAGTAGGCAGTGATTCTGAGCACTCTGCTCTGGACGTCCCAGGCATATATACATACACATATGTATATGTATATGTACACACACATATACACATATATGTGTGTGTATAGATATGTCACTACTACAGAAAAGGTTATCACAGATGGTTCAAAAATGTCATCACAGACGGTTTTGTGAACCGTCTGAAATTATGGGTCAGTGATAATCGAAGGTTATCACGCAGGCGGTTGTCGAACCGCTCGTGATATATCAATAGCATGCATCGCTTTTAGTTATAAACCGCTCGTGATATATCAATATCACTGACGGTTTTTACTTATAAACCGTCTGTGATATATCAATATCACGAGCGGTTTTAGTTATAAACTGCGTCGTGATATATATATATATATATATATATATATATATATATATATATATATATATATATATATATATGGAAAATACCTTTACACCGGGTGTAATTACACCCACCTCTAATATACCACCTAAACAAACTTGAAATACTCCTTTATCACTTTATGTACATTTGTATACTAATTATAAGATACTCCAATGTGAACCACATGAAAAACTTGTAAAGGAGTTCATAATTTTTAGCGTATTTTGTAAATACCCTTATATACGCGCATAAAAAGGAGTATGTCAAAAAAATATACATACAACTTCTGAAAAATTGTTCATACCACCTAGATGATCTTAAATACTTGTATACTACACGTACATACCCTCCGTTACACGAGATACTCATTACATTGCAAGATACAATATAGGGTGTAATTACACCGGTGTAGAAAAGATGCTTCATATATATATATATATATATATATATATATATATATATATATATATATATATATATATATATATATATATATATATATAGAAAAATACATTCTACACCCTGTGTAGTTACACCCACCTCTAATATACTACCTAAACAAACTTGAAATACTCCTTTATCACTTTAGGTACATTTGTATACTAATTATAAGATACTCCAATGTGAACCACACGAAAAACTTGTAAAGAAGTTCATATTTTTAGCGTATTTTATAAATACCCTTATATATGGCAAGATAAAAGGAGTATGTCAAAAAATGTACATACCACTTCAAAAATTGTTCATACCACCTAGATGGTCTTAAATACTTGTATACTACACGTACATACCCTCCGATTCGCGAGATACTCCCTACATTACGAGATACGATATAGGGTGTAACTACACCGAGTGTAGAAAAGAGGCTTCCTATATATATATATATATATATATATATATATATATATATATATAGAGAGAGAGAGAGAGAGAGAGAGAGATGGTTAATCACCATGTACTCATTGGTAGTGACACATTTAACTAGTCATTTACCCATTGACAATTGCTTGTCATCAACCCTTAATAAGCCTCAAATTCAAAAGTACAATTTAGCAAAAATAAGTTGGACTTGTCTGCTAAGTGGCGCGTCACATCACGGTCGTGCATCATAAGTCACACGAAAAATATGCGAATACACGCATGTGCATGTGTTAGCCAAAGTCCATTCATGCCATGTGTCTGAAATGGTAAAAATTTCACCTTATAAATTAGTTTTTTACCTTAGTTTAACAATATGGTATTAAACCATGCATACTTTAAAATTATAGAAAATTATGATTTATTTCTAATATATTATACATAAAAATGCTTTTGTTAGTAAAAAATGTGAAGCAAATAAAAGCGGAGGCCGGAGGGAGTAGTACGGAGGTGGCAGAGGGGTCACGTGGACGAAAATTTGCGCGGCCCTCCACTTCCACATGTTTACCAGGCTCCCAAGGACACTTGAATTCTAAAGTAGAGCGGCCGTCGAAACGAAAGCCGGCACCCTACTTGCTCCGTTTCTGAAAATTCAGAGGCGATCCGCTCCAAACTCGGCCGACTTTTCTCAACGGTGGGATCCGAAGTGCCCTGTGATCTCATTTGGCTTTTTTGTAGAAAGGTTAGGCGACACGGTGTTTTCAAAAAGTTCGGTAGTTTGGAGCCTGAACAGTACCACCATTGAGATTGGTCGTTCTCGCTAGCACACTAGCAGTGTAGCACCACCACTTAGTAGAAACCACGCAGACACACTTTGTGTGCTTGTGGTGCTCATATCACAGTCATAGTAGTATATGCATCCCTTATTTGCACCTGTTGTTTTGTTTGAGTAGTAGTGGAGGGAGAGTGCTTGTTGCTGTCCATCGAAAGGGAGGGGATGGACTCTTTTCTGACCAAAAGGGGCGAAATTAAGTATGCAAGTAGTGTACTATGTCTGGGTTTTTTCGGCTACGGCTTATAATTTATGACTGTGATCGATGGCTTTTGATTTTAACGCGAATACTTGTATAAACGTATTGAATGCCGATAAGTGAAAAGGAGAAGCCATTCCATTTATTTGTTTGGATGAAGCTATGACCTGAAAAGAAGGAAGCCTATGCCTATGCTAGGGATCTTAACCTGTGGGCTATTGGGTGTTAGGGGTTATGCCACTCACATAACTTTTTTCTATTTATTGAACGTGTTTTATATACAGTAAAATACAACTAAAATCTAGATGAAATATTACTGCCTGTTCTTAGGTTAATCGATAACTGTTACAGAAAATGCAATGCAACAGGCAATAGCAGTGGCAAGAGATATCAATCAGGTGATCATTAGCGGAGACAGACGATGTACATGCATACTTGTGATCACTTGATTAGTAATTCGGTATACAAGACACCCTTTTAATTACTATACTGGGTCCTGAATTTATACTACTACTATTACTACTTACTACTACTTTGGCCCCGTTCAATTCATCTTTTTCTGATGACTTTTAGTTTTTTGCTAAAATAACAGTATAGCGTCTGTTAGTTTTTCTAAGGCACTTAATTAAAAAAATAGAAATAGAAAACATTGTTATATCTCTACGAACAATGCAAAAAAGAGAGAAAAAATTATGTTAAAAAACTAACACCTTCCAAATGGCTTTGACCCTCTGGAAGCTAGAAGAAGCAAAACAAAAAAAAAAAAGAACGGGGCCTTTGTCTCCTTCTCTCATACAGGGTTCAGCATTGAACATGTGCCTTGCCTATCTCCAAATTTGTAGCACATCTTTCAAAATTTTGGTACAAAATTACTACTACTACTTGCGATTCTACCCTTTTATTTCTCCCTCTCCTTGTCCTAGGCGGGACACCTTTTGGCCCTGTTCCAACCCACATTGGCTTTCAACTTCATGAAGTTGATCACAGATTGGAACGAGTCGGCTTGTGCCACAGCTACTGAGAAGCCGCTATCGTGCGATCGAAGCTAGCAACCCCCGAGCGAATGGATAAGGCCGAGGCAAGCACCGACAATTTGCTCGCTCATGATTTCTCTCGCCACCTTTTCCCACTTCTGTTTCTCATGCTCACCCGCACTGACCATCGCTCCTGATCTGTTGCCCCAAACATCGACCCGTTCCACCGTTGGTCCTGTTGTTCCCCTCCGGCCTGGCCACCTCTGTCGGATCCGGTGAGGAAGCTCTTGTCCGTGGCCTACACGGTGCCCTCCGTCGTCGCTCACTCCGTCCTTGCTTCCAGCTCCCCCGTCGCTCCGGGCGTAGGTCTCGTCGTCCCTCCTTCGCCGTTGTTTCGGCCATCGCTCCTCCTCAGCGGCCTCTACCTCGATCGCTCCTGCCGTCTCCGCCTCTGGCTGCCACATTGAGGTGCGTTGATGTTGCTTTCGAGTTCTTGATTTTGATTTGCCATACTGTCAGCATGGGTTGTTGCTTCTGATTTGTTGCTTGCTATTGTCGCATGGGTTGTTGCTTTTGATTTGTTACTTGCTACTGTCGATAATGCTATTTCTCGATCTGATTTGCTGAGGATCCCTTTTGTTGCTCGGCTTTTTTGAACATGGCATGTGGTCTCTATTTCTTGATTTCTTGGTCAGAATTGCTTCTTCTGCATCATCGCAGATTGACAAGGTCGTGGCTATGTGGGGTGCAGACTGCACATGTGTTTTCTTGGATGTGCAGAGGAGGTCGCCGCACACAACCAGTCTTTTGGGTGTCTCAACACAAAATGTTACGACAACCTTTGTCGGAAGTTCGCCGAGTGCACTGGCCAGACTTACCTTCGGAAGCAAATGAAGAACAAGTGGGATAGCCTCAAATGGGATTATGTAGTATGGAAGACCTTGAAGATGCATGCTACCGGCCTTAGGGTTGATTCAGATACTGGCTCCATCGCCACTGATGATCGGTGTTGGGTGCATGCAGCCGCGGTGCATGCCCTTTGCAGCCCGCGTGTGTTCTTACATTCATTTTGTCCACCCTGGAATCTATCGCTCATTTCTTGCATGCCCAATTTTCTGGTTTGCAGGGCAAGTCCTCCATGCTTAAGTTCAAGAAAGGCCCCCTTGAAAACGAAGACCTCATGGAAGTCGTGCTCACAAGCGTGCATGCGTTCGACACACTACTGTCAGAGAATAAGGAGGACGTCCTTGGGATCGACCTGCACGGTGGTAGCGCAGGCCCGTCCCGAGGCAAGCAGTTGTGGCTATTGTTGTCTCCCGTGTAGTGACAACAAGAAAGGGACGCCCATTAACCGCAACACCGAGCTGAAGCGCCTTATCGACCTGTACAAGAATATGCACACCACAACAACTCATGCGTCTAGTATGCACGCGACTTCCCCTATGCACAATCCGGTGAGGGAAGAAATGTATTGACCGATGGCAATGGTCAAGGAGGCTAGGGCTGGAGAGGATACCGACAAGCATTACTATGGCAGTCAACTCTTCATGAAGAATGAATGCCGTGATAATTTCCTCACCATGAAACGTATGAGAGATGGCTCTGGTGGATCAGGAGGACATGGAGCCATCTACAGAACATGCTTTGACAAATGTCGTCCATGCTTTTGTGGTCAATGTTTCCACCGTTGTTCCATGTTGCACATTTGATTTTCATTATACAATTGAGTTGTTTTTCGCACTGCATAAACCACATAATTTGTTCTTGTGTCACGCACTATAATGTTATGCACTATTGTTTTGAACTATTAAAGTTTTCTCATAATTGTTTCACGTGCTTTCATTGCGTCTATAGTTGGTGTTATTTGTTTCGGTTACTTGGTTACAATTATGTTTAGGATATCTGTTTCGTCGGCCAATAAACATCCCTGAACTACTCATTTCGTGCAGAGATGAGCATGACAGGGTCAGGCAATGGAAGCAGTACAATGAAGATATCTCCAATGGCTCCTTCACGCTGCTGGCCTATGTCGCCTTCGCGTGCATAGATGATGACGCAACTTCGTCATCTAGGCCCCCACCAAGAATCCCTTTCATGATCAGGATTCAATGGGTACAACAGCAACTCGCTGCCAATCAGCGATGCTATGCGGCCTCAAATTTACTATACAAGTTTGCTCTAGAGAAGCACTTGTATTGTTCCTATGGACCTCTAGAACGTCTCAGTCCAGCAGGCTGTCTGTTAACCAGTTCGAGCACTTGGAAGGAATTATAAGTAGAAAGTTCAGACACGTGCTTAAGTGCGTGAATAGATTGGCTGCTACGAACATTCCAACTACTGATCCAATTTTCCAGAGTGTGCATCCCAGGCTATTACAGCAGAGGTGATGCGATTGCAGCATCGTTGGTGGCTTGTCGACTACTCATTGTGGATTATGCTTCTATGTACATTACAAATGTCTACGTGCCATATGAATTTTTTCGTAAGTCCCTCTGTACGTCAACATGGCCGCAGTGTTGATCAATGATTTCATTACGTATAACCTCTTGATTGTTGGGTTTTCTCAACCCTAGATTGATTCCATGTAGGCTTCCGATCTACCCTTTATTCCTCTGTCTTATCCGTGGTGTCGCTCACAATGCATAATGAGGCTAGAGACCTATTTATAGACTCCACTTCCAAGTGTTATAAAGTGACCCACCTATTTCTGGTACCCCGTGACACTCCTAAACCATGTCACCAACCACGATCTGACATGCCAGTTTTGTAGGTCTAAAATATATTAGTCCTGAGCACACATGTGTGAGTCATGCACCATGCTCAGATTATTTATGAGATCAATTCCAATCTAATCATGTGGGTCAATAGCCTGTAGAGCCGATCCTGCAAAATAAATCCAGCTATTCCGCCATGTGCTGTGCTCGGGTTAAACAAATGCAAGCATATCAAATTCTAGTAGACTTGATCTCAATAAATATATCTACCATATTCCAGCACAATCGTCCTCGGCACCTCGAGTATTAATTCATCGAGTAAAATTCCGCATCAAAATAATCTATATCACTTGCATCAATAATATGAATAATTCCACATTGAGTAAAACAAACAATAACCACAATAAATGTTGAAAGCCACATAAAAATCCCAACATCTCCCACTTGGCTAAAACATTTCAATCAATAAACAAAAGCCGCATGACTTAATCATGCTTAAACAAAATAATTCCTAACTAACTGGTTTAGCTAGTGGATCTTCCTTCATGTTTGACACGAGAAATCGCTCACAGATTTCTTACTCCGGGGTATAAGATGCGGGCATGCCAGTATACTAAAGTACTCAAAAATAAATAAACACAACAAAAGATAGGGAAAATATGTATTTATTAATTCATTTGAGAAGAACAAAATCACAAGTTCCCTTTATATATACGTGCTCTGTAGCCTGCTTTGTGTAGCAGATCTGACATAGATGATGTGGTGTCCTAGTTCCTAGGGCCTCGGAAGGCTCTTGGTTAATTACATCCGTAGGGTAAACTTGTAGAATACCTCTAATTAAGTTGTGCATTGGTCGTCATCTTCAGTCTTCGCTTTATGTTCTCCATGCCAATGATGAATGGCTAATGAAGGTGTGGGCGTTGGCATTATCCATAGCCTCGTCGGTCTATGGGGCCATTGATAGCGAGGTCATTACACTGACCGCGCTCGCCCGTGCCATTCGACCTCGTTGGCATCGAACGGACACAATGGAAGTGATTTGAGGTAATGCCTGATTAACGTCTAGCATGACCATCTGAAAATAATGGCAACAAGAATTGGTGTCGAGGACATATCAGTAGTCAAGGATCACATGGTCTAAATCCATCGGATGTCGCACATGGTCGAAGGTCATCACAGTCAAAATCCATTGAGAAATGCCTGTGGTCAAAATCCACAATGGTTGAAATCCATCGGATGTGCCTGTGGTTGAAATCCATCGTGGTCGAAGCCCACTGGGAGCGCTTTGTGGTCGAAAGTCACAGTGGTCGCATTCATCGGAAGATGCTCGTGGTTGACAATCACAGTGGTCAAAACCCATCAGCAGATGTTTGGGGTCAGAAGTCACTACGATCGAACTCATCAGAGAATGTCCATGGTCGATAGTCGATGTAGTTGAAACCCATCGAAAGACGTCCGTGGTCGAAACCCAACAGAAGACATCCGTGGTCAAAATCCACCGTGGTCGAAACCCAACGGAAGACATCCGTGGTCGAAATCCACCGTGGTAGAAACCCATCGAAAGACGTCTGTGGTCGAAATCCACCGTGGTCGAAACCCATCGGAAGACGTCCGTGGTCGAAATCCACAGTGGTCGAAACCCATCAGAAGACGCCCGTGGTCAAAATCCACCGTGGTCGAACCCATCGGAAGATGTCCTTAGTCGAAATCCACCGTGGTCGAAACCCATCAGAAGACGTCCATGGTTGAAATCCACCATGGTCGAAACCCAACGGAAGACGTTGGTTGTCGAAATCCACCATGGTCAAAACCCATCGGAAGATATCCGTGGTCGACAGTCACAGTAGTCGTAAACGTATTCGTAAAGTATCGTGGCATATAGGTCATAGGACGTACTCGTCGGAGTACTGTAGCACGTGGTCGTAGAACGTACTCGTACAGGTACTGTATCCCAGAGATCGATCATCACCATATCATTGTGGTCGTAAAAGTGCTATAGCACCATGGTCGAACATCACGGTATCACCATGGTCATGGGACGTACTCGTAAAAGTACTGTAGCACACTGAGTCGAACATGGTACTTATGAAGCCTGGTCGTAGGGGAGTACTCATTGGAGTAATGAAGCACCACGATTGAAAATCTGCAGTCGAAGAAGAATGCGTACAACGGGCGACCGATGTCAATATACTCATCAAGGGGGAGATTGAGAGACCATGTGAGGGTCATCCCATGTGAATGATGAGTAATTCACATTGGTTTACAAAAGTCGAGTTTGAGTCAGTTGGTTCGGACCTAGACGTTGCATGGTGTAACGGGCTAGTTCGGACTTTGGTCAAACTTAGTCGTATGGGTTAGGATGTATATTTTGATGATGCGATAGGTTTGGTCTTGATCATACTATTTGCGCGTTCATGTATCGAGCGGTGCTATTTGATGTGTTTTCTTGTCTGTGTGGCTGCAGGACATCGAGACGGAGTCGTGGAGAGACACGGTGGACCGGACTAGGCGCGGGTGGCGCTGAGGTCAGAACGGTCGTGATGTATCGAAGACGACGTGGACTCGACGTGGTTGCGAGGCGTGCGAGGCAAGGAGCACGGACGGCTCTCGAAAGGTGCAGGAGGGGCGAAACGGGAATTTCGCAAAGATGCACAAGCGGGAGCGAGCTCCGTTAGAGTTTAGCTGGCATAACGGGTTGGAGACCTGTTAGCCAAGGGCTATAAATAGAGGTGAGGGGCTGCATACCCCTCAGGCATTCCAAGGGAATTGAGAGATAGCTAGGGTTTGCTATAGTCAAAAGAATCTTTGGAGAGGTTGTTTTGCTTTAGGCTTTAGTTGTTGAGGGTTGTTGTGGGTAGCAGGGGTTGTCTCCCACGTCCTCCCTTCTCTCTGTGTATGCCTCCCAAGAACTAGTGAGAGTTCTTGGTGATTTTGAGGATTGAGAGAGTGGAGAAGAGTTGAGAGTCTTGTAATCTTTCTTCTTGTTTGAATGTACATGTGTATCGGGACTCCGTTGTACTCTTCTTTTCATATGAAATGAAAATCTGAAGCTTTTATCTATTATCATGTTTTGCTCTTCGTTACCCTTTGTGCTTGACTTCTTACGTTTTCGATTTCTTATTGGTTCTTGCACTTGAGGTGTAAAGTGGGTTGCTCTTTGATGGGATAGTGCCTCAAGATCATTTGATCGAGTTTTTCCAAGAGCAAATCAAGTCTAATCTCGGATTTGACATTTTAGGCTCTCTCTGTTTTTCTGTTCATCCTCTAAGGTTTCTTTGGAGCGAACAGTTCGAATCGCATTTCTCTCGGTTCTTTCGCTATTAGTTGTTTTATTTGCCGATTTGTCTTTTGATGCCAGGGAACATGGACATGTCCTCTTCATAGCTTCCATAGCTACAGGAGAAGGATTTTTGTTTACTGCAGAGGGCTATATATTTTTAAGGCACCATTCACTCCCCCTCTGTTGCCATTTCGGTCCTTCATCCTCGCCTAGCGGAATGCCATGGTCATTCAGCTTGGCTAGGGCACTTGCCACGCATTGGGGCAGAGGGACTTCAAACTCGGTGATTCAGAAAATGAACAACAATCTCGACGTTTTCGGCACCAAGGTTATGGGCTGCAACTCGGTGAGCCCTGGGGCACCTGATTAGTGGCGCTATTAGTAGCAGTCGTAGTCGCTTAGCGACATTGCCATCATAGCCGTTGTTCATCGTCTGCAGACAACCTAGATGCAAAAGGAAGAGAGGAGAGAGTGTTTTTTACCATTCTGAACACGGGATGCCATGTCCTGGGCTTGTATAGATCATTTCCTCGGGTCTTTCTATGGCTTCTCCTTCCTTCTTCTTTGGATCTTCTCCACGGATCTCTTCGTCGCGTATGCGTGCTAACGATGTTGGCGTATCTGCTCTTCGTTCTTCTCCTCCTCTCCTTCCATCCCCGCTTCCTCTTTTTTCCTCTCCCTTTTATAGGCGGGCAAGGTCGTGGGCCTCGTACGCGACTCCCACGCTGTTCTGATCATGACAGTTAAATTGAGACAAGATTCATGATCGACTACGGATTAGTTATCTTCCGGAACTTTGCTTTCCATATCAAAAGATTTGTTAAGGGTTACTTCCATCGGATGGGGATACAGTGCGATCATCTTTCCATTGCGAAGACCATGCATCCTGAATCAATCTTTTTCTTTCCGTCCCTGGGCATATGTTTCCATAATTAGCCACAAGCCTTGCAATCAGTCGAAAACATAGTCGTATAAGGCACGACGCCACGGTACTCGTGGTCATAATGAGGTGCTATGGCCAAAGCATCACAATTGACACAACGTGGTCATAACGGTTAGTTGACCAAACATATTCAACCCAAACGTAATCAAAGCACGTACTCGACACCCCATGTGGTTGAAGACGTGGTCGCAAAATGTGATCGTAGCAGGTGCTCGAGCAGACGTGGTTGTAGTATGTTCTCATCAAAACGTGGTCGTAGTACATGCTCAGTTTCAATGTGGTCGTAGCCAGTTCTCGAGCAGGCATGGTCATAGTACACGCTTGGCTTCAACGTGGTCGTATCAGACCTTGGAAGCTCATACTTAGGTGCTTTCGACCTCGTAGCCATATGAGACGTAATGCTTTGTCTTAAAAATGTTTGTACAAAAACTCGTCAAACAAATGGCCCCCACCACATTAAGTTTGATATGCAAAGTAAAACGAACTTGACTTGACGATACTATTTCAGATAGTCGATCGGGCGCCTCATTTACGATAGCCTTAACTCAAAATCCCTCCTGGCAACCAAGAAGCTTCTCTAAAACGGAAAGTATTGTTCATGTTGTAGTCAATTTCTTTTACCCGTGTCACCGACCGGCAATGTTAATACAACAACTCGGACCCTTTACATTGTTACACATATGAGAAGCTCTTTATATGAGCCCGTCGCCTGGGTTGTCTTCCATCATCATCAATTTGAGCGGACATTGCCGACTTTTCGAGCGAGCATCACAATTCATCTTTTCGCTTCTTATGACCATGGCGTGCGACGGTAATCCGCCAACCTCCGGCAAACAAGGGTCGGGCTCTTCAGCGAGACCTCAGGGCAGTCATCGTACCAAGCTTGCTGAGTAGTCAAAACATGCCGCACCTTCTGGCGCCAAACCACAGAGAAGGGGTCCATAGCGTTAGGGCCCACCTTATTCGTCAACCGATGGCCATGATGTGAGACATCCAAGTCGTACCTCTAACTTGACTAGCGGTCTTTCTGTTGGCTAGAAAGAAGGACCAACCACTGTAGGAAACCTGCACCTATTAGTCGATCGCCTCCATTTACCCGCCAAAGGAGTGACTAAAAACGTCGTTCTTCAGAGACTACAGTCCACACTACTGCATGTCCTCCATAGTTTAGTTCATCTTCCTTGAGTATCTCATCTGATGCGACGCTATCAAACTCGAAACATTCTTCTGATCACAAGGAGGAGCTGGCGGCACCTGCTACTACACCCGATGGCAAGGACCTGCAAGGAACTTCCGAGGTCTGTTCACCCCTTTCTCTTTTCGATAGAAACCTTATACATCACACTTTTTCTTATTGCGACATATTGGGATTAAGTGGCCGTATGTTAGCGTGAACATGTTGGAAGAGCTTGGCCTTATTGACGAGGGGACGTTTTAGGCGCTCCATGCTTCCGTACTTGATGAGACAATTTCCCCGTGTGCCGTGGAGACGTCCTTAGACAACGCCAGCCATCGAACTCCTCCTACCGAAGCATTGCCAGTTGAGAAGAAAGGGAAGCGCCCAGCGGAATACCATCTTGAGGAGGATAATGAGGGTCGCCCAAAGGCCTGGCTTTCCTGTAAGTACCTGCATGTGCCATTGATCATGAAAAGAAATAAACTTGATCTTGTCAAACCTTACTTTTCTTTTAGTTGATTCGGTTACTGCTCCTGCTGAGCCAGACTCGCGATCTGATCCTGCTGATTTGGTTACTACTTCCCACTTGAGCTATGTAGTACCACCCGGACTTACTTTACAGCATGGACCTTAGCCTTTCGCCTAGTTCTGCTCCCTTGCCATTGGCCGCTAACATTCTCTAAGCCACCTGCACATTCAAAGATCAAGCAACCATGTCGAGCACAAGTTCCATACACGAAACTCGCGTTAGTCAAAGCAATGCATCATACAACATGTATGTAACAACTCCAAAGTATTTGAGCAAATTCCTAACTTAAATACCAAACTAAACTCTCCTGAACCCTGCATTGGGCGGTCAGACTGCTAACCATGGCTGGTCTGACAACACTAGTCAACTCTGGTCAAACCCCGGTAACAGGAGACTCGGTTAGACTGCAACACCCTCGTCGGTCTGATCGTCCCAAAGCCAACGATCAGACTGCCCTCACAAGGACCGATCAGATTGCTCATGATTTCTCTCGTGCACATGACGATCACCTCTCTAAAAAATAACTACCGACAACTAATGGCTGGTGCGACCACTCACCTGTCTGACCACCAATCATGGACTAGCCAGACCATGCCTCGATCAGACCGCCAAAAATGGCTGGTCGGACTACTTAGCACCTAATAGCAAAAACAGAGATTGCAATAGACATAAAATTCAACTCAAACTTCCATAAGGAAACATAAGCACAATCAAATACATATCTTAGAATATATGTGCACTTTCCATGGTCTTACACATTGAATGCAGCAATTGCATCATCTTAGAATATGTGTGCACTTTCCATGGTCTTACACATTGAATGCAGCAATTGCATCATGCATGACAGGAAATTTGCCGTTCATTCAATCTGAACCGCTTGGCCTGCAGGGCAGCAGCTTCCCAGCAAAGGCATGCCTCGCCTATGTACGTACCTAGAAGAAGATTTCTACCTGCCCCATTGGAGGAGAAGAAAAGATGCTCACGTCATCGTATTGACATCAAGGTTTCTTTTTGTTCATTGGGTAGGAACATTCCCAGCTCATGCAAGAAGTTTCTCTCCCAGTCATGCACGTTTTCTATTCTCGATTGTCTGTTGCTGAGGGCTGGATAATTCGGTCTTTAACTTTGAAGCTAACTTGTCCAACGGTCTAGAAAGATAATTGGTCCAATCGTCCAACGGTCTAGAAAGATAATTGGTCCCAATCAAAATCTTTAGGTAGGTTAGCAGGTTGTTGCTGCTAGGTTTCAGTGTTGACGAGAAACTAGCTGGGTTCTTTTAAGCTGTGATTTATAACTTTTGGTTTAAAATTTTGAATTTTGGTTGTTTGCGTGAGAAAGTACGGAGAGAGATAAAACGTACGATTTTGATCAATATAAATGAAATCAGACCATTATATACTAAAATCGACTTATAGTCTACACTTTAAAAAGATACTTCTTTGAGAAATAGTTACTGTAGAAAAGCCAAGCTACAAACTCAAAAGAAGAGAGCCAAAATTTACAGTTTTCACATTGTCTTCAGCTGTTAGTGCACTATTGTTTCTGATTATGTGTACATCTCTATGGGATATGGTACCATCAAAATTGCACTTATATATATGTTCACTGTTGATTTTTTTCTACAACACATTCATAGTTGAAATTTAATGCACGTTTTTTTATGTGGACCAAACAATTCAATATACATTTGTCAAGAACCATGTAAAATTCATGGAGAAATGCATATGTTAAGAGTATTTTGTATTGGACATTGTGTGATTCCAAATGGCAACAAGAATGGCAGCTGTTTGGTGGTAGTGTTAGCCTAGCTAACTCTTGGGTGAGCCTAGCATCTACTATTGTTTGGAGAGATGACACATTTGGCTACTATTATTGGATGCAGGAAAATGCTGGCTAAAGCAAAAATGCAAGAGAATAATTATTACTATGTGGACTATTTGCTAATGGGTTTGTTCTTTTAGTCATGCTTATAGTTTTTAATGAAATTTTGAATTTTGGTGCATTGCATGAGATTACGGAGACAAAGATATTCACTTGCGATTTTGGTTGATACAGATGTTAGGCTTTTAACATGTACTACAATTAACTTGTAGATCCCGTCTTGAGAAAATACTCAATTTGAAAGTTATGTACTGTAGCAAAAGTCAAAAGCCGTTTTTAGAAGCCGTAAAGAACAGACCCAATATATTTTAGCAAAGATTTCGCATAATTAGGCTACCATGGTACATCAGGATCCGATGTGGACCCCATGGTATATACAATAATAATTCTTAAATATATCAACATGTCATCCATAGCATCTAAAGAAAAGAATCTGCAAGGAAGAAAAATGAGTTAAGTTACTATTTCAATCCATTACCATCATTTAACAGCCCATCTTTGAATAAATCAAACTAACCAAAACCCATCACTTTGGTCAAAGGCAGCAAAGAAACAGAGAAAGGAAACCACGCATAGAGCCAAAGAGGAAAAGGGAAAAAATGTTGCCCACACTATTATATAAAGCGGCGGAATAGATGAGAGGCGCACGTATTGCCCACACGTAATCCCTTCCCTCCCTTCCCATTCCCCCCCTAAAGTTATTGTCTTTTACGGCTTGGGACCAGGAGGTGGGGGTATATGTGTTGCAGCGCGAATTAGTGGCTGTTCCGGGTTCTTAAGTGCAAAAGGGCGTAACTGCTACGCGCACACGGGCCAAGAAGTGCGTGCGCTCCCTTCGCCTCGCCGCTTCGGGGTGGTGGGGTGACGACTCCGCAGCAGCTGCTCGATGAGGCCGCCGGAGGTGGCAGTGGCGGTCTTCGCCGCTGTCGTGGCGGTGGAGGCGCTGCTAGCCGGGGCGGCGGCCGCGGCGCCGTTCCCGGCGGCGCTGAGGCTGGAGCGCGCTGCCGCCGAAGGGGGTGCCCGTGGAGCACCTCAAGGAGCGGGACAGGGCGCGGCACGCCAGGAGGGGCCTGCTCGGAGGGGCGCCCGCCGTCGCCGGCGTGGTGGACTTCCCCGTGGAGGGCTCCGCCAACCCGTACATGGTCGGGTGGGTGAGCTGCTTCGCTTTTCTGTGTGCTGGTTCGGTTTGGTTGGGTTAGTTGTGTGTGATCGGTGGAAGCGTGGAAATTTCGAGCTTTTTTTAGTTTCTTCGTCTGGGTGTTGAGCTGAAATTGTTGCTTCTACCGCGGGTAGATCGATCTGTTTGTTTTCTTCTGTGTTCTCGTGTACCGGCAAAGATAGTTCTTTTTGGATAATGGGTGGCGATTCGTGGGCTTGGTTGCTTCAATTCTATCTGTTTCTCAGTTGAAAGCGCAATCGTTGAACGGTTTATACCCCTTGCTCGATGAATTCTTGCTGGTGGATATTGCGTGCATTATGCTAAGTTTTGGGCTACCTTTTCGCCCTCTTTTCGAAGGTTGTGGCGATTTTTATCCACGAATTTTCACCTTTTTTAACTAAATTGTTGCTTGGGAATGAGAACGGGTTGTTTATTTGGATTCTTAGATTCGTTTTAGTCGTCTTTTTAGTGCGACTATTCTGACTACTGTACTCTCTCTTTGTGCATTTGGTTTCTCGTTTCAATGTCGATGCACATTTGGGAGTCCAATTCTGATGCGTTTGCTTGCTCCAATTACCCAAATAATTCATTCACTAGAAAAAAAGAATCCATTTTTCGAAAGAAAAAGGAATTCATTTTATTATGCTTTGTTTCTCTTGGATCGTAGGTTTGCAGAGATTTGGTTGCCGATGACAGTTTGCTATTGTTGCTATCCTTGCTTTCTCCTTTGTGCTGCGGTTTGGGATCTCTCCTTTGTGCTATGTTTTACCTTATGTTTGTGCATTCAATTCAACCAAGGAAAACAAGTTCGTGGAGCAGTAGTCCAGTAAGGTGTAGAGACAGGGTTATTTAGATTGTAGAGGGATCTCTGTAATGCTAAGTCATGTGTCATCGATGGCTAGACACATTTTTAGTTTCCATTTGCCAGGCTTAAGAGAAGCAGTTTTGTTTTGCCAATGCTTGTGGTGAGCATATGCTAAGACCCCTCCACTTATCCTGAATTTCTGATTTTAGTTGAATTGCGTTTTAATGCCATAGGCCCTAGTTACATGTCTATTGTGATTGATGAACTCCCTTTAGGTAGTAGAATATCATGTATTTAATTTTTTACTGAATGTAGCAATGTATCTTATAAGCATGCTATTTCTTTTGGCCAATCCTCAAATTGGTTAGGACGCACATTTCAGTTTGTTTACCACTGTGCTGTGATCGATCAACCTCCTTTTTGGCATTACCATCTCACCATTCATGTCATTTTTCATTCTGCAACTGGGGTTTTTGTTATTTGAAATCGGAAGTATACTTTCTTTAGATCTATGATTTAGTGTACTCTTTGCAACTATTGTATCCTAAAGTTTGAATTTGCAGGCTCTATTTTACTCGTGTGAAATTGGGAAACCCACCAAAGGAATATTTTGTCCAAATTGACACTGGAAGTGACATCTTGTGGGTAGCTTGCAGCCCTTGCAGTGGTTGCCCGACATCAAGTGGGCTCAATGTGAGGCATCTCTTGTCCTTCTATTTAAGAAGTGCATGTATTTTCAGCAATTTTTTCTCCCTTGAGATGGAATTACCTAATAGCTAAGAAGCTCCTATCTGATTAGATAAATACTTTGTTTGTTCTTCAGATTCAGTTGGAGTTCTTCAACCCCGACTCTTCATCAACATCATCCCGGATATCATGCTCGGATGATAGGTGTACAGCCGCCCTTCAAACAGGGGAAGCAGTCTGCCAAACCTCGAACTCCCCAAGCAGCCCATGCGGTTACACTTTCACTTATGGTGATGGAAGTGGAACGTCGGGGTACTACGTGTTTGACACAATGTATTTCGACACTGTCATGGGGAATAAGCAGACTGCCAATTCTTCCGCCTCTATCGTTTTCGGGTACAGTTTATATCTTTTTAAATTCCCTATCAGATAATGGAAACTTACCATTAATAAATGACAAAATTTTACTCAAGATACCATTAGAAACCTAGCTAGAGTGGTGCCAATGTAGGAGAGTTGACATGTTGTTGGTCCTTGACAATGTGAAATTGTGAACCATTTACATGTTAACACTTTGTGGCACAGGTGCAGATAAAGTTAGATCTTTTTGTTGATTGGGTTGGTACAAATGATGGATCTAATGGCAGCAAACTGTCAATGTCCTAACTAGCAGGTTGCTTGTTACTTTTGCAAGCATAGTTCTTTTCCTTGTTGTCATCCAGGAGAACAGTCGTCACTAGAAAAGTGTCAATTTCCTTAATGGTCAACCAAAACAAATGTTGGAATGTTTATATTGCTTTCTTTTTCATTCTGAAGCAAAAAGATGTTGGCATTCAATGGGAAGTATCAGTACATCCTTTGCTGTCAATTGATTAAATTGGCTATCCTTTGACATGTATACTGCATCATGTTAATGGCCTTGATGCTATGTCTACAAAAGGTTGGCCTAGTATGGATTGTTTTACTGGTGGGAGTCTACAGAGTTGAGCTGGTTTTCTTAGTTTAGTTAAGCTGTGCGCTGGTGCAATGTTTAACTGGTGCATGCCCAAGCCCTCCCATGTCACCGTGCGATTGCCGCGGTGAAATGAGATTGTTTTGTTGGTTAAGTCCCAGAGGATTGGTCCCAATGTCTCCAACCACTGGACGCCGAGTACCAGGTTGAACTCCTCCAAGGGGATTGCGTACAGTTGATGGCGAAGTCCTCATCTCCAACCCTCAGATGCATGGCGCGGCCCTGACCAGAGCTCTGGACGCGTTCTCCATTTGCAACGGTGACTTGAAGACCATGGCGGGGCTTCAAACTGATGTTGGAGTGCTGTGCCATCTCCACACTGATGAAGTTATGAGTCGATCTGGTGTTGAGCAGGGCCATGAGAGGTACGCTCGCCAGAGTAACCCTGATCTGCATCATGCACGAAGACCGGGGTTGAATGCCTGCCAAGGCATACAAGGAGATGCTTGGGTCGTCGATGTCGATGGTGCTGTCGTCTTCATCGTCTTCTCCCATACTTGGCGCGATGAGAACAAATAGCCTCCGACAGTTGTGGCCCGGAGTATATTTCTCTTCGCAATTGAAACAGAGGCTGGCCTCGCGCCGTGCTGCCATCTCGTCCGGCGTGAGACAGTGCCGGCGCATGGGCGGCCGTGAAGGCCGTGTTGCTGCCAAAGACCCCGCTTGGTTTCCCGCTTCCACCGCCACGATTGCTGTAGGGGCCATGGCTGGCGGAGGCGCAGCGGGTGCGGCCGGTGCTACTCTGTTATTTGCCGCTCGATAGATGTGCGCTGTCTGCGGGTCGGCCCGCCGATTCTCCCTGGTGACCATCGCTCGTACGCCCGTACCAGTGCCATTGCCATCTAGAGGCTGGCCGGATTTTGAAGCTCTACATCCGTGTGGATTGGCTCCATCAAGCCCAGTGTGAAGAGCTGCACCTGTTGACGAGGTTGAAGATGTTCTGCGCGGCAAAGTATCGCCAAGAAGCTACGCTGATATTCCTCCACGGTTCTGGTTTGGCGCAGCTCCTTGAGTTCGCTGAGGGGGTTACGTCAGATGGATGGCCGAAACCTCAAATTCATAAACTCCTTGAAATTGCACCAGTTCGGCTCGCCCTCATCACGCTCAAGCTGGAAATACCACTGTTGCGCGGCGTCGGTCAGATGGTACAAGGCGAGCCAAACCTTGTCTGCTTCCGCCGTCTTCTTCCCTCGGAAGAATTGCTCACACCGCTGCAGCCACCCAAGAGGATATGCTTTGCCGTCGTACGACGGAAACTCTAGCCGGTGGTAGCGTGGAGGCTGCGTTCCGTCCGCCCTTGCTGCTGTGGTATGATTGACTCCCTGGCTGCCGCCCGGCAGGGACAGCAATCCTTCGCTTGGCCTCTTCTCCAAGTTCACCACGCGGTCACGAACTCCGGTGAGTTGTTCCTGGAAGGATGTCATGGCGCGGTCCATGTTTGTGGACATCGCCGTCAGTTGGGCCAATTGTTCCGTGATGGCCACCAGCTGCTCAATTTTGGTTTCCATCTTGGCGCCGGGGATCGTCGGCTGATACCAAGTTGTCACGGCCCGTGCCTAAACGCAAATCGTATTTGTGGGAGACGGGAGGCTTTGGTCTGGTGCCGTGATAACAGAAGAAGGCGCAGAGGATTGCGCAATGGGCAGAGGGAAGAAACAGAGGAGGGGGTAAACAATAGATTGATTCTTGATGCCATCTGATGATGGTTTACTTCTCCTTAAATAGGACTCCTGCCATAAGGTAACAGAGTCCCTAACTCTCTCCTAAACAATCTTACCTTTCCTAAACAAACTCATCTTTCCTAACTTCCTTATCTTTCCTAAACTTGCGCCTAACAATATATCATTAAACCGGATTTGCCGGACACTGGAGCTGCCGGCGCCCTGGGCCTTAGCTGCTGACAGTGGCGGAGAGAGGGGGGGGGCTGGGAGGGGCCTGGCACCCCCCAAGTTCTTGTAGCCTGCACAACCTGTATGTTAGAACATATTTTGCTGCTACCAACGCAAATTTGTCTGCGATAACCTCAGTTAGCACTCCATTGGCTCATGGCTCATATATATATATATATATATATATATATATATATATATATAAACCAATCTTGTTATAAATTGTGACCTATGCAATAGCTATCTTGTAGCAAGAGCTCTCAGGTCACTTCTTCTGCTTCAATTGTGACTCAGCTATTTCGTACACAAACTGATTTAATCGAAATGTTATGTTAGCACCTTCATGAAACTACAGAACCGGAAAAGAGTGAATACGAGTTATCCATTTATTTGACTTGTCTGACTCTTGAGTATGAGATCCAGTTGGAATCATTACAACATTTTAGTAAGCAGGCTTGTCTGTACTATGAACATAAATAATGGGATACTTGAAGCATTACAAAATTATACAAAAACATATCTATAATTTTGTCATATATCAAATGTAAAACAGCTACTTTTGCTCATATGAAGCAAAATATCAGATATTATAGTCGAAGTTTCTTTCCCTAACTTGAGAATATCTCGGATAATCCTACATTAGTGCTCAACTATTTCTATATTACTCTGTTATGTGACTATTGGATCGGTAAATCCGGCATAATTTATTGGTTCTACTCTACTTATTGTCCATGTTGACCCCCCCATATCCAATTCCTGGCTCCGCCCCTGGCTGCTGACGTCCTGGGCCTCCTGGTATAGTAATTTCCCCACATGACATTAACTATGCATTTTGGTTGCAATTTTGTTTAGTAATTACCTTAACAGTGAAGTTTGCTGCCTCACATGGTCAGTAGAATTTCTTCATCGGCTGATGGATGTAATTCCTTTGAAACAGATGTAGCAACTCACAGTCAGGAGACCTGACGAAGACAGATAGGGCAGTTGATGGGATTTTTGGGTTTGGACAGCATCAACTGTCTGTCGTTTCACAACTGTACTCTCTTGGGGTATCCCCTAAGGTGTTCTCCCATTGCCTGAAAGGTTCAGACAATGGTGGTGGCATTCTTGTTCTTGGTGAAATTGTGGAGCCAGGATTAGTCTATACTCCACTCGTTCCATCACAGTAAGTTTCTTTTCATGGAATTACTTCGAGTGTAGAACTTCAGAATTTTGTATCGCTCACTTATTTTCAATAGCCATACTTATTTACCTGCATAATGATCACTGCAAATGTAATAACAGATTCGGTCTTATCCATTTTTTTATCTTTGTGAAATACTTGTAAGGTGATTTTGTTTGTACAATCTTTAATTTGCCAACATTAAGTGCGCATCTGTTTTTTCTTCTTTTTTTACTTTCCCGCATTTTTTTCTGAAGAAACATGTGTTTGCCTTGTGTGTCCAGAGGCCAACGATGTAGCTAGTTTTTGTTCTGTGGAGTGTGGACTCTACCATTTCTGGTGACAAGAAATTTTGGAACCTCCTGAATTCTTGATACTAACTACTGTTTATGTGTTGCAATTTTCAATGAAATATAGGCCCCACTACAACTTGAATATGGAGAGCATTGCTGTCAATGGTCAAAAGATACCCATCGATTCTTCCTTGTTTACAACATCAAATACACAAGGAACAATTGTGGATTCCGGAACAACACTAGCATACCTTGCAGACGGAACCTATGACCCATTTGTTAGTGCGGTGAGCTTCATACAACACACTTCATTTATTTTCTAGAATAACCAATATGTGACGAGTCTACATTACTAAACTAACTTAATTATGTGATTATTAGTCCTAATGATTCATATTTACAGATAGCTGCTGCAGTCTCTCCATCTGTACGCTCTATTGTCATCAAAGGGAACCAATGTTTTCTTACTTCCAGCAGGTTTTCTTCTTCTTTCTGAGAAGAAAATTAACAGCTCATGTCCTTCAGAATGTTGAATTCCTTACATTTTTTTTCTTTTCTACCAGTGTTGACTCGTCATTTCCAACGGTGACACTATATTTTATGGGTGGTGTTGCAATGACAGTGAAGCCAGAGAATTATCTTTTGCAGCAGCCTTCTATTGTAGTACGTCCAGAAGCCTTTTGCTGCTGCCCTTGTTAAACTTCTTTGCAGTTGCTTATCTGGCTAACTGTTTCTGGGCGAACTGTGCGGACTTCTCTGATGTAATAATATCGTATCATGGTTTGCAGGAAAACAGTGTATTGTGGTGCATTGGCTGGCAAAGGAACCAGGGTCAGGAAATAACTATACTCGGAGGTTAGTCATCTTGACTTGAATTAGCTAGTGTGCTCTTGAATTAGCTAGTGTGCCATTCGGCCATGGATATCTGAAATAAAGTGAGCTGTTAAACAACAATGTCACGTGAATGGTAAACGTACGCAAGTCTGCAACTCGAGCGTATTCAGGCTTGGACGAGTGATGTGTGATCTAGCCTTTTCAGTACATACATTTTTTTTTCTGTAACCCCTAATATTGTACAGATATGAACACTGACTAATTCCCTCATGCAAACATTGACTGACCAATAATTCCTTAAGTACTAGCACCACGCTAATAATTAATCATTTAACTATCTGCTGCTGTCCATAAATGGTCCCAAGCTTGCGATGCAATGCCTCTCTCAAGCCTGGTGTTTTCTTGCTAACTGTTTGGGCCCCGTTTGTCGCAGATCTTGTTTTGAAGGACAAGATATTTGTGTATGATTTGGCAAACATGCGCATGGGCTGGGCAGATTACGATTGTAAGCACAAATTCCTCTACGCCATGCATTTCGACCATCAATTCCTCTAGTTGGTCGTCGTCATCCTCGCAACTAACATGTCTTTCTTTTGTCAGGTTCGTTGTCGGTTAACGTTACCACATCATCAGGGAAGAACCAGTACGTGAATACGGGCCAGTTCGATGTGAACGGGTCGCTGCGGCGCGGCGCACCGTCATACAGCGGCCTGATACCTACCGGAGTTGCCGTCTTGCTTGTGCATATGATCGTTTTTGGCGTTGTCTCACGTAGATAACAGACGGGCTAACTGACTCGACATTGTGATTCCATTCTTTATTAGTGTATTCAGACGTCGGCGTCGCCGCCGCCGCACCCGATCCCACGAGCTAATGAGTTGCCATGCATGAGCATTGTTACTGTACATACAGAGTACAGACAGAAAAAAAAAAGTTCGTTGTTCATGTAGCACGGCCTCCCCCTTCTTTTGTCAATTCCACTCTCTCTTGGCAATTCCTTATTTTGCATTATATCGGCTATTAGTTTTTTTAGCGTACTTAAATTTAAAAATAGAAAATGTTACGTTGTCAGAGACAATGAAAAAAACCAAAGAAGCTAAAAAAAAGTTAGAAAAAGATAGAATTAAGAGGATAAAAGCCTAAAAGTTTAATACCAATAGAACGGAGCCAAATACGTGCTAGTGTGCTATGAAGTCTGAACACGCTTTGGCTTGAATCGTTGTCCTCGAATCCTTCACCTGATTGTGGATTCACTTTGTTAACCCAGGTGTCTGCCAAGTCACCTTGTGCAAAAATACGCTGATAAGGCACGAACGAATACACGTTTTTTTACGAGGCTACAACAATACAATTCCGGTGTCACGAAAAATGGTAACAGCAGATACCGAGTCGAGAAACTGCCGGTCATGTAGACAGCTAGTACTCCATAGTAGGGAAGAGGGTTCGTGGGTTTATGGGGCTGCTTAATACGGCTGCAGTTTACGATTTTTAGCTGAAATATTTGAATTTTAGTTGATTGTGATAGAGATTATAGAGAGATATATCTGTTTGTGATTTTAGTTGATATAGATATTAGGTTTTTAACGTGTACTATAATTAATTTGTAGACCCCGTTTTAAAAAAATACCTCATTTGAAAGTTAATTACTATAGTAAAAATCAAAAGCCGTTTTTATAAACTATAAAGAGCAGGGCGTATAACTGAACCCAGCGTGTGTTCAATCCTGACGGCAACTAATACTCCCTCTATTGTTCAATCCTGAAGACAACTAATACTCACCCTATTCTTTTCAACTCACCTTTTTTACTTCTGTCCATCTTGAGATGCCATCTTAATCTATCTTTTTTATAATTCTACACTAAAATATACTAATAAAATTATAATATTATAAAAATATTTTATAATAAATCTAATGTTATCGATTTTATATAGCTAAACAAGATAGAATTATTAAGATGCAGCCATGGTTGTCACGGCGTTGCCTAGGCGTCGCCTAGTCCCGGCTGCTGGAGGGGGACGCCGAGACTGGTCGCCTCGCCTGCTCCCGTCGTTGACGCCGATCTTTGGCTTGCTCCCGCCGTCGGCATCGATCTCCAGCGGCGCGGGGAGGGGAGGCGGCGGGGAGAGAGAGATGGGGGAGAGAGCAAGAGCCGAAGAGCAGTCGACAGAGGGACTGGCTGGCGGCGGCTAGGGTTAGGAGATCAGGTGCGAGGAGTTGGAGGCGGTGAGGGGAAGGAGGCGAGGGGAGAAGGCGGCGGGGAAAGGATGCGGCGGACGGGGGAGACGGCAGTGGGATGAGGAGGCAGCACGGGAGAGACGGGAGAGAGAAAAGTATGAGGGGGTATGAGAGGAGTATTGGGCTGACGGGAGACTTCGTTGGCTTCATATATGTACCATATGCATGTACACCGCTGGATATAGCGCTCGCCATGGCGTCACCGCAGCGTCACCTAGGCGTCCAGACGCCCCTCATTCGTCGTGATCGTCGAGTCCACTGTGACAACCATTAGGGGTGGAAACGGATCGGATACGGTCGAATAGTCTCAAATACGAATACGGATTCATATTTTAAAAACGGATACGGATATGAATTCGATCATTCTCGAATACGAATCGAATGTCGTAACGAATACGAATTCGAATCGGATATATGCTTAATTCGGTCGAATATGAATATCCTTCTACGAATGTTGTAATCGATCGGTTTTTCCGATTAGCGGTTTTAAATTCAAATTTTGACATTTAAAATTTCTCAAAATATGATTTCCACAGTTCAGATTTTTGGCACCATTGTTTATTCGCACATGTAGCCTACACAGTAGCAATTGTATCCATCGACCAAAACTGTAAACATCACCTGGTTCTGTAATGATCTTAGATTCCTGGAATTCAGGCGCTTTATAGTTTAGTAATGCACGTATCCGACCTGACAAATGGCAGCAGCCACCGCCACCGAAATGGCAGCAGGTAGAAGTAGTCGCCGGTCGGAGTGTACTAGTTGAGGACTTGAGATCTTAGCTCCTGAGGCTTGAGTACTAGTTGAGCGAAATGAGGAGTGTACTAGTTGAGTTCTTGGCTCTTCCTCTTCCGCTCTTGGCTCTTGACGCTGTGACGGAGACATGCTACTTCGCTGAGTTCGCTCTTGCTCGCCAAATCGCGCCGCCAGACGCCAAGACTCGCCACTCGCCGCCAGCGATCGCCAACTTGCCACGCCCGGACTCACGCTTTCGGTCTCGGACGCCTACCGGCCCAGACTCGCCACTCGGCACTCGGTGTCTCGGTTGATCGAATGAGTAAATGACTCGTGAATACTGAGTTGTGACTCGTGACTCCCGCGTGGCCACGCGTGACTCCCGCCTTGGCGTGCCATTCGCGCCATGACGAATTGGCGATTGGCGAGCCGGCGCCCGGCGGCAATACGAATACGAATATGAATACAAATATGAATACGGATGTTCTCGAATACAAATGCGAATACGAATACAAATATTTTCGAATACGAATACGAATATTCTCGAATACGAATGCGAATACGAATATTCTCAAATACGGATACGAATATTGTTGAATACGAATACGGATTTTTGCTTACCACATTCACATTTTCTCGGATACAAATATAGGATAAAACGAATTATCCGTTACCGTTTTCCACCCCTAACAACCATGGATGCAGCAACAGCACAGACTACTATTAGTACTGTGCAACATTGGAAACGCGTACGCTGCACTATCGTGTAGCCGTTCGATGGGGGAAAAACCACGGTCTGGATTAATTACGGATGGGACCCTTCATTTCGCTCCCTCCCTCTGACCTAAATTTGCTTCCCGCCCATCCCTCTCCCCTCCCAAGAAAACCCACATTACGCGCGCGAGAGAGAGAGGCGAGGCGGCGCCGGCGGCAATGGGGATCCAAGGGTTGCTACCGCAGCTGAAGTCGATCATGGCGCCCATCGGAGTGGAGGAGCTGAGGGGGCAGACGGTGGCCGTCGACACCTACTCCTGGCTCCACAAGGGCGCGCTCTCCTGCGGCGACCGCCTCTGCAAGGGCCTCCCCACCTCCAGGTTCCGCTCCCGCCTCCTCTTTCTTGGACCCAGGAAGAGCAGCTCCGACCCTGATAGGGTTTCTTGATCCATTCCTCCGATTGCCGAAACCTAATCGACGGATCCGGGAAATGTAGTTCTTTGCAATGGATTTCGCTCCCAATCCCTCAACACGTATTGACAGCCGTTCGGAGTAATGATCCCACCAATTCGATTGCTTGGTCCAGCCAGGAATTTCTTGAGTTGGTTATGTTGTTTAGGTGCAAGGATACCGGGGTGGTTTCTTGTTCTTGTTATCTCAGGATTGGGGAAAGGAAATGTACTGCATTTGTTTGCCCCTAATAATGGCAGTACATTTACCCATTTTTTATCTGCCCCAATTGCCAAGATTTCTTGTATGTTTAGGTTCGATCCAATAAACCTATTTGGGGGAAGATCTGGCGCTGCTTTAGTTCCAAGAATACACCATTTCAATTCTTTGTTGGGAATAGTCTATGCACGAAAGGTTCTATAAACATTAACATTAGCATTGCTGGCTTTTTTGTACTGGGATATCTTCTGATGCATTTGTATTTTGGATGTCATGAAATCATAATGTAAATGACCATAGAGATACAACTCCAATTCATTATCACTTTTGGAGTTTACCACCACAAACTCACCTGTGTTACCCTCCCTGAATTTGAACCAGGCATATCGAGTACTGCATGCATAGGGTGAACTTGTTGCAGCACCATGGCGTGAAACCAATTCTTGTATTTGATGGAGGTCTTCTGCCAATGAAGAGCGATCAAGAGACAAAACGTGCAAGGTATTCTCTTTTAGGGCTTCAGAAAGAACCTAACATGTTTCAGCTGCCAAGGAACATTAACTCCTTACATAATGTTAAAGTAATTGGCATTTGGGATTTTACATATGGGCTGTAGTTATGGTCTGCTGGGGCTTTCTACCTATATAATGCAGTGTGGTATTGCTACCAAATGGTGGATAGGTTAAGGGGCGCTCCAGCTACTCTTTGCTATTCCGATGCATTTTATTTTCGTTTTATGAGTTATTGGATGCTAAGCATGCCATCATTCAGGTCACGAAAGGAAAATCTTGAGCGTGCCAGGGAACATGAAGCAGCTGGGAATTTGCGTGCTGCTTTTGAGTGTTATCAGAAGGCTGTTGACATTACGCCTAGAATTGCTTCTGAACTGATCCAGGTACAGATGTAAATTCCATGTAATGTCACCAACTGGTTACCACCTATTTAAAGAAGTTTCTAACACGAATGGGAACATTTGACCAGACTTGTCTAATTACTGTTTCAAAATATGCAACGCAGGTACTGAAGCAAGAAAAGGTTGATTATATTGTTGCGCCTTACGAAGCAGATGCGCAAATGACATTCTTGTCTGTAAACAATCTTGTTGACGCTGTAATCACGGAGGATTCAGATTTGATACCATTTGGCTGTTCTAGAGTAAGCACACTATTACAATCCTTTTCTCTGCCCTCATCATCTTCCATAACCCTTTCATTACTCAAACTAGATTTGCCTTCATAGCTTGTTGTATGTTCTCTCTCTTTTTAGAACATTGTCATATGTTCTCTAATTTACATGTTTCTTGTTCTAATGTGCAGATTTTTACATGTATCTTGTTCTAATGTGCAGATTTTTACATGTATCTGGTTCTAATGTGCAGATTATTTTCAAGATGGACAAATTTGGGCAAGGTGTTGAATTTCAGATTACACGATTAGAACGAAACAGGGAGCTTGACTTTAATGGGTTTACGAAACAAATGTTACTTGAGATGTGTATTTTAAGTGGCTGTGACTATCTTCCGTCATTGCCAGGAATGGGTGTGAAACGAGCTCATGCACTCATCCAAAAGCTTAAGAGTCATGATAAGGTAAACCCTGTTTTCTCTGTGTCTGTTGCACGCTCTACCTTCAAATCTAGTTAGAAAGAATTGTTTCATGAAAAAACCAGAAAAAAAAGCGAAATAGCCTTCCTGCAAGACCTACCAACGTAAACCTAAGAAAAGGCCAGATATGCATTATGTACAAGCAGAACAAATAGTTTAGACAGCTACAAGAGGCAAAACAAAAAAATTATTGCTCCAACTTTCATCAAACTATTATCTTGTATTTAAGTTATTTAATCCATAAAACGTGTTGTGCATATGCAAAACATGATGATTGGCACCTCATGATGTCATATAGCCCCCTTTTCTTTTCCATTCACGAATGAGAATTTTGGTTTAAATTATCATGCATCCAAATGAACAATAAGGGTTGAGCTTGTAGTGCGATGGTGTGCAGTCTCTTTCTAGCTTGACAATTTAGGAACTTTTCAATAAAGTTAATGTCATGTATCATTTCAAGGTAATCAAGCACCTGAGGTACAGTGCTGTTTCTGTTCCACCTCAATATGAAGAGAACTTCAAAAAGGCAATCTGGGCGTTTCAGTTCCAAAGGGTCTATGACCCTGCGACAGAAGATATTGTTCATTTGTCGGGCATTCCTCATGACCTCAGTGAAGACTTGGACTATTTGGGCCCATATCCTTGGCAAACTTATATAATTAGATATTAAAGCTCTTTCATACGATAATCCATTGTTTTATATACTGTGTAGATGGATTTTCCTCCTTTATTCAGTCATTGTGTCTAATGGCAATTGCATTTAGTTGAATTTAGAAATAAGTTAAAGGCCTTTCCATGCCACTATATCTCTCAGTAATTCCAAATTTTTTAGACCCAGAAGAAACTCCACTTTCATGCATTAGAGTTTTTTCTTAATTGGTTTATACATGGTTACCACAGACTGTTGCTAAAGGCATTGCTCTGGGGGACATTGATCCAATTACAAAGGAACCATTTGAGGTAGTGGTCTGTTTCCCTTTTATGATTTAGTTCTTCTCGCCCTTCTTTCTTTCAGAAGAAAAATCTTATATCAATGTAGATTTATGTGAAAGTTATGATTGTTTTCCCTACCATATGCTTTTCTAGTTGGTCATTTTGGTTTGCTGGTGCTTTGTTCTTCCAAATGTAACTTCATTCCACTCTGCTTCTGAGCCCTGTACAGGTACATGCACACACATGCACAAAGAAAAACACGGCATAATTACATGAATACACTCAATAATGAAGTCATGAATAAAAACAAACAGGAGGGCTTTTGGAAATGGTTGTCGGAGAAGTCTGAGCAGAGCATTAGATCAAGTCCAGTAGAAAGAGATAATGGGGGGAAACAAGAATATTTAGTTAGAAAATAGATATAGGTTCCTTGAAAAAAGAAAGAAAGAAATGGATTCAGGTGGGGAATCTCTCCCTGCGTTGACCGGTGTTCATGGTTTTATGTTCCTTTATTTGGCATCCCTTACTGACTGTACTATTTTGGTGTCATTTATTATCAAAGCTTACCATCATGCACTGAGTTGTAATGCAGGACATGCAATTACCAACATGTAATTGTAACTTCTTTTCTTGATTGTCTTGTTGAGATTCCCATTGGTCTCACTTGTATATACCTTGCAGGTGAAAACTGACTGCAGTGCACCTGCTGTTGATAAAGTTTATCCAATCAGAGAGTCTATTGTTCCTTCAAATGGAAAGAAGAGGCTAGATTTGCCTGTGCAGAAAAACATATTGACAAATTACTTCTGTATCCTCTCAACAAATTGTAATTTTAATCAAGAAAACTTCTCATCAAGCAAGTTTACTACAGTGAACTACTAGCTGCATGTATATAATAAATTCACAATTATGGAAGTGCCTTGGACTAGATATCTTCGTACTTTACATGTTTTAGATCATTTAAGAACAATTTATATTTTCCCCCAATATTTGGCAGATGAAGGTGAATAGGTGTACAAATATTTAGTATGCTATCAATGTTCATACCAACTTTTTGTTGGGTTATTTTGCATCATTTGTACACAATGTGTAACTGTCCATTGAACTATCCTTGACTTCTGGAAGGCTTAGCATCACTTGAGGCAAAACGGAAGTTCAGGGCACCTAAAGTTACACCTAAGCAACAAATATTGAATGAACCTTCTTTGCCCAGTCCTCAAACTGAAGACTCTGGTACCCCTGATTCAATTGAAGATACTAGCTTGCCAACAAATAATATCCAAGCCTCTCAGTGTAGTTCTGAGCATTTTAGCTCTGAGCCCCCTCAAGATGATTCAATCAATGCTGCCTCTCAATGTAGTTCTGAGCATTTCAGCTGTGAGTTCCCTCAGTATGATTCGGCCAGTGTTTCACCCAAGTGCAGTTATCATGATATTGGCAGTGATCCTTCTTTAGAGGATCAACGCATTGAAGACACAAAGGTATTTCACATCACTTTATTGCCTAAACATGTCCAGTGCTCTCCTAGTCCTACCTTCCTACAGCGATCATATTTCTGTTGTCCTCAAATTTTACTTGTATTATCCAGGTTGAGGTCAACTATTGCAACAGAAGTACAATACCAGCAGGTTCTTGCTTAGAGAGTAAGACCTCTAATTTATGTAGTTCATGCATGACTTAATCTGCAAATCATGTAAAATTTATGTAAAATCAAAACAATTTGGGATTGATTTTAGTAGTTTATATGTGTTGGTTTTCTGTTTCTAGGAAAGTTTCCTGGGATAGCACAGCCATTTTTAGTTTCACACAACACGGAGCCATCCAGACCAGTGCCACATTATACCGAAAGCAATGTGGCCTCTACTAATAGAAATCTTACTGTAAGGAGTTCATATTTCAAAACGGTAAATAAGAGGGTTTACACAAATCAAACAGAAGAGTTAGATGGCGAAGATAATTGTGAGACTGGTAATTGCACTCTTACTGGAGATCAACTAAGGAACCCTGGAGGTATATTGAAGAGGAGAAAACTTTGCGATCTCCAAAATTGTGATGACGTAAGTGATTTTTAATTGTTGTTTTATCATTATATGGCAGCTAGTAGTTTCTACCATGGTACATAGCTGGTCTTAAATACGCTGTTTGTGTAGGAAACATTGCAGCCAACTAGTTCTCGTGAAAGTCCAGTTGTTGATGAAGGTAATAATTCTACCTTGTTTTTATTTTCTTCTCCTTGTTTCTGTTTGAGAATATGGACTTTTTCCTTGTTTAGTTGCTATGTTGGATATGATTCTAATATGTACTAAAAAGGATTGCAAGAAGCATCAGCTTCTGTTTGTCCTGTGCATGCAATTTGAGGTTATATTTCACTTTTTTTCGTGCTTGCGGATGTCATGCATGTTTCAATAATGTTTGACAGCTTCACAATCATTTCCTGGAATGCTTTTCTTTTTGGCATATGAAGCTTTCATAATTTGTTAGTTATGGTTCTTTAAGTCCCAAGCAAAGTTCAGCATTTTGCAGCTACTCAAGCAAGCTTACTGCTCTATATTCTGTCTTAGGCACTTCTCAATCTTCATTCTCCATGTAATTCTTCCTGTATTATAGAATATTTATGTTCCACAATGTTGTGGTCGGTGGTTGGGTACGGGTCCGAAGACCAGGATAGGGTACTCGCTCTCATCTAGCTACTGGCAGAACTCTTCCCTGACATGGTAGAGAGGCTCTGAAGCTTGATTTTAGAAGAAAAGGGAGATTAGGAACTTTGTTTATTCATTGTTTGATTATGAATGATAAGACTCTTCTCTTTATATAGATGAGGTTAACCCCTAGTAATATGGAAACTAACACAATCTAATGCAACCAACAAACTAAAGATAATATCATATCCATACTATCTAAATATAAATATATACATCTATCTATTCCTACTATGAAGATATGTATCTAATTATTCCTAATACGAAGATATGCATCTAACTATTCATAATACGAAGATATGCATCTAACCATTCATAATCTGACCACTACAATACACGTCGTACTGTTCATGTGCTATAGTATGCGTGGTACTATTCATGTGCTACAGTGCACGCCTTTCCAGATCCTAGCCCATAACATCACACCACTCGGGCGAGGCAGCTTGTCCTCAAGCTGTCAGGTGGCGGCCATGGTTGAAGTCCTTTGTAACTTCATGTTGACGAGAGTCCATGGCGTTGACGGATAGTCTTGTGGAAGAGAGTGCAACACTCCAATGGACAGCAGTGAGGACTACGGTCCCTTGGCGTGACTTGCCGTTGTAGGAGGTGTCGGCGATATGGACAAGCTGCGCAGGGTAGCAATGACACTCTTCCTGCTGGTGCGGGGAACACGACGCCGTTGCGGTCCTGACACCCGCCATACCCCACATCTACGAAGGCACGTCATCGGCTGGCCATGTGGAGAGGATCGCCACTGGACAGCGGCAACTTCCTTCTCGTCGTGGGCACCAGAGGTGTAGCCAAGGATAGTGAAGCTTGAAGAGGAGTCGTCGTTGGTGAAGGCGGTAGCAGGACCAACGCTGATGACGGCGATAGGGACGATGATGGCAGCGCCGCCATTGCAGTGGCAGATGTTGCCTCTTGCTGCTCCTCTATCTTGGACATGGTCACAACCGGCGGCGATGGCAACTCAAAAACCACAGCAACATGCTGCGCCTTCTCCTCCATCTTGGCCATGAACTCTTCCATCCAAGCCATCGAGTTGGTGCAAATCTTAGTGGAGGATAACTCGGCATCGGAAGCCACGATAATTGGCTCGGTGGAGACTTGATGTGTGGGTGGAGATGGCGCGATAGTGGTTGCGAAACTGAGGCTGATATGTTTAACAAAACTTGGCCATGTCTGCACCTTGAGCGCACACTCCAGCTACTGGTACCATAGGTGATACGGGGTCACCTGATCTTCTTGATATAGGATCAAGATACTCACGTGTAGCCTCTCGAATCGTAGCGATCCTCCGTTGCGAATGCAAGAACGAACGCTCTTTAATTCGCAAGATCACACATGGCGGACTTCACGACCACCAAGCGAAAGCCCTATTGCGCTCCTAATTTCCAGCTGAAAGGTTGAACGATCTCAATTTGCAAGAACTTGCAAATTTTTCTATTAGATTTGTTTGGCTAACCAAAACTCAAAAACATGCACAAGACTCTCCTCCATTATCTAGTCGTCGTCCATCTCTTTTTCTAGTCTCCGTCTCGTGACGGCGGCGTGTACATTTATACCGATACAACCACAACGTGTTTATGGGCCTAAGCACCAAAACCAATTCGGTCTAAACAAATCGACTCAAATTCCTATCCATTAGACTTAAGTCTTCGGACTCAAATTGACTAGTAATGCTACATGGCCGACTTGGCCCAAGCCGTGAGTAGTGAGCTTCCTATATTCCACATGGCCTTTCTTGTTTCATGCACTCTCGCATGCACACGTACTATTGCTGCCATGAGACTTTAATACTTGATCCAGTTTGAAGTCCTTAGAAATGCAGTGCTCGCTCCATTCAATCCAGAGCTGCATAAGCTTTTACTCCTTGATTGCAACTGAATAAATTTGATCCATCTGGTATTCTTCCATGACTTTGGCTTCAAAGTCTTCAAGTTGTTCAAATCTAACAATGCACAAAAAAATGGCATGAGGTAGTATATTGTTCTCATCTATAGGAAATTCATTAAGAAATAAATTCACCTATTTATTTAAAAGTTTGGCTCTCGCTCTAGTCATTGGACCTTTTGATGCTTCATGAATAATTGGAGAAGTTGATGACGTGGTAGTGGTAGGGATGTTCTCATCAGTGGTAGTGGTAGGGATGTCCTCATCAACTGGGCAACATTTCCCGTTAGGTGGTGCGATGCCAACCACTCTTCCTCCATCATGTGCTGCTCCTTGAAGAATTGCTCAAAGCGATTCAACTAAGATTGCGGATCTTCCTTGCCGTCGAAGGTCGAAAGTCCTAGGTAGTGAAATCGTGAAGCTCGGGCCTTCATGGGATCGAAATCACCACTGCTTGCCATGGATGGCGGATCAGCAGTTGGCTCTGATACCAAATGTTGTGGTCGGTGGTTGGGTACGAATTCGAAGATGGGGGATAGGGCACTCGCCCTCATCTAGCCACCGGCAGGGCTCTTCCTTAACATGATAGAGAGGTTCTGATGTTTGATTTTAGAAGAAGAGGGAGACTAGGAACTTTGTTTATTCATTAATTGATTATGAATGATGCGGCCCATCTCTTTATATAGATGAGGTTAGCCCCTAACAATATTGATACGAGGTCGCCCGATCTTCTCGTCGTAGGATCAAGATACTCACGTATAGCCTCTCGAATCATAGCGATCCTCTGTTGCCAATGCAAGAACGAACGCTTTTTGATTCGTAAGATCACATGCGCCGGACTTCACGACCACCAAACGAAAGCCCTATTGCGCTCACAATTCCCAGTGGAAAGGTTGAGTGATCTCAATTTATAAGAACTCTCAAATTTGTCTATTGCTTTTGATTTGGCTACCAAAGATCAAAAACATGCACAAAATCAATCTGTTATCTAGTCATCATATCTAGTCGGCGTCCTCTTGATTACACGAGCATGAGGGTATTTATGGGGTTCCCCCTCGTCAGACACATGCACCCAATGGGCCTTGGCCGACTCATCTTCTAGTCGGTCAAGAGAAACCGAATTGCTCTCTGCTGAAAAACTTGTGACCGAAACAGCTTAATGTCTAACACAAATTACATGGCCGACTTGCTAATCAGTTTGGCTAGCCACATTGAGCACGCAACAAGGATGTGGTCATGGGCTTCTTGGCCGTGGCATTTTCCATGTAGTTGGGCTTGGGATTGCATGCATTGATTAATGATTACATGTGCTTTCTCTTGAATGCTCCAGCCGTATGGTCTTGGTCAATAGACAGCACGCACACCTTTGGAGTTGACTTCTTGTGTCGGTTACCTCATGGCCTTCCACTGTTTGGCTTGGAATGACGTCTTGGTCATGAGGATGGGATTGATCCTTGCGCCAGCTACATAGCTTCTCTTCCTTGCCGCATGAAGATATTACTTCGACTTCGGTTCTCTCCTCATATCTAAGTATACACAAGAAACTGTCATAAGATAGTATAGAGTTCGCATCAATAGAAAGGAATACTTTGAAATAAATTCACCTGTTGTTTAATCTTTTTAATATGGCTTAATAATTCTTTCCAGTTAAATATATTTAACTGAAATGCGTAAGACATGAGTATATCTGCATCAAATATGGAAACACAATCTAATGCAACCAATCAACTAAAGATAATATCATATCCATACTATCTAAATATAAAGATATGTATCTATCTATTTCTAATATGAAGATATGTATCTAATTATTGCTAATACGAAGATATGCATATAACTATTCCTAATATGAAGATATGCATCTAACCACTCATAATCCGACTGTACATGTGGTATTGTTCACGTTTTACAGTATATATGGTACTGTTCGTGTGCTACAGTGCATGCCTTGCCAAATCCTAGGCCATAACACAAATTACCATTACACAGTATTTCTGAATATCTGTCTTGATCTTTAGAGGGAGATCATGTGATTGTGTCTGAAATTAATGCAGGCTGTGATAGTGATACCCTTGATGGTCTTAACACAAATGCTGAAGGCAGATTTGGATGCAATGTTTCCCATGTGAATAAATACAGTGGCATTGCAGAGAAATCAATGGATAAGTTTACTGCGCTGATATCATCTTTCAGATGCGCAGGCTCCCGTGCCAGTGGCCTTCGTGCTCCTTTAAAGGATGTGAAGAATACCCTTTCTGTGAGGTATGCAGCTTTAGAAATTCAAAGTACAGAGTATACACAATTTACTTATCAGAACTCAGATGTCAGAAGTGACACAATTTTGTCCATCAATGAATATATTATAGCATGGTTATTTCTGTTACAGATCGGTTCTCAGACCTCCGGAACAGAAATTCAGCTGTACGGCTAAGAAGACTACTAGAGGGCCTCCTTCACAAAGCAGATTCGCAAGTGATGCTACTAACACTGCTGACAGTCCTGATATCAGCACATTTGCATACAGGCCTATGAAAACTGCTGCCGTTCGTCCTGATCAGGAGAAGATCACAAACAAATCTGCAGAGGCACCCACAAGATCTACTGTCAGTCGTCTTGATCAGAGCAAAAGTGCATGTAAACCTATGTGCACAGACGACAGTCCTCGTGATTCAAGTATATTTGCATATACACCCATGGCAGCTATTGTCGGTCATCCTGACCGGAGCAAATTCTCTAGTAGAGCTATGAGAACTGCTGACAGCCCTCCTGATCTGAGCACACTCGCATATAAACCCATAAAAACTGCGATCAGACGTTCGGATGGGAGCAGATTTGCAGGGGTAACACTGAAAGCAGCTGGAAGAACTTCTCGGGGCCAATTCACATAGAATTGCGGATGCACCTGTCAGCCCTCCTGATCCGAAAATGTTTGCATATACACCAAAAGCTTCTGCCAGCCCTCCTGATCTGACCTGAGCAAACTCGGATCCAGCAACAAGTGCTGTGATTTAACACCCCTGATGCAAGCACACTCAATTTTGCATGAATGGAAGCATGACTGAAGATAGCTAACATTCTAAGATTGAAAGGCAGGCAGTAGCTGCAGGGGCTCGCCACTTTAGAGCTCATTTGTATCTATGCCAATGCAAGCTGAAGCAGCATGGTCTGAAAGCATAGCTAGCAGCAGGGGCTCTTCATATCAATTTTCACTTTTGAGAGCCCACTTTGTGTGTGTTTGTGCAAACCAAGTGTACATATTCATTTCTGGGCCTGTTTGGGTGCGGCTGCGGCTTATGTCTTTTGGCTGAAATTTTTGAATTTTAGCTGTTTACGGTACAGATTACAGAGAGATAGATACTCACGATTTTGGCTGGTACAGATGTTGGGCTTTTAACATGTAGATCGTTTAACTTGTAGATCTTGTCTTAAGAAAATACTCCGTTTGAAAGTTAGGTACTGTAGCAAAAGCCAAAAACTGTCAGCTTCAGAGGAAAAGAACAGACCTAGAGTTTTGTCGTCTCACGACATTGATGGCTGAACAGCAGTTCCATTTGTAACACTATTTAAACTGCAACGAGGATACTGCTGTTTGTTCATTCTTACGTGTGAGCATTATTTCAGATGCTATCCAGCAGTTCCATTTGTAACGCTATTTAAGCTGCAACAAGGATACTGTTGTTCATTTGTTCATTCTTACAAGTGTGAGCATTGTTTTAGATGCTATCCTCTTGTCAATTCCTCATCAAAATGAAAGAAAGATTTGGAGAACATGTATATATACATTGGAAAAAGTTTATTTTTGTCCTCTCAACTTATGTCTTAAATCCGATTTACACTTTCGACTACGAAACCATTTGCTTTGCCCCTTTCAATAGCAAAATCAGGTCACTTTACCTCCTTACCCTAATACCGCTTGGTTTCAAGTCGATGTGACATGTATGTCAGTCCTCGTTGGCTTTCACTGCCTTGTCAATAACGTAATAAAGTCAGACTCACTCCTGACCTTTGGAATCCTTCTCTCCCTTCATTCTTCCTCTAAATCGCCCTCCTCCCTTGTCAAACCGAACCCATGCGCAGTTGAAGATTCAGTCTCCTGGACTTGTATTGGCAAGGTTAGTACCTACAATCATGTGAAGTCTCAACTTTTTAAGGCTATATGTTTGATTCCATATTGCGCGTAGTGAGCGCTTTAGGAGACAAATCTCTCTATTTCGTTGCACATCCTTCCTTTTTTGGTTTTTCTTTCATAGCCTATCCCAACTCTTTGTAGTACTTTTTTTTTAATTTTGTTGCTACACACTTTCGTGTAGGACGAAATTGTACTCTAGGGATGGATATGCTGGACATGCTTGGTGTTTGGTTTCACTTCAATGGCAAGTTTTTCAATGATGGCAAGGAAATACATTAATGTGGCAGAATAGAGGGGATGTCTTACATAGAACGTGACAGGATTTCCTTGCCTGAGATCATTGGACACCTTAAAGGACACTGCACTGAAGTAGATGATGTTTTGTTGCATTGGTTTTTTCCTGGTAAAGAGTTGAGCAATGGACTTAGGGGTCTAACCGACGACAAATCTTGTATGCTGATGGCCGGCCATATTACTAAAGGTGCAATTGTGGACATTGTCATGGAGTTAGGTGGTGAGGAGTCAAACCGAGAAGGCGAGAATGATGAGGAGGTTAGTGACTTCGAGGAAGAGGTGGAACGAATGATGGAAGAAATGAGTCCATGCGATGATGGTGAGGACGACACTGTTGTGTTGCAAGTGACTTGTAGCAAGGATGTAGGCAATGTTGGGTTGCAAGTGAGTCGAGGCAACGAGGAAGTGAGCAAAGGAAACAACCTCATGGCTCTTCCCTCTTCATCTCCTGCTGATAGATACAAGGAGGTTGTGCAAATGTGTAAATTCTATGGGGACAGTGTTAGAGATATGATTAGAGATACTGATTGATATGATTAGAGATACTGATTGCATTGTATTAGGATAGTTTAGATTCTTTCCATACATGCACTCTTTCCTTATATGTATTCTTTCCATATTGGTCATCCTGTACTCGTGTATATATACCGGCCCGTTGGCCTCATATGAATACAAGCACTATTCATAACATGGTATCAGAGCGTACCTAGTGTTCGCCTCGCTTTCCACGACGCCGCCTGCAGTGCTGCGTCTCACGGCTTCATCCGCCGCTGTTGCCCCGACGCCACCGGCCATCTCCGTGCGTGGCGCACTCCCGCCGCCGACTCCGCCCCTGCCCGGCCGCCGCCCGCGCCGCCGGACTCGCTCTGCCGCCGCCGCCGCCTCCGCTGCCGCCGCCCGCCTCGGCCCGCCGCCCCCGCCGCCGCCCGCTCGGCTCCTCCCGCCGCTTCCTGCCGCCGCCGCTGCCGCTCTCCGCCGCCGCCGCCGCCTCCCGCCGCCCGCCCAATCGTCCGCCGCCGCCGCCGCCCAAAGTCCTCACGGGGTAACCGATCTAGGGTTACCCCCTGCCTGTGAGTACGCAGCCTTTAATCGGGCCGGTCGGCCCAACGGAGGTGGTTTTGTAAAAACGAAAAAACGAAAAAAAAACGACGATCTAACCGCCGCGCCGTCCAGCGCCGCCTGTTAGACTTCGTTCCTTTTGGTCGCCGTCGCCCAAAGACCGCCTACCAATGGGTTCTGTGGCTCTCCCTCGTTGCCCGGTGATCTTCGATGGTGTTAATTACACCGACTTCGTGTCTCACATGCGCATCCATATGCGTGGTCTTCGCCTTTGGGCATCCTCTCGGCGATGTCCTCTCGTCCGCCCGCCTACTCCTCCGACGGAACCTCCGCTTGACAAAGCTGCTGCTGATGATGATGCTGTTGATAAGGCTGCCTCTGCCTACCAAGAGGCTCTGGACCTATACAGGGATCGACTGGCAGTCCATACTCAGTGGTACGACGACGACGCTCGGGCTGCTGCTATACTCATTGCCGATGTCCACCCTCGGTTCTCTTCGAGGTTGTGGGACTCTCCTCGGCTTTCGGATGTGGACTCACCTTCGCCGCCACGAGCCCTCTGGTGATGCCTTGTACCTGTCCGTGGTTCGCCAGGAGCACTCTCTTCAGCAGGGTGATGCTACTGTTGACGCTTTTTACACTCAGAGCTCTGCTGTCGGCGTCGCTTGGACTCTCCCGCACCGCCGGTTGTCGCTCTTGTCGGTCTTGTCTAGCCGCACGTCTTGACCGTGAGTTTCAGCGGCTCTACGAGTTCCTTACTCGCCTTCGTCCTGAGTTCGAGCAGCGGCGTGCACAGCTTCTTGCACGTCACCCTCGTGTCACTCTCCTGGAGGCTCTCACCGAGATACGAGCAGAGGAGACTCGCCTGAGTGGTGCTGGTCTGATGTCACTCCCTCGTGCTCGCCGCCGTCCACCGCTACACCGCTCGCTCCACGCTTGAGACATCGCTTCCTCCACGGCTACCACAGGCGGTGGTGGCCGTCCTCCATCTGGAGGGGGCCGTCCTCACTGCTCCTACTGCGACAAGGCCGGCCACATTGAGTCTCAGTGCTATAAGAAGAAGCGGCATTCTTCACGTCGTTTTTCTACTAGCACTGACACTGGTGCTTCTACATCGACGGCTGCATCGATTACTTCAGCAGTTTCTCTCACTGAGCAGGAGATAGCCAGACTTCGACGCCTACTTGTTGTCTCAGGTTCTCCCTCCACAGGTTCTGCAGGTTCTGCTACTGATTCTTCAGGCACTGAGAAACCACCCCCTACACAGTCAGGTACATCCTCATGGATTCTTGATTCTGGAGCATCTTTTCACATGACTTCTGATGCTTCCACTCTATCTTTCATTACACCCCTTGATTCCCCGTTAGTGTCCTTACCACGATGGTACCTCTCTTTCGTCTCTAGTCGAGGATCTCTTAGCAACTCATATTTTCATGTTCCTTCATTGCTCATGTTCCTCGCCTTACCATGCGACTTCTCTCTGGGGACATCGATCTTGGTCGTCGGGTCATTCTTGATTCGACTCTTGTTGTGTTCGGGACCGCCACACGGAGCTCGGTTGGTTCGGCCTCGGCGACTTGACTCCCAGCGCCTCTGGGAGCTTGACCGCTTCACCTTCCTTCCGCCGCCACCGTTGCCGCCAGCCTCTCCGCCTCGCCACTTCGTCTCACCGCTCTTTCCAGCGGTGGCATCACCGTCTTGGCCATATGTGTGGCTCCCGCCCGTCGCCTTTAGTTCGTCGTGGTCTTCGGGGCTGTCTCAGAGACGTGTCTTTAGATTGTCGTACGTAAGTTAGGTAAACAACTTCGACTTCCTTATCCTCATAGTGAGTCAAGATCTCGGCGTCCTTTGATCTTGTTCATTCGGATGTTTGGGGTCCGGCTCCTTCGTTTCGAAGGGGTCATCGATATTATATCATATTTATAGATGATTTTCTCGCTACACTTGGATATATTTCATGTCTTCTCGTAGTGAGGTCCTGTCTATCTATAAACAATTTGCCACTATGGTTCGTATACGCCTCCACCCTATTCGTGTCTTCGTCGGTCGATTCTCACCGGCGAGTACCTCTCTCGTTACCTCACGCAGCTTCCTTCTTGAGCGTGGCACTCTCGCCGCCTTCTCTTGTCCAGTGCTCATGCTCGAATGGTGTTGCTGAGCGCAAGCATCGTCACCTTCTTGAGTCGGCACGTGCCCTGATGATTGCCGCCTCTATTCCACCTCACTTTTGGGCCGAGGCTGTTTCCACTGCCACATATCTCGTCAACATCCAGCCTTCTTCGCGCTCTTGAGGAGCAATCCTTTGAGCGTCTATGTGGTCTCCTTCCTGACTACTCGGCCCTTCGCATGTTTGGCTGCGTTTGCTACGTTCTCCTCGCCTCGAGAACGCACCAAACCGACCGCCATCTGTTGAGTGTGTTTTCTAGGATACGATCGAGCACAAGGGCTATAGGTGCTGGGATCCTGTTGGTCGACGGATGCGGATTTCTCGGGATGTGACTTTCGACGAGTCTCGTTCCTTCTACCCACGTCCTACCTCTTCTTCGGCTTCCTCTGTGGAGTCTCTATCTTTTTTGACCTTTCCAGATACACCTATATCTGTCTTGCCTGCGTCCACCCGTCCTACTGAGTCTCCTCATATTCCTTCTGTGCCTTCTCCGCCGTTGTCGCCTCCTGCGGCTCCTCAGGCTCCCCCCACTACACTTGTCTACACTCGACGACCTCGTGTTGAGGATCTTCCAGATGGGCCATCTTCTTCTGATGATTCATCTTCTGATGGACCATCTTCCCCTGATGGGTCATTTTCTCCTCGCCACGCCTCCGCGATCGCCACCGCTTGCCCCCGCCCTTTTGCCTTTGCCGTGCAGCTACCCATGAGCCTGCTTTCACCGGATGTCTGCTACTCACCCCGAGTGGCGGCATGCCATGGCCGAGGAGATTGCTGCCCTTGAGCGTACTGGTACTTGGGATCTTGTTCCCTTTCCATCTCATTCTCGTCCCATCACGTGTAAGTGGGTCTATAAGATTAAGACTCGCTCTGATGGTTCTCTCGAGCGCTATAAGGCGCGTCTTGTTGCCCGTGGTTTCCAGCAGGAGCATGGTCGTGACTACGATGAGACTTTTGCTCCTGTGGCTCACATGACCACTGTCCGCACTCTTCTCTCGGTGGCGTCTGTTCGCCACTGGTCTGTTTCTCAGCTTGATGTCAAGAATGCCTTTCTTAATGGCGAGTTGCGTGAGGAGGTCTACATGCATCCGCCACCTGGGTATTCTATTCCTGAGGGCATGGTCTGTCGCCTTCGCCGCTCTCTCTATGGCCTTAAGCAAGCCCCTCGTACTTGGTTTGAGCGCTTCTCCTCTGTGGTCACTGCTGCTGGTTTTTCAGCGAGTGATCATGATCCTGCACTCTTTGTCCACACTTCGTCTCGTGGTCGGACTCTTCTTCTTCTGTATGTTGATGATATGATCATTACAGGAGATGATTCTGAGTACATTGCCTTTGTCAAGGCTCGTCTTAGTGAGCGCCTTATGTCGGATCTTGGTCCTCTTCGTTACTTCCTTGGGATTGAGGTTACTTCCACTCCGGATGGTTTCTTTATGTCCCAAGAGAAGTATATTCAGATCTTCTTAATCGCGCCCGCCTCACCGATCGTCAGCGCTGAGACTCCCATGGAGCTCAATGTTCACCTTCGTCCCTCTGATGGTGAGCCTCTTTCTGATCCGACTCGCTATCGTCACCTTGTTGGGAGTCTTGTCTACCTTGTCATTACTCGTCCGGATATCACTTATCCGGTTCACATTCGAGTCGATTCGTTTCGCTCCCACTCGGTCCACTATGACCACCTACTTGAGTTCTGCGATACCTTCGTGGGACTATCTCTCGTCGTCTCTTCTTTCCACGCTCCACTCGTTCTGACTCGTGCTTATTCGGATGCTACTTGGGCGGCGATCCCTCTGATCGTCGGTCTATCTCTGCTTACTGTGTTTTTCTTGGTGGTTCTCTCATTGCCTGGAAGACGAAGAAACAGACTGCAGTGTCCCGTTCGAGTGCAGAGGCTAAGTTGCGAGCTATGGCTCTCTTGACAGCAGAGATTACTTGGCTACGGTGGTTACTTGAGGATTTTGGTGTTTCACACTACACCTCCTCTCTTGTCGACAAGACAGTGCTATCAGTATTGCTCGTGATCCTGTGAAGCATGAACTCACCAAGTATATTGGTGTTGATGCTTCCTTCATGAGGTCTTGTGTGCATGATCGATGGTTGCTCTTCAAGATGTGCCTTGAGCTTGGATAGCGATTTCTTCACGAAGGCCCGGACCACAAGACAAAGACGGCTTCTACCTCTCCAAACTCAGTGTTGTTGATCCACTATGAGTTTGAGGGGGGGTGTTAGAGATATGATTAGAGATACTGATTGATATGATTAGAGATACTGATTGCATTGTATTAGGATAGTTTAGATTCTTTTCATACATGCACTCTTTCCTTATATGTATTCTTTCCATATTGGTCATCCTGTACTCGTGTATATATACCGGCCCGTTGGCCTCATATGAATACAAGCACTATTCATAACAGACAGATCTAGTGAGAAGTCCAAGATGAACAAAGCTGGTTCAAGTTCTGATAAGAACTACATGCCTGGTGATTGCTGCTCATCAGATGATTATGATGAGGCTTCGGAAATAAAGAAGAACTCTTGGGATTGGTTCTGTGCCTTGCTATTCAAAGATCTCAAACTTGGAGATGATGATGGATGGTTTGTGATTTTAGACCAGTAGAAGGTAACATTACTTGCACAATCACTTGTTTGATTATTACTAGTTGTGATTGAATTACTTAATTCTAGGGTTTGTAATGTAGGGAATTATCAATGCAATTGTGTATTGGATTTCAAAAGCTGAGCATAGGATGTGTGCTGGACACATATATGCCAATTGGAGGAACAAATTCAAGAACAAAGATTTTCAGAAAAAGTTTTGGAGGTGTGAAAAGCCACCATGTTTGACCCTGTTCAATTTGGTAAGAGCAAAACTGGCACAAGCCACACCAGATAGAGCAACTGCAATGATGAAGACCGGTCCTCGCCACTGGAGTCGTGCTTGGTTCAGGTTAGATTCAAATTGTGACTCAGTATGTCGGCCTGAAAACCAGGTGGTATTGGGGTAAGGTGGTAAAGTGATATGGTTTTACTAATTGAGGCATGCAAAGCAAATGGTTTTGTAGTTACGGATATAAATCGGACTCCGACCATAAATTGAGGGGTTAAAAGTGGTCATTTTCCTTCTTTTTTTTTGAAGACTGAATGTAGATATAGTGAACTTCTCATTGTCATCCATTGCTGATTTATAATTAAACAGCTGCTCTATCAAGTAAGCCTTGAGATACCGAATCCATCACATAAATATCACTCTAGTTACTTTTTTTTTCAAATTTGCTTCTCTAAATATCTGTTTTTGTAAATCTAACCCCTTCCGCTGACCTACTACAAGCGGCATCACTATAGCGAACCTACTGTGCAAGGCAGCAGTCCTGTCGAGCTACAGTGGCTCGGTAAGGGCTACTATAGCTACAGCGTTGTCGAGCTACTGTAGCTCGGCAGGACTACTTCCGCGGGTCTATCGTGCGTGGTAGGTCCACGGGAGGAAGCTAAATTTGCAGGGTCAAATTTGAACTGACTTCTGAAATACTCCCTTGCAATTTTTTTTCAAAAGATTAGGGGTTTATAGATGATTTATAGTTGAATTACTCGAATCTCAGCGCAATCAGCCAAACATAACCCCATGTCTGAAGCCCTCCGGCTCTCGGCGGTAGTACACCGAGCGAGATTCTCGGCGTTCTGACGCAAAGTCACCGCGTGACTTTGCTTCAGACGATCCATCCGATGCTCCATCAACGGTGAGATTTGTTTTGTTTTTTTTTCTAGTTTTTCGTTTTTTATTTTATCTTTTCGAGTTTTTTCTTTTTATATTTCTTTATATTATACGTGTTAAAATAACCTATTTTTAAATAAAAACTTATTTTTTATTTAAAAATAGATTATTTTAACACAGATAATATAAAGAAATATAAAAAGAAAAAACTCGAAAAAGATAAAAATAAAAAACGAAAACTAAAAAACAAAAACAAAAAATTCTGGCCGTTGATGGAGCATCGATGGACGTTACGAAGCAAAGTCACGCGGTGACTTTGCTTCGTAACGTCAGAGAATACGCGCCGGTAGTACACTGGCTCGAGCCATGACCCGACACCGCAGAGGCAAGCGCGGGCGCACGAGCCCCAACCCCGGCGAAGCGCCGCCGCGGCGGCCGCGCCCGCCGGAGTTAGAATCTGGCGAGCTAGAGCCCGCTCCAGCGCCGGCACCGGCTGCTGCTCCGCAGCCGTCGCTAGTGATGGTCGCCGGGCTGCCGCCCGGGTGCGGCGTGATGGAGCTCAAGTCGCGGCTACAGGTGTACGGCCCCATCGCGCGCACCCGCATAGACGCCGCCGCGGCCACAGGATACGTCACCTTCCGCTCCAAGGCTGCCGCCATGGCCGCCATTGCCGCCTCCCTCGACCCCGGCGGCGGCATCACTATCGGATCCAAGAAGGTAAAGAGATTTGTGTATTGAAGCGTGACGTCGGATTTGCTCGATTTAGTAGTAAGGGAGGCAAAATTGTGCTCGATTCGGCCAATGCTAAGTTGCTTACCATGTAGCAAAATGAGGTGAAGGCTAAAGCTTTGTTTTTGTGCGTGGGTGGGGTGCGAAATCTATTGATGCAGTTCTTACGGGCCTAGTTTATGTTAAGCATTGGTAGTTCTTTTCTAGGTTCTCTTTGTTGTTTGAGATGCACAGGTGGACTTGGTATCATATTTTGTTGGGGGGGGTTTAGCTCAATTTAGGCATGTGAAATGCTAACATGGTTAATTTTATTTGGTGTTATTCACTTTTGTAGTTTGCATTAATTGGTTTTTTTCAAGCATTCTAAGCTTCATAATATAATTAATTTTCATACTCGTTGAGCTCTTCAAAGTTAGATCGATTCTGTGATGAATTGTCCTCGCAAAAGAAAAATAATACCGTGATAAATTGGCTACCCTTGTAAATTTAATCCAGACTTAGAATTAAGCAATTTTACCTGTTGGTAAGTGTATGAGATAGCGGATTAGATTTTCTTTATGTTGTCTTCATCCGATTGTTGCTAACTTTGTTGACTCAGTTCATGTCAAGCATATGGTTGTGTTTTTAGATGTTTGTTAGTGTCTCAGAAAGTTAAGTTACATTAAAAAAATTGCAAAAAACTCAGTGACTTGAAGTATTTGCACTTTGTTTTTTTTGTAAAAAAAAGAGTATTTGCATTTTGGTTTCTCATCAGGCACATGTTTAGGAAAAAAAAGCTAAATTTCTGCCAAAACTATGGGAAGTTCCAGCATGTTGCACATTTTGGTGGTTTTTGGTACTCTTGCTCTTTGGTACTCAGTCTGTTGCTTCTTTAATGCGATACAGATTTTAGTTCTACAAGCAAGCGAGGCGCCAAATAATTCGAAAAGTGTAGTTCGAGCTGACCCGGCAGAGGCAACATTGCATCATGCGACAAAGAACGCAAGCGATGCTTCAGCCATCCCAAGCTCCAAAGCAGCTCCGGAAGCGGCCTACAAAGCGAGAGAAATAGTCGCCTATGATGATCTGTTCTAATGATTAGCCTTCTCTTAGGGAAGGGAGGAACCAGCTTGGTCTTGTACAATTTGTACTAGGATTGGTAGCTGTGTAAGTGTAACCTATGGTTAGGTCTGAATGTTGCGTTGGTAGTCCGCAAGACCGCAACTATTCTGCATTATTCTAATTTCCACTGGTTTTTCTGGTTTTTAGATGGTTACCGGACCAGTTACCAGTCGTCATACCGCCAAAATTCAACATTCGTTTTATGAATTTTGTCAGATTTTTCTCTGGGTTTTTCGATAACCAGCCGGTAGGATTTCCTTCAGTAGCGATGTTTCTATCCCTGCATACAACCATCCAGCATTTGTAGCAGTCTATCAACACAATTTTTCAAGGACGTGATGATAAACAGACAGTAAATCAACATCTGATCTGTCCACAGATACATATCGACAAAGTGCTTTTGATTAAACTCTGTCCACATACAAAGCTCTGATCAGCACAACTCTGAAAAATAGCGATCTTGGCCAGCATATAAAATTATAAATAGCAAAATTTTGCTTGCGAATTTTTTGAAAGATGGAAAACAACGAAATTTAAAGGAACATCAATCTGGCCTCCCTGTATATCTGGAAAAAAACTAATCATAGACTGCACTCTACACATCTGTAACATATTATTTACACAATTACACCGCTATCCACTAAACAAGTTCTACTAGGATTTATCCTCGTTGTCTGTTGAGATTCTTCCTGCTGCATGATGTCTTTGGTACTCGCCACCCACATTAAGCATTTCACAGACTGACTATTATTCTCTCTTCATGGTGTGAGTGCTTTATCAACTCCAATCTGATGGTAAGCCATTTACTCGGGCTTTTTCATTAAGCAATATGATGTCTCAAACACAGTGCAGCTCAGCTGGGCGCTTAGATGCTATTCTTGAAGCTTTTTTGTCTTCCTTTTCGGCATACCACTCAGCATATCTGACTTATGTTGCTACAAAGTTTCAAAGAAAACAAAAAATAAAGGAGAATCCAAAGTAGTAAAGCACATGTTGGTAAGAAAAAAAAAGAGAGATAAAAAACATAAATTTTAGGTCAATGAAACCACAGGTTAAACACAGATATAGGCAAATTATATCATTTGTTCAAACAGAAAAACAGCGTTGTGACAACATCTGACTGGTTGATTACTCATTAGCTAATTGCTGACAGAAGTAAATAGTCTTCTAATAATTTCTGACTGATTGATTGTTCACACAGAAGCATACAATCTTGTAATATTATCTGATTCGTTTTCATAGATTGTATTTCGTGTATGGGGCCATGCATTGACACTTGTCAACTTCTAATTCCATAGTAAGTCTATAGTTCTATATTTGACATGTCCAATTGTTAGATGCGTGAAAGGATGAACGTATAAAGGTTAGATGTGTTTATCTCAGCCCAAAGGGCTATATATAAAGTACATAGGACACACAAGATTAAATCCTAGAAACTATGAAATACCACAAATACCATTATATCCTTAACAACCAGAACATGACCATACATCTTAGGTTCACTGTGACTCTTTTTTTTTAAACCAAGGACAGGATGTTATGGGAGAAGATAGCCCAGGAAGGAACTTGATCTCCCTCCTTGCAGAGGCTCTGACCAAGGAACCAACCGGTTAAACTAAACTCTGCGTTATTGATTGATTCCAACGAAACTGCCTTCGGCCATATATATAGGCGGCTGAGTTACAAAAGGAAACGTATTGTATATTAGGAAAAGGAAACACAAGCTAACAATAATACCCTAACAAAAGGAAGGTAAACTAATCTCGGTTGATCTCGCTTGCCGTATCCGAGTTGGTCGCTGCAGCCTGGTCAGAGTCCAACCTGACGTAGCCTGCAGCCGATCCGACAATGTCTCTGGATGACGCTGCAGCCTCAGGGGCCGGACGGCGATGCCGCTGGTAAGTCCTTCCCACAAAGGCGTCCACAACACAAGATCTCTGCCATTCATTTTACGGACCTTTCCTAACGTATATAAGATGCAGTCTTTATGCGTTTTGTAGTCAATTTCAAAAGTCCTTGTGTATAGGCTTTTCCCATTGAACTTCTTAATTTGTTTGACATTTTTAGCCTACTATCTAATCAGGAACCCATTTTGTCATATATGCTAACATGGAATCAAACTGTTGCAAATGCTAGCTGTCAGCAGAGGGGAAAATCATTGCCATCATGTTGAAATCTTCCTACTCTTTTTGGGTTATAAGGCTCAAGAACAGTGTGTCATGGTGGCAAAGGTACTAATGCCCTAAGGTTATTGTTGGGTATGTCCTAAAAGGAATACGGTTCACGCGCTGCGTCAATAGAAAGCAAAGAAGCTTTTGTCACTGGTAGCAGTGTTCTATAATAGGAACAGGGATAGAGATTAACCACTCTTGCTCCTTGCAATTCGATATCCTTGCAGAAGCGGACTGCCAAAGATTGAGAAGGGGCAGCTGGGGGGAAATCTTCAGCTGGCATTGCGAACGGACGAGTCATTTTATCAAATTTGTCTAAGGTGAGATATGATCCAACTTCCTGCAATCTCTCTGGCTCCATAATTTGCATTGTGTGGTCATCAGGTAGCAAAGCATCTTTGTCACGTCCAATCTGTATGGAGATTCAAGAATTGTGTGATTCGAACATAACATCAATGCATTCACTAAAAACAGATTCATGTTAATCATCAGAAATGTTGAAATGGAACTCTTCTATAACATTTGAAAGGAATCAAAATCACCTCTAAGGAACTTATATCCGCACCACGACTAAATGTCATCTCTATACGGAACCTTTTTGGGTCTTCCAAAGACACCTGCAATAGTTGTCACATCGAAAAAAAGAATCAACATCGCTTCATGTTAGATATATCTCTTATATGTCCTAGTTGTTCCATAAATTCGGATAGGAACTTTATGGTAGTAAAAACCTCAAAAGTGATAATACAGAATTAACAATATTATTCATTTACACAATTACCATAGAATGAATCCTAGAAGCATCACAAGCAACTACATGCACCTGATGTAGTAGTGGCATGTTCTTATCCATTATTGCAATTATATTGGTGATTTGGTGTAGCTAGATTGTTTAGGGATGCAGTGCCATCACTGAACTACTAAACTCATACAAGTAGACTGTTGATGTCATTTTTGTCCTATCAGTTTTCAAGGGGATTTCAGGGTTACATTTACAGAAATAGATACCTAATGTTCCCTGAAAAAAACAACTTAATGATAACAACCCAAATCTGAAACCGATATAGAAGAGTCAGCTGCATTTCAATTGCTTATGATTTATGGTTTTCCTTGCATACTGAGGACAAGTTGAGTTTCATAATTTGTTTATACCAAGAAATTAAAACTACACTAGCTATTTACTGATAGGTTTCACAAATATTCAATAATTTTGGTAGCAACGATACTGCCTCTAGCATGCAAGAAAACAGATGTATTTACAACAAGTAATTGTACAACTTTTTTTTCTAAAAAGGAGACAGGAATAATTGGATTGATTTGTTTTTCTTTGGTGAAGTTAGCAACTACACCACAAAAAGGTACAGGGATCCATACATAAGGCTAACAAAATTTTAATACCTCTGTATTCTCAAACATACGCAACACAATGTAACTCATGTAGTCAAGTTCCCTTGTTTTAAATAGCCGATCTAAAGCATTTTTGCAAACAAGACTCTCTTCTCCATTTAGAGACTCGTCCAAGTTGCCGTATCGAAGTACATTCATTAGAGAATGTATATGTGATTCCTGACAACAACAAAATCCTGAGTCATGCTTATGAGGGAGAAGAAAAGGTTACACCAAGGAAAATTACTCCAGGATACAAATAAATTTTTTTAGTATGTAAAAAATGAATGTTGATAATTTTTGGATGTTGTTGTATGATATTACCACAGCACAAGAAAGCACAAATCAACAAAAAAAGATCTTTCAATGAAGAAATAAAAGTTGAAGATCATTTATCATACCGATGTAAAATAGAGCCGTGTTCGAACACGTCGCTCAGGTTCCATCACATTTGCATATCTGCAATAAGATTATTACATATCTATTGTGTCATCCAAAAGTCAAAACTGTTATGAATATTGTATGTAATGATATGAGACCCAAAGGGTCATATATATAGGAGATACAAGATGATATGCCATATAGAGATAAGGCATATATGGAATAGAATCCAAGTCATATAAGGAAATAGATAAGAGTCCTTATCTATTTCCTATTCTTATCCTTAACACCCCCCTTCAAATGCAAGGCGTATGCAATAGCATTGCATTTGGAAAAGATAAATCCGAAGTCCGAGTCTTGATGATGTCGTTGCTTGCCGCAGCTTTTGGAATAAACTGTCAAATCAAGTCAAGAGGAATAGATAGATGTATGACTGCAGATCGAAACCCAAGAGGCGGCACGGTGCATAGAGGGCAGCGGCAAGCCTTTAAAGCTCGGGGCGGCGGCTAGAGAAGCGGCGACATCATAATGACTTCTTCGATCTGCACGCGGCTCAGATAGTAGAGCGGCGGCTGCTGCCAAGCAAAATAAAAATCCTACACTTCTATGATTGATAATAAATTTGTGGACTCGCACGGTTCAGACGAACTAAAAAATTAGAACTACAGACTTTGGATGGACGCAACGGAAAACTCACGGAAAAATAACTTGAAGACCGACTTAAAACGAGTAGAAAATAAAATAAAATCCCCATTATAAATCCACCCTCAGCCGATCTCTTGCTTGCACCATTGCATCTCTGCGCCTCGCCTCTTTCTTCACGCCCCCGCCCGCACACTCTCCGCTGCCTCCTCACTCCCGCCGGCCTCCTCGTGCCTCACTCCCACCTCCCTCTTCTCTCCCTCGCACTCCCATCTCGCGACGGAAGAAGGCGGCGGCACGGGCGCAGAGGCGTGGGCGTGGTGGCCGGGAGATGGCGTCCGGCGGCGGCGGAGGCGGCGAGAGACGAAGAGACGACCGGATGGCGTCCAAGACGACGGCAGAGGGGCGGCGGCGAGGCGGCGGATCCGGCGACAGCGTGGCGGGCTACCGATCCGGCGGCGCTCTTGCCGGCGCGGCGACGAATCGAGGCCGGCGACGGCAGAGCCGTCTTGGGGTGTGGGCGACGAGGCGGTCGGGGCCTCGGCCGGCGAGCGGCGGCGATCGGGTCGCGACGGCGCGTGGACCAAGGCGGGCGACGACACCGAGAGGCAGCGGCCGAGCATGCTTCCGGCGGCGGTTGAACAGTGGCGGCGGCAGCTCTTGGCCGGCGACAAAGGTCGGTTGGGCGGCCAAGACATGCGGGCATGCGCACATCGAGAGGCGAGCCGGCGGCGCGCGTTTGGGAGGCGGCGGCGGCGAGGCGACGGACCCGACGGCGGCTAGGAACAAAGGCGGCACGAGGTGGCCACCCCCGGGAGCATGAGATTGATCCTCCCGGGGGCAGCGGCAGCGGAAGAAGAACAAAGGTTAGGATTTGAACCTTTGCTCTGATCCGACGGCGGTCAGGCGGCGGCGGCTAGGAACAGGCGGCGGCCTGGAGGTGAGATTGATCCTCCCGGGGGCAGCAGCAACGGAAGAAGGACAAATGTTAGGGTTTGAACCTTTGCTCTGATACCATGTTATGAATATTGTATGTAATGATATGAGACCCAAATGATCATATATATAGGAGAGTACAAGATGATATGTCATATAGAGATAAGGTATATATGGAATAGAATCCAAGTTATATAAGGAAATAGATAAGAGTCCTTATCTATTTCCTATTCTTATCCTTAACAAAAACAACTGGAATTTCTTAGTAAGTTACTTACTTTGGATCTAAGCAGAATTTGGTTTCTTTGTGGGAATCTAGATCAATTGACTTCTCGTTTGAGATAGATCTTTCAAAACCCTCATTCCTAACATCATCATAGTAACACCTCTCCTTCCGTTTTGTAGAAGATATTATTGTTGGATCATGACAGGTATTAGATTCAGCAGCAGCAGCAGTAACCTCTCGTCTGGTGTTGTGCAGGTCAATCAGAATTTTTCCCAATAATCGCCGTGCTATCTGCAGGAAAAGGATAGAAGAAACAGCATGCCTGATTATGACCAGAAAACGAAAGGGCCCAAAAAAAAAAGAAAAAGGGAAAAAACTTGCCTAGATTAGTAGAATGGCTACAGTTTTTTTTCCACAAGATACCAAATTATCAATCTCTTTTAATTTTTAACATCCTTCTTGTCTAAATCTATCTTTTACATGGCAAATACTGCATAATGAGCATACAAGATGCAACCCATAGAACAATTTTCCAAGTTACCGAATTAATTTACAGGTAATTACCTTTGAACCAATTTTGAGTTTTTGTTTCGGATTTATTCCATACTCGTTTGGAATGACACCATCAGCTAGCAACTGAATGAAAACGTAACATAACAAAATAGTTAGAACTGTTGGGCTGAAAATGGATTAAAAAATAGCACTGGAATGAGAAAGCATCAAATCACGGTCCAGAATTCGACTTAAGCCATTGCATAGCGAGGATAATAGGTAGTACATAGTGTACTGCCTACATGTAGTGTTAAATTAAATTATATTATATTAACAAGAAAATGATAATCATATATCACACTCAATTTTATCCCAAATGTATATAACTTCCCAAACTACTCGCGTTTGGCCTCCCCCATAAACCGACTGTCTGAAATGGACCTCAACTATTTCATGGGCCAAAATGGCCAACATAAGTCATGTACAAGGCATGAGCAAGTAGCAAAAAACCACCTATACAAAGACTAATACAAATATGTACATGTACTTCTAGCACCCCCTCAAACTCATGGTAGATCAACAACACTGAGATTGGAGAGATAAAAGCTATGCAAGTTGGCAAGTTAAGTTAGCATAGTAAAGATTTAATCATACATATAAAAGTATAACAAAGCTAGCTTAGTATGACTGCCGCACCACCGCTGGTCTGACCACCAGCCAAAGGCCGGTCAGACCGCTAGCAATAGGAAAAGATATAAATACTTCAAATCAAACTCAAACTTCAATGTCGAAGAATAAGCACAGTCAAATACTCATCACAAACATAGGATGACCTTCACATGGTCTCACAAACCCTAATGTGCTTGGTGAGCTCAGGCTTCACCGGATTTCGAGTAATATTGATCGCACCAATACTGTCGAATAGTAATATAGTCGGTGCAGAAACTAAAACACGAGATGAGAGGTGGCGGCACTCAGTGGAAGATGGTGGTGGAAGGAGAGCAAAGAACCTGGCTCTGATACCATGTTTGAAATGGACCTATCAACTATTCCAATGGCCAAAATGGCCAATATAAGTCATGTACAATGCATAACCAAATAGCAGAAAACCCCATATACAAAGGACTAATACAAATATGTACATGTATTTCTAACACCAACATCCTCATCGTTATAACTTATTGGCTCCACTAAACTTCTGTTTCACAATTTTTATATTAGGTGATAAGTTGATTTGAGTAAACGGATCAGTCAACAATCAACATGGTTTGGTCTGTGGAACTCCCCACAGGTGGTACAATAAGGGTTCAAGAGAAAAAACCATTCTCTTGGCGGTTAGCGAAAACCCTTTCTTTTTTAAAAAAATCAAATTTTATTTTTCAAGATTTGGTGTTTGGATCATGTCTAAGAAGTAATAATACAGCTTCAGCCAAAAATAGGGATCAAAAGGTGTCCTTGTTGTAGGGGTGGCCTAACCCCTCATGACTGGGCCTTGCAACTGGTCTAATATGTAATAGGTCCAATAGTATAAAGGAATGTACCAATATACCCTCACCTTTTGTATTATCAATTTCTCATCCTACCCCATTCATGTATATAAACCCCCAAGAAGGGTATGAGAGGGGGGATCCACTCATTTTACAGTTGAGCTCTTTTTCTCTTATCTCTAGCTCTCTCTAGCTCTATCTCCTCCCATGAAGAAAGGGATATCATGTACTCCCTATTGTAGCAAAGCTACAACAGTTCTTTAGACCCTGTGTATTATGAAATTATGTGTTGTGCAAGCATGATGCACAACTTGGTTAGAATCAGTGTTAATCGTTCTTAACTTGGCAAAAGAAAAGGTGTAGCTTAGAATAAACTCTAACACGTATTGTCGTTGGTTTAGCAAATACTGGACCTTCAAACCTTTAAAGTTCTCCAATCAACGGTGTGGGTATTACCAGGGTAACCGGTTTTACCGGTGCCGACCGGGAGAAAAAAACCGCCGATTTTTTATTTAATTCAAATTTAAACTTTTGAATGTAAAAATTAGTTTCTCTAATGATATTTACATTGTTTAACACTAATAAAATGTATTAGGAAGATGCATGCACTTCCCGTGCTTGACTTCATACTTTTTTCCATAAATGTATTAGGAATTTTCAAATTTTGAATGTAAAAATTAGTTTCCCTAATGATATTTATATTGTTTAACACTAATAGAATGTATTAGGAAGACCCATGCATCTCCCATGCTTGACTTCATATTTTTTTGCCATGAATGTGTTAGGAATTTCCAATTTCAAATTTGAAAACCCGGGTTTTAGCGGTTTTTTTCCGGTTTTTTTCCGGTTTTTTGGGCGGTTACCGGTAGGTTTTCGATTCCGATTTCAAATTCAAATTTTGACGCGTGAAATTAATCGGTTTTTTTCCTGTTCTGACCGATGGCAATCTGCAAACCCTCCGTGATTTACCCCGTGGCGGTTTTGGAACCTTGGGTATTACATCTATCAAGTATCAACTTTGTTGGATATGAATACTAACAATGGTCTGTTTGATATGGCTGCGGCTTATGGCTTTTACCTGAAATTTTTGAATTTTAGCTGTTTGTGATAGATTACAGAGAGAGATACTCGCTTGCGATTTTGGTTGATACAGATATTGTGTTTTTAACGTGTACTATAATTAATTTATAGACCCCGTCTTAAGAAAATACTCCGTTCGAAAATTAGGTACTGTAGCAAAAACCAAAAGCCGCTTTTAAAAGCCGTTAAAGAACAAGTCCATTATAATAGGCCAAAGGTCAAGCATTTCACCAATATGCAGAAACAGCTGCATGTCTGTACACAAGTGTAAAGGTACATTTTAAGAGGATAAGAAACATGTTTTGGTTTACCTGTGAAACTTTGAAGAGATCACTCAAACCATTAAGGTTGAGATGTGAGTTATGCAGAAGGTCATACCTGTCATATACCATGTTAGAAAAAGATGACAGATCAGCACAAAGATGAAGATGGTATGCAGGAATGAAGAAATGCAAGCTTCTAACACTTGAGAGAATTGTTGAGCAGCAGAAGCTTTGAATAGGAAAAAAATACAAAGAGGAAAGCATGCACGCAGGTAGATGCACACATGCATCTGAAAGCACAGAACAGAAAAGGCAAAACAGTGTTAGTAGGGGTGAATTCGAAGTGGTCCACCAGCACATCATATATATAACATCAATCAAGGATAAGAACACTTGCAGGTAAGCCTAGGTCATCTTTGAGACTTTGACAGTCAGAGTTTTCTTTATATCACATAGAAACTTATTTTCCTATGACCTTTTTGGTAAGGAGCGAACTTAAAGGTCTTTGTTCCAAAGGACTTTTACAGCAGGCCAGTAACTCATTATTCCTGTTTCAGTAGGCTGATTGGTGATTATGGAAATACAGACAATGAAACAAAAGATTACTTAAGTTGTCAGACACTACAAACAGCAGGCTATGGTTTTCCTTAACACTTCAATTTAATCTTTATCAGAAAACAAAGGTAACAGCTCTTTGCATAATTTGGTTCGAAGAGGAATATTCAGAGTTATATTACAGCTAGTTTTCAAGAATGATGAAAGTATACTGCAAGCTCATTATAAAGGACAACTTTGAATGGACCTGGCTATCATAATTGACAAAGATCATACAAAAGAGTATGATATAACAGACACTCAGCTCTTTTGTAAAGAGAAATGCAGATAGACCTAAGAATCTGATGGGTATATGGTTACCTACTTGCAAGAGTCATATATATCAGGAATTTGTGTAGTGTCAAAGCGCCTGCATCATAGTGAAAGTTTCGAGAATGATTACACTTGGCTGAATTTCCTTTAGAGAACTTCCAAGAACTTGACATGAATGTTAAAAGCTGGGAAGTATACTTTTTTCTTTCATTGTAGAGATCCCTCTCCAGCTTCTTCCAACGGGCGAACATCAAAAGGAAGCTTTCACTGCCACAAGGCAATCCAGCAGCAATGCGGTCCATGTCAATTGCTGTTTTCCCTAAGGCCTTCGCTTGATCATAAGGATGGTTAGGTGAGTCACTATTTGTTGCAACCTCCTCATCTTCGTCATCAGAAAGCAGCTTCACTTGTGCAGTAATTTCTTTTGTCAACTGAGCCTGATCAGACAAGGACAACTTATTTATCATCATTATAATAGATGTGATTATTTTAACTATTGGTTGTTTTGGAATTAAGTTTCTGCAGAAGCAACTCATCGAGGTCAACAAGATAGTAATAATTTTCATAAAACCAGGAGCTTATAAATTTACAGTATAAAACCTGGAATTCAAGGGAAAATGAAAGAGGATATCTGATGTACATACCAAATTTGTCAGAAGCTGAGCGGCATTTGTAGGAACTCCAGCTCCATCAACCATCCATGGAAATTCCACAGGTTCATTACCATTTGCAACTTTTGACGAGATGATAGTATCGAGCAACCGAGCCTGCAGAGATCAGAAATTTTAGATACACTGTTCAAAAAAATTGCTAACTATCCAAATATCAACATGGAATGCTCATTTATGATCGAAGTATATCCAAGATCATACGCACAGCAATAGTCTCACAGTGGCTTGTCCAGGGTTCGGAAAACCGGCGGTTACCGAACTACCGGTAACCGGATTTCCCGGCGGGTACCGGGAAATGAAAAACCGGCTAAGTTTTTTAGAAGTGCATTTATATTTGAGTCTTTTATGACTGCATGATGCATCTACTAGGTTGGTTTAGGTCTTTTTTATGCTAGATTATCTATTATATGAACTAAATATGCTTCGAAACATTCCAAATTCAATTTTTTTTGTGTTTTCCTGGTTTTTCAGCGGTTTCTCCGGTTTTTGGACGGTAACCAAAACGGTTACCGATTTCAAACACATTCCAAATTCAAAATTTAGATTCAAACTTTAACCGGTTTTTGGCCGGTAACCGTTATCGGCCGTCCAGCGGTATTCCGGGGTTTTGGAATCTTGGGCTTGTCTTTGCTCATGTGAATGATTTTCACAAATGGTTTCGTTTCTTTCTCCAACACTTTAGTTGGGTCCCACTTCGTTCAATTTTGAAAATCAAATCACACTTCTCGTAAAATTGTTTACCCTAATTTCTCAGTTGACTCCATTGAATCCTTGGGTATTCTGAGTTCTACTGGATAGTGTGAGATGCAAGTCATGGCTCTTTGGTTCCCATGGCAAACCAATTTAAAGTTTGAAACTAATATTTTCATATGCGTTGTGGTATTGGTATCTGAAGGAGACCTTTGCTTCATTTATCTCAATAGTACCATCCTGAAGTCCATCTAGCATAGAGGAGTCCTTGCTGACAAGTGAAACCTGGAGATAGTAAAATTCAGTGAATTACAGTTCTGCTTTGCTTCAACTGACATATATTTATTGAAGAGGAACAAACCAGGATTGGCGTCAACTCCCCCTCCAAATCAAGAAGACCTTTTGCAAAAGCGGCGGCAGACATCTATGATAAAACAACTAGCAAATATGTAAGCAACCAATCCAAAATTACCAGTGCAAGCACAATGACAGAAGACATAAGGACTGGAAAACCCAGCTCCTTTTGAGATTAGACAATCCAGCCCGTTGCCCAAAATAGTTGGGTTCAATGAAACAACCCTATCACTGTATTACAGATGAACCAATGTTATAACAGGATAATGCTAATATTTTGAGTGTCACCAATCAAGGTTCCAAAAACCGCTACCGGGGTAAATCCCGCCGGAGGGCCAATACCGGTTACCGGCCGGTAACCGGAAAAAAACCGGTTGAATTTTACGCGTCAAAATTCAAATTTGAAATCGGTAACCGGAAAAACCGGCCGGTAACTACCCAAAAAACCGGAGAAAAACCGCTAAAACCCGGATTTTCAAATTTGAAATTGGAAATTCCTAACATATTCATGGCAAAAAGTATGAAGTCAAGCACGGGAGATGCATGGATCTTCCTAATACATTCTATTAGTGTTAAACAATATAAACATCATTAGGGAAACTAACTTTTACATTCAAAATTTGAAAATTCCTAATACATTCATGGAAGAAAGTATGAAGTCAAGCACGGAAAATGCATGCATCTTCCTAATACATTTTATTAGTGTTAAACAATGTAAATATCATTAGAGACTAATTTTTACATTCAAAAGTTTAAATTTGAATTAAATAAAAACCGGCGGTTTTTTGTCTCCCGGTCGGCACCGGTAAAACCGGTCACCGCCGGTATTTGGAACCCTATCACCAATACCAGGTGGTCTTCAGAAAACATTGAGGGTACATGTGCATCCACAAAAATGTAAAAAATACTACCAAGGAGTTATATCATTACTATTTACTACGTGGTACATTTACCAAACGACCGCTAGATCTCAATCGCTTTTGTACAAATATCATGCAATGCAAGATTGTTTCATGGCATGCCACAGCGGCCACAAACGCACTAAAAGTAAAACACACACCCAATAGACACTTGTAAATATCCTAAGTGGAATTAGAAGACTTGCAAGTAAATAATGAATCATGTCCTATGAAGATTTAACACCCCCCCAAAAAAAATTCTTGTACATGGTGCCATGCGATTAATGCAGACAAAACTAAACTTTGCCACTTGTTCAACAGGAAGTACCAATTCAGAACTCAGAAACAGGAGTAGTTATTACATAGGAGGGAGACCCTTCGATCTATCTGTCAATTTTGATTGATATAGACCAAGGTTCAGAAAACTGCCGCTGGTTCCGGTTACTGCCGGTTTTTGACATTTTGAAGAGGCTATGTATGATGCATCAAATCTTGCAAAAAAAAAAGACCAGTATTTTTTGGAAACCGGCCAAAAAACTGGCTGGTTTGTCAGAACTGGCCTGTTGGCGTTTTTGGTCCTGGTTCCGAAATCCTAAACCCTGGTATGGACCATGACTTACCATACAAAAACAGAAGCGGGAAACTATTTACATTTTATCTTCCTTGTCTTTTACCTTCGATAACCCAGGATTGCAAGAAGAGATATCAACATTTACCTGGACACGACCTTCATCTGAACTGTATATTTTCAGATCATGCCTATATGTACTGTGGAGGCGAAGCAATCCTGGTCCTTCACCTAAATAAACCAAAGTTGCACAAAATTAACACAAGAGCCACAGGCACCAAATAAATGGTAGACAATAGTGCTAGTCATTTAAGAAAATGGAGGTCGTCATGTTGTTTTCATAAGGTTAGTGTTGTGGTTGGTGGTTGGGTACGGGTCCGAGGACCGAGGGTAGGCGCTTGCCCTCATCTAGCCACCAACATGGCTCTTCTCTGACGTGGTAGAGAGGCTCTGAAGCTTGACTTTAAAAAAAGAAGACTAGAGACTTGTTTGATTGTTCATTGCTTGATAATAATAGATACAATGATATCCTTTTTATAGGAATGGTCAGATTTGACCTTTAAGAAACCTATCGCTATATTAAGAAAACTGATCCTTAATATATGAAAATAATCTATAAGGAAACAAATCAAAATAATAAGAAAACTAATTATTATATTTTTAATCCGCGACATGCTGCCAATGCTAGCGAACGACCCAAATATGTAATAGAGCTACTCTTCACGTATTGCTACAGTACCATGTACTGTTTATGCATTACTGCGGTGTCGCACCATAACAGTTAGCAAAAGACTCGGAGGCACTGTCTTAGTGAAGTCTGAACAGAAATGGTAGCCAAATTAACAAAAGCAAAAGATAAAAAAAGGACATAAATTGGATACCAAAGATCAAGAATGGGAAGGAGACAACCATTTTGATGAAATGGTAGCCAGAGTAACTTAGCCAAAAATCAACAGTCAGCTACCATTTCAGTAAACCAACTGAACTGAACTGAACAAACCTAACCTAACCAGACCAGAATTACTGACTCCCATTATGATTATTTCAGTTCAGTTAAGTTCTTGATCTCAAATTGGTAGCCAAAGGCACACACTAAAACTGAAATAGTAGCAAAGATTAAGAGACATTGTTTTAGTGAAGACTGGACTGAAATGGATAGATTATGGAAAGTGTTAAATTACTCAGTTCAGACATGTATTTCAGCTAAAGCCAAATGTCCCTCTGGCAACCAACAGCATGATACAGGCATATGGCACATAGACAATTTGGTGTAGCAAATGGACCAAAGTTTAGGAAGACATACTTGGATACATATTATTTCTGAAGTATCTTCCCAACTCTTCTGCCTGCACAATCAAACAAAAGCATCCGAGAAAAAAGCATGATAAGAATTTACACGAAATGAACCAACAGCTTATCGGACATGTTAAGTTTATTTAGAACGCAAAAAATTAATAACTAGTATATTGATAAAATAATAAGTAATATTTGGACATCGAGATGTGAAATCATCATATCAATCCTCACAAAAAAGAAAAAAGAAATCATTTGAATGAGTACAAAACATCCTTAATACCCAAAAATCATACGAGATGACACTTGACATCTAAGTGAGCTTCATTGGCAAGGCTATGTAGTACCCATAATGTTTGTCAAATAATGGCTTAAAACAAATAACAGAAAATTGAACGGGTGAAGTAAAGTCAACCTGCTTTCTTCCTGCATGAGTTAGAACACCACCATACTTAAGAACCATTAGGGCTTCAATTGGATACTCCTCCTCCCCTTCTCCACTACTTCTAGGAATATGGACCCAGTTTGATGGTTTTAGCTGCACTTTCCTATAAATGCCTGAAAAATGTCCACCCTGAAAGCCACAGTGAACCAATATTTAATAACTCAAAAAAAACTATTGTATGTTTGGATCCTAACCAGCAAGAGAACTGTTGTCAGAAACCATGCGTATATCCTTACTCTAGAAAGATGCTAGTTACCAAACAAATCCAGATGGATCTGACCAGACAGTCCCCCCAAGTCCCAACAACTTGGAATGTTACATTGCAGCATGCAAATATTAGATCTGAACACAGTCCTATAATTCAGAGTGCACTATGCCATTACTAAAAATTAACTCACAACGAAAAATTAGTAGACTCCAAAAGATTATATGAGAACTCAGAAAATGGGACTCCATGAATATGTGAATAGTGATTACCACTTTACCAGGGAACCAATTAAAATAAGGCATACTTGTACAAATTGTTCACAAATTTTGTATGTTTGTCTGCTCAACATTTTAGGGATACAGCAATGATAAGCATGATGGAGATGCATACAAGGACACATGCAGTAATCCAAGTGAAGGGAAATGCTTTTATTATATACTGAAAACAAGCATGCTGCTATTATGGTAGAAAATAGCCAGATGGCAGTGAGTACCTTTCTGTAAGAACCCTGGGTACGTCCAGCGCATAACAACACTTCTCTCATCCTCACTTCACCTAAAAGGGTTATCCACTTGGTATGGATGGTTCTCCCAGGTTTATGTGCAAGTATAATTCAACAAGACTAACCATGTGGGACTAAACACACTACTACCATCCTGAACATGGGGCAAAGTAGTCCAGTGTGTCACACTTCCCCATAAACAGCTTACTGGGGAGGCAAAGAAGCAAGTTTTTACTCGGATTGATTGGCATGGAGTATGCATAACTAAACAGTAAGTGGTCACCGATATCTTTAATGCTTGTGTTGAAGCTAAACCAGATATACAAAACCATGCCATTTAGAGAATTATTGAGATCTAGCCCTATTAACTATGTTACCTCTTCAAGAACTGCTCTAACTTGGCGTAGCTTCTCTGCATGCTCAACTTCAGCATCACTATCACTTTCACGGCCAGATCTGAAGTTTATAGCAGTTTTCTCATCTTTAGTAAAGATGTACAAGGGAGAAAATATTAAAGAATGCGCTTCATAATCCAAAGATGAGAACAATAAGGTAGTAGCATTAGCAGTCAGATATGAATCATATGATATCTGTTAGAGTTGTAATCTTGTTTTCCAGTCGTAGTCGTAACCCTAGTTTGACCATGGTCGTATACGAGTCCAGGTCATGGTCGTATGCGAGTTCGAGTCGTGACCGTATACGAGTCTGCTCTACAGTCGTAGTCGTGTCCAAGTCTATTTCATAGTCGTAGCCGAGTACGAGTAGTAGTCGTAACCGAGTCGGAGTCGTGGAGTAGGGTATACAAGGCAGAGCCATGTAACCGAGAGGGTAAGACGAGAAAAGTCGAGGGGTGAGAAGGGCGAGAGAGGCCAAGGTGATCGGTGTGATCGAGAGGCAAGAGAGATAGGAAGGGCAGGAGTCCTACTGAAGTGAGAGATGTGGAATCCCGTGTCATGTGGAAAGAGGCACCAGAATCTAGAACCCAAGAGGTACCTGAGGGAGACGTTTGAGCTAGACTGGCAGAACCCACTGACTGTGAGAGAGCTGCTGAACAGAGTCACCGCGCTGAGATCCTGATGAGCTGGTCTGTCCTCCTGTGAAGGAAGAGCCTCCCTGCCCCCCTTGGATCGTCCACCCCCACGCGCCTTATTCGCTTTTTCCGCACCGCACAACTCTAGTAGTCATGCCCGAAGTTCTTGCAGTAGTTGCATTGAACTCCAGTTGGTGCAAAAGCAAGAGCGGAAACAGGCACTGGAAAGGAACCATAGTCGTAGCAGGAATCGTCGGTGTCGTCAAAGGAGCAGCAAGCACAGTCATAACGGACTGTGCAGCTAACCCGAGACGAAGCTCCTCAGTTCGAAGTGTCGAAAGAGCCTCGGTGACAGTCGGTCATGGCAAGCGGCTCAGCAATTGAGCTTTGACAGGCTCAAACTCTGGGCGAAGACGACAGACGAAATCATAAAGACGAAGGTGATCATGATTCGCCTTATGAACTTTGTGGCACTCCTGGCACAGTGGAGAAGCCAGCTCATCTAGCTGTCGCCAGAGACTAGCCAGAGCTCGGAAGAAGTTGTCGACGGAAGAATCTCCCTGGCAAAGCGTCTCCAACTCACGCTGAAGCGAAAAGAACCGAGCATCACTGCTCTGCTGGTATCGCTCACGCAACTACTCCCAGATCTGTTGAGTAGACCGCAAACCAACGATATCTGGCTGAATGGAGTCGTTGACGCTGACCACAAGGATGGCACGAACACGGGCCTCATCGACATCGGCCGAAAGCGTCAATGACATCTTGAAAGCCTCATCGGCGCTGCGCCGGCCTCATCTACTCCAGGAGGTGCAGAAGTAGATTGCCTAGGAGGCTGAACCGGCGGTGGCGGAGAACGGCGTGCCCGTAACATGTCCCCAAAGGCGAGACCATCAGCGTGATCTCCATGAGGACGACGGAAGTGGCGGACCGGCGGCAATGGATCTCGCGAGGTAGCCCGGGTGTCGGCGGTGGGCAATGGAATGACTCGGCGGCGGCGGCTCGCGGCGGCGGCTCGGCGCGACAGTGGCCCAGCGGCAGCGGTGGCTCGAGCAAAGGTGGCTCAGGCTTGGCGGCGGCAGGCATAGGTGGCCCGAGCGGCGGCGGCTAGATCGGAAGTAGATCGAGGTTAGGGTTTTAACCTAAGCTCTGATACCATGTTATGAATATTGTGCATCTATTCATGAGGCCCAAAGGGCATACAGAGGAATATGCCATGTACAGATAAGGAATACTATGGCATATAAGGAAACAAGTAACAGTCCTATTCTATCCTTAACAGACGACAAGGTAGATCAGGCGGCTTTGGCCCTCATCTACCAGGCGGTGCCAGATGCGATGATGCATCAGCTCATCGGCAAAGAGACAGCATGGGAGGCATGGGAAACGCTTCAGACAACGCACGAGGACATTGATCGAGTCAAGGAGGTGCGGCTCCAGAATTTGCGGAGCGAGTTTGAGAATTTGAAGATGGGAGAGACCCAATCAGTGGACGAGTTCGCCGGCAAGCTTAGTTCGTTGTACAATCAGATTAACTCTCTTGGCGACAAGATGGAGGAATCTGTAGCGGTGAAGAAGTACCTGCGCATGCTTCCGGAGAAGTACATACCTGTTGTCACAACACTTATGTACTCCTCCGATCTGGACAAGAAGATAGAGATCACCGGATCTCTCAAGGCGCATGAGGAGTTGCTGAAGGGGTTTCAGTCGCGCAAGGAGCAGGGATCTCACAATGAGCAGGTGTTGCTAGTAAGGGAGATTCAAGAGACGGTCGTGGCTCATCATACAACCGCGGGAGGTGGCGCGGTCGAGGAGGCTAGAACGGTCGAGGCGGCAGGGGTGGCTGTGGAGACAAGGCTGGGCAAGGCGGTGGTGAGAGATCCCATGATACGTCACATGTCAAGTGCTTTGAATGTAGCGATTACGGGCACTACGCGATAAAATGCTGCAGCAATAAAAAGTGCTTGAACTGTAACGAGTTTTGGCACTTTGCTTTAGATTGCAAGAGCAAGAAGGACGGGGAGGTGAACCTTGCCAAAGATGAAGAAGACGATGGAGAGCTAGTACTTCTCTCCTCATATGTTGAAAAGGAGTCGGTCATGGTGGAACTGAATGAGGAGAACGTAGTTCCAAAACTACGCACGAAAGAAGGAAGTCATGATCACACGGATCAATGGTACTTGGATAATGAAGCAAGCAACCACATGACGGGAGATCGCTCCATGTTCCACAAGCTCGACGAGAAGATTTGGGGCAAGGTCAAGTTCGCGACGGCTCCACGGTGGAGATAAAAGGCAAATGGACGATAATGTTGCAATGCAAGAACGGAAATAAGAAGTTGTTGACAGGAATCTATTATATACCAAGTCTATGCAACATACTAAGTCTCGGGCAGATGACAGAGAGAGGGTGCAAGGTGGTGCTAGAGGATGAGTTTTTGCGAGTGTATGACAAGAACAGAGATTTGTTTATCAAGGCAAAGAGGTCTCCAAATCGGTTGTACAAGATTCTCTTGAAAATTTGTAGACCGATTTGTGTGAAGAGCGGTCTGGAGGAGCCCGAACATGGAGGACTTCATCAACGGGAGGCAGAAGGCATGGTCGTAACGACCAAGTTGGCAGAGAAGCGAGACGGGGCAGATGGCATGGTCGTAATGAGGAGCGACCACGGTGAGCATGGCATGGTAGTAGCAAACGGCGCAGGAAGCGTGCACAGGTGTGCAGCCGACTCTGAACGAGCGCATATAGGCGGAAAGAAGCTGAGCGCTGGCTCGGATGGTCGAAGCGTTGGCTCGGGTGGTCGGCACCGACCACATGCGGCAGGTATGTTCCTAGCGAGCAGGGGCTCAGGAGGAGCTCACACAGAGCTGCAGAAGGCAGTCGTAGATGGACGCCGAGGTGGCGGGAGGAAGCACTGCGTGGAGGGCAGTGGTCGAAAGCAAGAGCACACGACAGTGAGAGCAGGTGCTAGTGGAGGAAGTGCGAGCAAGGGCTACAGGAGGAAGATGACCAGACTTACCATGATCAAGAAGGAAAATCAAGATTAAGGAGGTGATTGGTAGAGTTGTAATCTTGTTTTCCAGTCGTAGTCGTAACCCTAGTCGTGTACGAGTGATCGGAGTTGTGTACGAGTTTGACCGTGGTCGTATACGAGTCCGGGTCATAGTCGTATGCGAGTTCGGGTCGTGGTCGTATACGAGTCCGCTCTACAGTCGTAGTCGTGTCCAAGTCTGTTTCATAGTCGTAGCCAAGTACGAGTAGTAGTCGTAACCGAGTCGGAGTCGTGGAGTAGGGTGTAAAAGGCAGAGCCATGTAACCGAGAGGTTAAGACGAGAAAAGTCAAGGGGCGAGAAGGGCGAGAGAGGCCAAGGTGATCGGTGTGATCGAGAGGCAAGAGAGAGAGGACGATCAGGGTGATCGTAGAGATTTGTGTAATCGAGAGAAAGAAATAAAGAAGAGAAGAGAGGTTTGGCTCTGGATATCTATCGAGTTCTCTGTGTTCTCAGACGTGGTCGTAAACGACTTACGACCACGGTGAGCAGGGGATCGCAGGTGTGGTCGTAAAGGAGTTACGACCACGGTGATAGGCGGAGAGCGTCCGCAAGAGCAGCAAACGTGGTCGTAAGGAGTTACGACTATGGTCGTGAAGCGAGAAGACGTGGTCGTAAGTCGTTACGACCACAACGAGGAGACGTGATCGTAAGTCGTTAGGACCACAGTGGTCGACAGAATCACTACGTGGTCGTAAGAAGCTACGACTACGATGATCGACCGTGGTCGAAGGAAGTGCAGCGCAGCGGCAGTGAACGTGGTCGTAACTTCTGCTGAAGTTACGACTATGTGGCCGAAGCAGTGAGGCGTGATCGGAGAGATCACAGTGTGGTCGTAACGACTGTCTGTGTGGTCGGAGGACCAACAGAGCGGTCGTAGCGACACAGAAGGTGATCGTAACCACTACAACGTGGTCGTACGGCTACAGGAGGTGGTCGTAGCGGGCAGAATCCAAAGGTAAAATTATATCTGAGAATTATGAAACATGATCTGGAAGATGTAGTATTTTATAACCAAGCAAAAAGTACACATATTTTGTAACCCTTGCAATAATAAATTGGGAGACATTTGCTACTCTCTTGTTTTGCCATCTATTGATTATAATGACCTGTGCAGCTGAACATGTTGATAAATATACGTCTGTCGAAAATAGGGTCTAGTTACTTCAAAAAATTTCGAAGTCCTGATTTCTAATGTCAATACGCAAAGCCTACTCTTGGGATGATCAGCGCAAGTCCCTTACCACTCTTATTCCTTCTGCTGCTCCATATCTTGACTTTATACTATGCTAGGATCCTACTTAATTATGTGTCCTTTTCGCTCCGCTTAGGAGTGTGATGACTTTTTAAAAGTACTTTTGACATGGTATTTTTTGTAAGTGGTAATCTTCTAGTTAGAATCATAACAATAATTTTACAAAATAGGGCAAATATTCTCCGAAACAACCTACTTCCACGGCACAATACAGCACAGTAGTCCCAATTCTCGAACAAAGCTTGATGATGATGTGCTACACTAGAAATGCAATGCCACACAGAATCCTAACAAACTCGCTATTTGTGCTTACCACAGACCTAATAATATTGGCTATCAACTGGATGCAAAGCAGTGAGAATAGGAATCAGTTAGAATAGATACGTAGCCAGGGCAAAGTGGTTGCCTAAATGTTCATAAACCATAAAAGTAGAGTAATCTTGAGGTTCCAGAAACTTACCTAGCACGTGGAACAAGGATTCTTGTTGCATCTAATAGATCTTGCAGCTGCAAGGCACTTTTAAGTTTTGCCTGCATAATTATAACAATAAGAATATTTGTCAAGCAGAAAAGAGTATGAAGGCAAAGAGTATGAAGGCTTTGAATAAACCTAAATTAAAATTAACTTAGTTTTCACACCTCCGTGTGGGCCTTTCCACCATTGTATTTCACCATCAGTTTTAAAAGCTTTTCTTCAGTTACTTTCAGCTTCACCTTCTGCTTTGGTGTGCGATCCCCACTTGCATAATATGAAGTATCAGAAAGCAATTTGATGGTTATAGGATTTGATAATCTTAATGCTTATCCTTACTGGCGTATAACAGCTATGACACAGCGCAGTTCTTCCGATTGCCTAGATATGCCGACAATTGCCCTTTCTTGACCTCTTACAGCATCAGATGATTGGACTGGCTCGTTGATTTTCCATGGAAGATTAGCAGGGATTGTAGATGAAATATGTGGAGCTTTCTCATCAAGAAACATTTTCCTCAGAATGCATGCAGCATCATCATAGTACCTGGAGTTATGAAAGCATTCACCATCTAAAAAAGATATACTAATGACTTCTGGCCATACTAATGCATGAAAAGTTACAATAATTGTTGTAACAGAGAAAATACTTACTTGTATGAGCTTTTCACGAAACTCCAGCCATTCACATCACATACATAAGATCTTGCCTCCCCCAAGTCACACCTTAGAAGATCAAAGCCACACACCTACACAAAGAAGGGACAAATAATATGTAGATGCTACATAAGTGGGCGATTGGGAAATTCAGATAGGTTAGACCTTGAACTCTGCTCATATAGAGATTGGCTCAAGCTCAACTTGAGGGCATCGACGAGCAGAGTTTCTATCATTCAACAACTGTGCATTACAAAACAGATCTTCTAGATCCTCTTCCAGTTTATTGATTAATTTCAACCATAAATTTGGACCATATGAGGAAGTGCATTACTCAAGAAATCACTGCATGTTCTGTGGATATGATTTGACCTTGTTTAACACCTAGGTCTATTGTACAAAAAAAGAGAGTAAATAACTAGTTAGCACTTAACCTGGACCTACTAGGACCTTCTCGGATTGTACAGTTTAACAGAATGAATCTCAAACAAGTTCTTATATACAGAAACAGGATTGGCCTACAACTTATTCCCTTATGGCCAGGTCAAGATGAACCTGAATGACACTAAATTTGAGCTGAGACACATCTGCTTGAGTTGAGCATGTTTCCGCCTCAAAATCAGTGGATGCAGCAGAAGAAAGATTTTATACGTCAGACTGATGAAAGAAAGATAATTAAGCTAAGCCTATTCTGACTGAGATGCAGACATAAAAAAAAACCTACTCTGAGTGTAACTGCAAATAACTGACCTCTGAGATCAATTGACAACTAACAAATCCTACTGGTGTGTTGGAGATGACAAAACAAGATAATAGTTTCAATAACTGTATTCACTTTGTCTAGTGGTACCTGACAGCCCATAAGTAGAACATAAAAGGTACATACATAAGTTCTGAAATAGCGTAAAGTCGTAAACTTCCATCATAGTAGACATTAAAAGAGTAATTAGCTAGAAAGAATTTTAAATGTACCGCTTGTCTGAAGGCTTGGCAAACATTCCTTGCAATTTGTTTCTCAGTAGGGGTCAGTAAAACAGGATAACGCACCTTCAAGCAAGATGCAGATTACATTACAATGCTTATTACAGTCTAGACAAAACGGGAAATAAAGGAACACAACCACCTTTTCTACATGAAAGGGGTTAAATTCTCCATCAACATGTTAAACATTGAGGTCTAATCGATAGAATGTGGTGAATCCTGTGGTGATGAGGCAAGGAAAGGTACCTCTTTTCCATCAGAATTTCTCATGACAACCCCATCTACAACCGGAGATTTTCGTGCTTCAGCATGTGCATATCCTGGCCCAACTGTATAAACCTACACCATGAAACTCAGATTCCATGCTTAGCCTTTTCTAGTTAACAAAAGTGATGTATCTAACTACCTTTTACTGCCTTCATTTGAAAAAAAAAACTGTATCTATTGCTACCATGTTATGAATATTGTGTATATATTCATGAGGCCCAAAGGGCAATATATATAGCGAGTACAAGGGGATATACAGAGAAATATACCATATACAGATAAGGAAACTAAGGCATATAAGGATAGAATAACAATCATATTCTATCCTTAACACTATACAACTAGAGAAGTATTGTGTTTCCATATAAATTCTTTAACTGAATCAGCAGGTTATCTAAACAAAGTAAGAGCTCTGACTACAGGAGCATTTGTGCTGTCACTTCAATTAATAAAGTTATACTTGTAACAGACCATATGGACTCAATCCATGGACTGTCAGATAATGGTGAGCACTACTATATACCAGATACAGGATAGGCCCAATAAACGATACATGGCTCTAGATGTATTAGATCAGGGAAAGCACATATATTTGGCTACTATGGATACGCAATGGCACCTAGGTACATTATACAGACTCAGATACAAAGGTGGCACCTACTCCTGTTGGTATGCTCAAAACCTAGGTGCTTCTCAAGGACTGTCCTGACGGAGTGATCTACAGGCTACAGCGATACCAATTTTACTTTGTATTATAGATGTCAAAGTACGTGAATGATGTAAGACCCAGAAAATAAAAAGGAAAAAGAAAGACAGCAGGGGGGTGCTCGTGGGCCGGCCCAATCCCGGCCGAGCCAGCTATATGGGAAATGGGGCAGGGAGGGCTCCTGCCCTAGCTCACTCCCCTGCCACCGCCCTGCCCGTGCTGCTCTGCCACTCCTCTTCCCCCTGTTGACCGTCTGCTCCCTTTTCCCCACCCGGTTGCGCCGCCGCCCCTGCCATGTCGCTCCCTCTGCCTGGCTGGGTCACCGCCCATGCCGAGCGCCGCCTCTGCCTACGCCGTCCCTTGCTCCTCTTCTGGCTGCCGCCAGCCCTCACGCCTGCCTGCCGAGCCGAGCCACCTTGCGTCGCCCCGCCTCCTCACCCACCCCCACGCCAAGGAGAAGAGGGGGAAAGAAGAGAGCAAGGGCCAGAGCTAAGGAGAAGGAGAGCAAGTCCCGACCGAGAAGAGGAAGGGGGAGGAGGAAGGAGGCCCGGACGAGGAAGGAAGTAGGAGAAGAAGAGAAGAGGGAGGGAAGAAGGAAGAGGAAAGAAGAGAGGAGGCTGAGCCAACGCCAGGTCCGCCAAATCCGGCCAAGAAGCGGAAGAAGGTGCCCCGATCTAGCTATTTGTCGTCCAATCTGTAGGGTAATGAACCTAAGCCTTTTTCTCTGCTAGTCCTTGGGTAGATGCCGTATGTAGCGGGCGTTATGCGGGTAGTTTGGGTTAAACTCTGCCGAGATTTGACAAGGTGTGTTGTCCTATTTTGTGGACGAGCTTTGTGGTAGCTACGTCCTATTTCATAACTTTGCTATAATATGAATACTGTAGATAATTGGTTGAGGTTTCCACAGAGTGTAAGAACACATCATTTGGTTGAGCGGTTGAGACGTTATGGTTTCGGGAAGGCTGTTGTCTAGAATTTGGTCGCTGCTGGATGCAGTCTTAGTAACCTATTATTTGGGCCAAGTAGATGACCAAATTAAATTATGTTCGTAAATAGAGAAAGTTAGATAATTTTCCGCAGTTTCCAGAACTCATATTGTTTGCTATGGTTGGGTTTCGGGATTGAAAGTAATGGTCGTTTAAGCACCGGGACAACGGGAAGACATCCGGTGGAAGGGGGTTATTTGTGTCGGGTTTGCACGTAGGAGAGATGCCGTTTGTTTGTATGTGTATGTATTATTTTAGTGATGTATCGAGATGCGTGATGTTTGCTCAGGTGAAGGTTTGGGCTCCATGCCGTCCACGCATCATCCTTGTGGTTAAACAGGCAAGTGCATGGTAAAACGGTAAATTGATGGTTGTTATTAGTTGAATTTGATGCACTCTTTACCTTGATAGTTAACATGATTATATATGCTCACATGTTTGCATAGTAACCTTATAATGATTCTTGGTCCATGCCATGATGGATAATGGTAATGGTACATGATATGGTTATTTGATATTGATGTGTTAGTAAATAATGGTTAATGAAACATGATGTGTTGACATGCTTAAAAGAAATATTGCATCACATGCATACATATCATAAAAAAGCTGATGTTTACTGTTTTGCTAAGTTGGACTCACGCTTGCTTTGTTCCTTTTTTTTAAGTGACCGTGATGGCGACATGCAGGGAATGGGAGTAGCACTTCTGCACCATACCTAATAATAATAATGATCTACAACATCACATTTATCTTTCTTACTGTTGCCGCAGTAAAGTAGCTTGTCAGTCTAGAACTTGTTCAATGGAACCCTCGTAACTGATGATGAATCTCAGAGACCTTTTATGATAATGTATATTTCCTCAGTAACGTTCTATTTGCACGTTAAGAATGCTCCTGGACATAGGGTTTTGAGCGTTCTCGGACGCGGGGTCCCGAGCATTCTTGGGTGCGAGTGACCCAAGTTTTTAGTTGTGACGTATCTACTCTTGTTTATAGCGCATTTGTTTTAATGCTTATTGTTAAATGTATGTTGTTTACCGTTTTGTTGAGGTATAACTAGGGAGGTGTTGTCGAAATCTTGTGGTGATGGCGGTGAGTTCAGAGAACTAATTAGTGGTAGCATTCTGGGCTCAGAGATTGGGGTGGAGCGTTACAGATGATTACAATGTGGGTGGTCAGGAAGTGCTCCAAAGCTCTTCACGATCAGTTTGGTGGCAACCAAGGTTCCAAAACACGGAAACGGGGGGAATATCGTCAGAAGGCCGGTAGCGGTTACCGACGGGTAACCGGGAAAAATCGGCCAAATTTTAAGCGTCAAAATTTGAATTTGAAACCGGTAACCGGAAAAACCGACCGGTTACCACCCCAAAAAATGGAGAAAAACCGCTAAAAATGGTTTTTCAAATTTGAAATTAGAAATTCCTAACACATTCATGGCAAAAAGCGCGAAGTCAAACACAGGAGGTGCATGCATCTTACTAATACATTCCATTAGTGTTCAACAATGTAAACATCATAAGGGAAACTAACTTTTACATTCAAAATTTCAAATTGAATTAAATAAAAAGCCGTCGGTTTTTATTCATGCATATTAACCTCAAACAATAGGTAATCTAGCACAATAAAGACCTAAACCAACCTACTAACTGCATTATGCAATCCTAAATTTAAATTTCAATTTGAAATTTTTCGACCGGTATTTTTTCTACCGGTAGGCGTCAGTATTTCCGGTTACCGGTTGGTTACCGCCAAGTTTTCTAACCCTGGTGGCAATCAAGGATAAAAAAAATCGCTAGTAACTGCTTGGTTATCGGCGGTTAACGATCGTACCGACCTGGCCCGGTAAAAAATATAGGTCCAAAAAAGTTCTAAATTTAAATTTTGAATTTAAATTGATGAACAATAACTCCAAGCGGTAACCGGTCAAATGGGCGGTAACCGGCCGAAAACTAGTCAAATTCAATTTTTGAGTTTACCCTTTGTTTGATGAAGTTTGACCGGTTTAAAACCGTTAACCGGCCTGTAGCCGGTATCAGAAGGGGTCCGATATTTTTCCTGTTTCCGGTTTTTGAATCCTTGGTAGCAACCTTATACAGATCAAATCTACGCTAAACCGAGAACTCAAGGGATGAGTGCTCTATAAGTCAAGAAGCTCAGGGAAGACCAAATCTGCATGGGCATGTTGTGAATGATCACCTTACTGCTTAATTGCTTTACAAGGAATCTGGGGTAGCCTTTTATAGGGCCAAAATCACCCTGCATCCATCCGGAAACCATCCGTATGAAGATAAGCTTCCTTCAAATCCTAGATTCCAAGGAGAAATGAACCCTTTTTGGTATATTACAGAGATTCTAAAGTCCTTATCATGGTGTATTTCTTAATGCCCTGGTAAATAACGGAGATTATGACATGTGTTGCATGCTATGACAGGTACACACATTGATGAATGTCTCTCTTTTTTTCAAGTGTCTAAACTACAATTACTTGCCATTACCAAGCAGCAAATTGTACATATTTCTTTTTCACATATTATGCAGGAGAGCAAAATTAAGGAAAAAAAGATAGGTAATAAATGCAAGGTGTCACCTTGACATCTGTTCCCCCTGTCGGCATGAACTCCTCGTAAATGAAAGATCCATCTCGCCTCACCTTCCTAACATCTGGATAAAATTCACTAGATCGATTGCCAACCTATGAATGAATATTTTGAAGAATTTTATATCTGGTCAGTGCATTTTTGGGGGTTTTGAACAGGTAGACACCGACTAGAAGAACATGCTACCACTATCAGAAGAAAATACATTAAAGTCAATTCATTTATAATACACAAGTGTAACCTTAGGAAGAAGAGGCCTGTTTGAGCAAAAATAACCAGATATTATTTATCCGTTAGAAGCCAAGATCGTACCATTTATCCATTCCATACTACAATGTACACGTAGCAAAGACTCTAGTTCATTGCAATGTTCCTGAACTATGCATATGTGTCAGCGAGGAAGACTGATGGTATCAGTTCAGAAACAAAATAGATAAGTAAAATTTTAGAACATAAAGCAGATCATCTGCTAGGTTATTATGACTTATACTGTATCAACTGCTATGGTACCGACTCGGATTTTCTTAAAAATAAAGAGCCTGCTCACAAATTTTCTACCAAGAAATATTTGCGAAGTTAAGGGTAACAAATCTTCACCTTACGAAACAGTTCTTTCATTCCTCCACCAGCAGAGCTAGGATAGTATATCATTATATTATGGTCATCTCCTTCATACAATAAAATTAGTCAGGAGAGGAACAGGTTTATTCAATTGCAGTCTAGAGATCAACAGTTTAGCAATTACAGTACAATATTGCACAGACATTGGAATATGCATGGATGCACCGGTACTGACTCACATACAAAAAAGATCCAAACATTCAGAATTTATTACAGAACAGTTAGGTAGTAAGGATATGTTTTTCACAGCATGTGAAAGTATGAGGTGCAGACTACAGTGAACACGAACACACAATTTAGCAAAAGTAACTTGTCAACAATATGTGATAAGAATAAGGAAAAAAGTGAACAATTGTCACCCATCACAACTAATATGTAATTTGCATACCATGTCACCGAGAATATCTGGACTCTGGAAGCAAGATAGCACATAGCTTACCTACTGTTCTCATAAAAGAAAAGGATAAAGCACAGTATAATGTTTGACATTATTCAGACTGTCAAGGCTTCAATATTTGTATGCTTTGACAGTCAACAGATATGTTCAAAGCACCAGACATTCTTTTGAAAATAGATCCATAGCACTACAAGGTCCAGGTCCACATGTGACATGTCAATGAGATAAAAGATGATATATTGCTAAATACAAAACTTTTGTAATCCTAGGGAGGTGGCTAAGAATTGGTGTAAGCTGGGCCTGGGCGTACATTTGCATGCTTAGTTTCAATCCATGCAAGATCTTTGCACTGGGAGTTGTACTCTGCCATCTGGGATGTATTTTTTCTCAAGTAGTTAGTTCACAAAAAGCATCCTCCCTTTAACTCAAGCTTGGTCTTCTCAGACCTAGTGCCAATATTCTTGTTTTTGTGGCATGCATGTATTGGGCTGAACGAAAATGACAGCTGCTATTATTAGTGCAAAACAGTGGAGAACAAACAACAAATAGTGCAAGAAAAGACTACTACAAAAACTATTAAATCAAGAGCTATTACCATCGATGGGTTTCTCCACGAAAGGCTTGCAAAACCGTTTTCCATGAATCTCAATAAAATCATCTTGCTCGACAAAGTAGTTTAACTCTTGATTAGGGTACTCTCTTCTTACAACAGCATAAGTTGGAACAGGAACTCCGAACAATTTAAGGTGCTAAACAAGCAAAAGGGAAATATCAACATTTTGGAACAAGAGAATATATGTTTGAACTATAGTGCAAGATGATAAAGCCTTTATGTAAAAGGATGTAATTAGAGTGCATTGAGTATTTCTGTGAGTGTAGTTGGATTATAAAATCATTTGTTCCCCATGCAATCATCCTAGAATATTTTGCTGGTGAGTAACAGCTGCTGTATCAGGAAGTCGAAAGTCTCTGTTATAGGCCAAGCATTTTGTTAGAAATACACAAAACATTATAGCCAAGTAGATAACCACTGTATCATGCCTGCAGTACTTATGTTGCAACAGTCCCATAGTATAAGAGGCAAACATAAAGCATTAGTTTATTGCAGTAGTTATTCTTGCCCTCTATTAATAAACGTTATTAACCGTGTCTAACGGTCTATCCTTTTCAGGATCCATAGTCTACATTCATCAAATACTAATGTAGTTACATATGCAAACGTTCCTAAGTTTTAGAACATACATGACATATGAACTAAATCTGAGTTTTCATTGCGAGCTAGAAAAACATATCTCTAAGCAAAGCAATTGCTCAAATATGGCTATCTCGTTGGTGTCAATTTCCAAAAAATAAAGTGTATATAAAGTACTATATTTATTGAGGATAAGAGCCTATTTGTGTTAACAGCCCCACACAAGGAAATCACAGAGATTATTGTAGATTCTTGAGATTAACATGGTCAAAAATAAACTGCAGCAAAAAAGAAAGAGCAATATTTTCAAAGAAAGTAAGTTTTTCGTTGTGGTCAGTAGTTGGTCACATTGATCTTTGCATGTGCGTTCATACATTTCACTTAAATCTTTTGGATCAGCACTTAGGAAAAATATTCTACCTTGGATTATTATTTAACTTTAAAATATTAAGAATTTCAGATTGCATAGGACATACACTCCATAGTAAGCTCCACTAAATAACCTTATTGTGCAATTGTGAACACTCTTACATTTGCTTGATCATCATATTGCTATTGTAGCTTCTACCAAGTGTAAGTTTTTATTGGCCTTAATTCACTTCGGAAAGTTGAGAACTTTACTTATAAGAGAAAAGAGTGAGATTGAGTGATTTATACCAACCATCCCTATACATTGTTATTGCTTTGTGTTTTCTTTTACACAATCTAACCATATCAGGTGGAGAAGATAATTATGGTGAGGAGCATGAAGTTAACCTTATTGCCTCGGTGACTCGCTTTCAACATTAGGCATTGAGATGTACATTGCAACAAGAATTTGTAGCTGGCACTACTGCAATGGGAGAACTTAAGTCAGATATGCAGGATCTCCGTATTGAACTCAAGGCGGATATGCAGGATCTCCGCATTGAGTTCAATCAACAGATGAATGTGTTACGTGAGAATATTGCGAACGACGTTGTGTGAGCACTTCGACCACAACAAGAAGAAAGTGTTCATTGTGTGGCTGCCCTTCCTCCACGTGATGTGGGAGTTGCCGCTGCCCGAGGCGGTCAAGAGGCTCAACAAAGGCGAGACTGAGTGGTAGCAAATGCCATCCGTCCACCCCCAACTGGGAGAGGTGAAAGGGGCGGCTCCCATGGTGCGGGGAGGAGCCATAGACATGGAGGCCGTGGTGAGGGAGCACCACACTTCGACGATGATTACTTGTTCTACAATGATGGCTACCACCGCCGACACCGCTACGGCGATGAACAACCTAATGAGAAGTTTGGTAAGCTTAAATTTACTATGCCAACATTTTCAGGTACACATGATCCCGAGGATTACTTCACTTAGGAGCTCAAGGTGGATAAGGTGCTCCGTATGCATAATTACTCCGAAGAAAAGAAGATACGCATGGCGGCGTTTGAATTTACTGATTATGCACTCATATGGTGAGAACAAGTTCAAAATCAAAGGAGAGGGTACGACAAGCATCCCATCACTATATGGGAAGAGATGAAGTACCATATGAGAGCAATGTTTGTTCCTAAATATTATAAACGTGATTTATTTGATAAATTGCAGCAAATGAAGCAGGAAACTTTCATGGTGGAGAAATACTATAAAGAGATGGAAATGGACATGATTCGAGCTAATGTATATGAGCCAAGTCAGCCATGTAACCGTAATAGTCAGTTAGCCCGAACCCAATTTGTGTTGCCCACTTGTTGGGCATAATTAGATAAGTTCCGAACATGATAAGTTGCGGCTTGAGGCCCAAGCGTGGCGTTATATATGTGGTGCATGTTCTGCAACCAGGGAGGAGACGACGACATTTGCTAATAAATCAATTCCAGATTGCTTGTTCTTGAAGGCTGAATCGGCCATGAGAGATTTGGGAGTTTGCTAATCGAGATCGTTCAATCTTTCCGCTGGGAATTGGGAGTGCGATAAGACTTCGCTTGGTGGTCGTGAAGTCCGACACATGTGTTCTTGCGAATCAAAGAGCATCCGTTCTTACATTGGCAACGAAGGATCACTACGAATCAAGAGAGGGCATGTGAGTATCTTGATCCTACGTCGAGAAGATCGTACGACCTCATATCAACATTGGTTCTGGCGGTGATGGCTACTCAGAAACAGCAGCAACATGCTACGTCTTCTCCATCTTGACCATGAACTCTTTCATCAAGGTCATCATGTTGCCGAAATCAATCTTAAGGTCCGCGATTAAGACCTTCATAGTAGCCGCACAATCAGCAGCAGAAGCCATAGTGAGTATCTCTGATACCAAATGTTGTGGTCGGTAGTTGGGTACGGGTCCAAGGACCGAGGGTAGAGCACTCGCCTTATCTAGCCACCAGCAAGGCTCTTCTCTGACGTGGTAAAGAGGCTCTAAGGCTTGACTTCAAAAGAAGGAGACTAAAGACTTGTTTGATTATTCATTGATTGATAATAACGATACAATGCTATCCCTTTTATAGAATGGTTAAACTTGCCCCTGAGAAACCTATCTCTAAATTAAGGAAACTAATCTATAATACATGGAATAAATCTAAAAGGAAAACTAATTATTATATTCTTAATCCGTGATATGCTGCCAATGATATCAAACTATCCAAACCGATTTGTGTGCTACAGTACTGCGCTACAGTGCCGCATACTGTTCATGGGCACTGTAGTGCCGCATACTGTTCATGGGCACTGCAGTGCCGCGCGCTGTTCACATGTCTGTTGTCGTACCTCACCCACATCATAGACCATGGGGTCGTTCTTTTCGGCATCTGGTTTATGGCTTATCTATAGGAACTACATTTCAAACGGAGTTTTTTTAAGGCGGGGTCTATAAGTCGATTGTAATAGACATTGTACAGACTTCAACTATATCAGCCAAAATTGCACGCGAGTGTCTCTCTCTCCGTACTCTCTCTGGAGAACAGCCAGAATTCAAAAATTTTAGCCATAAGTCACAGCCCAAAAGAACGACCCCCATAATAGTTTTGGACTTTTAAGGTTCATCAATAAACATTCAGAGATGGTCTTGCTACCATCTTTTGGTTTATATTCTGTTGAAGAAAAAAAAAGTATCTTATGTAAGAGAAGTGCTTGTTTTTATGATAACTAGCAAGAAATAATCCAGCTTTAAAGCATCTAACATAGAAAAAAGAAACTCATTTCAGACCCAAAGGAAATGAACTACTCAAATGAAGATGCCTGAAATGTATGAAACACCAGTTATTGTGATATTAATACCTCATATACTTTGCTGCGGTCATGAAGCAGGTATTGTGGGTCCAACCCATTGACTAAAAAAGGCCTAAATAACAATATTTACAAAATGTTACTACATCAAATCGCAGAACTCCTTAAAAGTAGCATAAGTATTCTAGCTTATAATCAAAATGTGTGTTGTTTGCGTGTTTCCCAAGCAAAAATCAAAAGAAATGTACATGAACGCTGAGTTCAAATCGGCAGCTTTGCAGTGTAGAAAATCAACTCAGAGGATAAAGTATCTATACTATTTCTGAAGTATTTTTTTTCATTTCAGTTATGGAAAAAGGGCATAGAGGAGCTCTCTTCTAGGCCTACGAATGAAACAACGATAAAAGTTTATGAAATGCTGTTATGAAGAGAATTGGTTTGGATAGAAGGCACATTCAAGGGCAACTATATCATAGTAACTTTTAGAAAGGTGCAAATTTTGAAGACAAAAAGGAAAGAGTGTATTTAGATGAGGACTAGGAAATCCATACAAAGATGTTCACATGGATGCCCTTTTTATTTTTTGAGGGAAAACAGTAGGAGAGAGCCCTAATTTAGCAGTAGGGCTCTCCCCTACTGTTTTCCCTTAAAAAAAGTTCCTTTGATTACTCGAAAATGTTATATATGTCAGGAAAGCCTACAGTGGAACTATAAATATTTGACAGACCCGATACAGTGATAATCCGATGTATATTTACAGTGAGTGCTTTGAAAATTTAATGATTAAGTCAGAGAAAGCATTTAACCTGCGTAAAGCCGCATATTTCTCCACCTTTTCTAGTGGATAACCAGCTGAGTAAAAGGCGACTAGACAGTCACATAAAGGCCAACTGCCAAAAAAGTAACAGAAGTTAGTATAATCCTGCCAGAACTTGCACTTCGCATGGTGCCACAAAAAGAATGCTGACATAACAAACACAATACATGACATAAGGTTTGATGGCAAAATCACATAGAAGATGATCTGCAGTACTAGAGGAATAAGAAGCCTACATCCGCTAAGAGGCACATGGAAAATGGATTTATTAGCACCACGAAATACAAAATTTCCAAATTTTTATACTGCACCAGACATATTTTTTCAATCACTCCCTGAAGGATTAAAATATGGATATGCTACAGCAATAATCTGTTAATTGATAATATTTACCATAAACCCCGTGCTTCAAGGAGGACAGCATGATCCATTATTCATGCTTCTATATCTGGCATGCAGAATAACTTTTCCTTTTTCACCAATACACAGAAAATTTAAAACTAAATAATTTGAACTCCTAGAAGACTTTCCCTTCACATTTGTCAGGCATACCTTTCAATGGGATCTTCAAGAATGACTTTGTCACCAAAAATTATAATCTGCATCCATAAAGCATGCATATTATTTGAACACAATCTTGATGTTCAGAACAACAAATTGAGTTACTTATCTTGATAAGGAACTAGCTTCAAACAACTGGTGACCAACAGGGGAAAAAAGGTATAAATGAAGGCCATGCTTCTGCGATGTATATTGTATTGAACACAAGCAAAACAGTCGACCATGCCATGGTAGCATATGCCTATCTTATGCAGGAGTTACAGTTGATGGGACCAATTGTAACATCAGTGGTCTATTTGTGCAATGATTCAAGAACTACATGGTACAATATTTGGTCTTCTTGTAAAAAATAGTATTCGAAAAATGATGCACAGGATTGATTGAACCATGGGCTCCCAGGCAATAGGCAATCTGCGCACCTTCTCAACTCTGGCAGCATGCATAGAAAACACAGCGGCAGTTTGTGTTGTTCATACGTCAAGGATGGAAGTCATGGGCTCTACGCTACACAGTTTAACCCCTGCATATGGAAAACACACGCGCAGAACCTTCCCCCAGCCCCTAATGGCAATGCCTTAAACCTTTAGAAACAAAAAATAAGATGACTACCAACACTAGTACCCTGCAAGTTTTTCATACAATTCGTTGTCATCAAGAGTCCTTCACGAATCTCTGAATGCTTCTCATCCTTTTTTGAAAAAAAACTTAACTTCTTCCCCTCCATCGTCATGCGAGCTTTTTTTCTTTTTGAGAAACAACAAATCAATTAACGAAAGAAAACACAGGCAATAATCCGCGTGAAGACAGAGCGACCCATTTCCGAGCCATACCTCGAACTCTCCGAACGCGCGCAGCCTCTCAAGAATCTGCTCCATGGGAGAACACGACACCTAGAGAATTTCCAACAGGAAAAAATAAACAAGCGCTCAGCTAATCTGATCGAACCACAAGACCACCCCCACATTGCAGCCAACCCAAGAAACATAATCAACAAGAACTCGAAATTTCTCCCAAACCGCTCACCTTCTTCTCCATGACGCAGACACCAATCTTGACCTTGCCTCCACCGCCACTCCCATCACTATGCCTCTCCATCCCCTCCCTCACTCTCTTCTGTGGGAAGAAGAGACTATAACTGGAAAGGGATTGTTTGTTTCTTGGACATTTTGCGCCTCACGACTGGAATCTTGGGACTTTTAAGCTTTATGGAGGACGGGAGGAAGTGAGCACAGCCGTCAGACGAGGAAGAGGGGTTGTGAGCAGTGGGTACTGTGTAATAAGAAGTTCTCTTGCGTGTATCTGGTTGCTCGACAAGAACATTTTTCCTTTTTTTTCTTAACAAGAAATTTTCTTCTATTTTGCTCAATAAGATATTAGTACGGGGTTTCAAGTACAGCGATATTTCTATGGACGCCTCAAACAATTGGGAGCTACTACAAGATGTATACCGTTAGAAACATTCCGAACGATATAAATTTTCATTAAATTGCATTGTGTTAAGTCTCCCTTTCTTTTCCCTAATCCGCCGCTCCCTCTCCCTACCTTCTTCCCTAGCATTGACTGTAGTTCCACATCTCTCTTCCTCCTCTCCCTACCCCCTCCTCCCCCACCAGTGGTCAACGGCAACCACCGGTGAACCCATTGATGACTATGGTGCCACCGCTCCTCTCGCCAGAGCTCAAGAAGATAGGGGAGAGAACTAGAGCGTTGGAGCGAGGAGTGTACCGAGGGGGTTAAAGCTCGGGCAGCTAGTCAACCTCGGCCCCGTCGAGGAATGATCAGATCTAACGGCGTCGTAGTCAGGGATGGCGATACACGGCGACGCCGTGGCCTGAGATGACGGATCCGGTGGCGGCCCACGTCAACATGAGCGAGAAAGTGGAGCAAGAGAAAGATCAAACGGTAGAGAGTTATACTGCCGTTTTTTAGTAAAACAGTATATCGTTTTTTAGTTTTTCTTCAAATAATTGGTAATTCTTTTAAGGTTAACGGTGGATGTGCCCATACGCGAGTGTGTCTACCTATATACGCGTAATACACATAAAAATCTTGGAAGCTAGTGACAAATCAGCGATATAACGGAGTTAGTGCTTATCTGTGGTACTATCTGAGTATAAATTAAGAAACCTTAAGTGGGGTCATGCTATGTTAGTTATAAACTGTCGTAAAAGATGATTTGGATTGACTTAATAATTTACATCCGTGCTCTCGTCGTTTCGTTTAACTACATCTATACAAAAGCTTATTCGGTCTCAAATTTGTTAATCGGATACTCTGCCATTTTGTTAGGTAGAAAATGTTTTTGACAAGTCGTATAAAGTATGCCTACTCCTTGACTCCTTGTTTATCAGTTAACCAAGAGACTTTCAACGTTGGCAATTTACATTTTCAGTTAAATTGTAGTAGTAAAATAGTTTCGAGTGTTGGAATGGTAAGGCACTAAAAGCCCATATACACTGATCAACCATGAAAAAATGGGTATAGAACAATATTGTTGAAACGCTCCATATTCTTAATTAACCTTAAACGATAAATTATGAAACTAAATAAAATTAATTAAATAACTAATAAATAAATTACAAGACCGAATTACAGCATAAGAATCGTGAATAAATAAAATGCATTCCCAAGTCTCATCTCGGTGGAATAATACACTACAACTCACGAACTCTACGACTCCATACACACAAGTTTATACAAAAAGACTATAAGTAATTATCCATACATATGAATAAATACAATCTAATACAATTGCAATTGACAAATTTCTTCGAAACTGTAGCATTGGCACGGCTGGTAGTAGTCGAAGCAAGCATCTACAAGGAGAATCAATAATCAAAAATAGAAAAGAACCAACTTAATCAAACTAGTAAAGCCAACATTGTCGTCAAAATCCTTTTTAGAATAATAGTAATGAGCAATTCGCTTATTAAGATACCAGACCAACCGGGGCCAGTCGGCACCTCTTGCAGCCGTAGGGTTACATCATTTCGCGTAAAAGACAAACCTAATTCAATTCTGAGAATATTTTCACCGCCAGCTAACCCTAGCAAAAATAGTTTACCAGAGTACACACCAATCCAGTGAGAAATTGAGAGAGAGAGAGAGAGAGAGATAGCATTAGACATCCCAAACCATAGCGCAACCGAGGTAAGAAACCCACCGCCAGATTCATCCACACTTCCGCCCAAATCCAACCCATCGATGAGAGGAGAAGGGAAGATGAAGTGAGCTGCGGTAGCCAGACTAGAGGAAGGCGGCTAAACCCGAAGAGGGAGAGCCGATCCAGGAGGAGAATGCCATGCTGAAGGACAAGGGACCCGGGACCAGAATGAGCTAAAAGGGGAAGCAGAACCACACGCACTCAAGAGGAGGAGAACACCAATCCTAACTAAATTCAGCCCGACAAGATCAACCAAGGTATCCAACATTTATCCTCACCACTATCGGCATCATAGAGCAGGACCACATGCACATGCACACCGTAGAACCAACCAGGACTCATAATCAGGATAGAGTATGGAAGAAAAGTACTATAGGGTGTAGAATATACCAAAGGAATAGCTAACCGTGGTGTCAATGTACCCATCATCAGCCACCTGCACACACCCAGCAACTTCCTCATACTCTCTGGCGCATGAGGAGATCCCAAGCCCTGTTATAGCATGCTAGACCTTAAGCACTCAAATCCAGCGCATTAATCATAGCAAAGCAAGACAAAATACACAAATTGGAAACTAAGTTAAAAATAAAAGAGGGGGTTAAAAGTAAATAGGTAAGGAAGAGAGTGTGAGAAGGGTCGAACCTCAACGATCGGAGTTAAAACCGCAACTGCATGGCGCGGATCTAACCTATAGGGAGTCGAGGCAGCAATCCAGAGGTTGGTGGCAGTCGACTTGGACCGGGGGTCAAAGACAAGAGGGATGGGGAAGGACCAAGGGAGTGGCACAGTGATATGTGAGATGGAGAGAAGGCGAGCACATGGGAGGAGAGCAGCATTCCACCGAGAGACCGATAGCCATCGGCCAAGAGCCAATGAAGAGGGCGATGGCGCATAGCGATGGAGTAAGGGATAAGTCAGTGGTGTGTAGGAGAGGGGAAGACTGAGCGCCAGGAGAGATAAAAGGGGAGGTAGGTAGGTCAATGGGCCAACGGGTTGAGGCCGACTGGGAGAGGGATATGTGTGTGTGTGTGTGTGTGTGTGTGTGTGGCTATGGTATTGACAGGTGACGAATAGTTATCGGCCATACTACCTCAATAAACACCATATTTTCATATCAACAAGCATGGTCGGGAACAACAAGTGCACAAAACTAGAATTTAAATATAAACACAACAGTTGATTTTGAATCGATAGAAGGTTTAACATAAATACACATCGACATAGCATGTTTATATATTTTTCATAAATTAAATTGTAGCCTATGTGTTAAATACAGATGACTATCCAAGCCAAGAGAAAGGACTTTACCTAATGCATTTGAAACTGAGAACTGCCACCAGATTCCAGGCAAACATGCCTTTGATCATTTTGATTAGTGTAAATTTGTGTAAAATTTATTTTGTACTAAATTAATATCATTCTCTGCATAAAATGAATTTTGAAATAAATCATATGATTGATGTGAATAATGATGAGCATGGGTAGAAAATTGATGAAGCAACTATCCTACAGATAAATAAAAGATGGGTGGAGAGTACCCTAGAAAGGAAAGATAGTGGCAGGTGTGGGGCTCTTTGCATATGAATAAGATATAAGGATAAACCAACTTTCACTCATGCACCGAGCAGTATTTATCGTATCGGCCATAATCTCATCAAAGATGGGCAAAGCTCAATTACTTATCAAGTTACTATACACTACACATAGGCAAGGAGTATATAATTATGAGGTTGGGTAAGGCCAGAGATGGCAAACTCCGTGCGCCTATAAGTAGCGTGGTGGAGTGTAAGATCAATGTAAGCTCAACTTGATACAACGACTAGGAATATACTAGCCGGGTGGAGGTATAATATACAAAAATAGAGGAAATGGCTCTGTACTCTGATTTGGGCATCGCATATAAGGAAATACAAAGAAATTGATTGCAATTAAAGTCAGTAACTATAAGTAAAGTAATACCAACCTGTGCAGGATTTAAAACATGATTTACGTTTGTTTCTTGGATTGGAGGCTACAGGAGCCTATCAGTGGCCTATCTCTGAATTCGAGTGATTCATATATTTATAAACTTTAATAGAAACTTTTTGCCATATAAAAAACTTACTTTCGAAATAATAACAAATAAGATAGGATTGTTGATTTGATGAATTGTTGGCATGAAAAATTACATGTTGCTATTAATGCCTGTCGGGTACTTTTGCACTCAACCTTGTCATTAACACTCCTTGTTTAGAAATAAGTCAGCCTAAGAATTTACTTGGTTATGATGAAGTCACCCAGAGGACAACTACCATGCTGAGTGGAATGTAGTGAACCCGTAGTTCGATGCATACGATCTGGATGTCTCTTACGGAGCATGGGACGGGTAGTTGTTCAGTAGTAGTCAGGCTATGTAATTCAAAATATATCGGTAAACTCTTAGCTATTATCTTTAGTGCTTGTATGTTTAAAATTAGTAAATACTCCTGCTTCTAAAATCTCGTTAATATTTCGGTAGTTTGGTGTAGCCCTGTTAAAGACTGTAGCCTTGCGTGGCAATAGTAATATAGTAATGTTATATTGTCTCTAGTTATTGTTCTGCTGTAATACTCTGATGTAGCTTATTATTCAATAAAACATAAATTTATTCTATTTTATCGGGTAATAACTACATACTAGTGTTATTAACTAAGATAATGATGCATGGGTAGTCCCTAATTGTCTCGGGGGAAGAACCATCAAATTCATACGAGATATGGTAAAGAAATGATTGCAACCAGGTCATGCAGGAACGCCTAAGGAATTTAGCGAACGATGTATAATTGTTAGCACCGGTAAAATAGGAGCAGCTCGAAGTAGGTTCTTGACGTATAGTCATATAGTCAACCACCTCATGCAGGGACGCCTAAATAATTTAGCGAACGGTCTATAATTGCTCTTCTTAGTCAAACTGCTCTTGTAAATAAATATACAATACAATTTAATTTAAGGAGTCTAAAAAATTTAGCGAACGATCTTAGTGTGTATTTCCCTAGCACTACAAAAAAAAATCTATAGTAGGTTGAAATGTAAGAATTTTACAGGAAATGGTGTAAATCGCCTCTAGAATGTCCATTAAGGCTCTTGCGTTCTCAGTAAGGCCTTAAACTTATGATTTTGTAAGTTAGAGAAAAGGGGAAGGAACGAAATGGGTATAATTAGCAGGCACCAAATCTTAGCACTTTTGTCGATCACATTCACATCCCATGATAAGTACACATCATACGTCCTTCGCGTCTGAAAGTAGCAACTGAAAAAGGCTGGCGAATCAACATTCTTTCAGCTGTCAAATCTTTGCCCCAAATCCAATATTACACCAGAAATTTCTACTTCTTTAGGTGAATCAACCGCTAAAAAAACATAAGGCCAAGCGGGAATATTTTAAGAACATACAGCTGGTCGCTAGACCCGGAATATCCAAGCAGATACTCCCATTAAAAGAGCATCCAAATTAGGCGAGATTGACCCTTGATCCAATTGGTGCTCCCGTCGCCGTCGACGTCGGGATCGTAGCAGGATCATCCAACCGGAATATCCCAAACGCTGGTTTCGGAGGGCGTGCAAATTTTCTGACCAAATCGTACTACGCAACCACGTAATCCAAGACTTCGAGGAGCCTTTCCTTCCACGTTCATATTTGACCAAATCGTACCACGCACCACGTAACCCAAGACTTCGTGGAGCCTTTCCTTCCACGTTCATACTCTAGAAAATACTTCTGGTTTTCTCTAGACTACTGGTCCTCTTATTGTAGAGCTGATGAGCAAAGACGCGGATAGAATACGTAGGTTTTGGTCGAAATGGACCGATTTGGTTTGTTTTTGAGTGGTTTATCTTTGTGTAGCCAACCGATTAGCCACTACCTAAGGTCGGATTTCTTAAAGGTCTTGGTTTCTTTTATCTGTAGTGTCCTCTTTCCCGAGGTCAGCAGTTTGATCCGTTGGAAGATGGCATCCAAGAATATTGTTTTCTTTTCTTTGAAGAACCAGATGCATCGCTATTGTTTTATATCTCCAATCCAGAATATGGTTCTATGCAATGATGAATAGCCACTGAACGTGTACGAACTCTTTGTTTTTCAATTCCATCTATAGTATAGAAGGCAAATGAAATTCCAAATCCCAAGTACCCAAATATTGCTACACCAAGCCGGGTTCTTATAGCCAAGTGATCCATCTATCACAGTGGCCCAGTCCTATTGTGCACCTCATTTTCTACAACAGCATCACTAAGAAAGTATCTAGTGTTTTCCTGTTTCCTTTTTTCACATACAGAGTGGAAAGGAAAATACAGGACAATAGTAACTAAGCTGCCACTAAGCCAAGTCCACTGAAATGGTAAATCCACTCCCACAATAGACGGCAGGGGAAGCAGAAGAACTTGACCTCTTCTCACCTATGTTTACTCTCTGAGGAACCACCTGATCACGGGTATCACCCAAACCCAGTTGCCCGTGCTCTCCCCAGCCCCAAGTGAACACTGCTCCTTTATCTGACATATGAAAGATCAATTAGTTCGGTTATTGTGGATTTTTTTATGTGGCTTTTGGAATAGCTTTTTACCTGTTACCAAAGCGGAATGTTCAGTGCCAGATGCTATTTGCACCACCTGTTCTACATGAATAGAGGGCACCTTCTCCAAACTTGACAATGAAAATGATTCTGCATATCCCGAAGATAATTTCAGATGGTCGGGTGAGATGCAAATGCAACATGTTCACCGGATGGAACAAATGGATCTACTTGAAGAGAACAAAAAAGTAATGCAAGTTAAATTAGGAATGTGTTAAAGAAAAGAGAAGCTTTTGAAAGCTGGGGCATGTGTTGAAGATGTGCGGTACTGAATATTACTGTGAAAGGTAACATTTTGCGTGTGGCATGTTCTTATTATAAGTTTGTTTCGAAAAGGATGCACTACAGATTGGCAGTATTTACTAGATGAATGTACAAAAATGAAGGTCCGTATATGAAAAGCATTTTCCTCTCTAGCAACTGGTCCCATAAAAACTTAATACAATTATGATTGGACATAACATAATATAATCAAGCATCAAAAGGAGTACCATCATGAGTAGTGCTTGCTGTAGTGGGATTTAATTGCTGCACCACTGCATTTGCAGACACAGGGGAGTCACGCTTCTGATGGCGGTAGGCACCAATGGTGTACAATGCACCTGCTGTAATACCAAATGCCAACAAATCTGACAGCAGTTCCAGAAAATATAGTTTGATTTAAATGAAACAAATGCATGCGTACCAGATAATTAAAACTAAAGCATGATGCCATCCTAATGCCACTTGGGAAATACTCAAAGAGGAAAACACAGCACAAATGCATGCGTACCAGATAAAACTAATGCATGATGCCATCCTAATGCCACTTGGGAAATACTCAAAGAGGAAAACACAGCACGAGGTTGGTCATCGTCATGTTCTCCAACTAATGCTCTTCCCCAGATGTACAGCTGACCAGATTCTGTTATATGCAATGAAAGGGTAATTATGGGCAAGTACCAAAGAGAATAGAGTCAATAACTGCAGATTTACAAGGCTTACCATCCAATGCAGCACTGTGATCTCCATTGGCATATATATTTACTATCTTACAGTTTGGAAAACCATAAATTATTCTAGGAACATTATATAATTTTTCGTTCCTAGAAATGCATTTACCAACTTGTCCTCGTCTTGCTGAGCCAAATCCATAGATTGAGTTATCTGGAAGAAAGAAGATTAACTGTGTCATCTATTTGTAACAAAGATGGGCAAATTTGTAAGTCTGTCAACATATCGAGTAGGAGAGATGGTTCAGTCCTTCCTTAAATTCTCAGCAGTCCGATAGGAAAGATTCTATAGTTGTGATGATCTAACTTTCTTTTTTCTTCTTTAGTAACATATTTTTTATTAATTGTTTCTCTCAAGGATGTTAGAACTGTACGAAAGACATTATAAAGGAGTCATTGTATATCTTGGGTATTGCCAAGGATTAGAAAGATTGCTGAAGAAGTGATTTCGGAAGAGGTGATAAGAGTATATTTGTGTGGGTTCATGAACATGCAGATAACTGTTAGTCATGTTTTTACTTACCTTTCAACAGGACAAGAGAATGGCGCATCCCGAATGCAAGCTTCTCAACATTCTTTGTGGTAAAGGATGCTACTTCAAAAGGCAAGTTCCTTGAATGGTTATCACCAGTGCCAAGCTGTCCAAATGAGCCATCTCCACACATGAAGAGTTGTCCAGAATCTGAAAATAAGAACTAGAAAGATCACAGCAAAGCTCATCAGCAATGGTTTATTTTGCAAATGAAAAAACCTAATAGCCCAATACCAAAACGAAAGATGCAATCGCTTGGTCAAAAACAAAATGTACGCATAAAATATAATATAGAAATATCAAGTAGAATATTCCATGCATGAAACATAGCTCACAATGGTAGTAAAAAGAAATGAATGGTCATAGAATTTGGAGACCTGTAGCAAATCCAGAATGGTTCCATCCAGCAGCTACACAGGTTACAGTGTAATTTTCAAAGAACTTAACAAACTTTGGATGAGGGGTATTCTCCACATTCCCATGACCAAGTTGACCATGTGTACCTCTGCCCCACGTAAATACTTCACCATCACCTGAAATATTGAGTAAAGTTGTTCAAACAACTAATGTCTTTGGCTCTAGTCAATAATCAATCAGGAAAAAATGGCATCTGATGAATAGACTAATTTCTTGGTCGGCTGATGGAAATGGACAGAAGGTTACCAACAAGATACAGTTGGCTTCCAAGAAAACAGTTAAGCTTCAAAGGAAGAACATCGCCAAATTATTTTTGATTGGCTAGAAACATTAATTTGATGATTCTTTCCCCTAGAGGGTTGTAGCATATCTGTTTCTTTCTTTTCCTTTTATTCCCTGTACATAATGTTAAGGATAAGAATAGGACTCTAGTTCTTATCCTTATAGGACTCTAGTTTGTTTTCTTTTATGAGTTGTATTCCTTCTTTATACCCTCATGTACTCCCTATATATATTGCCCCTTGGGCCTCATGAATACATAACAATATATTCATAACATGGTATCAGAGCTTTGACTCTGATCTATTTCAGCCGCCGACGCCGCCGGCCGCTCTCCGCCCGCCGTCCGCCGCCATCCAGTCGCCGCCGCCGCCGCCGCCGCCGATCCCGCCCACCGCCCGGAGCTGCTGCCGCCGCCGGGAGCCGAATGAGTCGGATCTTCTTGCCGCCGCCGCCGCCAGAGCCGACGCCGCCGCCGCCGGGGAGCCGCCGGTGCCGCGCAGCTCGCCGGGAGCCTGTCGCTCGCTCGGGAGCCGCCGCGACGCCGGGAGCCGCCGCCGCCGCCGCCGCCGCCGTCGGCCGACTCCGACTCGCCGCCAGTCTCTCCTTTCCTTTTTTTTTTTGTGCTTTGGTCAAGAGATTAGTTCTACTGATATCTTTTATTCGGAATCTTGTAAAAAATAAAAATGTTGTTAAACGCATGGCCGTCGGCCCGCTACCGTTAGACTTCGTTGTTTTGGTCGCCGCGCCGTCGGTACCGCCACCGATGGCTTCCGTACCATCTGCTGCGATCCCATTCTCGGGAACAAAGCTCCATGGAACGAACTACAGGTTATGGTCTTCCCTCATGGAGATCACGCTTGATGGTCTCCGTCTTTGGGGACATGTTACCGGTGCATGTCCTTCTCCGTCACCACCGGTTCAGCCTCCTCCTCGGCCTATCAGACCTCCCGGAGCGTATGAAGTCGCTAAAGAGAAGGCAAAGGTCTTCTTCCGCCATCGCCGATGTCACGATGAGGCTTTTCAGTATGCCCTTGACGCTTTTGAGAGTTGGTGTGCTGATGAGGCCCGTGTTCGTGCCATCCTTGTGGTCAGCGTCGACGACTCCATTCACCGGATATTGTTGGTCGGTCTACTTGATGATCCGGGAGTACTTGCGTGAGCGATATCGCAGCGTTGATGCTCGCTTCTTTTCGCCGGCGTGAGTTGGAGATGCTTCGCCAGGAGATTCTTTCGTCGACGACTTCTTCCGAGCTTTGGCTAGTCTCGCGTCGCCTAGATGAGTAGCTTCCCACCGTGCCGAGTGCCACGAGTTCGAGAGGCGGATCATGATCGCCTTCGTCTTTATGATTTCGTCGTCGTCTTCGCCGAGTTTGAGCCTGTCAGAGCTCAACTGCTGAGCCGCTCGCCACGACCGACTGTCACCGAGGCTCTTTCGACACTTCGGGCTGAGGAGATTCGTCTCGGGTTAGCAGCACAGTCTGTTCCAACAGTGCTTGCTACTCCTTCTTCGACTACACCGACGGTTCCTGCTACGACTACGACTCATTCTCATGTGCTGTTACGCTCCCTTTTGCACCAACCGGAGTTCAATGCAACCATCGCAAGAACTTGGCATGACTACGAGTTGTGCGGTGCGAAAAAGCGGAACAAGGTGCGTGGGGTGGACGACCCAAGGGGCAGGAGGCCCTTCCTTCACAGTGGGATGCACCACTCTCGGGATCTCGGCGAGGTGACTCGTTCAAGAACTCTGTCAAGCTCTACTTGCCAGCTCTCACACGCTCCGCTGGTTCTCGCCATCTAGCTCGACGCCTTCCCAGTACCTCTTGGGTTCTAGATTCGGTGCCTCTTTTCACATGACACCGGATTCCACATCTCTCATTTCGTGGGACCCCGCCTTCCTATCTCTGCATGCATCGCGGATGGTACTTCCTTGTCTCGTTAGGCGTCGTGGCACTCTTTGACTACCGATTTTTCTGTTCCATTGCTTCTCATGTTCCCCAACCAACCATGCGGCTTCTTTCGATTGGGACAACTCACCGACCTTGGTTGTAGGGTTGGTTTTGACTCTCACCGCTTCGCTCAGATCGGCTGCATGGGACAATACTTGGGACCGGCGGCGCCAGAGATCGTCGTGGTCTCTACATTCTCGACCGCCTTCATCTTCCGTCCACTTCGCTGCTCCTACCACGTCTTGAGCTGCTCCGCCTACCTCTACCGCCACTGTTGCTACCACTCCTGGAGTCTTTGCGCAGTGGCATCACCGTTTAGGTCAGCTATGTGGGTCCCGTCTTTCGTCATTAGTTCGTCAGGGTGTCCTTGGACGTGTTACTGTTGACACATCCATGTTTTGTCAAGGTTGTAAGCTAGGCAAGCAGCTACAACTTCCTTATCATTCTAGTGAGTCATTGTCTTCTCGTCCTTTTGATTTAATTCATTCAGATGTATGGGGACCTGCGCCGATTATCTCCAAAGGCGGGCATAAATTCTATGTTATTTTCATTGATGATTATTCTCGTTTCACTTGGCTTTTCCCTATGTCTAACCGTGGTCAGTTTCTCGCGATCTATCGTAGCTTTGCCATGATGGTTCGTACTCAGTTTGAGTCTTCTATTCGTACTTTTCGCTGTGATTCCGCTAGCGAGTATTGTTCTAATGCGTTCAGACAATTTCTTTCTGAGCAGGGAACGCTTTATCAGTCTTCTTGCCCTGGTGCTCTCAGAATGGCGTTGCTGAACGCAAGCATCGTCATCTGATTGAGACTGCTCTCACACTTCTTCTTACTTCTCATGTTCCACCACGCCTGGTCGAGGTCGCCTCTACTACACATATCTCATAAATATGCGCCTCCATCGCTCTTAAGGATGTCACCCCATAGAGCGCCTCTATTCTAGAGTCCTCAAGATACCATCTTCGTGTTTTTGGTCGCACTTGCTTTGTTCTCACGCCACTCGTGGCGTACTAAACCGACAAATTCATCGGTTGAGTGTGTTTTTCTTGGGTACAGTTCTGAACATAAGGGTTATCGTTGTTATGATCCTTCTACTCGACGGATCAGGATCTCACGAGATGTTGTCTTTGACGAATCTCGACCTTTCTTCTATCGAGATCCAGCTCCTTCCACTGCTTCCACCGTCGAGACGATCTCCTGGTTGTCTCTTCCTGACTCCTCACCCATTTCCCCCCTTTCTATACCTTCACCGTCTATATTGCCACCCACAAGACCATCTCTTGCTCCTACACCTTCACCTTCTGTGATGTCTCCTCAAGACCACCTCTTGCTCCTGAAAGACCACCGTCTCGTTTCTCTAGGGTTCATTACTCCACGGCCTCGTGCTTCACCGATCCCTCTCGGTCTCTTGCCGACACCGATGTCTGATTCATCTGGTGATGCTCCTCGTTACGCCCTTCGTGACCGAGCAACCATTCGGCCTCCTGATCGTCTTGTCTTTGCTTGACGACTCATGCTCTCATCACATCGAGCCTAGTTCTTATCGTGAGGTCGCTTCACTCGAGTGGCAACTCGCTATGGCAGAGGAGCTTGATGCGCTTCGTCGTACGGAGACTTGGGATATTGTACCGACACCGTCCATGCTCGTCCTATCACGTGCAAGTGGGTGTACAAGATTAAGACCAGTCGACGGTACTATTGAGCGCTACAAGGCTCGCCTTGTGGCTCGTGGTTTTCGATGGGAGTATGGTCGTGATTACGATGAGACGTTTGCTCTCGTTGCTCATATGACCACCGTTCGCACACTTATTGCGCTTGCTTCGTCACGGTGGTCTATCTCTCACCGGATGTTAAGAATGTCTTCCTTAATGGCGTCTTGCATGAGGAGGTTTACATGCAGCCACCATCAGGGTATTCTGTTCCAGATGGTCATGTCTGCCGCCTTCGCCGTGCTTTTATGGTCTCAACAGGCCCTCGTGCTCGGTTTGCACGTTTACCTCGCTGATCACCGTTGTTGGTTTCACTGTCAGTGCTCATGATCCTGCTCTATTTATCCATGTCTCACCTCGCGGTAGGACACTACTTCTTCTATATGTGGATGATATGCTCATTACGGGTGACGATACCTCATTCATCACATATGTGAAGAAGCATCTCAGTGAGCAGTTTTTGATGACTAATCTTGGTTTGCTTACATACTTTCTTGGGATTGAGGTTTCTTTCACGCCTGAGGGTTACTATCTCTCCCAGCAGAAGTATGTCTAGGATCTTCTTGATCGGTCAGGTCTAACTGATACTCGCACTGCTGAGACTCCTATGGAGCTCTCTCTTCAGCTTCGATCTACTGATGGTGATCTTCTTGAGGATCCTACTCGGTATCGCCATCTCGTTGGGAGTCTGGTATACCTTGTAAGCACTCGTCCTGATATTGCTCATGCTGTTCATATCTTGAGTCAGTTCATGGCTTGTCCTACTCATATTCACTACAGTCATCTTCTTCGTGTTCTTCGCTATTTGCGTGGGACCATCTCTCGTCGCTTGTTTTTCCCTAGCTCCACCACCCTCCATCTTCAGGCATATTCTGATGCGACCTGGGCTAGTGATCCTTCTGATCGTCGTTCTCTTTCTGCTTACTGTGTCTTTCTTGGCTCCTCTCTGATTGCCTGGAAGACAAAGAAGAGCTCGCAGCTCCGCTCGAGTACAGAGGTGAGTTGAGAGCTATAGCAGCTGTGACAACAGAGATTACTTGGTTGAGATGGCTACTTGCAGATTTTGGTGTACCTGTGAGGGGACCTACTACTCTTCTGATTGACAGTACAGGAGCTATCAGCATTGCTCGTGATCCAGTGAAGCATGAGCTCACCAAGCACATTGGTGTGGATGCTTCATACACTCGCCTCCAGTGCGGGAGGCGTACTTGCTCTTCAGTTTGTATCATCAGAGTTACAGATTGCTGACTTCTTCACGAAGCCACAGACTAGAGCACAACATTTGTATTTTCTCTCCAAACTCAGTGTGTGTGATTCACCATGAGTTTGAGGGGGGTGTTAAGGATAAGAATAGGACTCTAGTTCTTATCCTTATAGGACTTTAGTTTGTTTTCTTTTATGAGTTGTATTCCTTCTTTATACCCTCATGTACTCCCTATATATATTGCCCCTTGGGCCGCATGAATACATAACAATATATTCATAACACATAAAACTTTGTTTTTCCTATATTTATTAATATATACGGTAGAGGCCTCCCCTCCTATTTCCTGTAAAAAAACAGTGTCTGTTGATAATTACAAACGCGTAATCTGAAAAGTCATCAAGGATAGACCAACATGGAGCAATGCATAATCATTGATTACTCAACAAGATGGAAAGTGGAGCCCTCAACTTAGGAGCTAGCTTCTCCACTTAACAATACAATGGTGTATCAGTGTATGGAATTATGGATAAAAAATCTTCTCTTGAATTACCAAGTTCAGATTCAGGACAAAGAAACAGTTTAAGATTAGTGCAATAGCAAATCTATTCCTACCAACCAACAGGTCCACCATACACTTCCGGAATGAATCTATGCAGATTCCAGCTAAAAAGACTGGGTTAAGGTTGTCCGGACAAGACAATGGATCAATGCCCTAGGAGTAGCTGAGTGCACTAGAAGGGCAATCTGCAATCCAAGTTGAACTCGGAATCTCTGCACAAGCCCATTACCGATCTGAGCATCTAACCGAGTTCAACTTCTAGTGATGCGAGAGCCATATTATCACTAGTATCTCCATAACAATGATGAGGGCCAAGAAACCATGAAAATTGTTGGTTTCTGCGAGGGCATTTCAGTAATTTCCCAACTGAAAAGGAAAAAAAGGAGAGGTGGGGCCCACCTGTCAGTGGGCCGGCCGAGGAGATAATGGAGAGGAGACTGCGCCTCCCATTCCGTGCATCGCGCTTTCGGCGTCACTCACGGCTTCTCGCGTGCGGGTGGAGCAACGTCGTCCGGGGCGACCGAGTCTAGCGGTGGCGATGGAGGCGTCACCCGCGCGGGGGCTTCGACGCCAGCCATGGTTGCAGCCCGCCGGCCTCCGCCCAGCTCCCCTATATATGGCGTCTCCCCTCTCTGTGGTGGCCAAATGCAGCGGTGAGTTCTCCCCTCTCCGATCTCAAATCTCTCTCGGTGGTTCTTCGATCTTGAGTCTTGAGAGCCGCCGGCCGGGTTTTCTCTTGTCGCCGTCGGCTGAGGAGCGCAAATCGTTGTTCTAGGGTTTCCCCGTAAGGTTTCCTTGAGCCTTTTCTTGGATTTGGCCGAGAGGAAAGGTGTGGGGTTTACCTCTAGAGGTTGATTTGGCTCGGATTTGTGCTGAGTTTTGTGGGAGATTTGTGACCTGTTCTTGGTGTTCACGAGAGCTCTCGGCCGGAGCTCTCGTTGGTCTTGTGCGGCATCAACCCCGACCTTCGTCTCCGGTGTCGGCTACCCGAGGTTGGAGTGGGCATTGTATCTCCGTCTACCACATTCTTCTTCTGCGATAGCACAGAGGGGTGCTAAGTTTTCTGGGACAGCGCAATTTGCGTGCCTTGCCTTGTTCGGATTCTTCTCGGTGATTTCAAGTATCACCGGCTTTGTGAGTATTTCGGCTGTCAGCTCTTTGCAATATGTGACCAGTTTCATTTATCTATGATTTGTCACTAGTTGATTATTGCAAGAGATGCATATGGGTTGGCTATTGGCTCTATGAAGAAATTGGTCTTATGCTGAAATTGAATGATTGAACCTGAGCTCTAGACTATTGCTGTTTCGGTCTCATTTCTATAAATAGAAATTCTGTTTTAGCATAATCTGCTATCCGTGATCACAGATAAATGTGCCTACTATCGGTTCAGCGGGGGCGACGGTGTCATTCTATGCCTTTATGTAGATGACACATTGCTTTTTGGGACCAACATGGATATTATCTATAGAACAAAGTCTTTCCTTTCCCAGAATTTTGATATGAAAGATCTGGGTAAGGCTGATGTTATCTTAAACATCAAGCTTATAAATGGTGAGAATGGGATTACTCTTTCACAATCCCATTATGTGAACAAGGTCCTAACCAGGTTTGGATTTATGGACTGTAACCAGTGGCCACACTCTATGATCCAAACGCAAAGCTGCATAAGAACACTGGACATGGGAAGGATCAGCTTAAATATTCTCAAATAATAGAATCCTTCATGTACTTAACTAGTGCAACGAGGCCAGACATCTCATATGTTGTAAGCAGATTGAGTCGTTATACGTTCAATCCAAGAGATGGTCATTGGCTAGCACTACAAAGAGTACTCAGATACTTGAAGGAGACCTTAAATTTGGGAATATATTATTCTGGCCATCCGACAGTTTGGAAGGGTTTAGTGATTCTAACTGGATCAGTGACTCGGATGACATGAAGGCTACGAGTGGCTATATATTCACTCTAGCAGGTGGGGCCGTCTCGTGGAAGTCTTCAAAACAGACCATCCTTACACGGTCCCATGGAGGCTGAGTTAGTAGCACTTGACTCAGTGGCTGTAGAGGCAGAATGGATTTGAGAACTCCTTTCCGACCTGCCTGTGCTGGAAAAGCCTATTCTAGCCATGTTGACCTACTACGATAACCAAACCGTTCTGGTTAAGGCGAAGAGTAGGAAGGACAATATGAAGTCCTCAAAACACATTAAAAGTCGACTTAAGTCGATAAGGCATGCCAGAGAGACGGGTGTTATTTCTGTAGAATACATCCAGTCTGAAAGGAACTTGGCAAATCCTTTCACTAAAGGATTGGCACGGAAGGCCATCCTACCATAACGTCCTAACCCGAGAGGGAAAGGGCAAGCCGCCTAGTACAGAATGTGACTTGGACGAAAATTCTCACACCAAGGCATTGAATCAAGGCGAAGTCCTCCTTTGTCTGTGCAAAGTCGTAGTCCTTGTCGCTAGGCTTTGGGTTCAAACCCGCAAGGTATCCATCGTCGAACAGTTGTATATTAAACAAGACGTTGAACATCTTTTATCAATTGATAAATTGGCAGGGATTGTTGGTTTCTACGAGGGCATTTGGTAATTTCCCAATTGAAAAGGAAAAAAAGGAGACAGAGGTGAGGCCCACCTGTCAGTGGGCCGACAGAGGAGATAATGGGGAGGAGACTGCGTCTCCTCCCATTCCCGTGCGCGTGCGCGTGCGCGTTCGTGTCCTCCTGGCTTCTCGCGTGCGGGTGGAGCAACGTCGTCTGGGGCGACCGAGTCTAGCGGCGGCGATGGAGGCGTCACCGGCGCGGGCGCTTCGGTGCCAGCCGTGGCTGCAGCCCACCAGCCTCCGCCCCGCTCTCCTATATATGGCGTCTCCCCTCTCTGTGGTGGCCGAATGCAGCAGTAAGTTCTCCCCTCTCCGATCTCAAATCTCTCTCAGTGGTTCTTCGATCTTGAGTCGTGAGAGCCGTCGGCCTGTCACCGTCGGCTGAGGAGCGCTAATCGCAGTTCTAGGGTTTCCCCGTGCGGTTTCCTTGAGCCTTTTCTTGGATTTGCCCGAGAGGAAAGGTGGGGGTTTACCTCTAGAGGTTGATTTGGCTTGGACTTGTGCTAAGTTTTGTGGGAAATTTGTGACCTGTTCTTGGTGTTCACGAGCGCTCTCGGCCGGAACTCTCGTTGGTCTTGTGCGGCATCAACCCTGACCTTCGTCTCCGGCGTCGACTACCCGAGGTTGGAGTGGGCATTGTATCTCCGTCTACCACCCTCTTCTTCTACGATAGCACAAAGGGGTGCTAGGTTTTCTGGGACAGCGTAGTTTGCGTGCCTTGCCTTGTTCGTATTCTTCTCGGTGATTTCGAGTATCACCGGCTTTGTGAGTATTTCGGCTATCAGCTCTTTGCAATCTATGACCAGTTTCATTTATCTGTGATTTGTCACTAGTTGATTATTGCAAGAGATGCATGTGGGTTGGCTGTTAGCTCTATGAAGAAATTGGTCTTATGCTAAAATTGAATGATTGAACCTGAGCTCTAGACTATTGCTGTTTCGGTCTCATTTCTGTAAATAGAAATTTTGTTTTAGCATAATCTGCTATCCGTGATCACAATTACTGTTTTGTACATCTCTATTAGCCATTTCGGCCTTATGCATACCTGATTTACTTGTGAATCTATTCTCTGGAGCATATCAATTAGTTGGCTAATTTTGGAAATATTTGGTGGTCATTTTGATTATGCTCTCTGCTGGCCGAAAGTCTTGTGTGGTTTCAGTTTGTGTTTCAGTTTAGAGCTCAAGGTTTAAAACTCATTTGTCATATTCAATTAGTGAAGAGTATAAGACCATAATAGCGGGACGGCCAAGATTAAATCTTGTGCAACCCTATATCTGAGAGCACTAATTAACAATTAAAACTTGTGCTTTTTGCTAAGTTTTATTGATTCCCTATTCATGAGAATGTTATACATGGTTATTTCAGCAGAAATTTTGGTTCTTATGATAATTATATGTTCTTGTATAAATGACATAGAAGAATTATTTGTTTATATGCAATTTATGTCATTTATATTCTGATGGAAATGTGTTTTGATGATATTTAATTATGTTGAAATTAAATTCAAATCTATGCTTATACCGCACATTTTACAACGGTGAGACCTTGAAACCGTGAATGTTGGCCTGATCAAATCCTCTCACGAAAGAGCCTACAAAGGTGGAATTATTTGAAGGGAAGTGTGAAGCGTACTTGTGAGGGCGATGGCGTGGGCGCCGCCGCTTGCGACGAAGGAGACGCGACCGCGGCAACGAGGGGGGAGGAGGAGCGGCTGCGGGACGTGGCGGTCCTGGAAGCCGCCGTTCCCGAGCTGCCCGTCCGTGCCCGCGCCCCAGCTCCATGCCCACGCCTCCTCGTCTTCCTCCCGCTCCTCCTCCAATGCCGCCGCCGCCGCTGGGGACGCCGCCTTCTCCATGCCTCCCCAAAACAGAGAGATCTAGGGGAGTCGGCTCGCTTGGCCCGTGCTGCTACTCAAGGACGAACGTTCACGATTGCACGCAGATGACAAGATAGAAGCGTCAACCCCTTCACTGTTCTCCAGAGTCCAGGACAACTGAATTAGCTAGATTTTTTTAAAAAAATAATCTATTTTTTATTCCGAATTTCAATGATATACCTACATTTTTTATTTTACAGTAATACCCATATATCACTCCACCATTGAGCGGCTTAAACTAATCGTCCAACAGTCAAATGACATGTGGCCAAGTCGCTCAACCATGGATCGACTAGGCCGTAGTCGCTCAACCGTGGAGCGACACATCGACAAGTAGCCCACCGGTTGGACGATTTGAAATGATATTATCGTTACTTAATTAATCTGATGGAAATAATTGTGGAGGAATAAATGGTAATTTTTGTAGCTAACATATTGAGCAAATCTTGTTTGTAGGTTGTTATTTTTTTGGAAATAAAAGGACAGACAAATTAGGTTGGCCTGTTTGTGATTTTTGCATATTCTTAAGAGTACGAAATCTGTTAGACTCACAATAACATTTTGTGATCGTGGAACGTTATTGTAGTGTGATAAATTTTTAAAGAATTTTGTGAGGATGATTGAGCTCGCATGATTCGTATGTAGGAAGCTAAGTGATATTACGATACACGAGGAAATTCATACACAATCATGATGTATTAACTACGAAATAAAATATGTACACAACGAATACAAGTACAGAAAGGCCCCTACGCGCCACCCGCTACACCACCCGCAGCACCTCCTCCATCGTCGCCACGTCTCACCCCTGGTCGGTGCCAGCCGGTACAATCCCACTTGGCCTTCCTCAGCGCAGGGTGTAGGCGTCCCGATAAGGTGAGGCGGTTCGGAGCCCTGTTGATCCGTGCTCCCAAGGCCTTGGGGGTCAACTTCACCTGTGCCTGTGTGGCTATTGGGGCACCACTGAGTTGCGACCCGGAAAGAATGTCGATGGGTGCAGACTCACGTGCTCCCCTGACCTCCCTCGGGTCGTCCACCAAGAAGTTGCTCATGTCCTCCGAGGGATCCTCGTGCAGGGATAGCTCAACTCCTGGCTAGGGTGCATACCTGTGGGACAGAAATTATTTATTCATGCAATGTATCGACACAAATAAATCTGAAGAGATGAAATGTACCTTCCACGTGGGCCATGGTGTGCGTCCAACTGTCGTACCCGCCCTGCCCGAACATGTGAGGGTACAATGTATACTGCCCTCACACTGCCTGGTAGGGGTCCAGAAATGACGGCGGTGCTGATGTGATGTGTAGGCACGTGCCCACCCTGACCCTCCGTCCTGGCCCGGTGGTGGCGGTGGTGATGCCCGAGGGTAGCACGTAGCCACCCTGACCCTCCAGGCTGGTCAGGCGATGGCGGGGCATGTGCACATGGCCCTGCGGAGTCGCCTACCTAAGCTGCAGGGCGTGGTGGCCTCGGCGTACGCATGGACATGGCCATCTCCGGGAGTGTCCTACACAACGTCAGGGCCATGACACGCCTGGACGCACTGTGGACCCGATAGAGAAACTACAGCAGCTCATCGCGCACCACCTCGAAACCATGGGCAACTATGTTCCTGAACGACCCGGTGTCCCTCGCAATCCCGGCAGTGATGTCCGTCTACAAGAAGTATAAGAAAGCGTCAAACTTGTAATTGAGGTAACCGTACGTAGGCATTTTGAAACATGAGAGTACCTACCACGAGGGGACAAGTTCCACGCCAAGTGTACAAGGTACACATCGGTCAGTGCTGGTACATGAGTGGGGGAGGTTCAAAGACATGCACCAGCCTGATACGTGTCTACGGAGGGTACCAGCATAGATACTCGTCGTACGTGCTAGGGTCGTATGGTGCGCCCTCCTACATGTAGTCCTTGAGGGCGTCCGCCCACTCCTCCAGCCCCTGTGCCATCTTCCTTGCCCAGCTCGTCCTACTGCCACCCCTCCTGCTATGCCTATGAAATGTACCATTGTAATTAGAGGCATCGTAATAGAACTCAAAAAAATATAGGGAAATATGTTGTGTGTAACTCACGCTGGACCGACTCAGGCACCCGACGCTCGATAGGAACTAGAACAACCTGGCGGAGGCTGAACTGGCATATCACCCTATGCACCACGTAGTCTTCGACAAACACGATGACGAGCTTCTTTTACATCACATACTATGCCTGATCTCGCTAGCATAGTGAGGATAGCCCAAAGGGAGTGCGGTCCTACATCTCCTGAGCTGAGTACGGCTCCCAGTGCATGTTGTACACACGAGTGACATGCAGCTGTGCAAACTGTGCATGTGAACCAGAACAGTGGTTACAAAGGATGACCTGTAATACACGTATAATATAAGATCCAAGAGAGTATGTACCCATCTACGATACCAAAGGGACCCTATAGTCAGTCGATCCACCGCGCCCCTGTGGTACATGACCGCACGGTATGGACCCCTGTGGTAGCCTGTGAGGACAGAGGTAGGCCTTGTCCTGCAGCAAGCATCGCACATACCGTGGTACATCGTGGCAAGTATGGCTGATCCCCTGCTGATGTGCACTTCCTCCCCATCGACAATGACCCTCGCATACCGCACGAGGCGGGCGTCGGCGGAGTAACCGTGGCTGCTGGTAAACAGTACCTAACTGAACAGCCACAACAAGTACACCTCGAGGTGTTGCGACACCTAGTACTCGTTGGCCTCTAAGTCCATCCATTTGACCTGTGCACAAATGAAAAATTAGTAAGTCTGTCATATGGCAAGAAAAGTGCATCACTAAATAGGAAAAATAGATAGTATATGTACCCAGAACTATGAAAGCCACTATAGGCAGGCCATGCCACTATCGCACCAGGAAGACGTAGTACGCTACCGCGGCCTTGGCCGAAAGAACCCTCTCAAACTTACCCAACAGGTCATCGCACCAGTTGCCAGGCATGTCTGGCAGAGTGGCAGCATCTCCCATGATGGGCAGGCCGAGCAGCAACGCGACGTCCTACAGAGTGGGGGGCCATCTTCCCAAATGGGAGGTGGAAGGTGTGTGTCTCGGGCCGCCACCGGTCCACTAGAGTTGCCATCAGCGATCGATTGAATAGGAACCATCGTGATAGCTCTGGGGCGGCCTGGACGTCCCCGTCATCGTCGACCAGAGCGCTGTCCTCGTTGGTGACCTACACCATCTGCGCGAGAGGTAGAAGGCCAGCATCGCTTAGCTTGCAAAGTACGAAGAAGTAAGTAAAGAAGTGCTACAATTTATAGACTAACCTGTCTCTCCAGCGTGGGTCCAGTCTCCAAGGCCATCGGAGTGTCCGCGTATGGACCACCCCCAACTAGGGCGTCTCGTCCTCGTCCTCAGGATGCAGCACACGACAGCTCGCATGGTGCTGTGCGTCGACGCACCGGTCCAGCAGGCCGAAAGGCCAGTCCGAACCACCAAGGTCGCGAGCTATACCTGCAATTCAATTTGAAGTTAGCAATTACAACACAATTAGTGGTTTAATTATTTATAGCGTAGCTCCGAAAATTCAAAAAAATTAGTTGTATTCTTGCATAAACTGCATATTCCTCAACATACATAGTCATAGCCACATTTCGGTATTTGGGTTTACTATTTCAAGGTTTTGGTGTTAGGGTATTGGGTTAAGAGGTTAGGGTGTAACCATAGCGGTATTATAATTATTAACAACTAAATTGACGTTATTTCTATGACCACACTTTTTATAACTATTAACAATATGCGACGTATCCGACATAACTACGCATACAATAATTTTAGTTGCTAACATACCATGGTTTTCAAAATACAACTATTAACATATAATGATTTTAGTTACTATTCTACCATATTTCGAAAATAAATCTATAAAGAAATGCAGAAGACTCACCGTCGTCGATGTTCGAACCTCTCCTCCCCTCTTCCCCTCCCTCTCCTCTCCTCTCATTTCCTCTCCTCTCCTCCTCCTCTCCCCTCCTCTTCTCCCTCTCCTCTATTTTCCTCTCGGGTGAAATGAGCAACCAGCCCTCGGCCAGCTCGCGCGATATATACCCCTTGTCACCCAATGGTTGGGCGACTAGGCGCTAATCGTCGAACAATACAATGCCTAGGGCCTTGTGCCTAGTCGCCCAAAGGTCGAGTGGCTTGTCTATATGTCGCTCAACCGTTGGGTAACTAGCGTAAATCACTCAACGGTAGAGCGACAGAAGGTTATTACTGCAAAATAAAAAACGCAAGTATATTACTATAATTTGGAATAAAAATCAGATTATTTTAAAAAAAAATCGAATTTGCTAGCATCAGCTTGTACAACTGCACGGTTCATTTAGATTTAATCAGAGAACTCAAATTTAGATTATCTGATTCAAATCATATTAATCTATAGTTCTGGTCTAAAAAATATATATAGTGATTATCTCAACTCACCAATAATCATTGCTTTTTCTGCACAATGGATAAAAAGACGTTGTTGATGTTGAGTGAACTTTTCCCATCGTTACTTGTGACTACAAGTACTATAGTGGACGTTCAATTTGCTCCGAGATTCGTATGCCTCTCTCCTTCCTCAAGCCATCCGCAGCTGCCGCCGCCCAAGCCGTCTGCAAGCCAATGCCGCCCCCAAGCCGCACCGCCGCCGGACGAGGTTTCCAGCAGGTAGCGAGGTTTCTGGCAAGGTTCGATGCAGTTTCGGCGAGCGGTGGAGAGGTTTTTGGCACGGTTTCCAGCGAGCGGCGGCACGACTCGATGCAGCAGCCGAGGGAGCCGAGAGAGGGGATGGAGAGAGATGAAGCACGAATCTTGGAGCAACGTGGACGGTAGGGATAGTTGTAAGTAGTTTGGCCTTTCCGGTTGATGAGTTTGGCCTTTCCGGTTGATGTTTTGTTAATTTTTCCTATATTGAAGTCCACGAAATTAGTATGCTGTAGCATTGGCGATATTGACACCTGATGTCAATATGACTAGTTCCATACCTTAATACACAATGAACATTTACCTTTTCCGATGGATGGAACTAATTTCAAATGTTGATCAGATTTTGGTCTTGTTCAATTCGGTTGTGCCTTTTGGCTAAATAGCACTATAACAGCTACAAAAAGGTGGTTGAAGCTTGAGGTGTTTAATTCGGCCATTGGCTTTTGATTTTTTACTGAACTAATTTTCGAAGAGTTGCATTAGACACTTCAGGAGATTGTACACAACGAAATCATTGATGAACATTGGGGCCATGTTCACGTACAGAAAGACTTGCAAAAAAATGCATGCGGCACACGGACATTTGTAATATACATAGAAGCATAATCCGTGACGGGTCGTATGTCAAGCCACCAACGACACTGCAATCACATCACGTACTATGTCCACACAATGTGCAACCTGGTTTAGAGCGCCTTGTGCTAGACCTGCACTCCCTTCATCTTGCCCTGCTATGTTAGCAAAATCCGCAGCAAGCAATTGACAATCCAAAATGAAGTTGTGTAACGCCATCTTGTGAAAATTATCAGATTTTGCTTTTGTGCGTCGTAACTAGGAGTGTTGTCCAAGTACGTCACTTTATTTTGCACATGCCAAATGCCCACTCGATGACGTTGCATAAGGAGGAGTGATGGAAGTTGAAGACCTCCTACACCCCATCAGGTTGATTGCTATTTTGGTATTCTGAAATATGATACATATGGTTCCGATACGGAGCTAGGTATCTCGGCCTATTTGGATACCTAGAGTCTATGATGTAGTACTTTTCTGCATGAACCATATAAGAGATGTCAAAATTTATTTTTACGTAAAAAAAAGACATGACAAATTATGCACCGGAAGGTCGTACCTGTAAGTGAAATAGGGAACCAGTTTCCATGTTTCATAAGTGTTTTCTACAGTATGTGTGTTGTGCATACATTTAGGCCATCTGACACACAAAAGTGAAACGGCCTTCGAAATTGCATACCGCGAGTATATTTTAGCTGGTCTACCCGTGTCCATTGAAATACTTAGCGCGCTTCTCAAATAGAATTGTAACTTGCACATAGGTCTCATCGATCGCACCGGTGCAGTTACGGAAGTGTGGATAGAACCTCCATTGTAGTAGCTTGGGATGCAAATTCTGAAAAGTTGAATCAGTGGGTGCAATGTTCCAAGTAGCCAATTTATTCACACGCTTGAGCACATTGTGAACTTTCTGTTTATAGTTCCTACTGAGTGTTCGAATCGGTTAACAGTCTGCCTGTTAGACTAAGACGCTCCACAGGTCCACAGAAACAACGTAAGTACTTCTCTAGAGCAAACTTGTATAGTGGATTTGAAGACGTAGTTGGCAACCAGAGTGTCATATAGCCTATCAAACACTGATCTTCACATCATGAACATATCATAGCATCGTTGATCATCGAAGAGTTGCTGTTGTACCCATTGAATTCCGGTCATGAAAGGAATTCTCGGCGTCGTCATCTACACACGCGAAGGCGGCATAGGCCAGTAGCGCGAAGGAGCCAGTGGAGACATCTTCGTCATCACTGCCTCCACCGCCTCATCTCTGCACGAATCGAGTAACCAAAACAAATAACACCAACTGGAGACTCAACGATAGCATGCAAAATAATTCCGAGCAAACTATAACAGTCCAAAACAATAGCGCATAATATTATAGTGCATGACACAAGAATGAAATGTGTGGTTTATACAGTGCGAGAAACAACTTAAATTAACAACGAAAATCAACTGTGCAACATGGAACGTCGGCAAAAACATTGACCACACAAACATAGATGGCCGTGCGTCATGTAGGCCATGCATGGACGAGAGCTTCCTCACCGGACCCAGCGGAGGTGGCCTGGCTGGTAGGGGAACGGCGAGACCGGCGACAGAGCGGGCCAACACCGAGGGCGACGGATCAGGAGCGGTGGTCAGCGTGAGAGAGTGTGAGAGACAGGAGTGGGAAAGGTGACGAGAGAAAGCGTGAGCGAGCGAAGTGTTGATGCTTCGATTGCACGATAGTGGCTTCTCATCAGCCGTGGCACAAGCCGACTCGTTCCATGCTGAGATTGGCTTTGTGAAGCTGGAGGCCGACATCAGTTGGAACGGGGCCTTTATCCTCCTTCGGTTTATTCTGCCGTTGAAACTAGACAATTTGAAGAGGTTGATGTCTCCGGAATCTGATTCATCGGTATCTCAGACAGTGCGAAGCTTTAGGACATGGCCTACTAGATTTTGTTTAACATGGCATCTTTTTTCGAAACAAGTGACCTGGCCCTTAACCATCTAGTTTTCTCTCCAAGTTGATGATTCCCTATAGAACGTGTTCAGTTCCTGATGAGCTACCTCTTCTAGACTAAAAGGGTATCATATCCACCGAAAGCTCTCGAGAATGGTGATCTGGTGTGGTGTGTTATCAATCGTGTGAAAGAAATAAGAATCCAGCATCCGCTGATGTTACTCAGACGACAAGATCAGGCAGTAAGTCTGATGTTCGCGAGAACCAATGCGCTCTTGGATTCCCATGATCTCACCGTACCATTCTCGCCGTCTCGTCGACGCCTCGGACAAAATGTTTAGATTCTCCTCGTCTTTCGTTTCTGTGGTTTCTGACTTTTGCTTATTACAACGTTGCCCATCAACATTGATCTCTATCGGTCCCCTTCTGATTAGCACCTGTTCTGGGCTATTGTAAATAGCAACAGCAAAGCTAACTTACAGTTTTACGATCAGCCCAAGTCATTGCCTTAAAGTTAAAGACAGGAGCAATTCAAAAAGTAAAAAAAAAAAAGGCACAAAAGGAAGCAAAGAGATGACGAAGCTTTATTCGTTTTCTCCGCTGCATTCTTCAATCGATCAGCTGCTGACAGCGGCGCACGCAGAATGTTTTAGACGCTTTAAACGCCATGAAAGGTGTAATTCCTAGCGTATCACTGCAGTTTGCAACCGCTATTTATACCGCATGACCGGCCATGGTACAGCACAGCCATCTGAATTCAAAGCCAGTGACCAACATGGGTGATCGCAGGTACGGTAACTCATACCCACCACCCCAAGGTAAGCACTACTTATGCCACAATTTCATGCATGAGCTGGCTTTTGTAACGCCATGAACGGGTTGATTAATCCACTCGAATCCATGCATGATGTTCTCTTCTCTGTTTTTCTTGTCTGGGCATTCATGGAATGGAACGCATGCAGGGTACTACAATGCGCCGCCGGTGATGGCGCCGCCGCAGTACGCTCCGCCGCCGAGACGGGAGCCGAGCTTCCTGGAAGGATGGTAAGAAGCCATGCGTGCACACACCACCAACTTCCTGAACTATTAATTATTGAGATACAAATATGCTTTCCTCTGCATTCTGTACTAATTAAGATGCGTAATTTGTTTTCCTGCAAATACAGCCTTGCTGCTCTGTGCTGCTGCTGCCTCATAGACGAGTGCTGCTGCGACCCATCGGTCATATTTGTGACCTGATCGGAACATACGTCCCAATTTACAAGAAGGACAGACAGTCCAGTTGAGCTGTGTGTTCGTGTATGTGTGCTTGCCTTTCGCTAATGTTTTCAACCTATAGATTATACAGTACAAACAGCCAGTGGTCGGTTGGGGGTTGGGTTCAGGTCACTAGCAAGGATCACGTACATGCTCATGGAGTCATGGTCTGATCCACATACAGTACATGCTGTTCTTGTAGTGGGCATATATATGCCGCACTGGTTACTTGACATACTGTAAGATCGATGTCGGTAATCAGAGACGAGTGAATGATTGTTGAAATATTTTCCTTTAATGTTATTCAAAATCTTCACTCAAGTAACTATGCGAATCACCAAGTTTATATTAAACTAACTATACTTTACAAAACAAGATTAGAGACATTTAGCGTAAATGTGTGATGGATTACGTCTTAAAAAACGAAGTGATTTATCACGCGAGTTGGGATTGGATCCACAGGCAAGATAGACAATTGTTATTGCGGTCTCTGGATCTTTTTTGGGTTTGGTGGTGGTGTTCTTGTGCGCAATTAGCCAAGCCGTTCGGTCGGGTGTTGAGCCCATGAAAATGTAAGCATACGCGTTTGATCTTTGATGTTACATACGGTGTTGATTTTGGTTTGAATTAGCTAAAGTTAAAATCAAGGGAAACAACCAAGTCATTCAGGTCATGTCTCTGTATTTTAAATTAGCAAACCTCCTGACTGAATCAATCAGGAAAGATTCAAGTAGGTGTCTCTTGAATCGATCAAATCAAAGTACTCCGATCCGATGTGGATGGACAAGATGCAGCGTTCACAATTCGGTTGCCTTCATTACTAGTACGTAATTTGTTCTCCGCTTCTCTCTCGTCGTGCAACCTGATGGTAGGTCGCTGTGCTGCCTTGGTCCTTGGGTGTCAGTCAAACTGTCAATGCAGGTGTGAGGGGTTAATTACTAATGAGAATGACGGGTGGATTTGACTAGGGGTAGCACGTGAAAGGAGTCGCTTCATCTCCGATGGAGGTGACGGAGTAGACGCAGGTTGCGGGTCGCGGACGACGAGGAAGCGGCGGTAGTCCTTGTAGGTGGCGGTGGGGGAGGCAGTGGAGGAGTTGGAGGCCAGGCCATGTCGCAGGAGGAGGGGGGCTCGCCGCGGACGCGGTGGCCGAAGCGGGAGAAGTGGACGGTGGGGAAGGCGTTGATGACACTGCGCATCATGAGATGGAAGAGCTGCGGGTCGGCGCAGTAGAGCGGGGAGGAGGGGTCGCAGGAGCTCGGCTGCTCCTGGTCCTGGTCCTGCGCGTGCTCCATGTGGAGGGATGCCGGAGAGAGGGAGATGGGAAGGTGGAGGAGGGTGACGAGGAGGAAGGCGACGAGGAAGTTGGCGGCGGCGGCGCGGATGGAGGAGGAAATCAGGGTGCCGTGCCCCAGCAGCGGCCGGCTGGGGTCCATTGGAAGGCGACGAAGACGCGAATTTGTACATAGGTTAATTTCTTAACCGATTTCTCAAAATTTTATGCAATCATTCGAGGATTTTGATTGGTTTTAAGTTAACCAGGAAGTTACCCCAGTCGCCTTCTGATGGCATCAGCAGTGCAAAAATTTGGACCTGCGGCCGGCAAGCAGTGGCAGGACAACGCCAGGTCACCTGGTTCTCTCCTACGTGTCCAAGTTTCCTGGTCAGCTGGATCGCTTTGGACTCTGGCTTGGAATTTGGGAACAAACCCCTGGTTCTGCATACACACTGGGTGATCGATCTATCGATTTGTTTTGTTGGAACTTAAGGACAGCAGACTTTTTTTTGGTGTACCAAGTTCCGAGCACAACATGCATGGGAAGATGCCTATTATTCACAGCGAAAACGTCTCTTTTCCCCGACTTAATACGTGAATATTCCTCGTCTTATCATCTGATTACTGTGCACAGACATTCTCTTAACCCCACTATCCACAGAGATTCAGCACAAATTTGATACACAAAACTTCGTGTACTCGTTTTGGCTTCAGCTTTTGACATCTAGCTTATTTTTCATTATTTATAAATTTCGTTCTTTCTTAACTTTTGGCTTTTTTTAGCTTTTTGTCGGTTCTTTTTCTCGTATTCGTTTGCGTTGTCCGTGATGAGCTAGCATATTTTTTCTATTTTTAAATTTTTTTAAATTTAATTACGTCAAATAAGTCACCTTCAGCTACAGTAAAATTTCAGCCGCTACAGTACAATTCCAACTATAAATCATAGCTTTTCAGCCCAATCGAGTGGGGCAGTGCTAGTAGTGTGTGCTTCGTCACAAAACCATAAGAAATTCGCTCGGCAAACGCGTGATCAACGTTTGTTGCGACATTTGGTTGGAGAACATAATTTAATATAGAGCATATATCTTGCTTCAGCTGGACATCTCCATTTGGATAACTTCTTCTGATCGGTTGTCGGTTGCAAGCATCCTAGCTACATGATTCCCAACGTATTAAAAATTTCTCATAGACTTAATCCAGAAATAAATCACTAAAATAATTAAATGCATATTCATAAAGACTCCCGTACTGTAAAGAAAGAACAAGATTATGATAAGTCAAACTGAGCATTCTGATGTACATAACACATGCCACTCCAAAATTAATCGCACCGAATCGAAAGGAAAAAAAAACGAAGAGGAGAGGAGAGGCCGGCGTCATGGCGTAATGGAGTATGAACGAAGCTGGAGATGCTTGGCCCTGACGTGGGGGCTGTCCCCGAGCGGGATTCTCTGACTTAGAGCTCCTCTAAGTTATCCACGCAATCAGATCAACGATCCAGATTTTAGTTTTTTTAGTTTTGATTTTTTTACTTCTAGTTTTTAGTTTTATCTTTTTCTAGATTTTTTCTTTTTTATATTTCTTTATATTATCTGTGTTAAAATAACCTATTTTTTAAAAAACTTATTTTTAAAAAATAGATTATTTTAACACAGATAATATAAAGAAATATAAAAAATAAAAAATCTAGAAAAAGATAAAACTAAAAACTAGAAGTAAAAAAATCAAAACTAAAAAAACTAAAATGATCTGGAGCATTGATCTCGAAGCATGATAACAGAAGCTAAGTCACTGTGACTTAGCTTCTCTAAGTCGAGAATCTGCTGTCATTTCGTCCCCGGGCACCTTGCAATGGATCTACAAGTGATTCAAGAATATTTAGTTAAATATCTAAATTTTTTAGCAAAAAAATAGTATATACAAAGTATAATACATTTATATACGCTTAGTTGGACCGAATTCATTATTTTCAAACCAATCAGCCCAAATAACCTATCCCAGAGACCGAATCCTCCCTACCCGTATGGTGCACACAAATGGGCTGGCCGCTTTGGCCCATTGCCCCGCTCTCTTCACTCAACTCAACTACGCAAGCCTCTTCGGCTCTGTGGGCAGAGGGCTCTCTACTATCTGGTCTTCCCTTGTAGATATGGGTGAAAAAATAGCTCGAGGCTCATGAGCCCCTCCGAGCTCGTTACGAGCCGAGCCGGCTCGGCTCAAGCTCATAAATTTTCGAGCCGAGCCGAGCCTCCTTCACAGCTCGCAAAAAATTCGAGCTAAGCTCGAGCCGCTCGCAAGTTGGCTCGCGAGCTTATTTTGGCTCTCACCGGCCGAGCCCTCTACTTTCTAGCTTCGCATCGCACCGACCCTCTACTTTCTACTTTCCTCTTCGCATCGCATCGCATCTGGACGCTCCCCCCTCCGCTCCGGCCCTCCAACCACTTCGCCCTCCGCTCCGCCAGATCTGGCGCTCAGCCTCGCTCGTGAGCCTCGCTCCGCCAGATCTGGACGTCCACTCTAGCCGTTCGCTCCACCCTCCGCTCGGCGCCGCACTGGCCCTTCGCTCGGCCAGATCTGGGCGCTCCGCTCCGGCCGTCTGCTCCGCCCTTCACTCGGCGCCGCGCCGGCCCTCCGCTGCCTCCGGTCGTTCGCTCCGCCATTCGAGCCTTTTTGGCTCGTTTGAGCTCAAACAAGCCGATTTGGCTCGTTTGGGCTCGTGAGCCTTTTTGGCTCGTTTGGCCGTCTCGCTGTTATGTAGATCCGGTGCTTAAACTTTGATGCACGCACTCATTCACTGGATGTTTAAGCTGGTGTAGATTTTGGCAGTTCAGGCTTTTGCATGCAGATGCACAACTTGGGTGGAAAGGGATTTTGCTTGGTTACTTGGATAACGTTGAATGCTCATGATGATACATACTTTATTATCTGCGAGCCTTTTTGGCTCGTTCGGGCTCGCGAGCCGGCTCGAGCCTCATTTCGAGCCGAGCCGAGCCCCTCGCGTAGCTCGTTTCGGTAATAAGCCGAGCCGAGCCGAGCCTACTGTTCACCCGAACCCCTACTTGTAGAAACCTTGATCGCTTAGCGTCTAGCCCTAGCGGAGATTGAGACGGCATTGCCGGTCGTCCAAGACATGAGACGAGCTCGTCGAGGCGGAGCCGCTGCCGCGGAGGTCGCCCACCTCCTCCGCAAGACCGCGATGGCGTGACGCCCCCAGCCCCCCACGGCACGCAGGACCTACGAGCTGAGGGAGGCCAAGCCAAATTTTGGTCTTCGTTGACTTGATTTGGTTTATCCCCCACGGCACAAACCAAACACACCCCTAGCGAGTATCTCCAATCCAGCAAGACGCGGGGAGGCACGTGTGACGTGTTCCTCTGGGTTGCGTTACGTTGCGTGCGCGCGGCGTATAGAGTGGTTGCAACTGCAAGCAGCGACGGACGAACGACTCGGTGGATGAGACCTGGCTCTACCCTTCGGCTTAGGCCGGTCTAAAAAAAGCCCAGTTCTATCCTATTCCAACCGAACATAGCTCGGCCCACGCTGTCGGTTGACTTGGGCCGTTCTATTGATCCAATCCTCCTCTTCTTCTTTTTTTCTTTCCCCCTCCTCCTCCGCCTTCCTTGTATAGAGGTACTGGAGTTTAGTTTTCCTAGCTCGCCTTCTTCTCCTTTGTAGTAGTAGCACTCCGGCACTTTCCTCTGTACTTTGCTTTGGTTATTTTTGGAGTTGAAAAAAAAAACAGAAAGCGATGCTGCAAGCCTGCAATACACCTTAAAGCTGTTGCAGCTGTCGGCATCAGCATGTACGAACTAACACGTTAAGTCAGACGAACATCAAGAAGAGAAAAGTCCTAAAAAGAAAACAATGAGGAAAGAAAATAGAATTTGTTCTATGCTACGGAATGCGTGCCGTAGCAAGCCTGTGAGGAATATAGAAAGGACGCTGTCCGGCGAGAAGCGACCAAATGCAGTTTTTTCTTTGGTTACGAGTTCCGACCAGTCTACTAGACAGAAAAGTACTCGACAAATGCAGCGTTACACAGTTACACAATCGGTAGCAGAGGCAGAGGCTACGACCTTCAAAAGAGGGCCGTTCGTGGCTTCGTGCCCAGCTCCAAAGGGTCTTTATTTCTGACTTCTAGCTTAACGGTTTTTAAAAGTATTTTTTAACTTTTATTGCAGTACCTAATTTTTAAATAAAGTATTTTTTTTTAGGATGAGACTTACAAGTTAATTGTAGTACACGTTAAAATCTCAACATCTGTATCAATAAAATCGCAAACGAGTATCTCTCTCTGTAATCTCTATCGCAATACCTAAAATTTAAAATTTTCAGCTAAAAACCATAAGACGCAGACATATCAAACATGCCATTTGTTTCTCATCGGCTTCTCAATTTCGACTTTTTGGCTTTTCTTTTTGCTCCTTATTCCTTTAAATTGTTCGTGAAGATATAACATATTTTTTGTTTTTCTTATTTTTTACTATTTAATTGAATATTTTAGAAAAAGCTAACAATCGCTATAATGTAATTTCAGTTATTATAATGTAATTTCAGTCAAAAAACCAGAAATTGGAAGCCCGTTGGAGCACTACCTATTGAATAGCTCAAAAAAAAGCTAACAGTCGATACATGTAATTTCAGCTGCTACAGTGCAATTGTAAGCAAAAGGCCAGAAGCTGGAAGCCCGTTTCGACTCGAGCACTACCTGTGAATTGTATATTTGGCAACTGTTCTTGGAATTTGGGCCCTCTAGAGCTAATACTACTGGTTTTGCCCACCGTGGTGAGTTACTTATGATAAAAGGTAATGATACGTCAGCAAATTATAGGTGCAGTACCTGGAAGTGCTCACATGATGCTGTTAATACAAGGCCATCGTTCTTGCTGGACTCTACTGATAAGCTTGGTATGCTACTACAGTTAAGGTCAGGTCATTGTTGTTGATGGAACTTACGAAGCTGGATTGCTTTTGAGTCAAAGAACAGCGGATGAAGATAACGACCCGCCCGAAGGAGCTGCAACAACGGACGAACTTACATAGAAATTCCTATTATTGACTGTTGGCCGCATAGATCAGCTTTCCCCTCCCTTGTTTAGGGGGGCAACAGCTTGATTATATTTCTAGATTTAACCCGGAGTGTTATAAACTCCATAATTACCTGTCAAAAGGTAGGATGACCCCATCTTGCAATTCCTATTCATTTAACAGATAAGAAAATGGTGTGTCAAGCTCAAGCATTCTTTTTCAAACGATGGCATACCTTTCAATTAGGGTATATTCATATTAGATTATTTTTATAGAAGTAGAAGTCAATATGAATACCCTAACTTCTATACCCTAATTTATTTTGTATTTTATTATATCATAATTCTGTAAGTTGCATGGCGGTTTGAATGTTATAGTGACTTATGTTATACTGTCTTTTTTACATAATGCACTACTATTATATGCTGAAGTCAAAGGGTCCGCACCAACTTGGTAAATTTTGCCAAACCTCTTGTGCGAAGATGCAAGGTAAGCAAATATGAAAGGCTGTTTCGGGTGCCTGATCACAGAGAGCGCACAACAAATTATGAGGCCAGCCTTTCTTAGCTAGGTTATCTGTCGTGTTAATCTTATTTTGCACCCGTAGCCAAGCAAAGAATTTGCATTTGATTTCAACATTTGCCTTCCAAATCTAGGTATTGTATGCTGCAAGCTCGAGCTCAAGCATTACAGAACAATAAGCCCCAAGAAAGAACAGAGAAGAGGGAAGGTATTTATGGTCTGTTTTTGCGGTTTTTAAAAACGATTTTTAATTTTTGTTATGGTACCTAACTTTTAAACAGAGTATTTTTTTAAGTCGTGGTTTACAAGTTAATTGTAGTACACGTTAAAAGTTCAACATCTGTACCAGCTAAAATCGCAAGCGAGTATCTCTCTGTAATTTCTATCACGAACAACTCAAAATTAAAAAAATTCAGTCAAAACCCATAAACCACAGATAAAAATAAAAAAAAAGAACGGACGCTATATCACAGTCCATGAGGCAAGTGAAGCAGGAAAGAAATGAAGAAACGAAGCAAAAATGTTAGGAGTGCAGCGCGATCTCGATCGGCGATTATTCCTTCCATTTCTACGAGGTGGGCCATCACATCGATCACCAAAACCTCTCCATATAAATACTAGTTTCCCCCATCCAAACACAAGCGCAGGCGCCCCATCGCCGGCAGCAAGAGATTCCAAGACCTAAACTATATATCTCAGGCCTGCAATGCGATAGGCGGGCGAGGACCCCTCTCCTGTGGTATTATTCTATCATCCTCCAATCCCACGCCAACATCTTGAGCCACACGAGCTCTTGATCCTTGAATCGATCAAATTGATGCATGCATGTACGCCGGCCTCCCTCTCTCCACGCCCTCTCGCACATAACAGTTTGCTGAAAAAGAGAAGATCACAGCCTCGTTTGTATCTTAAATAGATCGTAGCTAGCTTTGGTGGTATCCCTCTCTTGTGTTTTCTTGGATTGTCGTTGTTGTCGTCGTCGTCGTCGACGAAGACGTACGGTACGGAGAAGGGCATGGACTCGTACAAGGGAGGTGGCGTCGGCGAGGTGAGGAGGATCAACGTGGTGTATTTCTTGAGCCGCGGCGGCAGGACGGACCACCCGCACCTCTTCCGGGTCAGCCACCTCAATCGCGCCGGCGTGCGCCTCCGCGGTACGTACGTGCCGTTCGTTTCGTTTGTCTGTTCTTCCTTGGCGGTTTCTACCATTTGCATGGGTGCGTGCATGCAGCTCTTTATCATGGCGTATTGCGGTTTGATTTCAGATGTTAAGAGGTGGCTCTCGGAGCTGCGCGGCAAGGACATGCCGGACAATTTCTCCTGGTCTTACAAAAGGTATGAACTGTTAACAATTGGGGTGCAATTCTTCTTGCCTTTCATCGATGATCCTGAATATGTTTCTCGCCCTTTCCTTTTTCCGGCAGTGTTTTTATCGCCAATGATTGCCTGATAACTTCAGCTCGATCTGTTTCCTTGTGCTTCTTCCATCCATTAATTAATTCTTGATCAGGAAGAACAAGGATGGGTACGTATGGCAGGACCTGATGGACCATGACCTCATCACGCCCATCTCCGACAGCGAGTACGTGCTCAAGGGCTGCGACGTCCGAGGAATCACTCCTTGCGCCGACGCGCCGAAGGAGAAGCCTTCTTCTTTAGGTCACTCGATATGTATATTTAATTTTCTTATCATTTCCACTTTTCCGGTTTCCGGCGTTGAGGCTCGAGAATAACAATCCACAAATTGTTTGTACCAGACGAAAAGAAACACAACGAACGGGAAGAGAAGACTCCGTGCAATGATCAGACGCAGGTAGAGGAGGTACTCCAAGTGACAGCAGACTCCGACGAGAGCTCCCTGAAGCCGCCGCCGCAGATCGACGAGGACTGGCCCGGCGCCGGCGAGGGCGAGTCAGGGCGCCGTACGATACCGTTCAAGATCGATTTGTCACAAGACCTTCAGGAGCAAAAGCAGCAGCAGCAGCAGCAGCAAGAAGTGGCAAAGAAAGCAGTCACCAGGGCGGTGGTGGCGCGGGCTCCGACGGAGGAGCAGGCGCAAGGAGCGCCGGGCAGCAAGAAGCACCCGGTGGGGAGGGCGAGGAGGATGCGCGTGGCTCAGGTGCTCCACAACATCCTGACGTGCAGCGCGGCCGACGCGGACGACGCCGCGCTCCGCCCCGTCCTTCGGCAGAGGTCCGTCGCCGGCGACGACTGGGCGCGGACGCCGGTGTGCCCCGGCATCAACGGCTGTGGTCTCCAGTGAGTACAAAGATAAATTGCAAGCAAAATTAAACGATAATCTTCTTCGATTAAATTCGATGATCGTTTGAGAGCCGAGACTCATAACGTGATCTGTTTGATTTTTGTAAAATTCGTGGCGTGACAGTATGAGAAGGAAGGCGACGTTGCGAAGAGGCGGGAAAGACAAGGCGACGCGAGATGGAGGGAAGCGAGACTGCGGCGATGCGCACAAGCCGGCAAGTTTGCCGCGTTGCTCGTAAGTGCTCGTGTTCTGATCTGTTATCGTTCTTGACCGGTTCTTCTGTTCTGTTCTGTTATGTTCGGTTCGTTCCTCGGTCTTGTTGACTGGGTTGGGTCCGCGACGTGCCCACGACGGCCGTGAGACAGCCACTGCTAGCTAGTTTCGTGTTGTTTCGGTCAGATTTTTAGTTTGAGTGGTCAGGTTATTCCGTGCAGTTCAGACCATGCTTGCAGGTCCACTTGATGTATTACTGTCACACGACTTGTTGCCTTGTTGGTTCTTCCAGACATGTCTAACTGTATCCATAGTTCATACTAACATCAACAAGCACACGTCTAAAAACACACACTCGAGCTTGTCGTCCCATGAATCTTTTTCATTCAGCATCACATTACATCTGCTAGAGCTCTTTTTTCCCTCTAGAACAATTTTTGCTTCTCTTTTTTTTTCTCGGGAACAAGGTCTGCCCCATTGATGATCTGCTGAAGCCTCGAAGGACTGACGAAGCAAGCACTAACGCCTGCAATGATCTCAATTACCACCTGCAGGCAGTGCGGGAAGGAATTCAAGCCGCAGGAGCTGCACTCGCACATGCAGTCGTGCAGGGGTTTCAGGGAGAGGATGAGGAGCAGCGCCAGCGCCCGGATCAGCGTGGACAGGAGCCGGAACTCCACCGCGAGGCCCGAGCACGGGAGGAGCAAGGCCGACTACTCCTCCCCCGAGCCACCGCCCTCCGCGTTCCTCCTCACAGGGTCGTGATCTGTTCGTCAAACTTGCAGTTGCAGGTTGATGTTACGAGATGCACGTACGTGTGTGAATCTATCGGTGCGACCTTTGGAACTCCTTGCTAGTTTGGCGGTGGAATACGTACTACGGTTTCGGGATTTCTGCAGCTTGCTCCTTGTGTGGATGGATAATAAGCCGTGTATCTTGAATTTTGTACATCGATCTTTGGGGTATACATGCACGCATGATACCCACTCCTACCTGAATTCAGCTCACACGGCAATAATAAAGGTATATTCTTTACGGCTTCTAAAAACGGCTTTTGTTTTTCCTATAGTACCTAACTTTTAAATAAAGTACTTTTTAAGACGGAATCTACAAGTTAATTATAGTATATATTAAAGTCTAACATCTGTATCAACCAAAATCGTAAGTGAGTATCTCTTCCTCCGTAATCTCTGTTGCAAATAGCTAAAATTTAAAAATTTTAATCAAAAATTATAAACCACAGTAAAAAAATTCAATTCCTTCGGATCGTGTGTTTTGAGTTACCCTTTTTTTTTCTTCCGAACGTACGAACGCGCATGAGTTTTCTGGTATTGCTCGGACCGTGGAACTCATGGCGGCAGTGCACTGCACGGCCCCAGGTAGACTAGGTGAGGAGTTTGCCCTGCACGGCCCCGAGTCGAGTAGAATAATTTATCGAGGACGACGACGCGACGTGAGGACGTGGCGCGCGGTACGTCGGCGTGAGGGCGACATGGATCGACTGGGGAACGTGCGCACGGCACGGCACGGCACGGCCGGCTCCTGAGGGGTGCGTGGCAGGATGAGAGGGCGGGAGCCAGCGCGGCGTGAAAGGCAGCGCGTCCCACACGGGGGCGCTGCTAGGCGGTCTGAGCGCCGCCGATCTCAGCCGACGGCCCATCAAGCACACAGTCAGCCGCCACGCACGTACCTCGAGGTGGTACTTTTTTTCAGCCGGAAATTTTAACGCTCCTGTCTTTTAAACCGAGCGTACAATTCATAGTTCGTTTGAACCGCCCTGGTCCTTCGAACGAAATCTTCGAAACAAAACCTTATTGGCATATATTTTAACCTAATAATGATATCACATGTTATTTATTTCACTAGATAAAATAAAATGTTTCGCACATTATTTTCTCATGTTTCATTAGTTCATTGACAACGTTCTAGAAAATATATTTTAAATTAGATAGGGGAACAACACGAGTAGATGCTAAATGTTTCGATAGGTAAAATAAAATGTTTCAACAATTCATGATGTTTCACACAATAAGTTTTAAGGGAGAATAATTAACGTTCCATGTTTATTTTTCAATACTCCAATAATTCATTGGCGATGTTCCAACAATTGACCAGCGATGTTTCACGCAATATGTTCTAAGGAAAAATATGTTGATGTTCCACGCGCTCATTTTTAAAATTCCAATAGTTGATTGGTGATGCAGTCAAAATTTGAACAAATTCAACCTATTAGAGAACATAATCAACATTATTAAATAAGTTAAAAAATATTAGTGGAACAAATCAATGCAATTAGTTGAAAAAAAAGATAAAACAATGGTGAAAAAATAACATGACGGAGAAAATACCTACTAAAAACATCTAGAAAAATTCTATAATCAAATGAAAAGAAGAATGAGAAAGAAGAAAGAAAGAATTAGTAAAACGGCAAAACACACTTCACGTACAGAGAGATTCAGAGAGGTGGCTCGCCTCGGAACTCGTGTGTCGAGCTCGAACACCCCCACTTCGAACGTGGGTTGTGTGCTTGACGGGGCTCGGCCGTAGGCCGAGGTGGGCTGCACGATGCTATGTGCCACGCGCGTGGCATATAGCTTTCGCGCCCACACAGACCGAGCGGCAGCTGGGGGGCATGAGGAGGGCAGCGACGCAACCATAGGAAAATCTTTCAGTTTGCAAAAACTTTCGGAGGGCAGCAAAAGAGACGAAATTAACGAAATTTTGTCATTTCAGCTAAAAATTCGGACGAAATATTCAAACAATATTTGAATTTTGACAAAATTTAACCAAATTTTGGATAATTTTCAACGGAGGGCAGCCTGAGCCACCACCGAGGGCCAGCCTCCTCCGGTGAAAATGTAAAGAACTAAAGAAAACAATTAGCTTCTTGATGTTTGAGAAATTAACAAGAAATGGGGATCGGGGAATTTAGGGATCAAGGAGGGAGGGATTGCTCTGTGCCGGTGCTGCCGAAGCAGAAGAAATGGGGATCTGCGCCGCTGTCGACCTCCATCTTTTCTTCGTCAGGGGATATTGGGGAGGAGGGGGAGCTGCGTCGCCCTTAAATCGATCAGGGAGGGAGGGATTTGCTCTGTGCTGGCGCTGCCAAAGGGGAAGAAATGGGGATCAGGGAATTTAGGGATCGCGGAGGGAGGGATTGCTCTGCGCCGGCGCTGCCGAAGCAGAAGAAATGGGGATTTGCGCCGCTGTCGACCTCCAGCTTTTCTTCGTCGGGGGATATTGGGGAGGAGGGGGAGCTGCGTCGCCGTTAAATCAATCAGGGAGGGAGGGATTGCTCTGTGCTGGCGCTGCCAAAGGGGAAGAAATGGGGATCGGGAAATTTAGGGATCGGTCATCGGATCATCGCTGAGTAGCGTGAGTGGTGAGCCATGGGAACAGGTAGTTGGGCTATGTGGGCTGCGTTGTGGGACTATGGGCAGTGGGGAGGTAGCCATACCGTTGGAGCCGGCCCGTAAATTCAAATGACAACGAAAAATTTGACTGAACTCTATACCTTTCGTTGGGCAACGAAATCAACAAAAAAATCCAAAATTTCAGTGAAATTTTGCCAAAATTGTTAACCATCAGACGCAATGCTGGCGGCGCGGGGAAGCCGATTACCTCGATGCGGCGGTGCGGTGCAGGTTGGTAGGCGCGCGATCGAGCTGGGTGGGGAGGTATCGCGCCGTGTACAGATGAGAATTATCACAGAAATAGTTCGGCAATCGGCACGAATCATCGGTGATAACTACACCAGTTGGCACTTGCACATAGGGCTGTAAATGAGCCGAGCTTGAGCGAGCTCAGCCTGCCAGGCTCGAGCTCGATAGAAGTTCGAGCCGAGCTCAAACGAGCCTAAGTTGGTGGTCGAGCTTTGAGCTCAGCTCAAGCTCAGCTCGAACGAAGCTCGAGCTCGACTCGACGAAGCTCGTCTAGACTCGGTAAGAAATGGCTTCATGTTTTCATCGAGAAAAATTCATTCTCACATGGATGGACAGGGCAATCACCAAACAAGCAACAAATCAAATCCACAAATCGAAAATAACTAAAAGCATACAAAGAGCATAAGGAAATTCGTTAATAAAGGGGAAGAAAGGAGAGGGGAAAACTCACTAGAGGCCATAAAGCGGAGGATTTGTCAGCGCTGGGGTGGTCGAAGGAGGCGTAGGGGGGCGGAGCCGGAGGAGACGCAGGAGGTCAGGGCCGGACCACCGGAGGAGGCGCAAGGGGCGGAGCCAGGGCCTAGTGGAGTAGTGGTGGTGGGGAAATTTGGGGAGTAGTAGATGAGTAGCAGTGGGTGGTCTGGTCGCCTCGCCCGTAGACCATTGTCTTGAGGACCTGAGGACTAATTGATCGAGGAGCCGAGTTTTGGTTGAACTATTCGAGTTTGGCTTAAATAGGATCGTAAGCTCACGATGGGGCTCGAGCTCGGCTCGTTGTAAGGTCGAGCCGAGTTTGAATCTAGTTTAGACCGAGCCAAGCTCCAGTAGTTCACGAGCCTCGAGATTTTTTACGGCTCTGGTTGCACGTGCTAGTTCCCAACTCAACAAATCAGAAACAACAGCAACTGATCATTCTGAACCGGCCAGTCACCCATCTGTTAATCATAGCAAGCCTAAAAGCAGCCTAGCCTGTGAAAGAAACTCCAGCCAAGAATCATTGTTTCCATGGCTAGCCTGCCTAAATAAAGCACATCAAAGCCTCCCCCATCGCAGCTATATATACCCTGCATTTCCCATTCTTCTTTCCCATCCCAAAGCACCCAGCTCGCTAGCTTCTTGCTCTTGCCCACCCCCTAATTAACATCTTACTATAATACTTGAGCATCTAGCAAGAAGCTAGCTAGCAAAATGACCGCCACCCTCAAGCTCAGGATCCTCGCCGCAGCTGCCACCGTCGCCGTCGTGGCCTTGTCCTTGGTCGGCGTGGCCACCTCGGCCGAGGCGCCGGCTCCCGGCCCATCCTCTGGAGCCGCCGCGACCGCCCCGGCCGTCGCTGTTGGCACGCTCACCGCCGCCGCCGTTGGGTACCTCTTCTGCTGAGCTGCGCGTGTACGTGCGTCTGCTGGACCAGTCGCATTGCCGCCGCGGAGTTTATACATTGATTTTTTTAACCAGTATGTTATATGTGGTGGTGTTCATGTACTAGTTGCGACTTGTGTACACAGCTACATCTGAAGCAATACAGTGAGCCTATATCTTTGTTCATTGTTAATCACGCTATCGTCGAGCATATCAAACCGTCGATTCCTGTAAATTGTTCTGGGGACTAATCCAACCACGTATGTCTCAATGCAGTGCTATCTTACAGTTCTTTTTTTTTAGAGGTGCTATCTTACAGTTCTAAATACTGCATGATGGACCGGCCCATGCGTGACACGTGGTCCACTACGGCGGCCGCGGCCGCGGCGAGGATCTTGGCCTTCAATTGCCCTGCCATCTTCTTTGGCTTCTCGAGAACTCTTCACGGATTGGGAGGAGGCGAGGAGCAGCTGCACGAATTCACGATGCTGGTGTTGTTTCGGTGGATGGGCAAGGGGGCAAGTGGCAAGCGTTTATGACTATGTTCTTTTTAGATTTAGCGAAATGTTGAAACGGGGCAGGTTTTTAAAATGGATTCTCTTAATATTTTTCTAAATTTAAAATCGTATGTGTTACTCATAATCGACATCTTCATTGTTCAATATCATATCAAAAAATACTAACAAAAGACATCAGCCATGACCAGAAGAACACCCTTATATACAGCTGCGGGGGACGTCGAGTTTAGCGGCCTGCCTAAATGTAAGCTGGCGAACGGGAGGAGGGCCGGCTGTCGCGTACCTGGGCTTGGTAATCGATCGGTTGGCTGGCTCGTGCGCGCGAGTGATTTCCGGCGCCGGTGGGGGGTTGGTGTGGTGCTGCCGGGGCCGTCGTTGCGTTGGAGCGGCGGAATTATTGTGCGGCACGGCACATGGCGACAACTCCTGCCGTTGCTGTGCTGGCCTCCGCGCGCGGCGGTGCCAACGATGGGGAGGTGTGTTCGGGTTGGCGATTGCTTAGCGAGGCCGCCTCTGTGAGGAGCGTCGCGTGGTCGTATCTGTCACGTTGATTTTGTTGGTTTCGCTCCAAATCCAATGGATTTTTGTTGTCATGATACTCCATGACTATATCAGCCACTGTTCCCTATCCCAACGAGAAATCGATCAGTCACGGTCGGTGGGGTGAATTTTCCGATGCCAACTCTTTTCTTAGCATGTAGGCTTTGCAAATGCGGTCCAATGCGGACCAATGTGAAGAACCCAGCCCAAGTTCTTCAGGGCTGGATAGGATATCCTGCTGATCCGGGCCGTTGGGGCTAACGGCTTACTAGCAAGCAATGCAAATGCAGTCCAAAAGAAGAGGAGGAAGCGACAAAGAAAACAGAGCGCAACTACTCAGGAAACAATAGGCAACAATGAGGTATTTGTCGAGGGACCGTCGCTGGCGATCAGTTCGATCGATTTCTCTGCTAATATAAAATCAGATCAATCATAGAAGACAGAAATAGTAAATTGAAAACACAGAGAGATAGAGAGAACTTCTGGTCTTTCTTTATTGCTTTTTTCTGATTCCGTATAAAAATAGCCAAAAATACTCCTATTTATAGTCTAGTGGTGATGTGTCCACCATGGGCCAAGGCTTTAAGCCTCGGTCCAGATTTCCTAACACTCCCCCTTGGGCAATCACCCGACACGTTCATACCTCATCAAAACTCTATAAAAACCCAGTGGAAAAAATTTGGAGAAAGAGTATATGATACATGTTATGCTGCGTTGCACGAATTGCCTCATTAAAAACCTTGGCTGAGAAACTTCAGGAAAACTCGTCAAGAGAAAATGAGTACAATCCACCCAATTTTGTTCAACCTTCAGGACTTATTTTTTGGGTACTCGATCTTCATAATCAAGATTTAATAACAAGTTTGAGAATATTCTTCACCTGAATTATGCACTTCTCTAGGTCTCATTATTCCAATTCCTCGCACGCATCTTTCGAAACTAGATGCTAGAAGTGACTTAGTGAATAAATCTGCAAGATTCTCATATAACTTAGTATGCAGTACCTTAATTTCGTCCATCTTTTGCAATTCATGAGCATAGAAGAATTTGGGGTTGGTATGCTTTGTGAGATGACTTTTCATGAAGCATATCTGTACTTGTGCAACACAAGCTGCATTATCTTCATAGATAATTGTGGGAGCTTGCATAATATTCATCGCACATGACTGCTGGATGTGGTGAATCATTCGTCGGAGCCAAGCACATTCTCGTGCAGCTTCATACAGTGCTATGATTTCTGAGTGGTTCGTCAAAGTCGTTACAAGACATTGCTTAGATGATATCCATGAAATTGCAGTTCCACCACACAGGAATACATAGCATGTTTGTGACCTTACGATATGTGGGTCCGACAGGTACCCAGCATCCGCATAGCCAGTCAAGTTCAAATATTGATTCTTTCTATAGAACAACCTAAGGTCCTTGCTTCCTTCGAGGTATCCGAAGATGTCCTTTATTATCTGCCAATGCCTTTTGGTAGGTTCTGCACTATGCCTTGCTAATAGGTTACAGCAAATGCAATGTCCAGTCTAGTGCAGTTTGCCAAATACATAAGTGCTCCTACTGCACTTAAGTATGGGAATTCCGGTCCCAGGACTTCCTCCCCCTCTTCCCTAGGTCGGTATGGATCTTTTCTTGCTGTATAGATCTCCCAATCATCGGTACTTTCGATGGGTATGCCTTCTCAACGCCGAACCTTTCTAACACCTTCTAGGCATAGGCTACTGATGTACTAATATTCCTTCAGGGACATGCTTGAGCTGTAGGCCTAAGCAATATTTGGTTTTACCCAAATCTTTCATTTCAATTTCTGACTCCAGGTAAGAACTTGCTTCTTTTATGTCTTCCAATGTCCCGATAATATTCAAACCATCTACATATACTGATATTATGCAAAATCTATTCTGGGATCGTCGTATAAATACATAGGGACAGTCTTCATTGTTCGTGTAGCCTTTCTTGCATAGAAAGTCGCTTAAGCGATTATACCACATCCTACCTGATTGCTTGAGTCCGTATAATGATCTCCTGAGCTTCACACTGTACAAATTTCTATTTATTCTGTCTTCGTTCGGGACAGGGATACCTTCAGGTACCTTCATATAAATCTCCGAATCTAAGTTTCCGTAAAGGTATGCAGTTACCATATTTATCAATTTCATTTCTAAATTCAAGTTTACTGCCATTGAGATCAAATATCCAAAGGTAATTCCACTCATGACTGGGAAGTATGTTTCTTCATAATCAACTCCTGGACGTTGAGTGAAACCTTGTACTACCAGCCCTGCTTTATATCTTACAACTTTATTTCTTTCCATTCTCTTTCAAACAAATACTCACTTATGCCCTACAGGGTGCACATGGGGAGGTGTACGGCTTACGGGCCCGAACACATCTCTTTTGTTCAGAGACAATAATTCAATTTCTATTGCCTTCTTCCAATCTTCCCAATCCAATCTTTTCTTACATTTGGCGAGCGATGCAGGCTCTGGATCAAGATCGATGATTGTGATAATTTTTTTGCAAATTAAATATCAATATTAGCTGTTGTTTTATTCATGGACTCTCTCGTGTGTACATAATTTATAGCTATTTCTTTATGAGTTGCTTCTTCTGGAGCTTCTCCTTGCTCATCGCTTCTTTCAGTTGCAGTGGCAAGTCCCTTTAGTTTTTCGGCTCCGATGTGTGCACACACATCCATGCTGATTTCTTCTTTCATGGGGATGTTAAGATCCGGTATGCCCTTTTCTGAAGATGTCATACTGATGTCAGGTCTTAACTGGCTCCCCTTCTGGTTCTGGGGAACTTCAGTGATCGGCTGTGTCAAGTTCTTCTTATCCTTCTTCACCAGACGTCCCCGGTTACTTAGGATTCGAGAGACCAGAGTTCTCGTCCATTTATTCTTAAGCCTTTGGATGGGATTAGGGATACCTTCTACTATCTTTGGTATTTCAACCCTCTTCGGTGCATTGCATGCAGTCACATGCGGCTTGGTCACGCTCTTCAAATCACTAAGTGGTCAGGCAATTGATTTGCTAATGCTTGCAAATCAATAATCCTATGTACTTCTCTATTTGCTTCACTAGTGTGCGAGTCATGTGCACAAATTCACATGGCTTGCCACGCAATTTCTCAGCATTTTTCATCAAGGGGTTGATTCCCTCCCCCTAATGTTAGAAAATTATCCTTATCAAATATGCAACAGCAAAGCGGGTAGTATGCAAATCTCCTATCATGGGTTCTAAATACCTGTTTATGGATGTTGTCTCATAACCAACGTATATCTCAGTCTTTAGAGAGGACCCATTGTAGTACGCAGTGGAGGGGGTATAGGTACATAAACCTTGCATCCAAACCTCCGAAGATGAGAAATTTTCGGTGCAGACCCTTGCGCTAGTTGCATAGGTGAATGTATGTTGTAAGCCGATGGTCTAAAGTTGATGAGATTTGCTGCATGTAGGACTGCATGTCCCTAACATGTAACTGGTAAATTACAATTCTGCAAAAGAGGTCATGCAATAAATTTAATTCTCTTGATTAATGCCTCTGCTAAACCATTCTGGGTGTGGATATGCAGTACAGAATGCTCAACTGCAATTCCCATTGCCATGCAATAGTCATCAAATGCCTTTGAAGTAAATTCTCCGGCATTGTTCATTCTAATGGACTTTATGTGATGATCAAGGAAAATACTTCTGATGCGAATTATCTACGAGATCAGCTTTGCGAAAGTACGATTTCTCATAGACAATAAACATATGTGCGACCATTAATGGAAGCATCGATGAGCACCATGAAATATCTAAATGGCCTTAAAAGTGGCTGAATGGGACCGCAAATGTCTCATTGGACGCGTTCCAAGAATTTAGTGATTTTATCCTTTACTTTCAGAGTATAAGGTCTAGTAATTAATTTCCCGGTGGCACATGTAGGGCACATAAAATCTTCGTGATTCGGTAAATTCTTTACATTAATATTATACCTTTGGGAATTGTTGATTATATTTCTCATCATTCTAAGACCTTTGTGGCATGATCTGTTATGCTAGAGACAAAAAAAATTCAGAGCTTCTAAATACTGTTTTCAGGACAGTGTAGGCTACATGTGCCTTGATGTTGGTGTAGTATAACCTAGTTTCAAGTGAATGAAGTTTTTCTAATGCCCTTTTTCATTTGCTCCATGCTTCGCAATAAGAAGGTATTCCTTACCGTACTCTTCTTCTGTCTCAATGTGGGAACCATTGGCGCGAATATCCTTAAAACTTAGGAGAGTTCTAGTCGATTCTAGGTACAATAAGACTTCTTGAATACCAAAGTTGTGCTCATTGGGAGTATAATTGTGGCTTTTCCTGAACCTATTATACATGCATCGCTACTGGCGATTGTTGTAAGTCTACCAGCATTCTTACTAATCGATTGAAAATACTTCGTCTCTCTTAAGTTGGTATTTGTTGTGCCGCTGTCGGCCAAGTACACTTCTTCCATAGGGCGTCATACATGTTCTATTATAAGGTATTTTATTGATATGAATTAGAAGGCAATCAACACATAAATAAAATACTTCAATATCAGAATATATCCTGCCATTATAAACTGAATAAATGAATGAATTATTCAAGTATCATACACCCATCACGAGAAAATAAAATTATTTAAGTACCATCCATGCAAATTCTAACTTGCTATTTCACACAAAAGTAAATGACAATTAAAGTCTAAATGCATTATGTGCATTAGACTGAATCTGCTAAGAAATCAGAGACTTCGTCTGCTATTTTCTCGGGGATGATATGCTCTTCGAGAGAAATTATGGCGGTGGCAGCTGCAAGGTCAAAAGGGGATGCTGTTGCCAGAATGGTTTCATCCTCCATCAGCGCAGGCATCTGTTCAGAGCTTTCTCCCTCAACAGATGCAAAGTGGGTTTCATGCTGCCATTTGCCATCCTTCTTCTGGGCCTGGAAAGCATCAATGACATGTTGCAGCTCTTTACAGATCTACAACCAATGCCCCCACTTGCCACACTTGTAGCAGGATTGGTCCTGTTGACCATAGGCCTTGCCATCCCGCTTTAGCTTGCTTGCCTTATTCTCACGTGGAGCATTTGACTTGCCTTTCTGGGTTGCGGTCTTACCCTTCCTTCCCCTTTTCTTCATCATGGGCTTTCGCACCTTGTAGCTCCCAGCGTTGGCTTCACGGCTAGTGGAGCTCCCAGGTGGCTGTGTGACGTAGTTCTTGCGGAGAACTTCATCCTGAGCCTCTGCAACCTGCATCATATCAATTAATTCGGCATACTCATTGTAGCCATCTTGACGATAATTGCGTGCAGATTGCACTGCATTGCATGGAATGTGGATACGGTTTTCTCAATCTTCTGCTCATCTGTGATCTGCTTGCCATAAAGTTGAAGATTGGTACAAATTCTGTGCAAGGTAGAATTGTACTTGCCGACCGTCTTGAAGTCGGCAAACCTGAATCGGATCCATTCTTGCTCTGCCTAAGGAAAAATGGTATACTTTAGCCTCTCGAACCGCTTCTTGAGTGCAGTCCATAGTGCTAGCGCGCTTTTCTCTACCATGTACTCATTTCCTGAGGAAGTGAAGTGCTTGATCATTTTCCTCAGGGTGGGTTGGGCGTCCTGCGGTGCGCCAATCCGAATAGCAGCACGGAACTTCTTGACTCCAAGTACTATCTCGACATCAGAAGCCTAAGTAAGATAGTTTTGGCTATGCTGGGCCAGCTCCTCGAACTCCCGGTTCGTGATGCCAGTCATCTACATGTGCATGAAAGGATTAAATAAGTTTACTGTCGGTAAACATGCATGGAATAAAATTTACTTCAGGTAAATAAAATGGTACAAAAGATTCTCGTAATATTCCAGAAATTTTTATGCATTTTCCATAAATTTTACTGTTAATTTCAGTTATTAAAGGCAATTTAGGTAATTACGATTAATCAAAATAGTAAATAAATATAGAAAATAATAATGATAGAACTAAACATGCTTCAAATGCTAAAAATAATTCAAAATTTGGATTCCCGAGTCCCTTTTATGCCGAAATATGAATTTTCAGTGAATTCTGCAATTTTCGAGGGCCTATACGCAAATTTTCAATTCAGAGAAAGTTTTCACGTAATTTTATGATTTTCCGAGGGCCTTTCTGCAAAATTTAGGACTCGTCTGAAAAATCTGAAGACCCTTCTGTAATTTTCCGAATTCGGGAGGCCTTTTTGCAATTTTGCCGGCGCCCCCCAGCTTTCTGCCTGTTTGCTCTTCTGGCCCATTTGGCCCATGAAAATGGGGGGTTAGGGTTTCCCTACCCCTATTCCTTAGGTGGCGGCGGCAACCCGAGCGGCTAGATCGGGTGGCGCTGATGAGCCAGCCGACGCTGAAGGTCTTACCTCGGCAGAGCCATCGATGCTTCAAGCGGGGCCGACCTCGGGCGGCGGAGCCAGCGACGCTTAGAGCGGGGCCGACCTCGGGCGACAGAGCCGACGATGCTTCGGGCGGGGCCGGCCTCGGGTGGGGAGAAAAATAGTATTAGATACACAACCCGCTCAGTTGGGCTAAAAAAAGTGGCATATGGCTGAAATTGCACTGTAGTTGGCTGAAATTAAACTATTGCTGATAGTGGATTATTTGGTGTAATTAAATTTAAAAAATTTAAAAATAGAAAAAACATGTTAATCAATCACGGACAATGCAAACGAATACAGGGAAAAATAGCCAGAAAAAAAGCTCAAAAAAGCTAAAAAGCCAAAAAAAGAAATTTAGAAATAGTGAAAAATAAGCCAATAGTCAGAAACTCAAGCCGAAATGAGCAGAACTATAGTCTCTTCAATGCATAATATCTATCAATAAGTCCAGACAATAAATATTCCTTTTCTCTTTTAATCTCCTCTCTGACACACACATGGCCCTGCTCCAAAGGGTTTATAAGCCTAGAGTTTTGACTTTTGATGTAGAGTTTTGGCTACAAATGTACTGTAGCGACTGTTAATTTTTACTAAGTCAAAAAATAATAAAAAATGATAAAAAAATAAAAAAGGAAAGCACCGCTATATCTTTTGGGACAATGCAAATGAATAAAAGGGAAAAAAGCAAAAGCGAAAAAAGATAAAAAAGACAAAAAAAAGCCGAAATTTATATGTTCAGAGGTTGAAGCCGTTTGTAGCGAGGGTCATATCTATTAGGTGGGTTTAATGATATAGACACCACTCTACTCAATGTATATTTTAGCAATGTCTTCATATTGATTTTGTACTTATACAATGTCTCATACAATACACTACTTTTCTCTCTCTTTCTTAACTCTTTATCACATTATATCTCATTCTATATAGATAGTTACAATGTGTACTCCTCTATTATCCCCGGCGGTATTGCGCACTAGGGAGACTGGCCATGTCATGTTATTTATGAAAAGGCCCTCTCACTTTTTCAAATCGCATATAGGTCCTTAAATTTTGCAGAAAGACCTTGTCATGCATTTTCCCGCATAAAACCCCTCGGCTTCTCTGAAATTGTGTACGGGTCCTCGATGTTTTCAGGGAGAAATCACGCATAGGTCCTTAAATTTTGCAGAAAGACCCCCACCTTGCATTTTCCCGCATAAAACCCCTCGGCTTTTCCGAAATTGCGTATGGGTTCTCGATATTTTCAGGAAGGCCCTCCATTTGCTAGATAAAGCCCCATGAATTTCCTATTATTACGTGCAGGTCCTTACTTTCTTGCGAAGAAGCCCTCTGGTTTCCTCGGAATTACATTCGGGCCTTTATTTTTCCAGAAAAAAGACCCTATGAATTGTCGCCTTTTTTGCTTCGATTCACGTGGTAGCTAGCATGACGTGACGTCACGCTTCTGCAGCTAGTATATATTACACGAGATGGCAAGGTACTCTCCATAAAAGGCAGTGAAACAATTAGAATGGAAAGCGTGTCTTTGATCAAGTTCGCAAGCGCTCCATATTAGCCAAATGAAGTGTCTCCTGCCGGCCGAAGAGAGTGGAATTAAGTCTCCTGCCGGTAGTGTGTGGAATTATGTCAGATAGTGGAGACAAACAAAACAGTAAGTTGACGCTGGATATCACATACATATATTATTTGACACCACTGATTTGACGACATTGTTCTTTGTTATAGTTTATTGTGCCGCTATTCCTTGTTATATGGGAGAACAGCCGCAATTTGTACAAATAGTCTTAATTCGCAGCGTTGATTGACTTACCAAGAATAGCAGACAAGTGTTAATAATGATCTTATTTGTGCAACCGGCTCTGGCAGCTACCTGTTGGGTCCTATGCATTGTTCAGTTCAAGTAAGAGAAGGCAGCCTTCCTCTGCTTTTGTTAACATTTTCAGTTCAGATAATAAAGACATGCGAAGCAAGCAACAAGTGCAACAGCTCAAACGATGTTACTGCGTAAGATATCGTTCTGAAGTTTCTGCATCTATCGCATACCAACTCAGTATTGTCTGAAACAAAACTAATTCGTAATTTAAAAAATCTGGGAAACCTAAAAACACTCAGACGTGTAACAGACAATGTACAATGAGAACAGAGACATCGTTGTATCATTGTTTAGTAGTTTTCCAACGGGCCAACACTTATTCCTCTGTCTTGCTGCATCACCTCGAGGTCTCCTCCCCCTCCTCCTCCCACGGCGGCTGTGCCGACGCGCGCCTCCTCCTCTTTGTGCGACGGCCGTGCCGACAGGCACCAGATCGACACCGCCGCCGCCTCCTCTTCGTGCATCGGCCAGGCTGCCAGCCCCTCGCCGGTCAGATCCGAAAGGGCAGCCTCGCCTGTCGAATCCGAGAGAGAGGTGAGAGAGATGCACATGTCGTCGACCACGGGGAGTTCGTCGGGCCAGCCATGGGCCGGAGAAGGAAGAAGAATGGTAACAAAATGTAGGGCATATGAAAAATTCCCTCTTTATAATAATAGCAGACAAGTAGTAAGAGTATCCACAGCATAGGGTACCTGTTCAACGCTAAGAAATACCACATCAGACATGCGCTAAAGCTCACCTTTTCCCTCCAGTGTCCAGTACCTTTCGTTTACATGTTTTTGCCTTGCTGTTGTTTACTTCCCGGTCTTCCCTCTCGGCAGGGTCTTTTGAGAAAACCTCTTTTTCTCTTAATTGATTGGCAACGCTCTTTCGGGGGAAAAATAGTCAAAATTGTTTAGGGTTCTTTCTCACGTAGTTGGGTGGTCGAGTGGTTCCGAATTCGATAATAAGGAAAAAGATAATCTTATGATAGAAGTATATCATAACGTTGAGTTTGCCGGATAAGCATGTAAACTTATATAGCTATGTTAATGTGTTTTATTTTTAATCCCACGGTCGCAGTCATAATAAGTCAAGCGGATTCGTGGACATGTCTCGCGTCTCAGCAAAGGTACTTGAAACATCAATCACTAGTGCTAAAATATTAAGTCAAACACAGTAGAATAATTAACTAAATGAACCGCAACTTATTATTCAAGTATGAATAGTTAAAGTAGAGCTAAGAACATCAGATGAATCACAAGCAGAGAATTTCCTTATACAAAGCGTATAACCAAACCGAGACAATGGCTTCTAGTGATCACTATGACCCTTGATCACTGGACATAGGCCAACTTAGGTGAAGACAGACACACTGATGCAGTGAAATAGTGCTACTATATGCAGTAGTGCCAATTTAGTCCCCAAAACCGCAGTCAACTCTCATATTTTTTTGAAGAGGTAATTTGAATATTTTCAACTTTTTTAGTTCGAGTAAAAGGATGAGCTGCTTTACTATGGCTTGTTTGCCAGGGTCCAACTCATCCCTTTCCTCAAACCAAATTAACAGAAAGTTTAATTTGGAATTTAACCCAAGGGGTTAAAAATTTTATTTGCACTCTCCAAATGTTCAGGCTTAAATCCGACTGCTTGAGTGTAGGGGACTAGTTGGCTCTTGTGCATAGTTTTGACACGAACCACTCCGGCCTAGGAGTGAACACAACCGACGTGACGCATGCATACGCAGGCAGCCGAAACTGGTGCCATTTATTTGCTGACCAAATGATACAAACGCAATGCAAATACCCGGTGCCAGCCGGCGGTCAGACCCACGTCCCGAAGAGCGTGACGACGCCGACGAGCCAAACCAGCAGCGCCGCGAGCAGACGACGCCAGGGCACGGTTGCTCCCTCGGTGGCCGCGCCGATGATCACCGTGGCCCCGAACAGCATGAGTAGGAACGCGGCACGACGGCGGCCGGCTGGCTCCCACGCCGGCGCTGACATTTTGTTGATGCCGGCATCCTTCGGATCCATTGGCTCGTGCACGCCGACGTCAGGCAGAGGGGGTGGGTTGAGACGGCTCGCTAGGTCTCGTGTTGGCTTTGAAGCACACGTTCTCTCGGTATGGAATTTGTAGGGTGCGTGCTGGCGTCGTGGTGGGCGTCGCGCCGTGGTGCCATGGAGGACTGGCGGGCGTGCTGGGCGGGTCCACCGTGCACCTGGGTCTCGCACACTGGCAGGCGCCGGACGGGGTTTGGTAAGTCAAAAGATGGGGAACCTAGTATACAATGGAGGCATCGTTCATTTGGAACCTACCAATGCACGTCTCCGGCTCCGGCTCACTTTCTTTTCCACCCCCGTTCACTGGCGCGCAGCTCACCTCTACCGCGCACCGCTCCCCTCGCATCTGTTAGTACTGGCGCGCAGCTCACCGCTACGAGCACCGCTCCCCTTCAACACGTGGCTCTCCTCGCACCAACCTATCACTGACACTCCGGACCCAGCAGGCGGGACAACACGTGGGTCCCACACGCAGAGTTTATTTAGATTATGATTTAGGAACAAAAGGTGCACATCTTCAGCTTCAACACGGGGTATGGTAAACTCAAAATCATCTTCAGCTTCCATCTTGTTAGTAAATAAACAAAATCACCTTTTATTTAATCTAGAGAGTTATGATTGTATGCGATTGTTGTATGGTCACACTAGTACTATAATCGACTAGTAAACACCGTCTTATACAGGGCCGGCCCTGGGCCTAGGCAGCAAGGGCGACCGACTAGGGCCTACGAAAACTTGGGGCCCCTAGCCCATGTATATTAATATGTATATATGCATTTTGTCGACAATAAGTACTTTGCATTTTGTAATGTACCAAGTCCAATGTTACCAACAAGTACTTTGTATTTTGTGACGTACTATCTAATGGTTACTATATTGAACTTTACCTTTTATAACTGATATAAAATATATTGTTACATATTTATATTGGAATGAATAGGCTTACTTTTATCATGCCCTAGGGCCCCAAGATGACAGGAACGACCCTGGTCTTATAAAGATATTTCGTTTAAAAGTTAGGTACTGTAGAAAAACTATTTACTGTAAAAAATTAGTTTTTGGAAGCTAATATGAACAGGACCATAGTCCCTTCAATGCATAATATCTATTGGTAAACCTAGACAATAAATATTCATGTTCTCTTTTAATCTTCTCTCTCCCTCACACATATTTGTTAGGTGGGTTTAGTGCTATGGACACTACTCTACTTCCTAATGCATGTTTATCTTCTTGTTAGTTTTGTGTTTATGTAATATCTCATGTAAGGCACTATTTTTTTTCTCTTTTTCTTCAATTCTTTGCCATATCACATCTGATAGCTAATTAATTTTATAGAATTATATATAACAGAGCACTGGCAGTTTCCTTATTCTACCAGCATCTTGGAAGGCGTTGCAAGCAACGACAAGGAGCTAGCTAGGCGTCACCCACGCACCGCACCCGCCTCCCGTGCACGTCTCCGGCTCACTTTCCTTTCCACTCCCGCTTACCGGCGCGCAGCTCACCTCTACGCGCACCCTACCTCGCACCAACCTATCACTGACACTCCGGACCCAGCAGCGGGACAACACGCGGGTCCCGCACGCAGAGTCTGTTTCACCTAAGAGCGACTCGGAATTTCGCAGCACGAGAGCACCTATTCCCCCCCAAATCCGCAGCAACGGAAACAACGGCCCGGAGAAATATAAAACGAGCCGCGCGACGGAACCACCAAGTCGGCGCCCCGCCCCGCCCGCCCCAACCGCCACCGCTCCCGATCTCGCGTGCGATCCGGCTGCTCATCTCCGACCGCCCCCGAGCCCTAGGAGCTTCACGCCCGATCCGGGCGCCTCATGGTGGGTCCGATACCTCGGGGCCGCGAGATCTAGGGTTTCGCGCCGCGGAGGGAGCGATGGGGCGCCAGAAGATCGCGGCGGCTGCGGCGGCGCCGGCGCCGCCTCGTGGCTCGTCGAGGGCGGGGAACGGCGTCATCTCCGGTGAGATCCGCGTCTTCGTTTTGATGCGTGCGGTAGTGTTCGTTTTGATTTGTTACATAACGTGCGGTAGTGCGTCATCTCCGGTGAGATCAGCGCATTGTGACATAACGTGTACATACTAGGTCATGCTTTTGTTTTGTTAGTGTTTGACGATCGCAAAGTTTCAGTTTGAAGCTATGCATTAGTTGTACATGTGTATTTTAACAGTTTAACTGAAGAAAAATTTGAGCAGTGAGAGAGAAATGTGAGAGGTATTACGTCTGTGTTTGAAAGGTTACCATTTTGCTTGGGCATCACCAAGCAATACATATGTTTCTGGAAAGTTAGTAGATTCTGAATGGATGCCTTTTCCTTCGGCTGTATGTACTACATCAAGTTTGTATTTGAGGCAAAGCGTTAATTTATGATCGTCGGAAAGGATATGTGAGGTTATTATGGCCAATGTGTTGACAACTTGACATGCTAATTTTGTGGTTCCTTCAATTTAATGATACCTAGTGTTCATTGCTGATAGCTGAGTTGGTTCTGTACTCCACAATCGACAATATAAACTTGTGTAATACTTGGCTGCACTGCAAAGGACTTTGCTTGTTATAACTCAGACAAGACTAAAGCTAACCAAGTTGCCAATTGTACTAGGTTGTTTGGTTATATTATGAATTTATGACATAGCATTAAATGGTGTATTGCACGCTAATAAGACTTACTATATCGATTGCACTACTGCAGTGCCTGAATCCTTCACCTTTGGAGCAAAGCAACTTGGAAGTTTAGCATCAGATTTATTTTATTTCCGGTGGACTATTCATTCTTTATAACTGGGCCTATTACTAGGTTACTAGTGTGAGTGTGACTAATTCAGATTTTGGTTTACGTAATGACTGGCTAGGCAAATAAAGTTCTGTCTGGTAAATGAACACACCATTTACATTTCATATGACCCCTTTGGTTTTTTCAAGACTTTGCAGCAGAATATCTTCTACTTGATTGTTATGGTCCTTGACTCTAGATCTGAGGTTGTATGAGTGGGTAGTGAGGGGTAGGTCTTCGATTCCCCGGCCTGGCGCACCTTGCTTGGCCGTGGTTGAAATCGGCTTAGAGAATTAGGGTTTGAGGGAGAGAAAAACTCTTTATTTCTTCCTTGCCTTCTTGCAAACCGCAGGAGGCTATTTATATTACATCTGCCGACTTCCAGATATCAAGTCGGATACCAAAACCGAGTACTTGTTATAAAAGACTCTCCTAACAGATAGAACTGCTATAAGTATTACAGAATCTGAACAGAACACCCTCAGTTCTTGTTGGATTCGGCTACCCTCTTCCCTCTCCTAGAGTAATACTTCCCTCAGTACATATCCCTAACATTTCCCCCCTCCTGAGGAAACAGCTCGTCCTCGAGCGGAAAATGAGGATATTGACATATGAAATCTTCCAGAGGAATCCATGAAGCTTCCGAGGCCGGTTGATTCTCCTAGTGAACAAGGACCTGCCACTTGTCTTTGTGAAGGCGAGAAGAAACCACCTTGGATGGGTTAGGTAAAACCCAGCCATTCAATATTGGGGGAAGAACTGGAAGATTGGCTGGCGGAGTACCCACGAACTTCTTCAAAAAGGCCTCATGAAATACATCATGGATACGAGCCGAGGGAGGCAGATGAAGCTTATAAGCCACGTAACTGATACGCTTAATGATTTGGTAAGGAACATAATATTTGGGTGAAAGTTCGGAGAATTTTGTCGTGATGCCAATAGCCTGCCGATGATGAAGTTTAAGCAAAACACGTTGACCCACTTCAAATTCAAGTTCGCGATGATGCTTGTCATAGAAACATTCATACGCTGTTGAGTTTGAAGTAAGTGGTAACGGAACTCATTCAAGAACTCGTCGCGGGCGAGAAAAGTTGCTTCCATTGTCGAGACTTGTGCAAACCCCACCGAGTAAGGAACAATGGCCGGGGGCTGTCGACCATATACTACCTGAAATGGTGTTGTTCGGAGGGCTGAATGGAACGATGTATTGTAGCAGAACTCTGCTCATGGAAGCCAGCGAATCCAACGACACCGACGATCTCCACTGAGGCAGCGTAGGTACATTTCAATTGTTCGATTGACAATCTCACTTTGGCCATCAAATTGAGGGTGGAAAGCGGGTGTCATATCGAGGGATACTCCAACCAAGAGGAACAATTCTTTCCAAAAGTTGCTTATGAAAATTGTGTCCTGATCACTGACAATAGACTTAGGAGATCCGTGAAGACGCACAATGTCATTGAAAAATACCTGGGCTACCGATTGCGCTGTATATGGATGAGCCAAAGGTATGAAATGGGCATACTTGGAGAATCTATCAAGTATTGTCAATATTACAAATTTGCCATGGACGCGAGGAAACCCGTCGATGAAATCCATTGAAATATGGGACCAAACTTGAGTGGGTACGGACAAAGGTTGGAGGAGTACGGTGGAATGGAGGTGTTCCACTTTATTTCTTTGACAAACTTCACAACAATTGACATGGTGATGAACCAATGCTTTAAGGCTGGGAATATAGAAATATTTTTCAACGTGGTGCATTGTTTTTTGAATTCCCTCATGACCAATAGCATGTGCTGTCGAGATGATGTGCTGGATCACAGAGGATGAGACAGGCACGAAGATACGACCATTGAATAGGAATAAACCGTCCACAAAAGTCCATTGGGGCGGCAAAGTGTTGGCGGCCAATTGGGAATGAAGCTATTGAAAGTCCGATAGAGAATGTACTTCATCCTTCAGTTGTGCAAGCAGTTGGAATGTAGGAGCTGATATTGCCGCAAGGGATAGGCTTTCATCTCGGCGGGACAGCGCATCTGCCACTGTATTGGTCTTGCCCGGTTTGAATTCAATCTGAAAGTCGAAGCCAAATAGCTTGCTGACCCATTGGTGTTGAGGAATCGTGGTCAAGCGCTGATCGAGGAGGTATTTTAGACTATAGTGGTTAGTGCGAACAATGAAGGATTTGCCCACGGATAATGTTGCCAATGGCGCATTGCCTTAACCAACCCGATGAGTTCGCGCTTGTATGCTGCCAATTTGGCATGGTGGGGCTGAATTGCTCGGCTGAAGAGTGGAATGGGTTATGTGCCTTGGTGGAGTACAGCTCCAAATCCACTGCCAAAAGCATCGCATTCCACAACAAATGGCTTTGTGAAGTCTGGGAGAGTTAGGAAGGATGGCGAGCAGAGATCTTCTTTCAGGTTGGAGAAGGTTGCCGCTGCTTCGGAGGACCAAGAGAAGCCGTCTTTGGAGAGTAGTTTGGCGAGAGGTGCTACAATGGAGCCAAAATCGCGTATGAACTTGCGATAGTACCCTGCCAGCCCCAGAAAACCCCTTAACCGCTAGGGGGACTTGGGAATTGGCCACTGCTGAATATCCTTTACCTTGGCCTGATCCATGGAGACACCCGCCGCGGAGATAACATGTCCCAACTATGAAACAGACGACGTGCCGAAGGAGCATTTGAATTGCTTGAGGAATATCTGATGTTGGCGCAGGAGGGTGAAAACTGCATGCAAATGGCACAAATGTTCCGACCATGAAGAACTGAAAACAAGGATATCATCGAAGAAGACCAAAACAAATTTGCGAAGGTATGGTTGGAGAATAGTGTCCATGACGGCCTGAAATGTGGCTGGCGCGGTGGATAGACCGAAAGGCAAAGACCAAGTAATCAAAGAGGCCTTGATATGTCCTGAAAGTTGTCACATGGATATCGTCCGGATGCATTCTTATCTGATGGTATCCTGCTCGTAAGTCCAATTTGGTGAAGTATGATAGGCGAAAGCTTTGCGGCGTCCACACTGATGAAATTGTGCGTGGATCCTGAGTCCGCCAGCTCACAAAACAGTTGTTAATGAAGATAGATAGTTGCATTGTGTCACCGGGAAAGATCCCTATCAGCGCATGAAGTGAGATATGTGTAGTCGTCTCTTCATTGCCATCATCTGGAATATCGTCGTCCTCGAGTTTCTCGATCCAATACAACCATTTGCAACGATGTCCTCTGGTGAATTGGTCATCACAGTTGAAGCAGAGACCTTTTTGCCGACGTTCAGCCATCTTGGCAGGTGAGAGTTGCCGAAACGTGCACTGAGACGATGCATTCGCTGGAGCCAGACGAGCAGGGATGTCGGGGGCCTTCGTTAGCAGGGGAGGTGCCCGTTTAGCAGAAGATTGTAATGAAGCCGAAGAGGACGATCCCGACGATGGTGGTCGAAAGAACATGCTGGAGTTGTATAGGAGTTTGTAATGCTGTTCCATTGCCTTAGCCAAACTGACAGCCGTATCTAATGACGAGGGATTCTGAAGCTCAACGTTTGATTTGATTAGATCTCCTAGGCCCGCCAGAAATAACCCCACCTCATGCTCCGGAGAGAGTTTTTTAGCCCGACAGTGAACCTTATAAAATTCTTGTTCAGCCCGACAGAGAACCTTATAAAATTCTTGAGCATATTCTTCAACAGAGCCTGATTGACGCAGAAGAGCTAATTCTGCAACTGGGTTTGCTCTTAAAGGTGGTCCAAAACGTAACCGACAGGAATTTTGAAACCAAGGCCAAGATGAGATACCTTCTGTGCGTTCTAGCTTGTAATACCATTGTTGAGCAATGCCGGTCACGTGGTATGAAGCTAGCTAGACCTTTTCTTCCTCAAGGGTGCGGTGACCGCGAAAGAATTGATCGCAGCGAGACAGCCATTCCAGAGGGTCTGACTGGCCATCAAACAGGGGAAAATCCACCTTGTAGAAGCGTCCTGGAGGTAGAGCTTCGGCCTGATCAGTGGGAGGTCGCCGTGCAGAAGAGTTGGGGGCTGATGTGAGGCGGCAGAGACACTCGCCCCTCCAGATCAAGAACGGCTGCCTGAAGGTTTTCATGGGCTGTTGCCTGTTCCTCCTAACGCTTCAACACTTTGCCAATTAGTTCCTTCAACTCGCGCAGCTCTGTGGAGATGTGATCGTCGGCCATGGAATCTGATACCAATCTGTTATGGTCGTTGACTCTATATCTGAGGTTGTATGAGTGGGTAGGGAGGGGTAGGTCTTCAATTCCCCGGCCTGGCGCACCTTGCTTGGCCGTGGTTGAAATTGGGTTAGGGAATTAGGGTTTGAGGGAGAGAAAAACTCTTTATTTCTTCCTTGCCTTCTTGCAAACCGCAGGAGGCTATATATATTACATCTGCCGACTTCCAGAGATCAAGTCAGATACCAAAACCGAGTACTTGTTATAAAAGACTTTCCTAACAGATAGAACTGCTATAAGTATTACAGAATCCGAACAGAACACCCTCAGTTCTTGTTGGATTCGGCTACCCTCTTCCCTCTCCTAGAGTAATACTTCCCCCAGTACAAATCCCTAACACTTATACATGTTGATTTAGTTAGGGCTATATCATTGGCAGAGCTTTGTATAATTAGGTTTTATATTTAACGAATCTGAAGTTGACATTCTGTGTGTTTTTAATCCTAAGTATATCTTTGTTTTGCAGAAATCCGGGAGAAACATAATTTGGAACTGGAGAATTTGACACTAACAAAGCATCCATTCAGGACATTGCATTTTTTCATGTTAGCTATGTTGCAATACTTGAAAAGATTAGCAGCATATATCCTGAGTAAAGGTGCTTTGTTTGTTGTCCTAATTGTTTTGGTGGTAGCTCCTGGACTTTTCCTTGCGGTTACAGATGGTCTGCACAAAAAGGTGTGTTATGTTACATGCTAATGGCAATTTTATTACATTTGTAGTGTTTATGTTGATAAGAGTAAGCATGCCAATAAGAACGCATAGTTAGTGTCTTTTGTAAGCTTCTGGTGACAGTGTCTTTTGTAAGCTTCTGGTGACATACTTGAGTACTAATGTTTGTTTGCTGACATGTATGCAGCATGTGCAGGAGTTCCTTAATTATGCTAGATTTGTTTTGTGGTGGGTTTCCTTAGGTGTGGCTTCGTCAATTGGACTAGGCAAGTGTTATTATCATCTGTCAATATTATTAAGTTCAGTTTCATATTGAAAAGGAAACACAAATAAATAATGTGTTAGTGTACTTTATATTTTAGTCCTGTGAATACTTTTGTTGTTATTTTAACTATGTAGTCTATGAAGGTGAATATTTTGGTTGTCTTTTTAATTTCATTGTCTGTGAAGGTGGCCGAAGCATCTACTTACCATAAATTGGTGAGGCATAAACAAACTTGTAAAACTCATGCATGCTTTCATTTTGTTAGTTACCATAGGCCATAGTCATCTCTTATGTTCATCCAAGGAAAATATCAACAGCAAAGTCTCACTTAGTTCACGTACTCCTGAGTCCTAACTTTATTAGACCTTTTAAAAAAAATCTTAAAAAGGTTGCATTGGGAGAAATTCTCAAAAAGGTTATATTGGGAGTGGAGAGCAAAAGGTGCATTATTGCCAATTTGTATACAGGAGATAAAAGTTAATCTGACATTTTGCTACATTGGGATTAAATTTTTTGTAATGCACTAATGGTGTAGTCAGTCTTGCAAAGTGACTTCTCAATTAGATGCAGATAATATATGCCCTTTTCTTTTCCATGTAGAGAAGGATATTTTAGTGTATCCTTGGTTTTGGAGCAGAATTCGAGGATATTTAGAAGTTCAGATAATTTTGATACCATATTTTGGCAAGCTGCTAGAACATTATTTGGTTAACTTAGAGGCTTAGCAGTGAAAAGGCATAGGCCATGTTTGCTCAGCAAGTTCTGTTAGGTGGCTTTGTGGATTTACTGGGTGTAGTCTTGTTCTGTAGATGATAGGTTCACCTTTTCGTATGCCAGCACTTGTTACAATACAATGAATGCTTGCCAAGCGTTAGATTTGGAAACTAGAACGTTCAAATTTGGAAATTTTGAGTCTGGGGCCCAAAGAATTTCATTTTTGAAAATTGTTGGATTAAGATTAAGGTCTTTCAAATGCAGGTTCAGGTTTGCATACATTTGTGCTGTATCTTGGCCCCCATATTGCTCTCTTCACTATTAAGGCTGTTCAATGTGGCCGGATTGATTTGAAAACTGCTCCATACGATACCATACAGCTTAAACAGGGGCCATCATGGCTTGACAAGAAGTGCTCAGAATTTGGACCACCGACGTACCCAGCATCAGCTCATTCAGTGAGGATCCCGGTCTTTGAATTACTCCCTCAGGTTCAGCTGGAAGCTGTTCTTTGGGGCATCGGAACTGCACTTGGCGAGCTCCCTCCTTATTTTCTATCACGAGCTGGTAAGATGGCAGGTCATTTTATTCTGAAGAAATAGTGATATTCGGTTTTACGCTTTGCACTTTTACAGTATTCGTCAATCTATGTAGTATGTACATCAGTATATATGATATTGCTGTTTCTTTCCATATCATTTTTAAACTGAGCTGACTTTTCTTGAACACTTCCTGATAGCATCTCTTTGGTATTGTATTATGTAAGATGTGCCCTTTCATAGGCTCTTAATGTTCATCAGCTTCAATAATACATTATGGTAATTTTCTGCATGGGTAATTGTTTCTTTTCCTCTCTTTGAATTTGTGAAACTCTTTAACAAATCAAGGAGAACAGCGCCATGCTCTTTTCTGGTTCATACTTAGTAATGTGATGCAATATAACATTTCACTGTTACTCTGTCACATCTTATTAAATTCTTGATTCTGTTTGTCCTCTTTTTGTTGACATGCTTGACTTGTTTATTAGGGTCATACATTAGTGGTGTGGTGGAAAAACTTCATATGTTTGTGATAAATACTAGATCATTTGTAGCAAAAACATGGACTGTGTATTCTTGCAAATTATAGAAAGGGTATCAATTATATTTAGGTTATTCTTATGAAACTCTTGATTCTGTTTGTTCTCTTTTCCTTGCCATGCTTGACTTGTTTATTTAGGGTCATATGTTAGTGGTGTGGTGAAAAACTTCAATTATGTTTGTGATAAATTCTAGATTATTTTTAGCAAAAACATGGACAATGTATTCTTGAAAATTATAGAAAGGCTATGCATTATTTTTAGGTTTCTGTGTCTTTTATTGTTTTCAAGCTGTCCATACTGAGTGAATGATGTGTCATGTTGCAGCTCGCTTATCAGGCAGTGATTCCGAAGCTGTCAAGGAGCTGGATGCTACTGCTTCCAAAGAAGATGGTCCAATAGCATCCACTCTGAATCGAACTAAACGCTGGCTTCTTTCTCACTCTCAGCATCTCAACTTCTTCACTATCTTGATTCTTGCTTCGGTTAGTCTGTGTCTTGGTTGCCATCCTGTCATGTCAATTTCTTTGTATTAGTCGTAATAATTTCGTACAAAATGTACGTTTAAGGATTTACAAAAAAAATGTGCTACTGTTCGTTCAATGTTTCTTGTTTCAATTGTGTTTTGAAAGTAGATAGTTCACACAACTTTTGCGTATTTGCAAGCTGTAACACTATATTCTTCCTATTTGATACCAAAAAGAAGCTAAGGGAACATTCTCCATACCACAATTAATATAGGGAAAATCTTGGATGTAGTTCCAAGTACTAACATTCAATGGATTAATAATTTACCATACAGTTTGTTGCCTTTACTAGGTCCCGAACCCGCTGTTTGACCTTGCTGGTATTATGTGTGGGCAATTTGGCATACCCTTCTGGGAGTTCTTCTTTGCAACTTTGTTTGGGAAGGCCATCATCAAGACTCATATTCAGGTTTTGCATCCATCTAATCTTTTGTAAATCTTGATGTTTGGTTGTTTCATAACTTTCTTCTTCTCTTGTTGCCACACACTTCATTCTTATTTTTGGAAGACCTTCCGTTAATGTAAATAATTTGGTTTAGTAGTCTGCTTAAGCTTCTGTAAGACAGCTATGCATTCATTTCATCGGATCAAAGTCATCAAACTATTCTGAGGAGTATTTACGTGATATTGCCTTATTGGGTCCAGTCCAGTTGGAATCAGGATTTGGAAATATTTGCTGGCTGTCTCTTCCAAAAGCCCATGCAGAAGTCAATCTGCAACCTACATTGGTGATAGGATGTACACATGTTAGGCTTCAGATTTTTTGCTTTTGATATAATTTCTGCACGAATATGGCAGGATTTGTACCAGACTCTTCTGCATTCATTCAGCCTGTTGGGCCCGTCCAAGCGTCCAGTTGCCTTTGTAGTTTTTCTTTTTTCCTGAAATTATGATTTAGGAAAAAATGAGACTGAGATAAACCAATATTTAATTAAATAAATTATCATAAGGTGATGAACTAGATTTGGTTTTATTCTATAAGTTTATTTGGTTTCTATGCTTAGAAAATATAACAAATTTTACCGTGATTAAATATGAAGCTCACTAAAGCATGCATTAAAGGAGATGTGATGTACTTCTAATATACACTATTATTATTTAAACGGGATATTTATTTTTTATCATACAAAACATGTACCAAAAAGCGGTACTGCATTTCTCACAATACAAAAAACAAAATGGAAGTGATATAAAGTATTTTTCCTTTTTTTGTACTCTTTTTATTCCTGAAAACCCCAGTAAACTTAGTTGGGAAACCTAATATAGAATATCAACCTCCAAGCCTGATTTAACTGAACTATTTGATTATTTCGGTTTATTAACAGTTTAGAGTGTTTGACACCTGATTTCTCTGGTGGATGGACACCAATAGTTGCAGTCTCTCTTTGTACTGACGCATGCATTTTGCCTTCTCTCTTCCGCAGACACTGTTTATCATCTCCTTGTGCAACAATCAACTCCTGTATCTTATGGAAAAGGAATTAATCTGGATATTTGGCCACATTCCTGGGTTTTCTGCCACGCTGCCATCTGTGATCGCCAAACTCCACAGTGCCAAGGAGAAGTATTTAGCACCACCAATGTCAGTTTCACCATCCTCGCAAACGGTGGTTGGTATCTTCAGTTCAAATTTGCAGTCATTTGATTTGAGCTTTACAGACATCTATGTCTTGGGTTTTTAGCTCCTTTTTTCTTATTTGCTCATTGATGTTCCATACAGGACGAACAGTGGAATCTGTCTTTCACATTGGTCTGGAATACTGTAGTGTGGCTTGTGCTTGTGAACTTTTTTGTTAAGATCGTCACATCAACAGCACAGGAGTATCTCAGAAAGCAGCAGGATCTGGAGCTTATCACTGATTCCTCGCCCCCAAGTGATTCCAAAACTAACTAATAGCGCAACTTGTGTTTATTCATCCGCAAGTTGCCAATATTCTCCTCAGTAGCCCTAACTCCTGGCTAAGCCCTTGCAGATGATGCCAAGTCCCAACGCTGGTATTAGTAATTATATTCATCGGTACAGTGAGCAAAAACATGGGCTTCGCTAACCTGCCCCAAGTGATGGCTGCGACCTTTTGTCATTGAGCCTGTACTATCTCCTCGAGGAGAATCAATCCTTCTATTTTTCAGACGTCAACACGGATGGACTTCAGAGATTGTTTATTTAGCACGATTGCACTACTGAGATGTATCACTGGTACTTTTTTTTATTCCTATTTTGGGAATACGATAGGGGAAAAAAACGAGAGGTGACATGTTTCATTGTTAAAATTCACTATGTAAATGCAGATTTGCAATTGGATGGAGCCAGCCAGACCAATTCTTTTCCTCTCCGCCAAGTAAAATTATTGATATAATTAATGTTGTGTTGGTACTGTGTTTCAGTAGCTCTTCGTAACGTACGGTGTGATTAGTGGCGCGCTGGAACTGTGTCCTAAAATGTTACACTGCCACTAGCTCATGTTCAAAAGCTTGTCATGCTTTGTCAATCACGTTCTGATCTTAGTTTTCACGAACTAATAGATGTAGAAGTTTTTTTGATCTCTTGTTACAGCAATCCGTGTTTGACTCGTGGCTTACTGCGAGCTCCTGATTTGTCAGCAAAGCGCACGCCTCTGAAACTCTGTTTGAGGCGCAGTGCGATTACACCTCAGCAAACAAAAGCCAATACGAGCACAATTGGCACCGTAATTTTTGCGTTGCCGTGGTGCCATCGGAACTTCTTCGAAGGAGGTGAACACCTTTTTTTTACCTGTGCGAGATCAAACAGGTGTACTGCAAATAGAACGATTGCCACGATAAGGATACAAACAAATTTAATATTTTTAGCTAAATATACTATTTAATTAAAAAAATTATTGAACCGTATTAAATATTATAAGATGAACTCTAATTTAATTAGATCTTTATCTATTATATTTAGACATGGAGCTACTGTTTTATTTAATTATATGTAAGCACATATTTAATTTGTATAAATCTAAAGTGAATATGCATCCAAAAGGTCTTAAAGAAAAAAACGTTATATATAGAATAAATGCTACCATTGTAAAGATCAGCTTAAGCAGGTCGAAATAGGTGTATGGGCATATTCTTTTTCAGTTTTTAGCTTCTGCTTTTGGTTTTTCTACAGTAACTAGCTTTTAAACGGAATATATTTTCAAGATGAGATCTATTAGTTAATTGTAGTACATACTGTACCGATTTTATTTATATCAGTAAAAGGCACACGTGAGTTTCTGTTGCTCTGCATCTCTCAGCACGAATAACCTACAAGTCACAAGCTGCAGCATAAGCCTCAGCCAAAAAACATACCCTACAATTATCTATATTTAAAGCACGGAGAAGGAAGCTACCACGCTAGCAAGATTCATATGTCATGTGGGCCCACTTGGCTCGTGGGACCCACTTGATGATTCTCCTGCCAAGCCATGATCTGCAGTCATCTCACAGTCGCTGGAGCAATTGGTCAAGTCCAAGTCCGTGGGTCCCATCATGTCTCGGACCTCGTTGATATGGCTGCGACTTATGTTTTTTGACTAAAAATTTTAAATTTTAGCTGTTTATAACAGAAATTATGGAGAGAGATAATCACTTACGATTTTGATTGATACAGATGTTGAGTTTTTAATATGTACTATAATTACGATTTTGATTGATATAAATATTGAGTTTTTAATGTATACTATAATTAACTTATAGATCTTGTCTTGAGAAAATATTTTATTTGAAAGTTAGATATTATAATAAAAATTAAAAGCTACTTTTAAAAGTTATTAAAAAATAGACCCCTGATATGACGCTGGGTGCTTCGTTGTTTCCAGTGTGTACGTTTTTGCATGACCTGGGAGGTCTCAACTCTCAACTCCGGTGGGAAACCAGCACGTGCCATTGACAAGCAGCAAGCCTTGAGCCATACTCTGATCGGTGATGGGGCAAAAGGTTGATAGCTTGGCTCACCTTTTGACTTTAACAAGCAGCAAGCCTTGAGGTCCTGTTTTTTTCAGCTTCTAAAAACTATTTTTTGGTTTTTCTACAGTAACTATCTTTTAAATAGAATATTTTTTAAGATAAAATCTATTAATTAATTATAGTACATACTTTATTGACTTCATTTATACCGGTAAAAACCGCACGTGAGTTTCTGTTACTCTGTAATCTCTCATACAAACAGCCTAAAAGTCATAAGTCACAGTCAAAAACCACAAATCGCAACAAAAAAAGAACAGGCCTTGCCATACTCTGATCGGTGATGGGGCAAAAGGTTGATAGCTTTGGCGCGTGTCGAGCCAAGAGGGGATGCAGAAAGAGGTTGAAACACTGAAACCGTGAAAGGGGTGACAGGAGCGTGGAAGGGAATCCTACACGGTTGCTGCGTGTGGGCTCAACCGACAGGGAGATATTTCTGGTTTGCTATTTGCGTGTGGGCTGCGTATGTAATGTTGAGGTAAGTGGCACGCGAGTTTAGTCCATCAATTTTTTCTACATAAAAAAATAAATTAAATATAGAATAATATTATAGAATAATAAATTAAACACAAAAGATACATGGGAACTTATTTCTATATTACTTTATCTTTTCACAGGTACACATAATAATAATTAGAACCTCTATTTATAGACAAAGTGAAAGATGCCTACCAATAGGCTAGTCTTGCAGACCTAGGCTCAAATTTTTCAACACTCCCCTTGGCACTCATCCGGTACCATCATGCCTCATCAAAACTCCATAAAATATCCAATGAAAAAAATTGGAGAAATAGTACATGGTAATGTTATGTTGTGTTATACGAATTAACTCATTAAAAATCTTGACCGAGAAACTTCAGAAAAACTCGTCAAGGAAAAAAGAGTACAATCCATCCAATTCCATCAATCTACAGGATTTATTCTTTAGATACTCGATTTTCGTAATCAAGTTTTAATAGTAAGCTTGAAAAGAATCTCCTGAAATCTGCACTTCTTTAAATCTCATCATTCTAATTTCACATACACATCTTTTAAAACTAGATGCTGGAATTGACTTAGTGAATAAATCTGCAAGATTTTCACATGATTTAGTATGCAATACCTTAGTTTCGTCCATCTTTTGCAATTCATGAGTATAGAAGAATGTGGGGTTAATATGCTTTGTGAGATGACACTTTACGTAGCCCATCTGCACTTGTGCAACACAAATTATATTATCTTCATAGATAATTGTGCAAGCTTGCACGATATTCAACCCACATGATTGCTGGATATGGTGAATCATTCGTCGAAGCCAAGCATATTCCCGTGCGGCTTCGTACAGTGCTATGATTTTCGAGTAATTCGTCAAAGTCGATATACGACTTTGCTTAGACGATTTTCATGAAATTGCAGTTTTACCACATAAGAATACATAGCATGTTTGTGACCTAGCGGTATACAGGTCCGATAGGTACTCGGCATCTGTATAACCTATCATATTCAAGTCTTAATTCTTTCTGTAGGATAGTTCAAGATCTTTGCTTCCTTAGAGGTATCAAAAAATGTCATTTATTTTCTGCCAATACCTTTTGGTAGGTTCTGCACTATACCTTGTTAATAGGTTTACGACAAATGTAATGTCCGGTCTAATGCAGATTGCTAAATACATAAATGCTGCTACTGCACTTAAATATGGGAATCTTGGTCCCAGGACTTCCGCCCCCTCTTCTCTAGGTCGGTACGGATCCTTGTCTTGCTATAATGATCACCCGACCATTGGTACTCTCGAAGAGTATGCCTTTCCAAAGCCAAACCTTTCTAACACATTTTGAATATATGCGAATTGATGCACTAATATCCCTTTAGGGGTATGCTCAAACTCCAATCTAAGCAATATTTGGTTTTACATAAATCTTTCATTTCGGACTCCGACTCCAAGTAAGAGCTCGCTTCCTTTATATCTTCTAGGGTTCCGATGATATTAAGATCATTTACATATAATGAGATCATACAAAATCTATTATGGGACATAGAAATCGTATAAATCTATTTGGTTTGTGTAGCCTTTCTTACATAGAAAGTCACTTAAGTGATTATACCGCATCCTACCTGATTGCTTAAGTTCATACAATAATTTTCTGAGATTCACACTGTACATGCTTCTATTTGCTCTATCTTGGTTCAGGACAGGGATGCTTTCAGGCACCTTTATATAAATCTCCGAATCTAAATTTTCATAAAGGTATGCCATTACCACATCCATCAATTTTATTTTTAAGTTCAGATTTACTGCCATCGAGATTAAATATCTAAAAGTAATACCACCCATGACCAGGGAATATGTTTCTTCATAATCAACTCTTGGACGTTGAGTGAAACCTTGTGCAACAAGTCTTGCTTTATATCTCACAATTTTATTTTTCTTATTTCTCTTTCGAACAAATACCCATTTATGCTCTACGGGGTGCACATGGGGAGGTGTGCCGCTTACAGGCCCAAATACCTCTCTTTTGTTTACAGATAATAATTCAGTTTCTATTGCCTTTTTCCATCCCCTAATCTGATCTTTTCTTACATTTAGCGAGCGATGTAGGCTCTGGATCAAGATAGATGATTGTGGCAATTTTCTTTGCAAAATAAATATCAACATTGGCTGTTGTTCTATTCAGATTCTCCCATATGCATATAGTTTATAGATATTTTATCATGGTTTGATTTTTCTAGTGTTTCTACTTGCTCATCACTCCTTCCAGTTGCAGTGGAAAGTCCCTTTAGTTTTTCAGCTCTGATGTATACGCACACATCCATACTGATTTTCCCCTCCGCGGGAATGTTCAGATCCGATATGCCCTTTTCTGAAGGTGCCATACTGGTGTCAGATCTCAACTGGCTCCCCTTCTGGTTCTGGGGAACTTCAGTGATTGGCTGTGTCAAGTCCTTATCCTTTTTCACCAAGCGTCCCGATTACTTGGGATTCAAGGGGGCAGAGTTCTCGTCCTTTTCTTCTGAGGCCTCTGGACGGGATTAGGGATACCTTCAACTTTCTTTGGTATTTCAACCCTCTCCGGTGTATTGCGTGCAGGGACATGCGATTTGGTCATGCTCTTTAAATCACTAAAGTTGTCCGGCGGTTGGTTTGCTAATGCTTGTAAATCAATGATCTTCTGGACTTCTCTATTTGCTTCACTAATGCGCAGGTTATGTGCATGGATTCCCGTGGCTTGCCACGTAATTTCCCAATATTTTTCATCATGGGGTTGATTTTCTCCCTCCAATGTCGAAAAACTATCCTCATCAAATATACTATCAATGAAACGGGTAGTATGCAAATCTCCTGTCATGGGGTCCAAGTACCTGATTATAGATGTTATCTCATAACCAACGTATATCCCAGACATTCAGAGATGGCCCATTGATGTACGCTGTGGATGGGTTATAGGTACATAAACCTTGCACCCAATCTCCGGACATGAAATTTTTTGATGCTGACCCTTGCGCTAGTTGTATTGGTGAATAGATGTTATATGCTGATGGTCTAAAATTGATGAGAGTTGCTACATGCAGAACTGCGTGTCCCCAACATCATCTTAATTATCTGAAGATTAAGATAATTAAAATTCTGCAAAAGTGATCAGGCAAATTACCAACTGCTTGTAGTTGGTAAATTACAATTCTGCAAAAGCGGTCGGGCAATAAATTTAATTATCTTAATTAATGATTTTGCTAGTCCATTCTGGGTGTGGACATGCGGTACAGAATGCTTAACTTTAATTTCTATTGCCATGCAATAATCATCAAATGTCATTGACGTAAATTATTTAGTGTTGTCCATTCTGATAGACTTTATATGATGATCAGGGAAGTTATTTTTAAATTGAATTATCTGCGAGATTAGCTTTGCGAAAGTATGGTTTCTCGTAGATAATGAACATACGGGTGATCATTTTGAGGAAGCATCGATGAGTGCGATAAAATATTTAAATGACCCTGACGGTGGTTGTATAGGACCACAAATGTCTCTTTAGATGCGTTCTAGGAATGCAGGGACTTCATCCTTCACTTTCAGAGCAAAAAGGTCTAGTAATTAATTTTTCGGTAGCACATGCGGGGCATACAAAATCTTCTTGATTTGCAAGATTTTTTTACATTGATATTATGTCCTTATGAATTATTAATTATATTTATCATCATTCTAAGACCTGGGTTGCCTAATCTATCATGCTAGAGACAGAAGAGTTCAAGGCTTTTAAATATGGTTTTCAGGGCAGTGTAAATTGTGGGTGCCTTAATATTAGTGTAGTATAAGCCAGTCTCAAATGAAGGAAGTCTTTCTAATACCCTTTTTTATTTGCTTCACACTTCATAATGAGTAGGGATTCTTTACCATACTCTTCTTCAGTCTCAATGTAGAAACCATTAGTGTGAATATCTTTGAAACTTAGAAGAGTTCTAGTCGATTCTGGGTACAACGAGGCTTATTGAATGGCGAAAGTTGTGCCCATTGGGAGTATAATTATGGCTCTTCCTAAGCCTATTATACAAGCATCACTGTAAATAAATGTAAAATCTGGCTTATTTCTTCCACACATGAAATAAATGACAATTAAAGTCTAAATGCATTCCGTGCATTAGACTGAATCAGGAGTGAGGTGTCTTTCTTGAGAAATCATGGCGGCGACAGCTGTAATGTCAAGAGGGAGTACTGCTGAAGGAGTGGAGTCAATCTACACTGGTGTAGGCAGTTGCTGAGAATTCTCCCCCCTCAAGAAAGATAAAGTGAGTTTCATGCTGCCCTTTGCCACCCTTCTTCTTCTTACCCTGGAATGCATCGATGATGTGTTGTGGCTCTTTACATATCCGTGACCGGTGCCCCCACTTGCCACACTTGTAGCATGTTTGGTCTTGCTGACTATCGGGCTTGTCGTCCCGCTTTGGTTTGCTGGCCTTTTTCACCTGTGGAGCATTTGACTTACCTTTCTGAGCTACAGTTTTGCCATTCATTTCCCTTTTCTTCATTATAGGCTTTCGCACCTTGTAGCTCCCAGCGTTGGCCTCACGGCTAGTGAAGCTCCCAAATGGCTGTACAACAAAGGTCTTATGGATAACTTCATCCTGAGCCTTTGCAACCTGCATAATAGCAATCAATTTAGCATACTCCTTGTAGCCGTCTTGACGATAGTTGCGCGCAGACTGCACTGTATTGGTGTGGAAGGTGGAGAAAGTCTTATCAATCTTCTGCTCATCTGTGATCTGCCTACCACAAAGTTGAAAATTGGTACAAATTCTGTGCAGAGCAAAGTTGTACTCTCCAACTGTCTTGAAGTCAGTGAACCTCAGTCGGATCCATTCTTGTTCTGACTGAGGAAGAATGGTGTACTTTAGCTTCTCGAACCGCTTCTTTAGTACAGTCCATAATGCTAGCGCGCTCTTCTCTACCATGTACTCATTCTTGAGAGTAAGACAGATCTGATGTTTGAGGAAGCGAAATGCCTAAGGTGTGGGTTTGGCATCCTATGGTGCACCAATCCCGATGGCAGCGCAGAGCTTCATGGCTCTAAGTACGATCTCGACATCAAAAGCCCAAGTCAATTAGTTTTGACCATGCTGAGCCAGCTCCTCAAACTCTCAATTCATGATGCCTATCATTTACATGTGCATGAAAGGAATATATGAATTTTCTATAGGTAACTATGCATAAAATAAATTGGACAATGGTACAAAATGATTCACGTAATGTTTCAGAATTTCTATGTATTTTCTAAAGTTTTGCTATTAATTTATGTGATTAAAGGCAACATAAATAATTAATATTAATCAAAATAGTAAATAAATACAGAAAATATAGAAAATAATAACAACAGTGCTAAACATGCTTCAAATGCTAAAAATAATTCAAAATGTGAATTCTCGAGGCCCTTTTATGTTGGAATATGAATTTTAAATTAATTCTGTAATTTTCGAGGGCTTATTCGCTAATTTTCAATTATGAGAAAGTTTTTCGTGCAATTTTTCAATTTTGGAGGGCCTCTTGCAAAATTTTGGGGATCGCCCCCTTTTTTTCTTTCCCCTTTTTTCTTCTTCCCCTTTGGCTGAGCCTTTCCTTTACCCCGGGCCATTGTGGCTTGTGTCCCTTGGCTCATTGTGGTCGGCTCAAAATGGAGGGGGGTAGGGTTTTCCTACCCACCGTTCATTTGGTGGCGGTGTGGTCGAGGCCGGCGAATGGTGCGTTGATCGTCCGGGAGCCGACGACCGAGCGACGACAGGCGGGAAGGCACGGCGCAGCGCGAGCCCATGTGGGGGTGGTGCGGCGCGGAGCTCGTGCTAGGCGGCGTCGGCGGGGAGCCCATGTGGGGCGATGCGGCGTGGCTTCGTGCTGATGATGGCGTGTAGCTGAGGCGGAGCGACGGCGGCACGCCATGCGGGGAGAGCGCGGCGTGGTGCCAAGTTGCGGCGGCAATGCACTACAACGTCGGTGGTGCCTTGTGTCGGAGGTAGCGCTCTGGCAAGAGCACTTCTTCAGCCGGCGGGTGGCTCGGCGTGGCGGCGCGCCATGTGCGATCGATGCGTTGGTGCGTGATCTCATGCGGGAGGCGCAGGGCACGGCCGCGTGCAGCGGCATCGGGTGACACACCAAGCGGTGGCGCGGCACCGTGCCGGCATTGGCATGTCGTATGGCGGCGGGATCCCGTGCGGGGGTAGCGTCGGTGCGGCCGAGTGACGACGTAGCGCGGCAAGAGCCCGTAGAAGGGGCACGCGGCGATCGAGAGCCGTCGGTCGAACGGTGTTGCTTTTCTTCTCCTTTTTTCTAATCTACAGTGCAATCAACATCTACTCTTTCATGTAATCTACTGATCGACATTGTGCCGGCGACTTCAAATCTACTTGTGATAGATTAGAGCAGATTTGCTCATAAAAAATAATCTAGAAAGTGAAATTTACAGAATTGAAAGTGTTCTAGATAGGCAATTTAATCTACGAATGATTACCATGCGATCCACCAGAGCGATTCGTACCGATAACGTGTTGAGGAACCATCGCTAGCGAGTCCAGTCCGATCGATTCCTCCTATGCAAAAGAGGTGAATCAAACACAGAATAATGCAATAGAATAATAGATTGAACACAAGAGATAAGAGGGGTGCTCCTCTCTTTATTGCTTTATCTTTTCACAAGGTACACATAATGACCTATTTATGGACTAAGTGGAGAGTGCCCACCAATGAGCTGGGCTTGCAAGCACAGGCCCAGGTTTCCCAACATGTAATTCCGTTTTCTAATTGATTCTGTTTAAGAGTATCGTTTGGCTCCCCAAGAACCAAACACAGTCAGTCCTTAGCCTTGCTGTTCGTGTGCCTGAGTTTTAGAGGAGGCACCTTAAATACTCTAACCCCTCTCCATATAAAGCTAAGATTATTATGAAGTAATCTGTTGTTTTTAGAGAGAGCTATACGCGCGTTCTCAATCCCGTTGTTCTTATGATTTCTCGTGTTTTTGTAGGAAGAATATCACATCTACTTTTACATGGAGACGAGGCTCAAAACGTACGATTAGGTAAATTCTTTTTATCGTAGGTTGTTGTATTGAGATAGTGGTTGGCACTATCAGCTGGTTAGATCATATGAATATAAAGTTATCTTTCATCCTATACTGTAAAAATTGAGTGTACCGTATCATGTTATCGAAGTCAATAGCTTGGGCGTCCTTGCCAAATTGGAGAAACGTAGTGCGGTACACCATAAAAGTTGGAAGCAGAAGTCGGGTAAATTTTGTCAAGATAACTTGGTTGTCGGTGGTGTCCTCGCAGAGAAGCGAGGTCTAACACACGTTTCGTCTGCGATTAACATTTCGTGAATGACTCGAGGTAGGGCCGTAAATGAGTTGAGCTCGAGCGAGCTTGATCTTCCAGGCTCGAGGTCGATAGAAGATCGACCCGAGCTCGAGTCGAGCTCGAGTTGGGGTCCGAACTTAAACCTAGGCTCGAGCTCGGCTCGGCCTAAGCTCGAGTAGGCTCGATCTCGGCTCGGTGAAGCTCGATAACAATTAAAATAATTTATTATGCACTATTTTTCAATAATAAGAAAATTTTAAGTTCGAGCTCGGTTCTAGTAAGCTCGATAACAATCAAAATAATTCAAATATACACTAATTTTTAACAATAAGAAAAGCTCGAGCTCGAGTTCGGCTCGAGTAAGCTCAGTAGGAATTAATATGTATTACTATTTAAGTTCGAATCGAGTCATGAACTATTCGAGCTCAGCTCGATAAGCTCATGAGCTCGAGATCAAGCTCGAGTTCGGCTCGTTTAAAGTTCGAACCGAGCTCGAATCGAGCATAGAACGAGCCGAACTCGAGTAGCTCACGAGCTCCGAGCTTTTTTTACATCCCTAACTCGAGGCAGGGTCGTCGTGTACTACAATTCACACCGCAGCTTGTCCTCGTAGGAGAGGGATCTCTACCTAGTGTTGCGTCTACATCTACTTGCATCGATTTTCTCTCCATGACCGCACGTTCCAAAACGGCTAACCTCGAAGAGGAGCTCACACGAGTCGTGAGATAACCTCCAAATCATCAATCATTTCCCCGAAGCTTCACGTACGTAAGTGGGCTGGCAAATGGCAAGTTGTACTGTAACACACGACGTTAGGAGAGTGGCTCCCACCTTAGAGTTAAACTAGTTGGCTTATTGTATCAAGAGGCCCAACAATCATATTGTCATGTGGCTGATCTGAGAGGACAATCATAAAAATATAGCGATATTGCCCCTATGATTGTAGACTCAGATAGAGATATTTATATAAAAAACACCTCATGGCTATAAATATGTGCTTGGACAACATGAGGGGGAGAGCTTACTTTTCACAAGACAGGTCTATGTAATACAGAAGACGACGTAGAGCTACGTAGAGCGAGTCGACGACGACCAACTCTTCGCTGTTAGACAAGCACTGGGGGAGAAGCTGCGGACCTACTTTAAACACTTCGTGAAAGTCCACTGCCAAGTAAGGGACGTCAATGATACGATCATCATCAATGCGGCTATTCGCGGCCTCCAGAAGGGCCCACTCACGAAGTATAACATGCAAAAACCCTTTGACAAGATGGAGGAATATGCTAGGGAAGAAGAGGACGCGACGCGACACGAGGTGAAGGTCGGGCCACCTGCCCCCGAAGCCAAGCGCACTCCTGCCACCGTGAAGAAGGGCTCCAACCGCAAGCAGGGAAGGGGGCCCATGCCTAGATACGTCCTCGGCATCGGAGGAGCAGAGGAGAGTACTACCCCCAAAGGTCGTGGCTGCGGATGTAGAAGGGGGCATGGTCGGGAAGACTTAGGGGTGGCAATGGGGCGAGGGGTCCCAGGGGAGGCCCCTACGGCCCCGCCTCGACCACCGCTAGCAAGCCCTAGCCCCGGCCCTGCTAAGGCTACCGGCGGAGATGCCTCCCATCCTTGACCCCTACAGGGGATAAAAAATAGGTTAAATATTTTCAAGAGTAATAATATAAATTTGTTTATTAATTTATAATTATTTAGACATACTTTTTTTAAAAAAATATAGCTTCAAAATATATATTCTAACATATAGATTCAATTTTTAGCCAAATATACGAGGATACAAGGGCGTTGGTAGTGGCACACATACAGCAGCCCCCAGAGGTATCGTTCGTCCAACCCCCACCGACCGTCCTGCGAATCTAGGTTTCCAGGCTGGCTCCCATAGGATGATTAATGCCATCACGGGTGGATAGTCCCTTGAGTTCCCCTCTGAGAGGTAGCGGAGTGCCTACGCGCGCTGGATCCACCACGTCGCCACGTACCCAGCTCACATGGTCCCAAAATGGGCCTGGGCCGACATCACTTTCAAGGTGGAGGATGTGTTAGGGGTGGACTTCCCCCACCAAGACCCCGTGCTAATCGAGACTAGCATCGCGGGATGTGATGTGAGGCGGGTCTTGGTGGACAAAGGCAGCTCTGTGGATCTCCTGTTCGCTGACGCTTTTGACCAGATTGGCATCTCTCGAAGCAGGTTTGAGCTACCAGGTATACCCCTACAAGGCTTGGGCGGACAACTAGTCCACGCGTTAGGGCAAATAACGCTCGAGGTAGCCTTCGATCAAGGAGCACAAAACAAGTGGAAAGTCATCAATTTTGACATGGCGGACCTCCAATATCCCTACAACACCATCTTGAGGAGAGCTACTCTCAACGCATTTGACGTGATCTCGCATCATAATTACTTGTGCATGAAGCTCCCAGGACCCGCGGGGATCATCACAGTTTTCAGCAACCAAGACCTCGTGCAGATCGAGGTTGACACATGAAGCCCACGCCGAAGGGTATACATTGTAGGCGAAATGACCACACTAGCCTCCCTACGAAACAAGTTCCCTCCTAGTGGCGCCCCCTCCTTCAACCCCAGGGTGGATGCCGAACCTAAGGCCTGACGATGAAACAAAAAAAGTTGCCACTCAGCCCAGATGACCCATCAAAATCGGTGTCAGTGGGGGTGACCTCACCCCGAAGGCCAAGTGAAATTTATTGGAGATGCTTCGCAAGAATGCGGATATCTTCACATGATCACCCAATGATATCACCGGAGTGGACCGCTGCACCATCGAACACAAGTTGGCAGTGCACCCTGAAGTGAAGCTAGTCAAACAGCGTATGAGGTGAGTGTCCCTTGATAGGCAAGAGGCTACAAAGGCTGAGGTGGCCAAATTGCTCACCTCTGGCATCATCAGAGAGGTGGTCCACCCTGAGTGGCTTGCCAACCTAGTACACATGAAGAAAAGGAGCGGCACTTGGCACATGTGTGTAGACTTCACCAACCTTAATAAGGCATGCCCCAAGGATAACTATCCATTGCACTATATTGACCAACTGATGAACTCAATAGTGGGCTATGAGATGATGAGTTCTCTCGATGCATACTCCGGGTACCACCAGATACGTATGGTAGAGGAGGACGAAGCGAATACAAGCTTCATAGTCCCTAGGGGGACATACTGCTTCATCATGATGTTCTTTGGGTTAAAGAACGTTGGGGCTACCTTCACCAGGCTTGTCGCACTCGTCTTGGCATCACAACTAGGCTAAAATGTCGAGGCTTATATTGATGATGTGGTCGTCAAGAGCAGGAGAGTAGCATCCCACGACACAGACCTCTGGGAAACCTTCAATAACCTCCGATGTGCTAGGATAAAACTTAACCCAGAGAAATGTGCATTTGAAGTTCAGGTGGGCAAGTTGCTTGGCTTCCTCATGTTTGGACGGGGAATCGAAGCTAACCTCGACAAGATTGACGTGATACTATTCATGGAGGCTCCGAAGACCGTCAGGGAGCTCCAGAAACTTGTGGGTCGACTAGCTACCCTTAGCCGTTTCCTATCAAGGGTGGTGGAGCAAGCGCTACCCTTCTTCAAAATACTTCACGGATCAGGCGACTTTTAATGGACCAATGAATGTGCATAGGCCTTCAAAGACTTGAAGGAGTACCTCTCTAGGCTCCCCAGGCTTACATGTCTAGCACGAGAGGCTCCGCTACTATTGTACTCGGCAACAACTATTGTCCAAGTTAGCCCCTTCTCCATAACCTATGTCACATGTACTACCATAAAGTCATAACTATTCATTGACTTCATCATCGAAGGGACTCCCGCGGGCCGGCAGGCCTACCAACCATCCCGAGAGCCAGTATGGGCCCTGCACACGGAAGGAGCGTATTGTGCAGCAAGCGTGGGAGTGGGGACCATTATAACAACACCCGAGGGGCAGACCCTAGCATACGCAGCTCGCCTCGACTTTCCTGTGACCAACAACATGATAGAGTACGAAGCACTGCTATTCAGCCTCCGCAAGGTGAAGGCGCTCGGACCACAGAGGGTCCTCGTGCACCACGATTCCCATCTTCTCGCATGACACGTGGACAAATCCTATCAGGTCAAGGACCCTGACCTTACTATATACCTCGCCATGGTCAGGGCAAGAGCGGTACTTCTTGGGGATAACCATCAGGTCAATACCACAATTCGCCAAGCCAGGGCCGTGAGCCATCGTCTGGCGTCATTTTCAAAGTTCTAACCTCCGCTGTAGTGCCATAGGAGTAGACAGGGACCTCCCGGGTATTACGCATCAAGAGCACGACGATGTCTGAAGGCAGCCTATCGTCTCCTTCCTCCATGGGATTGACGAGCCAGATGACCTGTGTGAGTTGCGAAGGCTAATGCATCGGGCAAGAACCTTTGAACTGGTGTAGAGCATAATCTACAAATGAGGCATCTACGCCCCTATTGCTACGCCGCCTCTCATGCCACGAAGGCCAGGAGCTTCTCATGGAGATTCACGACGGTCTATGTAGCTCGCATGTAGCCCAGGGCCATCGTAGGTAAGATCTTCTATCAAGGTTTCTACTAGCTAACAACGACATTGGATGCCAAAGAGTTGGTCAAGCGATGCCAAGGATGCCAATGGATGGAAAGATGTTCCCACACACCCCAACCCCCTCCAACCAATCCCACCGATTTGGTCGTGGGCCCGTTGGGGGGTCAACATCATTGGACCGCTATCTCATGCCCCCGGAGGTCACCTATTTGTTATCGTTGCCTACGACTACTTCTCCAAGTGGCATGAGGCAGTACCCCTTGCGAAGATCAGTTTCATAGCCACATAGAAATTCCTATGGCAGAACATAATATGTTGTTTCGGTGTCCCCAGAGAGATCATGGTGAATAATAGGCTGCAGTTTGACGCAACAGCCTTCTAGACATTCTGTGAACACATGGACATCAAGGTGCGACACGCCTCGGTAGGCCACCCACAGTCTAATGGGGCAGTTGAATGGGCAAACGACACCATCTTCGATGGCATCAAAAAGCACTTGGTCAGTCTCCCTAAGGAAAAATGGCTGGAGGAGTTATCAAAGGTGCTCTTGTTCATATGCACCACCACCTCACGTCCTACGGGCTACACTTCGTTCAAGTTGGTCTTCAGGGATGAAGCCATGATGCCCGAGGAGCTTAGGGTGAAGAACCTTTGAGTATTTGCCTCCACTCCGCCAGATGAGCATAGCACCTCACTTGATCTTACCGCACACAATATCGCCAAGTACCTTCGAATGATCACAATCTCTTACAACAAAAAGGTAAAACTGTGGCGTTTTGTTATAGGAGACCTCGTCCTGAAGAAAGGCGTTCACGTCGCCACAACAAGCAAGCTGGAATTCAAGTGGGATGGGCCCTACATAATCACGGCCTCCACCAGTGTAGGCTCCTACAATCTCTCCACCTTAGGCAGGCCAAGAGTGTTCATGAACACACCGCTAAACTTTCTGGACATCTTACATCGCTTGCCGGTGGCAACATCGTAGCAACTATCTTCACCGGTGTGGCTTCTCGATGGAGCGGATGCGCTGCCACTTCCATGCGCCATCTCAAGCTGCACGAGGACGATAGGAAAGGGGCTCAACGACACCTAATGATGGCAACTAAAGATATTGCATGAAGCAAAAAAGAAGATGAAAGAGAGAAAGAGGAAGCAAACAGTGCTAAAAAGGTGTCGTCCAGTGCTTAAAGAACAAGATGCAACAGTGCCATTCAATGCCCGCACAACAACCAAGGAGACGTGCGCCACGCCGTAACTGGCGCAACAGCTTGTGTCGCGCGACCAGAAAACCAATCATCACTACGTATGGACTAGTCTCAAGGGTCACGCAAGCTAACGTGCTCAACGATAATTTGGTGGGAATTCAAATAGACTACGATTCAATGGACCGAAGGGACAGAGGGGACCAAGTAACATCGAATGTGGTCTTGGCCTATAGAAATTGAGGCCCTTCAACCATGAGAGGCTACTGTTGGGGAGTAGCCCATACCTTAGCCCAGTCGGCCCATTGTACCAGGAGGCCTAATAATTGTACTGCCACATGGCTGGTTCAAGAGGACTTCATAAGGGAAATGATGATATTACCCATGCGATTGAAGACCCAGATAAGCACATTTATGTAAGAAATTTCCTTATAGCTATAAATATGTGCCTAGGCGCCATGAGGGGGAGAGCTCGCTTTCACAAGACAAGTCTATGTAACACAGACCTCTATCCCTCATCTCCACAGTTTCTTAGGTTCCAGGCAGTCCCTTTGTGGCCTCCTCGTCGCCCTATTGTTCACTATTTGATATGTAATCACAACATTAATGATGATGCTAGCACAAACCCAGACGTTGGTCCAGCGAGTACGTGGATATGCTTTTCCTTCCTCCCCTTGGAGAGGAAGAAATCGGAGAGAAAAGTCCAATTTGCCAGTCATTCGCCATCCAAGGGCAGAATTTGCCTTCCAACTAGAGCTAGAAGTTTGATCGTGCCGTGTTCTAGTATAGGCCCGTTGGGCTTCACGCCGCGTTGGGCTATGCCAGCCCGGCACGACCACCCTACCGTGGATGAGGAACTCTCTCTCCCCCTCGCAGGCTCGCAGCATCGTCACATGCCCACAGGCCGCACCGTCCGGCTCTCACTCTCTCAACTCTCTCTCCCCCTCTCTTGTCGATCAGTCGGTGATAGTATGCCCTGCATAGCCTCTCTCTTTCTCCCAGATCTCAGCATTGACGACCACAAGGGGGACGGAGATGGCCGCAAGCCCACCATGACGGCGGCGGCTGTCCCCTTCCCCCTCCCAGATCTGAGCAGAGCCAAGCACACGTGAGGGGGGAGGGGGTTAGGACGGTGAGTTAACGACGGGTCACGACAATGGTCTTCCTCCCCTCTACTCGATGGCCACAGCGACATCGACAAGGTATGTTGGGCTGCATAGGAAATTTCAAACTGTGCCGACCTAAGCACGGTCCATTAGAATGTGCCATGTTGTGCCACTCGACATACCCGATTTATACCATATCGATCTAGTCAACCATATGTTATACCATACCGTGCCGGCTAGGTCTCCGGCTGACCCGGAAAAACACGGCTAACTCCCAGGACTACTTCGAACTCGTGCCGCGCGCAAGGCGCATGCCACACCGTCTCTGCTGCCTATATATACTAACGACGACGGCAGCCGCAACAATATAGAATAATAAAGCAGCCCCTACTAGCTACAGCCTTAGCCTCCAATCCACCGTTGGAGAATGGAGTTGGAAAAGAATAGCGGTACAAGTACACAAGTAGAGGGGGAAGAGGAGGCGGCGGCGGGTAAAGGACGAGTCGAGATGGCGGCGGCGGCGGCGTTGGCGGGGAGCAATGTGGAGTTCATCCGCGCGCGCAGCGACAAGCGGGAGTACCGCCGCGTGGTGCTCCGCAACGCGCTCGAGTGCCTCCTCATCAGCGACGCCGACACCGACAAGGTGCGTCTCCGATCGCGCTCTCCCAGTCGCTCGCTCCTAGGAACGCCGCGGAAGCGGGGAATGCTCGCTAGTTGGTCGACCGTTTTTTCGCGTGATTCGGTGCTGATTCCCTCTGTCTCTCGCTGTGCGCAGGCGGCGGCGTATATGGAGGTCGGCGTGGGCTCGTTCAGCGATCCGGACGGGCTCGAGGGCCTCGCGCACTTCCTCGGTGAGTTCCCCTCTTTCCCCTCCGCTCTCCTCGCCATCGGCCATCTCGCTCGCGTGTTTGGCTTCGATTTCTGTTCTTGCGTGCGCGTGAACTAGCCACGGATTCGTGGAGTGAGGAATTGAGGATTCGAACTAGGCAGTGGTTGGGTGGGTGGGTGTTGTTCACTTGTTCTCTTGCTCCGCGATTTGCTTGCGCGCCGGCATGGATGAATCTCATCTCCCTTTTGGGATCCGGCTGGGGTCTCGAATTGTCTCCATCGAATCAAGGAGACAAGGAATGAAGGAACGCTTGTTTGGCTACCTTTGCCCCCTAGTGCTGGGTGCTTTCGTTGGTCAATGATGATGTTGCAGATTTGCAGTCCAAGTCAATGGATGTTCCCTATGTAAAATTTGAACAAGTCTAGGGATTGGTTGAGGTGGAGCTGGGCGTGTTGTGACCGTCGATGGCTCAGATTAAGAGTACGATCAAAAGGGGGGATTGCGATTTTTTTCTTTTCACCGTCCATGATTGATCGTACGGGCTACACATGCACGGCTTATGTTTTGCCTTCGTCTCTAGCAGACTAGCTGCGTGAGCGCGGCGGCACGCCGCGTTAGCTACCGTGTGGACCGGAGTAAAAGAAACGATAACTCGCGAGGAGTTTCTTAAAAAAAATCGGGGACACATGCGTAATTTCGAGAAAACCGAAGGACTTTTTCGAAAAAAAACCAAGGACCTGTATGTAACTAAACGAGGACCCGTACGTATTTTTGGAAAACCGCGCGGCTTAATCCGACAAAGAATACGCAATTCGGGTGAAGCCGAGGGGGGTTTTCACAAAAAAACCTACCGGGGACCTTTTTGCGAGAAGTAGGGACTTTTAAGTAATTTCGCAAACTACAGGGGCTTTTCTGCAAAAAGGGTGACGTGGCGCTACTTGGTGGCCGAATCTCAGGAATAATAGGCTTATGATTCGTTTCCTTAACTTGGTGACAGCCGCTATGCATTTACTATGGCAGTTGCCCTCTGCGTTGCTTTCCTAGAGTGTTTCTGAAGTGTCATATCAGTATTATTTGTTGGACAAATTATATGAGTTTCTGGCCGTATCGGTGCTTTTTGTGCTGTAATTGCATGAATGACAATCATTGTGTAGAAATGGCAGAAATGGCGTCTCCATTGCACGTCCACCATGCGGCATCGACTCCAGCACGACACGTGACAAAACCGCATGGCCACCATGCGGTGGAGCACCGTAGCACCGCATGGTGGCGGTGTGCTGCACTGTAGTGCACTGTAGCAAGTTTTCCATAAAAATCCACATAAGTACAATTTTTGTCGGAATTTTTAAATATAGCAAATGAGCTCCAAAAATTATGAATTTTTTGTGGAGCCTCCCAACACAGTGCACTTGCTTGTGTAATTTTTTTTCCATAGTTTTATCCATTCTAAATTTTTCTTGAAAATTTATTTTAGTATACACTTGCAGGAATTTTTTAATATAGAAAATGAGATCGAAACATTATGAATGTTTTTTGAATGCTCCGTATGTAGTGTACTTGATTATGTAATTTTTGCAGAATTTTATATGTTCTAAAATTGTCTTGAAAATTAAGGGTTTAGGTCTCAAAAATTCGGATTTTAGGTTTTAGAAATTAGGTTTTTATGATTTTATGTGACTTAGAATGTGAAAAGTTTAGTACCACATGACTGTTCTAGATAGGAAACACTCATTAAGGGACGGTACGTAGTACTTTCACGGTAGGGACGATGCATAGTACTTTCGTTGTACTTAATTTGGTAGTCGTTAACGGATCGATAGATAGGTGATCGGAGCATGCATGTATAACCTGCTAGTCCATTACGTATGTACGCATGTGTAATTATAAGTCATGGTAAAAGAATGTCGTCCCAACATTCCACTCCATGTGTACTTAACGGGCTAGCTATATCACGGCTGCCCGGAGCGACAGGCCGACAGATATGCGGAGGGAGGCCGGGCAGTGGCCTAAACTCTTAATGGGTCTCTCTTAAGAGTGTCTCCCACCTAGAGTGATCATGTGGTACTAAACTTCTCACATTCTAAGTCACATGAATCATGAAACCCTAATTTTCGAAACCTAAATTCCGAATTTTTGAGACCTAAACCCTTAATTTTCAAGACAATTTTGGAACATACAAAATTCTACAAAAAATACACAGTCAAGCACAATGTGTACATAACCTTAAAAAAATTCATAATGTTTCGACCTTATTTTCTATATTAAAAAATTACTGCAAACTGTATACTAAAATAAATATTCGAGAACAATTCAGAAATGATAAAATTATGGATAAATTACACAAGCAAGTGCACTGTACCGGGAGGCTCCACAAAAAAATTGTAATTTTTGAAGCTCATTTGCTGTATTTAAAAATTCTGACAAAAATTGTACTTAAGTGGATTTTCCTAGAAAACTTGCTGCAGTGCACCGCACGGCCATCGTGTTGTGCTACAGTGCTCCACCACATGATGGTTGTGTGGCTTCGCCTTACCGCACGGCGGACATGCGGTTTCACCACGTGTCATGCCGAGGCGCCAATTCTATCATTTCCGCACAACAACTGCCATTCTTGCAATTACGAGCGCAAATACGATCAAAATCTCCAAATTATATTGGTAGTCGGCGACAATGTTGAATAAAGTAGTACAAGTTTTTATGAGCGATCCAATAATTTCATGGTAGGCATGGTTTTTTGGTCGGGCATGCTAGAGCCGGGTAGCTCTCCAAACAATTTCATATTAGCTTCTAAAAATTGATTTTCAACAGTAAATTGCTTTCTGTAGTATCTAGTTTTTAAACGAAGTGTCTTTTCAAGACGGGATCTACTAGTCGATTGGAGTACACATTACAGTAAATTCATTTATATCGACCAAAATCGCACACGAATATTTCTCTCTATCGGTTTCTCTATAAATTACTATTTATAAGTTAAAGCCATAGCTAAAAGTCTATATATGAATAGACTCTAACCTGCTCTGCTCGACTGCTCCATATTGTTGCCTAGTAGGATTCTTGGCAGCTTGCTCGATAGTACATATGATTGCTGGACACAAGCACTAAAATGTATACACTTTCAGTGAGAAGAACCAATCCTGTGCTGTTTGAGGCCGAACCGTAGTCGGTTGTATTTTCTTTTGCTTTCTATTGTTGAGTCCGAACTGGGTCAAGCCGGATTCGGCCGTGCTGCGCGTGTGCTTGACTTGGGGCGGGCCTTAAATACCTTAGGTCTTCTTGTAACCCGAAGATCAGATATGAAATCAGATATGAGATAATAGATTGATTTGTTTTGCTTTTTCATGATGGCCGAATTAGCCGAGGGAGATTTGAGTGTTTTGCTAATTAAGATCGTTCAACCTTTCCGCTGGGAATTAGGAGCACAATAGGGCTTCGCTTGGTGGTCGTGAAGTCCGACGCGTGTGTTCTTGCGAATTAAAGAGTGTTTGTTCTTGCATTGACAACGAAGGATCACTACCATTTGAGATGTTACATATGAGTATTTTGATCCTATATCGAGAAGATCGGACGACCTCGTATCACTAGGCAGGGGGAGGAAATGGTGGGAAGGGGAGGTGGCGGGGAGGAGAGGCGCCGGAGGCACCGGGGAGAGGAGACCGCGGGGGAGGAGGCCGTGGGAGAGAGAGGAGGTGAGTTCGGGATGGAGAGGGGTCGGGGGTTCAGCAGGGGACCACATTGTATGTCCATGTAGAGCGTATTTAAGTACCGTCCCTGCCTCGCCGTGGCGTTGCCATGGCTTCATGTCACCTCTTAGGTCCCGTGGTCACCAATTACGCGGTGACAACTGTAAAGGATATTAGAGATAAGGGTATTGGAGATATAATAGGAATCAGCATATTCCCCTGTAACATCCCTTTGTACTCCCTGTATATATTGCCTATTGGGCCTCTTCAATATACACACAATATTCATAACATGGTATCAGAGCTTAGGTTAAAACCCTAACATCGATCTACTTCCGCTCCGACCACCGCCGGTCATCGCCGTCCGCCATCGTCGTCGCCCCCGGGAGGAATGTGCTCCACTCCCGGGGGCGGCTACCTCATTCCGCTTCTCACTGGTGTGCCCACGCACGTGTCTCCGGCCGCCTCCTCCAGCTAGATCCGGCTGGATCCGCGTCGGATCCGCGGGTTCCGACGCCATCGTCGTTGGTGCTAAGCCCTCCACCGACGCCAATCGCCACCGACCGCCGCCGCCGCTGCCTCTTCGGATCTGGCCGCCGCCGCTGCACACCGTGGACCCAGCCGGATCGGTCGCCGCCAACCTCGACGCCCCTGATCCGGCCGCCACCGGCCGACCTAGCTGTCTCCATCTGTTGGCTTCGACGAACCATGCCGCCTCACTTGGATCCACCCGCTCCTTGGTGCCGCCCCAGATGTGGCCGTCGCCGCCCGGATCCGGCCGCCTTCACGCCGGATCCGTCCGCCGCTGCACCGCTCGGCCCGAATCCGGTCGCCTCTGGCTGGATCAGTCGCTCTTCATCGCCTAGCCTCCTCCTCGGTGCTGCAGCCGCCAAGACCTCCGGATCCGGTCGTCATTGCTTGAGCCACCGCCGCCGTCCTCTTCTTGGATCGCCGCCGTGCTCGCTCTCTCGACGTTGGTAGAGCTCTCCGGACCCTTTTGGTCCGCCGCTCTTCCCGAGCTTTCTTTTGCCCGCCTCGGCGATCGTCGCCCTGGCCGACGCCTTCTCCGCCGGATCTCGCCAACGCCCGGCCCCAGGGAGCCGCCTTCTTCCGGTCGCCGCCTCCCGCTAGAGCCCTGCCGCCGTCCTCTTCTTGGATCGTCGCCGCCGCTCTTCCCGACCATCTTCGCCGGATTTGTGCGGGAGAGAGGGAGAGAGAAGGGAGCGCGAGGGAGGAGATGAGGGAGCGCGCTTCGGGGAGGGGAGTGTGCTAGGAGAGCGAGTGTGAGGGACCGGGGTGTGAGGAGAGAGGGGAGAGGGAGGGGGATTTTTCTGTTTTAGTGTCTGTGTTCTTTTGAGTCAGTCTTCGAGTTATTTTTTCTTTTGAGTCTTTCGTTGCGTCTATCTAAATCCGTAGTCTCTAATTTTTTAGTTCGTCTAAGCCGTGCGAGTCTACAAATTTATCGTCAGTTATAGAAGTGTAGGAATTTTTGTTTTGCATTGCAGCAGCCGCTGCTCTACTCTCTGAGCCACGTGCAGATCGTAGAAGTCGCTATGATGCCGCTGCTTTTCTAGCCTCCGCCCCGAGCTTCTAAGGCCGTCGCGCATTTTCTGCACCTTGTGCACTTCACCGCCGCCTCTTGGGCTTCGATCTGCGCTGTCATGCTTCTATCTATTCTTTTTCGGCTTGATTTGACAGTTTATTCAAAAACTGCAGCAACGATGACATTATCAAGACTCGGACGTCGGATATTTCTTGTTTTAGTATTAACTTTTTTTCAAATGCAATGCTATTGTATACACCTTGCATTTAAGGGGGGTGTTAAGGGTATTAGAGATAAGGGTATTAGAATAGAATAGGAATCAGCATATTCACTTGTAATATCCCTTTGTACTCCTTATGTATATTGTCTATTAGGCCTCTTCAATATATACACAATATTCATAACAACAACCATGTTTATTGCATACGTTTATGTAAAGGCATATTGCAGACAAAACCACGTAAAGTTAAAGTGATAGTCTACTCTAGACTAGAGAGTGGCATCATTTTCTTTGCATGATTTGTTACCCTTTTAACGGAAAATGTTTGATGAGTGCAAAGTAACCTATTGGGATGGGGGGAACGATTAGCATGATGAATGTTGGTCGCATCAAATCAAATTCATTTCCACTTGAGCATTTTCTCTGTTTTCTTTCTTGTCTTGATTTATTACCATGGACTTCCTTGCAGAGCATATGCTATTTTACGCCAGCGATAAATACCCTGGAGAAGAAGATTATGCGAAATATATCATGGAGGTACCTTCTATTAATCAGCTTCAAGAAAACACTCAACCTCATTTCATTTCATCATATGTTTGCCTGCAAGTATTACTCACACTTAAGCATGATATGCTGACACAACCATATCAGACTTGTATGAGCTCAACCCAGTTGTAGGGTTCCCTGCATCATATTAGATGCAGGGTCAGTCAGAATGTAACACACAAGATAGAGAGATGCAGGGTCAGTCAGAATGTAACACACAAGATAGAGAGAAGACAAGAAAGGGGAAAAAAAGGAAATTTGTTAGGCTATGATAGGTGGAACATTATGATTGATTTCAGTGATTTGCACTTAACATCATGCAAAGAAATGTACACTTGTACCATAGCCATCCCTACTCCATTGTGATTGTAGAGCGCAGGGAAATGATATCTACTTGCCATAAACCGTGGTCATGCCTAAGGTCCAATTGTAGCCTGTTGTGCTCTCAAACCAAATACACCTAGCACTGAAGCCAAAGTCCATGCTCGCCAATGTACTATGGTGTCGTGATGACGTTACATGCAGGGCAAATGCTGTAAAGAAAAGCAGCACTAATTTCCCGACTAGCAACGACTTTGTGATCCTATCATAAGTTGGTAAAATGTCCACACCTTGTACGATTTCCTATCTGGGACCCTGTTAATATGGAACGTTTTAAATATTCTGTTTAATGCTTGGAAGTTACATTCAGTGTACTTGGATTATATTTTTTGAGTATTTGGTGTGATGTGAAAAATATCAGCATGGTGGCTCTTCCAATGCCTGTACATCCTCCGAGACAACGGATTTCTATTTTGATGTTAACATAGACAATTTCGAAGAAGCCTTAGATAGGTAAATCTCTTCAATAGTATTTTGTTCTGTTAATGCTTGTTTTTGAACAAGGTGGTGATTTCTGTTCTGCAGATTTGCATGGTTCTTTATTGAGTAATAATGAGGTTGTTTCTGTTGCGCAGATTTGCACAGTTCTTTATTAAGCCACTGATGTCGCAGGATGCCGTTCTTAGAGAGATAAAGGCTGTTGATTCTGGTAAGCAGTTGCTTTATACATGGTGATGCTATTTGCGTCTAACATGGCATATCATACTTCTAGGGTCTCTCATACAAAAACAAGAGTATACCTCAAAGCAACTATGCTTCTATGGGTGGTTAAGATTACGCCAGTTTCAACTTATCACAATCCCTTTATAATTTACACTCGTTTTATTTGGAGTAGTGAGAAGGACATTCTGGCTAACAATGCCTTTTGTTGTCCTTACAGAACACAAGAAAAACTTGTTGTCTGACGACTGGAGAATGACTCAGGTACTCAAAGTTTCAACTTTGTTAGTTAGCTACATGAGATATTCTTTCGTGAAACACTATGTCATATCTGTATCAGAAACTGCAATCAGTAAAGAATAGGTGTTTTGAATATGCATTCTCTTTATTTACAAGGTGTGCTTCCATATTAACCATATTTGGCATGATATAAGCCCAGGTTATCCTCAGTATATCCTACAGTTTCCATTTCCTCACTTTTAATCCCATGAGCCATACTGCACTGTTTCTCCAGTTTTCATTTTTTTTTCCTGCAGCTTCAAAAGCATCTGGCTTCAAAGGATCACCCTTACCATAAATTCAGTACCGGTAAGCAATTCTTGATTTTTTTATATTCTGACTATTCTTGTTAGCTCATTATGATAGTTGTTTTGTATTTTTCATGATAAAACACAGTGAGGATGCAAACAACAGGACTTTTCAGTTTTCTTGTGTTCCACCTCTAAATATATCCATCAGCTTTACAAATCACAATTTTTTTTCTCATTGAAATAATATTTAATTTGTTCATGCAAATTGAAATGGCTGTATCTAAAATATAAATTGATGTCAAATAATGTTTGGGGTTTTTCGATGAATTCTTGTGGAGTTTGTATCTTATTTGAGTGAAATTTATTATCCCAAATATATGGAACAAGTAAATTTTTATTATTTTATGATCGCTAACTTGTCATGTAATACATCAGGAAGTTGGGAAACACTAGAAAGTAAACCAAAAGAGAGGGGCTTGGACATCAGACTTGAGCTTCTGAAGTTTTATGAAAATTATTCAGCAAATCTTATGCACCTTGTTGTTTATGGACGGGGTAAATATTACAGGTTAGTCCATTGGCATACGTACACCTATTTGTTGCTGATAAAATGATTTTTTGTAGAGAGCCTTGATTGGATTCAAAGCTTAGTTGAACGCTTGTTCAGTGACGTGAAAAACACTAATCAGAGAAGCTTCAAATGTCCAAGTCAACCTCTTTCGGGGAACATTTGCAGGTACAAACTTGAAGCAACACAAATCATAGTAGATGGAGAGGATGGAATACTTGGCACAAAATCCACTCTCAATAGTTTTTATTTGTCACAAAAGGTAAAATATAAGCGATGGCAAATGATATGAAATTTACCATACTGGTCATACAGCTTCTTGTCAAAGCAATTCCTATAGAAGAAGGTGACTATCTAAGAATATCATGGCCAGTTACACCTAGTATCCACTTCTACAAAGAAGGTCCTTGCCACTATCTCAGTCACCTCATTGGGCACAAAGGCGAGGGGTCTATCTTCCATGTTATAAAGGAACTAGGCAAGTTAGCTTCAACAGTATATTGCTGGACATATTCTTTTGCTGGCATTGTCTGCCAAACATTAGTCATTCTTTAGTTTCTTGCATCAACTTGTCTGACCTGTGACATGTTCAATTTTTGTCTACATTAGGATGGGCCATGAACTTGGTGGCTGGGGAGGACAGTGATAGTACTCAATACTCCTTTTTCTCAGTAAGCATGAGGCTCACTGATGCTGGTCATGGTCAGTTTCCATTTTTTTTTTCTTTTAGAACTAACACAACCATTTCATTTCGAAGCACATTTTGATGTTATTTAAGCCTCTTATGTGCACATACAATGATTTCAGAACACATGGAGGATATCGTTGGATTGGTCTTCAAATACCTTTACCTATTAAAAGAAGATGGCATCCATGAGTGGATATTCAATGAGGTAATTGACAGGAACATGGTTAGTGTATTGTGCAAAATTATCTGGAAAATTATTTGATGGGTTATGCTTCTATATGCAGTTACTTCTCTGAGGACAGAAACAAATGTTTCCAATATTTAAGTTTCTGATCTTTGCACGTCTTCATTGGATAAGTTTTCTTTAGAAGTTTCAGTTTTATTGTTTGTGAGGAATAGCAACAAAGGCTTTCTTTTAAATCTCCAATCTTTGGATTTTATCACAGGAAAAGTTCTCTTCGGAAATGTCACAATCACCATATTCAAATTGTCCAAACGAATCTATAACGGCAAAAAAAAACACTTGTGGAAGTTCTCTATGAATAAACAACTGTGTAAAAAATAGTAACTTTTTTTTAGAAAATAAAACGGTACACTTATTGCTGATTAACAAATAAGATACTTTTCATTTGAAAGGAAGGTCTCATTACTCCTTGAAAACACTATTGGGAGTCCAGGATACATGTGCTTCCAATATAGGATAATAGAATTTATCTGCTAGTGATGGAGTACAAGCATTTTAATATGAACATTGCACTCTTGGAGTCTGTTATGTTTTCTTTTAACAAAACATGCTCATTGGGTTTAAAGTTTATTACCTTAGGTTGTTTGTTGCAGCAAATCATAGTATCAATTTTTCTGCATGTCTTTAGCATATTATGGAGAAAATATGATTTACATTTAGTTACGTAAATGTACATGCTAACACGTTTTTGATTTGCTAGCTTGTGGCGATAAACGAAATGGAATTCCACTATCAAGACAAAGTCCATCCAATCAGCTATGTGACTAATACTGTCTCACGCATGCGGGTATATTTCTCTAGAGCACATTACATATTTCAAATTTTACAATTCCTTATAATCAATGATCTTTACTGCTGAATGATGATATATCTCTTGCGGAGGCATTTGATCAATGATAACTTGAAGTACCAACTACTCTATTGTCTAGGATTTCAATGGGTCTGAAATCTCTCAAACTGCATTTTTTATCTGTATTTTGGTAGTCTCTTCTGTCTTCAATTTCAAATACTTATGAATTGGCTTGCAGTTGTTCCCACCGGAAGAATGGCTGGTTGGAGCATCATTGCCATCGAAGTATGCTCCAAATAGAATAAATATGATACTTGATGAGTTGTCACACGAAAGAATAAGGTACGCTTACACAGTTCACATATCAGCTTTGTTCGTCCCACTATCAATATCATATTCTCTTCATATCTCAACATATAAACATGAGAAAATTCCTTCTATCAACAATAACAATAACAACAAAACATTTTGTCCTAAACAAGCTAAGGTAGACTAGTAATGAAATTCTGTAGAGGTCAAAGAAACGAGAGCCTTGTGATAAAATCTACAAAGCTAAAACCCTAAGCCCTATATCCCGCCATCCGAATCGAGAGCTTAAAACATCGTCCATAAACCTTTTTCTTATGTCATGGTTCCAGTACGTGAATCGCTAACTTCCATGTACTCCTATTCAAAACCAACTCTTTGGATACATTCCAATCCCTTAAATCTTTTTTAATTGCATATCCCTTCCATGCCATCAATTCCTTCTATACCACTGACAAACAGTCCAATCCCTGGTTTGCCACCCACAAAATCCATGTCTCTTCCATGCCATCGGTCTGCGGAAGTTATCCTTTCGTACCACTGCCATCTGCCGTTATACCCTCTTGTACTCTCCTATATATATGACCCTTTGGGTCTCATATCAATACACACAATATTCATAACATGGTATCAGAGCAAAGGTTCAAATCCTAACCTTTGTCCTTCTTCCGCTGCCGCTGCCCCCGGGAGGATGAATCTCATGCTCCCGGGGGTGGCCACCTCCACGGCTGCTGCCAGGACGCAGCCGTCACCCGCACGCGCACCGCCCGACCGCCGCTTCGATCCACACGCTCAGGTCAACATCGCCACCGCCGGCGAGCTTGCGCTCTACTCGATGAGCCTCGTCGCCGGACTGCTCATCTGCCTCCACAGCGCGGCCAAGATCACGCACAAGACGCAGGCGATCACCAGCGTCGCCGTGGCATGGCACGCAGACGCCACCATCTACACTGGACCGCGACCAAGAGAACCCAGACACCCAAAGAAGGCGTATCAAAGGCACCCGCGAGCCCTTCCGGTCTGCGACCCCGGCCGCCTTCTCTCCGCCTTGCCAATGCTCGCCGGATCCGGCCGCTCCGCCGTCTCCATGGCCGGCTGCAGCCGCCTTCCAGCCGGATCCGGCCTCTCCGCCGCCGGATCCGGCCTCCCTCCTCTCTCTCCATGGCCGCACTGCTGCCGCCTTCCCGCCGCCGTGCTGCCGCCCCGCCACCGGCCCGCCTAAGAAGCCGCCGTCGTGGTCGCCGGGCTCTTCCGCAAGACAAGCCCCGCCGCCGGCCCGCCGCACGCTTCTCGCCCCGCCGCCGCCTTCGTCGCGGCTTCTCCTTCTCCCTTGCACCACCGCTTTGGTTTGTCTCGCGCTTCTCTCTCGAGGCGAGGAGAGAGCGAGACAGGCGTGCAAGAATGGAGGGGAGGCGGTTTAGAGTGGCGACGGAAAGAGGAGAGAGGAGCCGCCACTTTCTGAGAGCGCCACGTAACAAGCGCACGTTGTGCGGTCAGAACTCCCTCCCGCCGTGTGGGGTCGAGTTGTAGGGGCTCTCGCACAAATCTCAACAAAGGCTTTCACTATTATTTTCTACTGGTGATTTCTTTCGGTCAGTCTTTCAATTTTTCTTTTGAGTCTTCCGTTGCGTTCATCCAAATCCGTAGTCTCTAATTTTTAATTTGTCTCAGCCGTGCGAGTCCATAAATTTATTGTCAGTCATAGAAGTGTAGGAATTTTATTTTGCATGGCAGCAGCCGCCGCTCTATTCTCTGAGCCGCGTGCAAATCGGAGAAGTCGTTATAATGCCGCCGCTTTTCTTGCCGCCGCCCTGAGCTTTTAAGGCCATGCTTCTTCTTGCACCGCGCCTCCGTTCGCGCTTCTTGTGCCTTCTTGCCACTGTCTCGGGCTTCGATCTGCGCTGTCATGTTTCTATCTATTCCTCTTCGACTTGATTTGACAGTTTATTCCAAGGCTACACGCAACGACGACATCATCAAGACTCAGACTTCAGATTTATCTTGTTTTAGTGTCAACTCTTTTCCAAATGCAATGCTATTGCATACGCTTTGCATTTGAGAGGGGGTGTTAAGGATAAGAAAAGGAAATAGATAAGGACTCTTATATATTTCTTTATATGACTTGTATTCCTTCCATATACCCTCATGTACTCTCCTATATATATGACCCTTTGGGTCTCATATCAATACACACAATATTCATAACAAGTCAAATGTCCGTTAAGTCCAAGTAGAGGTCAGTATTTTGTGGTATTGCCCAAAATACCCATACCCTTTCATATCCTTTCATCTCTTCATGTCTCTCCCCTTCTCTCTAAATAGATCTCAATGCCAGTAGATGATGAAGAAAAGGGGAGCATGGCTCACCAGTTGGACACCACCACCTCGCCCTTGGCAGTGCGCACGGAGTCACTTTCACGAACCAATGGCATATAGGGAATATGGTGTTATTCGGTGGCAAATTGGGGATTGGAGCATTTGTCGGTGGCATATAAGGGATTTTCTCTATAAACATATATAGAATGGTTCCAAAGTAGTACAAACTACAAAGTATGCCTATGGCTAACATTGGTAAATTATTAACTGAAGCTGGCACTCATCAATAAAGAACTATCGTTAGGCACAAATATCTTTCCCTAAAATGTGGGTTTTTGTTCGGCCGTTTAAATCTTGGTTGTGTTGGAATGCTCTTGTTCATTTGCATGCGCATGACTCTGTGTGTGTGCGTTTTTTTTGTTGGGGGAGGGGGGACCCCAAGGCCTTGCCTTCATGTCTTGAATTTTATCGTTTTGCCGATAAGCTTATGCCATCATATTGTCTCCAGTTCTGCACATGAATTAGCATGTGAAGCTAAATATTATGCTTTTTCTTCTTTCTTTCTTTGATTCAGTACTTCTTTTGTCTCTTTAGAATACACTGGGGTCTAAAAATTTTGAAGGATCTACTAATTCTGTTGAGCCCTGGTACAATACATCATATTCTGTTGAAAATGTCACTCCTTCTATGATACAGGTTTGCCTCCCCGTCTCCCTCCCTCAATAATGTCATTTTCTAAATTGTTTTTCCCCATCTTATACCACATGACATACTGTTACAATGTGCTTATTCATATTTATGTGAGTAATCCTCCATAACATAATGTATTTGATTACCTCTACTTGGCAGCAATGGGTTCAAAAAGCTCCTACTGAGAAGCTCCATCTCCCAAAGCCTAATATTTTCATTCCAAAGGATTTATCTCTTAAAGAAGCACATGAGAAGGTTAAGTTTGGAGTGACTTGTTTGTGTTTTATGCTCACATTAGCACACTCTATATGAATTGAATATTCACATAGTCAATAAATTTTAACAAAATATATTTGTTTTACCAGTTTAAATTTCCATCTGTATTAAGGAAGACACCACTTTCACGGTTGTGGTACAAGCCCGACATGCTATTCTCCACTCCAAAGGTTCACATTGTAATTGATTTCCACTGTCCATTGTCAAGACACTCTCCTGAAGCAGTTGTTTCTACAAGTCTCTTTGTCAATTTGATAGTAGATTACTTGAATGCTTATGGTAAGCAAACTAATTAGTAAATTATGTGAATGATTGCATATTTGTCCATATATAACAGTCCATTTAGGGATTACTCCCACCAACTTTAAGTCCACATACACTAATATTTTTTATTTTTTGCAGCTTATGATGCTCAAATTGCCGGTTTATTCTATTCAATATATCTTACTTCTACTGGATTCCAGGTTTTACTCAATTACTATGCTCCTTTTTGTTTCAATTCCATGCATTATGAAGCTGCTGGTATTAGGCCAGTTTTGAATTGTAACTCAAACACTTAACTGTCTATGTTTAAAGGTCTCAGTAGGTGGTTACAATGACAAGATGAGAGTTCTGCTGTATGCCATAGTGAAACAAATAGCTAACTTTGAAGTTAAGCCAAACAGATTTTCTGCCCTGAAGGTAAGATGTGGATCCTATTATATTTGATGTATGGGTTTCCTTGTCATAATTTTTTCTCAGACGCATTTAGATATTTAATTGTTCCCTTTATCATCAACTTTGCGTGGATTAACTTGTTTGACTGCAGAGTTTCACTTTCATCAAATACTGCTCATCTATCTACTTGCAACCGACATATGATCAAAGCTGAGTTTTGTCAAATTTTAAGTTGTGGACATGATATTGTGAGAACCAAAAGCATGAAGGGTTCTGCAGAGCTCAGCATACATAACTATGCTTTGTTTGTTTGTATCTTTTGCAACATACTTGTTGGAAATTTATGGCAACCTTTCATAAAAACATAACTGAATATCAGAGGTTTTGGAGACTACAACAGCAATCTAGACATACATGGTAAATCAAGGGTTCACAAAAGATCCATAATTGGTGTAAATATGAAGGAAGCTTATTGTATTGCAATATCTCATAGGACATATATATAGTACAAGAGATATATAAGAATACAAACCCTAGACAATAGGAAATGACTTAAATACTCTTAACATCCCCTCAAATGTAAGGCGTATACAATAGCATTACATTTGAAAAGGGTTAACACTAAAATAGGGAAAATCCAAAATCCGAATCTTGAAGATGTCAAAACGTGCAGCTCTTGGAAAATTGTGTCGGAAAGATCGCCTCCCATCCTAAATCGTGCAGCAGCCCATAAAGCACAAAGTGCAGGGTCCAAGAAGGTAGAGGTAAACTGGAACAGAGTCGACCACGGTAACACGATGAAGAAAATGTGGAAGGTGATACAAGTAGAGAGAGCTGTCAAATCAAGCCGAATAGGGAGATAGAAGCACAGCGGCATAGATCGAAGCTCGAGATGGCAGCGGCGCAGTGCACAAGAAGCGCAACGGAGGCACAGTGCAGAAAAGCGCGGCGGCCTTAAAAGCTCGGGGCAGCGCCTCAAAGAGAAGCGGCGGTATCATAAAGACTTTTACAATCTGCAGCGGCTCAAAGAGAATAGCGGTGGCTGCGGCTATGCGAAAGGAAGAAGAGGACCACACTCGTCCAAGAGGATGAATCGTGGCTAGCAAAGCAATCAGCTGACTGACAGAATTTTTTTTGTGGACTCACACGATTTTGACGAACTGAAAGAGAGATGCTACGGACTTGGATGGACACAACGAAAAACTCGAAAGAAAAGGACTCAAACTCAAAAGGCTATGCATTAGAGCAGCAATATCCAGCAGCTTAACACCAGTGTTCAGTAGCAGAGAGCCGAATCCCACGGCAAAAGCAAAAGCAGAGAGCGCCACGAGTTTGACTGCTACCCACCCCAATGACCGAAGCCACCTCAAAGACTCCACTCATTCTAGCATCATTAAAGCAGCAGCACAGGCTGCACAACACCTCTCCCTCTTCTATTTTCTTGCGGACCCAGCAGGACGGGAGAGGAGGCGAGCACCTCACCGTCACTGGCAGCAAGCGGTTCGCCGCCAGCTCGAGGAGTCGGGCATTGTCCTGCCCCTGGAGCCGACGGCCATCGCCGGATCCGCGCCACCGGCGGCGTCGGATCGGATTCGGAGGAGCTAGGCCGGCGTCGACCAACCAACGTCGAGAGAGCCGAGCGACGGCGATGGTCCAAGAAGAGGATGGCGGCGGCTCGAGCAATGATGACCAGATCCGGAGACCTTGGCGGCTGCAGCGCCGAGGAGGAGGCCAGGCGATGCAGAGCGACGAATTCGGTGCAGAGGCGACCGGATCCAGGCGGGGCGAGGCCAGATCTGGTGCGGGCCGCACAGATCTGGGCTAGGCGGCGGTCGGCATGGCCGAGCAGAGCGGAGGCAAGCGCGGATCCGGCAGCGACGGCCACGAGACGGGCGGGGGAGAGCCGGAGGTGCCCGAATCTGCGTCGGGATGGAGCAGCGTCGTGGCGAAGGCAATCACAGCAGCCCGAAAGTCGGCGCGGGCACTGCGGCCTGGCGTCGGATCCGCGCGGAGAAGGCCGGAGGCGGACGTGGCGCAAAGCACGAGGCGCCGATGTGAGCACGGGCTGGCGGACGAGCGCGGACGGCCGAGAGGTGCGGCCCAAGCAAGCATGCAACGGCGGCGCACGGTGGAGTCGGACGGTGGCCGGAAGAGGTGGCCGCCCCTGGGAGTGGAGCACACTCCTCCCGGAGGCGGCGGCGGCCGGAGCGGAGGCTAGGTTCAAAACCTAGGCTTTGATACCATGTAAATATGAAGGAAGCTTGTTGTATTGCAATAGCCAAGGCATATATATAGTGCAAGAGACATACAAGGACGTAAACCCTAGACAATAGAAAATGACCTAAATTCCCTTAACAATTCAAACTCCATGTCCTAATCTAATAATCTTACTGATCTCAATTCTCAATGATGTGCTTTGATTTATTTATTACCTGCCAGAAAATTCTTTAAAATAACCAAATCTCATCTGATTGCATGGTCTAACTTCTTTCTAATGGTACAATTTGTGATACTTAGTGAGTGGCACATGTCGTTAAGTGCAGTTTGCACCACATAATGATTATGATAAAAAAGTGTAACTACCAAGTTGCAGTAATACTACTGATTTATCGCAACCGTTGAGGAGATTGCGAATTCTATTATATTCTTCAAGCTTCATTCTTGGCCTGTAGATTCTTCAAATTAAATCAAGGATAACATGTGCTGCATCAGTGCATTTTGAAACACTATAGTATAGTGGTATTTTCTTGTGCTGATTTCTTTCATGACTAATTGTTGACCAAAATCTTACCATCACAGGAAACTTCTGTCAAGGACTACCAAAATTTCAACTTCAGCCAACCATGTTCTCAAGCTTCATACTATATCTCTTTGATATTGGAAGATAAAAAATGGCCATTGGTTGAGAAACTTGAAGCTCTTTCTAAGCTTGAATCAGATTCTCTTGCAAAGTTTGTGCCACACTTGCTATCGAAGACATATTTGGAATTCTATGTTCAAGGTTTGGCAAATGTTCATATTAATCATCATGCAAATATATTTCCAAGGGACTGTAGTAGGATGCATTTCCAATATGGGATGCATTTCCAATCATACTTATTAAAAATTCTTCTTGTAGGGAACATTGAACCAAGTGAGGCAAAATCTATTGTCCAGGAGATTGAAGATATTATATTTAATAACCCCAATTCTGTGTTCAAATCCATGTCTCCATCACAATATCTGACTAAAAGGGTTATCATGCTTGAAGATCAATTAAAATGCTACTACCAAATTGAGGGCTTAAATCAGAAGAATGAGAATTCATCGGTTGTCCAATATATTCCGGTAATTCCTTCTAAACTTTGGTGCAAGGCGTGCAACTAATGTTATACAGATTACTGATCTGTGATCAGCACCTTCTAATCTTTGCTGCAAAACTAATGTTCACCAATCCGCTTAGAAATCGGTGATCCTGTTCCCAACTAATTACTAGTTATGATCAGCCCAATAATAGTTGGCAGCTTACCACTCAGTTGGGGACAACTCGGTAGAATTGGAGAGTTCTACTTTTTCTAATTTTTGAAACACTATTATGCAATATTGTGCTTGCACGCAAAATTAATGTCAAATATGTTATGTGTTATGAATATTGTGTGTATATTGAAGAAGCCCAATAGGCAATATATATAGGGAGTACAAAGGGATATTACATGTGAATATATTGATTCCTATTCTATCTCTAATACCCTTAACACCCCCTCAAATGTAAGGCGTATGCAATAGCATTGCATTTGAAAAAGGGTTAATACTAAAACAAGAAATATTCGACGTCCGAGTCTTGATAATGTTGTCGTTGCGTGCAGTTTTTGAATAAACTGTCAAATCAAGCCAAAGAGGAAGAGATAGAAGCATGACGCGCAGATCGAAGCCTAAGACGGCCGCGGCGCAGTGCACAAGGTGCAAAAGATGCGCGGCGGCCTTAGAAGCTCGAGGCGGCGGCTAGAGAAGTGGCGGCATCATAACGACTTCTACAATCTGCACGCGGCTCAGAGAGTAGAGCGGCGGCTACTGCCATGCAAAAGAAAAATTGCTATACTTCTATGACTGACAATAAATTTGTGGACTCGCACGGCTAGGATGAACTAAAAACTAGAACTACGGACTTGGATGGACACAACGAAAGACTCAAAAACAGAAAGACTCAACGATGACAGAAGTAAAGCGAACTTCACCCGAGCCACCATCAAAAGGCCATCGCCATCTCCTCTCTTTCTCTCTCTCTTCTCAGTCTCACTCCCCTCCTCACTCCCACCTGCACACTCACTCACTCCCGCGCCCGCGAGAGAAAAGAGCGGCGGGCTCCCCGGGGCCAGGCGACAACGAGATCCGGCGGCGGCGGATCCAGTGGTGGCTGGATCTAGGAGAGGTGGCCGAGTCCGGGACAGCGCCTAGCAGGTGCGGCCGGATCCAGGCGACGGTCGGATCTGGGCGGGAGGCGGTCTGGTGCCTCAAAGCCTACGGTGGAGACGACTGGATCTATCCTGGAGGCGGCCGGATCCGTGTGGTGCTGGCCCGTCGGCGTGGCCGGATCCGGAGCTCGATGGTCGCGGTGGTGAGAAGGCGCCTCCCCTCCAGATCCGGAGAAGCCATCGTCAAGGAGGCTAGATCCGGTGCGGATCCGGTCTCATCCTGGCCGGCGGCGGCCGGATCCGGCTAGGCGGTGGCTCCCCGGGACTAGGCGTGGCCAGTGGTGGAGAGGGACAGATCGACAGCGCGGGCGAGGACATGGGTTACGGCGGCGGCCTAAGCCAGAGCCGCTCAGACCACTCACATCTGGTAGTATTGCGCAACACATGTCGGTACTTCCGATGTCCGGTAGTACCGCTCACACAGAGCCGGTACTTTCGACTTACGGTAGTACCGCTACGCACACAGTGGTAGTTCCGATTTTCCTGAGAACTGCAGATATCTCAACAGATTTTGTAAAACACATTTACATACTACGATATCATGCACACAAGGATTACAACATGATTTTCAACAAGTTGCAAAACACATTCGCACACTTTTGAAATCATGACACATAATTGGTACATGGACTTCTCACATTTGCAAAATATATTCGCAAACCTAAGTCACATGCCACAATGATTATATATGAGCTTCAACCATTTGCAAAACATATTTGCAAATATAAGCCTCATATCACAAAGAATAGAAACGTGGACTTCAAACACTTGCAAAACACATTTGCAATGCATAGTCTCATGTTGCAAAGATTCGCAAAACACATTCGCAAATGCAAGCCTTATGTCAAGATGAGCTAGACAAGGTGAGGATAAGCCATCAATACATGATGAGACTCAAACTACTAGACATGACCCCTTTAATAGTACGGCAATCTAAACTAACAATCCGGTCTTCCAACTAAACACCAAGACCGGTAAAAGACTAGGAACATATCCTTAGCCCTAGCTAGTTCATACATTTGCCTTGGGTCACCATCTTGGTATGCAACAACTCATGATGCATTCTTCTCATCAACTCCATCAACACATGATGGTCTTTACTTGATCAACACATGATCATCTTGGTCATGCATCAACTCATGAAGCTATCTTCTTCACGCATCTTGACTTGATGATCTTCAACACATGAAGACATCCCAAGTCATCATCATTTGTGGAATCTAACCTATCCATCCAACTCATGTAAAATGTTAGTCCACAAAATAATTATCATCAATTACCAAACGTCATCATTAACACATAATGGAGGGACTAGATTCAACAATCTTCCCTTTTTGGTAATTCATGGCGATCTCAACAAATAATGAGATATAGAAATTGATTTGTGAGTATACAACTTATACACAACAAATGTATACTCTAAGATAAGCTTTAAACAAAGCTTACTTATTTGGTTGTCATTGATTATTCAACCATTAACACATAATGGAGAAGTTAGATGACAACCCGATTGCACATGAGTATATATGAACTACACAAGTTATATATACTCAAAAATGTGTTTCAACGTAAAGATCCCAAATATGTATATTAAAAGAAGCATAAATCAATACTCATGAAACTCCAAAATATAGAGAGAGATCCCCCTAAATATGTGCATACAAGTGTATATATTGAAGACATATGCACATATTCAATTTGAACTATTTCAGGAGTTCAATCTATATTTTGGATCTAAGAAATGCATTAGTATATAAGAAAGTGATTACGAATGCATACCTCTTTGATTTCACTTTTCCATCCAAATGAGACTAAACTATAGTATACTTAAACAAACATATTAGTCTCATATAAACATTTGTCATTATCACTAACAAAATATAAAATTATTTGTCATTAACAACAATACATTAAAAAGTATTTGTCATTAACACTAAAACCAACTTAATCGGAGCTTGATCTTTCACCTGTGCTGCTAACCCAAGGCGAAGCTCCTCAGCTCAAAACGTCGAAAGGGCCTCGGTGACAGTCGGTCGCAGTGAGTGGCTCAGCAGTTGAGCCTTGACTAGCTCAAACTCTGGGCAAAGATGGCAGACGAAATCATAAAGGCGAAGGCGATCATGATCCGCCTTCTGCACTTTATGACACTCCTGACAAAGTGGAGAGGCCAGCTTGTCCAGTTGGCGCAAGATGCTGGCTAGGGCTCGGAAGAAGTCGTCGACGGAAGAATCTCCCTGACGAAGCTTCTCCAACTCACGTTGAAGCTAAAAGAACTGAGCATCACTGCTCTGCTGGTAGCACTCACGCAAGTACTCCCAGATCTGTCGAGTAGACCGCAGACCAACAATGTCCAGCTGGATGGAGTCGTTGAAGCTGACCGCCAGGATGGCGCGAACATAGGCCTCATCAGCACACCAGCACTCAAAAGCATCGATGGCATACTGAAAAGCCTCATCAGCAGCGTTACAGTAGCAGCAGCCTCTGCCTCCTTCTTGGCGGCCTCATCTACTGCAAGAGGTGCAAAAATAGGTTGCCTGGAAGTAGGGCTTCAAAAAAGCTCGAAGCTCGCGAGTTACTCGAGTTCGGCTCGTTCTAGGCTCGATTCGAACTTTAAACGAGCCGAACTCGAGCTTGATCTCGAACTCGTGAGCTTTACCGAGCCGAGCTCGAATAGTTCACGAGCTCCGATTCGAGCTTAAATAGTAATACATATTAATTCTTACCAAGCTTACTCGAGCCGAACTCGAGCTCGAGCTTTTCTTATTGTTGAAAATTAGTGTATATTTGAATTATTTTGACTGTTATTGAGCTTATTAGAGCCGAGCTCGAACTTAAAATTTTCTTATTATTGAAAATAGTGCATAATAAATTATTTTAATTGTTATCGAGCTTTACCAAGCCGAGCTCGAGCCTACTCGAGCTTAGGCCGAGCCGAGCTCGAGCCCAGGTTCAAGCTCGGACCCCAACTCGAGCTCGGCTCGAGCTTCTACCGAGCTCGAGCCTGAAAGGCCAAGCTCGCTCGAGCTCGGCTCGTTTACAGCCCTACATGGGAGGAGGCCCAACCGGTGGTGGCGGAGAAGGTCGTGCACCAATGACATGTCCCCAAAGGCGGAGACCATTGAGTGCGATTCCCATGAGAAGATCACAACCTGTAGTTCGTCCCATGGAGTTTTGTTCCCGAAAATAGGATCGCAGCTAATGGAACGAAAGCCATCAGTAGGTGGTGCTAGACGGCACGGTGAACAGGCGGCGTTGGACGGCATGGCGGTTAAATCAACGTTTTTTTAATTTTTTCTACTAATCTAAAAGGACCTGATTGGATCTGATCCACCCGATCAGATCAAATTGACCCTGCGGTGGGCGTTTGGCTGTTCATTCTGAAACCGAACCAAAAAAACCGTACCATACCAGTCAACTCGGTTTGACCAGTATTCGGTACGGTTTCCAGAAATAAGGTTTTTCGGGATTTCAGTTTTTTGGGTAAAAACCAGTGGAAAATCGAACTCCTCAATCCTTCTCTAGCGCAGCTAGGCTCAGTCGCTTGGCTGCTCTCGGTGGCCCATCCAACTCAGTGACTCCCCTAATCCGCACACGGCACATCACATGATATCCGTTATTGTTGAATGCTACATGATATCCGTTTCCTCACCCGACTGGCTCACTGCCCTTCCGCTGTATCATGTATTTTCTACAAAAGAAAAAGAAATTCCCCAACGTCCAAAAGTACAACACTTGCTGAGTGCTCAGCAACACCAACAATGGCTTCCTCTAAAGTACTTTATTAGCCATGTGAACTAGGGGAAGGAATACTAATTAGCTACAATTAACAATGCATCAGATCACACACATGACAAAGACAATGGCGAATATACATACATTAGTCGCAAAGCAAGCCTCTCCAAGGAGCTAGCTAGATACCCTTTTAGCTTCTGAGCCTATGATCTTGTATATGGAGTATAATTTTATGCGCACAGGAGTTTTGACTAATTAAGGCGAACAAGGACATGACCAGGATTCGCAGCGCACACTAACTTTACTCTAATCCAGTGTCATGTTGTTCTCAATTAGTGTCAACTTTGGTAAATATGGTATTCACCGATACCGAACCGAAATAATGTTGTATTAACCAATACCGAACAGTATTGTAAATGGTACCATATTTTACCGAATTAATGGTAACGTATTTACTGTATACACCGTATTTACCGAACCGTATATACCGAGCGGTCGAGAGTGACCACGGGCGGCGGCAGGCCATCGCGCGAACGGCGGGCAACAAGCGACGAGGCCCGGTCGAGCGGGCAGCGGCAGATCGGGCGGGCATCGACGGATTGAAGCGATGACGGGCGGCAGACGACGCAGGCGACAATGGCTGAAGACGGCAGCGATAGCGGCGGCAGAGCAGCGGTGACCGGACAGTGGTCGTGTCCTGGAAGGCGGCAGCTTGATCGTGAACCGGCGGCGGCAGCGGATGTGGAAAAATCAGGGTTAGTGCCCTAGCTCTGATACCATATTATGAATATTGTGTGTATATTCATGAGGCCCAGAGAGCAATATATATATAAGAAGTACAAGGGGATATATAAAGGAATATGCTATACACAGATAAGGAAATCTAGACCTATAAGGAAACAAATAAAACAACCCTATCCTATCCTTAACAAAATACTCGAATTTAAACAGAATGAAATCTATAAGTTAGAATGATCTTTTCTAAAGAACCCAAAATGTGTAGTTTCAGAACAATCCACTTTTTTTAAAAAAAAACCAGACCCAAAAAGATTTTCCGTCACCAGTGGTAACTGGCTGGTTATCACCTGTACGAGGAAGTCTGGCTACAACCTTAGTTGTTTTTTTTTTTGGAGGGAATGGGGTATTTTTGTTTAATCACAGAGGTATCCATTGCATGGTTGCACCCAGGGATAGAAAAACTGATACCAGGGAATTTCCTGCCCAGTGTCCGGTAATGGTAACCGGCTGGTTACCAGAAAAACCGAAAAAATGGTTGAAATTCAAATATCAAAATTTGAATTTGGACTGTTTTCAAACTAGTAATGGAAAAACAAAACCCGAAAAAAGCTAAAAACTAGAAAAAAAAAACGCTAAAAAGGGAAAAACTGATAAAAGACTTGGGATTGATGCATATTGGTCATATAATAGGTAATATTGATGCATATTAGTCATACAATAGGTACTCTAGTATAGAAAAAGGTCTAAACCAACCTAAAAAGTGTATTATATAGTCATAAATGTAAATTTATATTTGAAAATTTCTGCCGGGTTTTTTATCTGTTTTTCCGGTTACCGTCGGTTTTTCTATCCTAGGTTTCACCACATCATATTTTTTTGCTTAGTCCACTCTAACCCATAGTCACTCAAGATTGAATACTTTTCCCTGGATCAATATACTGGGTTTTGTAATGGTGATAACCAGCCAGTTACCACTGTAATGTACGCTGTTAAAATACTACCTATATCTCAGAGTGTTTATATTTCGGTCACTCTCTATATTAATCTTTTCTAAGCATATATGGCCCTGAAAGAAATGCAAGTGTCATGGCAAAATCATTCCTCTTGCATCAAGGCTTCTCTCTTCATTCAAAATCATCTTCTACAATTCGTTGTGCAACTTGATTCCTGACAAACAGTACTAGTAAATAGTGACAAGATGATAATGCTTGTTGCATAATGTCTCTTTCCCTGAAAGAAATGCAAGTGTCATGGCAAAATCATTTCTTGCATTAATGCTTCTCTCTTCATTCAAAATCATATTCTACAATTTGTTGCGCAACTAGCTTAAAGGAGACATTTTGCGACAAGCATCATCAGCCTGCCGCTATTTACTAGTACTATTTGCCAGGAATTAAGTTGCTTACATATAGTTTCAAATTTCATGAAATAATCCATCAGATTATCAGAAAAATAAAATTGAAAAATAGTGTAAAAACGAATGGAATTTATAGATATTTGTCTCCTGGTTGCTTAGCAATGACTGAAGTAAGAAGTATATTGCATTTCGGAGCACTTAGTCGCACACTCGCACTACAGGATTGAAGCATCTCAGCCTTCAGTCACTAACCCGAAGTGTGGCTGAGCTAGCACAAGGGACATGTTGTAAATATTGCGGTATAAGCATATTTTCTATTTTAATTCCAATAATAATTATGATAATAGTAATCACCCAAGCATGGCATATGAATGACTTAAACATTATATTGACATAGGAATCAATCAAGTCATTGCAAAATGAGTGAATACTTAAAACAAACATCATATATGACATATTCAACATTAGCATGGCATTCATGACACTGATGTATTTACATGCTAATCCTTTTGTGAACCTAACATATATGATCATCACATGTATGTAAATAGATTTACATAGCCAACAGACCATGACTAAAATCAGCATATAACAAGTTAATTGATTTAGGATTGCTCTCAGAACAGAGTCGCACAAGATTTTAAATCTTGGCCTTCTCATGCATTTGTCCATACTTTTTATAGATGATCTTATAGCTAAAGTCAAGACTTGAGCTCTAATTCTCTTCTTACTGTCAGAATCCAGTCCAGAATAGATCTAGTTTGTCTATCAGTTTAGAAATTAACATGCGAATATCAACAAAACAGTATGCTGCCTGTTATCTGGTTAATCACAGCCAGCATCAACAGCTAGTCAATTAAATAGAATCTGAACTGAACAAAGATATCTTTGTGAAGATAAATATGACATTAACAGGACAGATCAATAGCTAGCATACTCTACAAATTTATTTGCATGTTATCAAATCTTCTTAACAGCAGACAACAGACTAGGATCCAGCCAGTGAGATTGATTACTAGAGCTCAAATCTGATTCTTCTATCAAGATCACAATCAGTATGAGACTATTTCATCACAGAGCAATTAATTCTATCCATTGCACATTCATTTGCATAATATCACTGAGATACCAGATGAGGCACAAGGAAAGAATATTAGCACTCACAAGGCGATGGTATTCAAAACCACCTGAAGAAACCGAGAGAAGGCAAGGCACGACAAAGTCACTGTCCCAGAAAACCTATCAACCAGCTATTGCAAGCAGGGAGATGATTCACGGAGATACAATGCCGCTTTTCCCTTTTCAGCCGAAGCCAAGAAGGAAAACCGAGGTACGGGTGTGCCGCACAAGACCACAAGATTGCTCACGGCCAGAGCAATCAAACACAGCAGGGAGCCGATGTCACCACTGCCTCCCCTCAAATCAGCCTTTGTGCTTCGGATTTCCCCACACCCAAAATAGGGTTCACACAGAAAACCGAAACCAAAAGCCCAATCGGAGATAGCGCCGAAGCTTCAAATCTCCGCCAACCGAAGAACAGGGAGGAGGAGCAACTCAAAGGAACAAGATCGGATCGAAGAAGAGATGCCGCCTACCGTGGAGCCGTGCGGCCTTAAATAGAGAGGACGAGAGTTGGCTGCGGGGTGGCGTGAGCGGCCGGCTCCGAAGAACCCGGGCCAACCCATGCCTCCGCCGCCGCCCCTCCGCTCGCCATCTCTCCATATGCCGCCGAAATCGCCGGATCTGGGCGAGGAAGTTGAAACGGCCGCTTGAGACTCGCTCGGTAACGCGCACGGGCATCGCACGGGACACGCCTGGGGAGGAGACGAAGTCTCCTCCCCTTATCTCTTCACGCGGGTCACCGCCAGGTGGGCCCCGCCTTCTATTTCATTTTTCCTTTTCTCAATTTGGGAAATTACAAAAAGGCCCCTGACTTACAACACATGTAGCCTTCAGTCGCTTTGTCAGATCAACTCATAAGGGGACACACAGCTAGTGTTCAGTTTTTTTATACATGTTCTGTTGGAGAGCTAGGGCGTGCTTGAGCCACCAAGTGATTCTCTAGCCACTCAATAACATATCAGATCGATAAAATACAGAGGTGCGACTGAGTGTGAGATGTATAAAATCTGAGAACTCTTTTGGTCTTTTTAACTTCCTTTGCATAACATCTGTAACAAGAAGCATGCCAGGATACTAAGCATATTTAATGTATTCAGGTTCATCAGGACGATGCCATTTCAAATGTCAAACTTGAGCTGTTCTCTCTTATTGCTAGCCAGCCTGCCTTCAACCAGCTGCGAACTGTTGAGCAACTTGGGTATATAGCAGGTCTTTATCGAAGGTATATGGTACAGGTTTTTGTGTTTAGACGTATTGCTTTTGCTTGCTACATTGTCTTTTGAGGAGAAACATGAAGATTTGGTTCGCATGGATCAATTATAATCCTAGCTTAAAACGAATATCCTCATTCATCAGATCTGATTATGGAGTCTGGGCACTCAAGGTTGTTATTCAGTCCACAGTAAAGGTACAACTTTAAAGTTAGTAATTGATATGTTAATTTTTTTTTTTTGCTGCTTTCTCCTACTGATCTTATATTGGACGCCTAGGATCCTTCATATCTTGATGCTAGAGTTGATGAATTCTTCAAGATGTTCGAAGGCAAAATCTATGAATTATCTGACAAGGACTTCAAGGTACTAGGCTTCAGTTTGCGCTTCAGAACTAATTGAGCTTGAAGGTTTTCCTAACGCATATGGATATGATGTTCCAGTGTTCCATGTCAAATGTTCCATCTCTTTCCTAAGTGCTCACAATATGTTATCTAAAAAATCTCCATTACGGAGTGGTAGGCACCCACATGCACTACAGGAATAGAGCTGGATGACAAAACAGGACTTAGAGAGTGGAACAGAAAACAACCATGTACATCATCACAACATAGAAGGGATTAGCAGAATTAGTACCACGAATCAAAAGAATGCAGTATCAAAAGAATTAGTATAATACTGCATTGGATTCTTGTGTCCTCAATCAGAGCACATTGGTTCACATTATTTGACTATATTTTTGTGCATTAGTGTAGCTCCTTAGGCATTGACATGGCCTTCTTTTTGCAGAGAAATGTCAAATCACTTATTGATTCGAAACTGGACAAATTCAAAAACTTGTGGGAGGAATCTTACTTCTACTGGGGAGAGATTGAGGCAGGAACTCTCAAGTTTGATAGGGTTGAGTCCGAGGTAAGGGCTCTCCTTTCGGGCAACAATGCACGACCATGATAAGAGATTTATATCAAAAATTAATAAACAAAACTACTAGCGTAGTTTTCAAAAGTTTTATTTTGAGGAAACATAAAACCCTCTTCGTTCCGAAGCAAAAAGGTTGTGCCCTTGATTCGCAAGATATATGACCTCAAAAAACATTTGCAGGTTGCTCTCCTAAGAGAGCTCAAGAAAGAAGAATTCATCGAATTCTTTGATCAGTACATAAAGGTCGATGCGCCTCAAAGGAAGACAGTAAGCGTGCAAGTCTTCAGCGGCAACCATTCGGCAGAGTTCAAGAAGGCTATCGCCGAAGCTGATCCACCCAAAACTTACCGGATTACGGACATATTCGGCTTCAAGCGATCAAGGCCTCTGTACAGCTCGCTGAAGGGCGGCCCAGGCCGGATCACAATGGACTGACGGCTATTACGCTGCCATTCTCTTCCCTGTAGTATATAGCCTGTGCATATGCATGAACTCAGTTCTCATTGGCTTTTTGTTAATGACCATACACGATTGCGCAACGCTATTCGATCTTCATGTATGGATTCACAATGTGATGCTATTTTAAGTACAGAAATAAGTCCAGCAGCTGTAGAAAACCATGTACACTTGTTTGCATTTGTTCCTTCTGACAACTATGCACTGTATGTACAATTTACACGAGCACAATGCACAAGAAGGCGGCATGAGCCGAGAACAACACGTGCACACACGTGAGGACGTGCTTGTCCGCCGCTCGGGCGCGGGCCGTGAAGGTGTCACCGTCGGCGCACGCATCGCCGGCTACGGCACGCCCTGGAGTGCCGCTGCCCTGCCGTGCGCCGTCGGCGAGCACACGCAGTGGTGCATCTGGCGCTGCTCCCGCCGCGGCACAGGAGCGGACGCGGCTCCCTCCCTCCGGCCGCGGCCGCCGCTTGACCGCGCAGCCCGGCGGTAGAGCATCCGGTTTGGCATCTGCTAGTTCGTGCTAGTTATCTTAGTACTGTACTATATAGTCCACGTCCTATCATTCTACGGTGTTTGCGGCTTGTTTTTGTGTTGTGGATTTACGATTAAAAAAATAGTGTGTTTGGTGTTGTCGTTAGGATTTGATACGGGTACCTTGAAGTGTAGTAAAACATTACTGTATGCGACGGTTCTGGCTGATGGTTAGGGAAGGAGTGAAAAAAAACATCATCGTCCGTTCGTAGAGGTGCCTAGACGGAATTTGATCGGACGTTCTCTGAACAGGGGCAATTAATTGTCAATAGACACTATGTTCGTGTGCATTTGCTCCGAGACACCACGAATTAAGTGTGTTAACTAAGGTCTAGGGACATTATGAAATCATGATCACGTTCCTTAGATGAAGCAGAGAGAAATGACTAGCCCCGCTCATTTAAATTTGATCTTCTAGCTTCTGATTTCTATCTACTTACTTTCATCTTTTTGTTAGCGATATGGTTTTTTTCGGCTCTTTTTTCTTTTCTTTCGCTTATTATTTTTCATTATCTGTGATGATATAATCTTTTATTTTTAAATTTTAATTACGTTAAAAAAGTACCAGCAGTTACAGTGTATTTCCAACTGCTACAGTACAAAATAAGCCATAAGCCAAATCTTCTAAGTCCAAATGAGCACCACCTTTGCGTTAATTGATGGACACAACACCATTGAAAAACGTTCCTTAGATGAAGAAGTGAGAAATGAGAAATTGCATCGAAACCACTTTTAGTCACCAGAAATTATCCCGCCATGTCTTCGGAGTGCAAACAGAGTAGATAATTTTCGTTCGACCAACTAATTGAATGTTTGCGGAGCGAATATAGAGGTGAAAAACATGTATTCGGTACTGTTAGTGAGCAACTCTGACTCCGAAAAAATACGAAATAGAATGTGGAGAAATAGATCTCTAATATCTCTACTATTATATAAAGAGGAGTTGGTGGTCGTCGGTGTGTTATCCTCTCCCTCTCTACAATCACCCGATTTGATCTGGATCATTCGTCTCTCTCCTCCTCTCTCTCAGGATACAACCGCCCACCCTCTCCACTTTTCCCATCTCCTCGCGTATTCTAACCACCCTTCTCTCTCTATCGCTTGCTCTCTAATGTTTGATGTGTAAAGTTGGCCAGGCAGTAAGTTTTGTCTCATTATTTTTATGACTCCGTTGCAACGCATGGATTTCTAACTAGTTATTTATAATATTATTTATGTTTGATTTTGACTCTGACTCCTATTTTTGAAAGAGAGAGATAGATCTGTAATATAATTTATGTTTGATTTTGACTTCAAAAAAATACGGAATAAGACATAGGATCACTGGAGACTGGACCGGGCATCGCATCGCGCTTGTTCCAGCCTTGCAGCCAAGTCTGTACTTGGTTGGGCCAACAAAAGCAAGCGCTCACCACGGTCCCGGCAAGAGCGGCCAATCACACGCTCGACTCGTCGCGGATGGTTGCCTCCGTCGAATCGTCAAATGCCGTGCGACAACGCATACTCGCACCGTGTACGAGTCGACGCCGCCGCGCCTCCTGCGTTCGGGACCGTGTACGAGTCGACGCCGCCGCGCCTCCTGCGTTCGGGATTTCGGCCGCGCAGATCCTGCTGGCCTGCCGTCGTGCGGTGTGGGATGGTAGGAGAACGCTGGATTGTTGTTTGTTTCTCTTCTTCTGATTTCCAAACGACGCACCAATCCTCGCCGCTTGCCCATTTTTCAAAATGAGTTCTCGCCATTTCTGCATGCCTCCCTCATCTCAGATGAGAAGGCATACGCTCATAGACTCGCACGCACGCATAGAAATTTTTCGTTTTACAGGTCTGAACGATCCATGTAGTAATACGTCGCATCAACATTTCCATCCTTGATCTACTCTTTCTACTCAATAGTGACCGACAATTAACTGCACGCCTTAACGTGCGAGTTGCCAACCGGAGGACAACACGCACGTACAGAAGAACGATACAGCCAATCGCGCAACTCAGTGAACCCGAAATCCTCCATGGCCGCCGTCTCCCCCTTCCTCCTCCTCGTCGCCCTCCTCCTGCCGCCCGCCGCCGCGCCCTTCTCCTTCGCCTACAACTTCACGGCCTCCTCGGACTCGCCGCCGTCGGGCATCTCCTTCCAGGGCGACGCCTTCTTCAACAAGTTCATCCGCCTCACCCGCGACGAGCGCCTCGGCCCCATCACCAGCAGCGCCGGCCGCGCCTTCTTCTCCCGCCCGCCCCGCTCTCCGACCCCGTCTCCCGCCGCCTGGCCTCCTTCACCTTTGCCTTCTCCATCGCCGCCCCCGACCCTCCTCCGCCTCCGGCGACGGCCTTGCCTTCTTCCTCTCCCCTTCCCATCCGTCCTCCCCAACAGCTCCGCCGGCGGCCTCCGCGGACTCTTCAACTCCTCCGCCCCTGGGGCGCGCCTCCCCCTCGTCGCCGTGGAGTTCGATACATACAGGAACAAGTGGGACCCCAGCGACGACCACGTCGGCGTCGATCTTGGTGGCATCCTCTCCGCCGCCACCGCCGACTGGCCCACCAGCATGAAGGACGGCCGCACGGCGACGCCAAGAACCTGACCGTCGCGCTCTCCTACGTCGACGCCGCCGCGCCCCCCACGGACGTCCTGCTGTGGTACGCTGTCGATCTGCGGGACTACCTTCCCGAAAACGTCGCCATCGGCTTCTCCGCTGCCACGGGCGCGGCCGCCGAGCTGCACCAGGTGCTGTACTGGGAGTTCACCTCCAGCGCCGACCCCAAGGAGGAGACCGTGATACTGTCGGTGGTCTTGGGCTTGTGCGGTTTGCTTCTTGCGCTCGTTGCTGCAGGGGTTGTTTGGTTTGTGAGGCAATGGCGGAAGGCCGTGTGAAAACGCTCGAGTTGGTTGAAGCCTCTTACCTCCGTAGAGGCCGCAGGTTGCATGTTTATATGATGGGAAGAGCCCCCACCGTGGCGTTTACAGAAACGGAATCAAAACCTAGTTAGAGATGGAGACGGTTAGACAGAAGGAGTCGGGTTACAATTCATGAGAAGGAAAGCAAAGCCGGACCTTCTATCTCTAGAGGAGAAGACTCCGATTCTATCTCTAAGAACAGAACATGATATATTCTAACATCCCCCCTCAATCATAACTTTACTGAGTTAAGATTGCATCAAAAATCTTCAAGCTGCCGAAGAGATAAGGGCTTTGTAAAATCATCTGCTACTTGATCTCTAGATGGAACAAATTTGACTTCCAGTTGTTTTTGTGCCACTCTTTCTCGAACAAAGTGATAATCCACTTCTATATGTTTTGTTCGTGCATGAAAGACTGGATTTGCTGAGAGATAAGTGGCACCAATGTTGTCACACCATAATTGCGCCATGCGAGGAGTGAAAAGACCTAACTCTTTTAGTAGACTTTGTATCCAAATTATCTCAGCAGTAGCATTAGCAATAGCTTTATACTCTGCTTCAGTACTGGACCGAGAAACTGTGGCTTGTTTACGTGCGGTCCATGAAATAAGATTGTCACCAAGAAAAACAGCAAAACCCCCAGTGGAGTGACGATCATCTGGGCAGCCTACCCAATCAGCATCAGAAAATGCAGTTATTATCATGGAAGAGGACTTACCAATTCGAAGACCAAATTGCATGGTCAGCTTGACATATCGAAGTATTCTCTTGGCTGCACTCCAATGCTCAGTAGTAGGAGCATGCAAAAATTGACAAACTTTGTTGACCGAGAATGCAATGTCCGGTCTTGTCAATGTGAGATACTGCAAAGCACCTACAATGCTTCTGTATTGTGTTGCATCAGTTGGACCCAACAATGTCCCTTGATGTTTTGATAGTTTTTCTGTTGTGGACAATGGAGTGTTGACTGGTTTGTAAGCTGTCATGCCTACTCTTTTCAAAAGATCCGAGGCATATTTCTCTTGTGAAAGCACAATTCCATCTTTTATCTTGGTAACTTCAATACCTAGAAAGTAATGTAAATCTCCCAGGTCTTTTAACGCAAAATCTTGCTTTAGATCTTGGAGTAATGCCATGGTTGCATTCTGTGTTGAGCTGGCAACAATTATGTCATCAACATATATAAGCACAAATACTGTAACAGCTCCTTTGCTATAGAAAAACAGAGAGGTATCAGCTTTAGAAGCCGTAAACCCAAGTTGACATAGCCGTGTACTTAACATGGAAAACCATGCTCTAGGCGCTTGTTTTAAACCATAGAGAGATTTATCTAATTTGCACACATAATTTGGTTTAACCTTGTCTTCATAACCAGGTGGTTGTCTCATATGAACCTCCTCCTCTAGAACGCCATGAAGAAACGCGTTCTGTACATCTAGCTGACGAAGGCTCCATCCTTTTGAGATTGCAATAGATAGTACAAGACGAATGGTGGCTGCTTTAACAACAGGACTAAAAGTATCTTCATAATCAATGCCATACCTTTGTTTAAAACCTTTTGCAACCAAACGTGCCTTGTATCTGTCAAGCGTGCCATCAGATTTACGCTTAATTTTGAAGACCCATTTGCAGTCAATAAGATTCCTCCCCTTCTGCGGTGGTACTAGATGCCAAGTATGTTTGTTGATAAGAGCCATGTATTCTAGATCCATAGCAGACTTCCACTCAGGATGTGTCATCGCCTCTTGCAAGCTCTGCGGTTCTCCAGTAGATGTTAGGACTCCATAGTGAATAGTACCATCAGTATATACCTTGTTTTTCCGGATTCCTTGTTGAAGACGTGTTACAGGCCGAGACACAGGAAGAGACGCAAAATTAGTGGGCGTAGACAATCATGGTCCTGATGACTCTGACGGTACGGCTGATGTATCTGATCCTGTGGCCTCATTATTGTGTGGACTGGGCGTAGAAGATCCGGATGTTTCTCTGACTGACGAGACGAGGCATCGTGCAGGCGTTGGAGAAGTGTCCGGCGTATGCATCGGAGAGGACGTCTCAGTAGGCGATAATGGCGCGAATCCGTGCGCTGAAGTGAGACGCCATGCAGAGGACGGAGACGCGTCGATCGCTCGCCGCAGAGAGGACGACTCTGCATGCAGTGTTGATGACGTGTCGGTCGCTTGTTGCGGAGAAAATAATTCAGCATGCAGAATCGGAGGGAGTCCGTGCACTGGCACTGATCCCGAGACTGCTAATGTCCCATGTTTTGCATTGTTTCTCCCGATTTCACCTAATTCGTGTTCGGATTTCTGTTCTTGCTTCTCGAAAATTGATTCACCCAAAACGGAAGCATTAGTCAGTTGATCAACTACATTTTCATCCCCCTGTGCTACTGTAGGTGGGTTTAACAGAAGAATCTCTGATTTTAATTGTGCACCGGCATTAGGGTGAAGGTTGGAGAAGGGAAAAACATTCTCATCAAAGATCACATCTCTAGAGATATAGACACGTCTAGAGGATATATCAAGACATTTAAATCCTTTGTGGATATTACTATATCCAAGAAAGGTACATTGTTTTGAACGAAATTGGAGCTTTCTGGAATTGTATGGTCGAAGGTTTGGCCAACATGCACACCCAAAGATTTTCAGGGAAGAGTATTCTGGTTTTTGATGGAACAAACGTTCTAACGGTGTGGAATACTGAATGACTTTGCTGGGTGTGCGATTAATTAGATAAGTAGCAGTGAGAAAAGCTTCATCCCAAAACTTGATTGTCATAGACGTATGTGCTAGGAGAGACAAGCCAACTTCTACTATGTGACGTTGCTTTCGTTCAGCCGAACCATTTTGTTGATGTGTGTGAGGGCAAGATACGCGATGAGTTATGCCAACTTTAGTAAAGGAGTGAAGTTTTTCATATTCTCCACCCCAATCGGTTTGCATAGCAACAATCTTTTTGTTGAAAAATCGCTCTACAAGATTATGAAATTCATGGAATTTCTGAAAAACTTCAGACTTGTTTTTAAGAAGATAGATCCAAGTAAATTTACTGTAATCATCTATAAAGCTGACATAGTATTTTCTGCCCCCGACAGAGGTAGGAGCAGGTCCCCACACATCTGAAAACACTAATTCAAGAGGACAACTTGACATAGTAGAAATCTTGGGAAACGGCAGCTGATGACTTTTGGCTTTTTGACAAGCATCGCATACTGACTCATTATTTGACTCAACTAGATAGGGAAGCTTATTCTCATAAATAACTTTATGGACTATGGGAAATGAAGGATGACCCAAGCAATCATGCCACCTTGCGAGGGATGGCTTGACAACTCCAAGAGCTTGTCTGGAAGAAGATGATGGTAGAGGATAGAGCCCATTGCGACATCTTCCTTTAAGAAGAATGGTCCTCGTTTGCTGATCCTTAACCACAAAAAAGAGGGGTGAATTTCCACAAAAGCATTATTATCACGAGCAAGACGATGAGCAGAGACAAGCTTTTTCTTGGCTTTGGGAACATAAAGAATATTCTTGAGATAAAGATTACAACTAGGAGTATGAATAGTAGAATGACCAATGTGACTAATGTTCATACCTGTGCCACTAAATGTGTGAACCTGATCCTTGCCATTGTATCTATCTCTGATAGTTAGTTTTTCCAATTCTCCCGTGATATGGTCTGTTGCTCCGGTGTCCATATACCAGTTTGTGTCTACACCATAGGAATTGATAGCAGCATTTGCGGTTTTAGCATCTGGAACGTATGTTTCATCAAATCTGTGCCAGCAGTCGGTAGCAACGTGTCCAATTTTTAAGCAGAGTTGGTAGACCGGTCTTCTTCCCCGTCCGCCATTGCCAGCAGTTCGGCCGCTGCTGTTGAAGTTATTGTTGTCGCCACTTTCACGTCCTCGGCTTCTGCCGTGAGCACGTCCGCCAGTTCTGCCGCCACGGTTCAATGTGTTAGTCAAGCCTTGTACACTACTTAGGCCCTGTTCTTTTCAGCTTCTAAAAGCTGCTTTTCAGCTTTTCTACTGTAACTAGCTTCTAAATAGAGTATTTTTTTCAAGATAGGGTCTACTAGTTAATTGTAGTACATACTTTATTGACTTTATTTATATCGGCAAAAACTGCACGTAAATTTATGTTACTCTGTAATCTCTCGTATAAACAGCCCAAGTCACAAGCCGCAGCTAAAAGCCATAAGCCGCAGCCAAAAAGAACAGGCCCTTAGCTGCATACACTAGTTAGTTAGTTGCATGTGCATGGCTAGCTGCATGTGCATGGCTCCGAATATGGACGTCATGCGCGTAGTGGCCGTTGCGAGATTGGCTTGCGACGTGCTCGTAGGAGGACGTGGCAAGAGTAGCTTGCGACGCAGATGAGTTTGCGGACGACGAGCGCGTCATGCGACAGGACACGATCTAAGTCGTGACGTGAGAATCGTTCAACTTCAGTTATTTCTTTCTTGCATGTTCCGTTTCCTTGCACTATAAAAGGAGTAGAGTAAACCCCAAAAAGCTACACCTTCATTTGCAGCACAATTTCTCCAGTGTTTCAGTTCTTCCTCTCACGCTATGTGTGTTCTAGCTCGGGTTCTCGCCAACGATTGTCTAGGGTGACCTGACAATTGGTATCAGAGCGAGGTTCAAGGCTTGAACTCGAGATCGTGCACTCGAGAGCGTGTTCATGCCTCGAGGCCGCACATATTCCCCACGTCGGCGGTCGGCGTCACCACCGCCTCGACTCGGTTCGGTTCCGCGCCGGCGGCAATGGCGGGACGACCACGGCCGGTTATACACCGCGTGGTCAAGGAGGCGGGAGGCTCGGCCAATTACCCGTTGCTGACGAAGTCGAACTACAACGACTGGTCGTTGTTGATGAAGATCAAGCTGCAAGCTCGCTGTTTGTGGGATGCCATCGAGCCGGGTGGCGTCGAGCTCCACGAAGACAGGATGGCGTTGGATGCCATTTGCAGCTCTGTCTCACCCGAGATGATCTCGACGCTGGCGACCAAGGAGTCGGCCAAGGAAGCATGGGACTGCATCAAGATAATGCGGGTCGGCGACAATCGCATCCGCAAAGCCAGTGCGCAGAAGGTGCGCACGGAGTATGAGTCCATCGCGTTCCGCGACGGGGAGTCCGTGGAGGACTTCGCCATGCGGCTCACCGTCATCATCAACCAGCTCGCCATTCTTGGCGACCCCGAACGTGCAAACAAAGTCGACGAGAAGTACCTGCGCGTCGCTCGCCCCAGGTTCACCCAGCTCATTCTCTCCATTGAAACTTTGCTTGACATCTCCACGTTGTCGTTGGAGGAGGTGACCGGCAGGCTCAAGGCAGCGGAGGACACCGGGCAGCCTTCGTCCTCGCCTTCCCCGAGCGCTGGAGGCAAGCTTTATCTCACCGAGGAGGAGTGGCTCGAGCGCTACAAGAAGAAGGAGCAAGCTGGCTTCCGCGGCGCTGGCGGCTCAAGCAATCGAGTCAAGCGAGGGGGCTCGGAAGGAGCTGGGTCTACGCCGAACCGCAACGGCGACAAATGCCGGAGCTGTGGAAAAATCGGACACTGGGCCAAGGAATGACGTACCAAGCCTAGAAATGTGGAACAGGCCCATGTGGCCCAGGACGACGAGCCCACCTTACTTCTTCTTGAGACCAACGCCACCGTCTCGACCGCATTGTTGTCGTCGCCCTGCGATTCCCCATCCAATGGAGAAAACGAGCTATCCAGCCGAGGCACGGTGACTCTGGTCCCGCCGCCACCACCTCCCACTGTGATTGTGACGTCCTCGTCGACCCCATCAAGCGGCGCGGTCGAGCTAGTAGAGCAGGGGGTCTTCGCGGCGCTCAGCGGTGCGGAAGAGCAGGATCCCCAACGCTGGATCCTGGACACCGGGGCCACCAATCACATGACGGGGTCCCGGGCGGCGTTCTCTGACCTCGACACGGGCGTCATCGGCACGGTGAGGTTCGGCGATGGCTCCGTCGTCCGGATCGAAGGCTGCGGCACGGTTCTATTCGCGTGCAAGAATGGCGAGCATCGCGCCCTCGTCAACGCGTACTTCATCCCGCGCCTCACCGCCAACATCATCAGTGTCGGACAGCTCGACGAGTGCGGCTATCAAATCCTGATCGAGGACGGCGTGATGCGCGTGTGGGACGAGCAGCGGCGCCTGCTCGCCAAGATCCACCGGAGCGCAAGCCGGCTCTACGTGCTCCACATCAACCTTGCATGGCCGGTTTGCTTAGCCGCACACACCGGAGAAGATGCATGGCGCTGGCACGCCCGTTTCGGGCTCATCAATTTCACCGCGCTGCGCAAGATGGGCAGAGAGGAGTTAGTCCGAGGCCTACCCTTGCTGACGCAGGTCGACCAGGTGTGCGAGGCGTGTCTCGCCGGGAAGCAGCGTCGTGCACCTTTCCCGCATCGCGCACAGACACGCTCCACCGAACCCCTCGAGCTGCTGCATGGCGACCTTTGCGGCCCAATTTCGCCACCGACACCCAGCGGCAACCGCTATTTCCTCCTCCTCGTCGACGACTACAGCCGGTACATGTGGGTTGCCTTGTTACCGACCAAAGACGCTGCTTCGACCGCTATCAAGCGAATCCAGGCGGCGGCTGAGCGCAAGAGCGGCAAGAAGCTCCGTGCGCTGCGCACGGATAGAGGGGGAGAGTTCACGGCGACAAACTTCAATGAGTACTGCGCTGAGCTCGGGGTGCGGCGTGAACTCACGGCGCCGTACTCGCCACAACAAAACGGCGTCGTTGAGCGCCGGAATCAATCGGTGGTCGGCACTGCGCAGAGTATGCTCAAAGCAAAAGGGCTTCCAAGTATATTCTGGGGGGGAGTCGATCAACACAGCTGTGTATCTGCTAAACAGGTCATCATCCAAGAGCATCGGAGGAAAGACCCCGTATGAGCTTTGGAACGGGAGTCCGCCGGCTGTGCACCACCTCCGCACGTTCGGGTGCGTGGCCCACGTCAAGGTCACCACGCCGAACGCTAAGAAGCTCGACGACAGGAGCAGGCCCATGATCTTTGTAGGCTATGAGGCGGGGTCAAAGGCGTATCGCGTCTACGATCCTGTCACTCGTCGCGTCCACATTTCCCGTGACATCGTCTTCGACGAGGAGGCACAGTGGAAGTGGGATGGCGAGACAGCTGCCAACATCGACTCCGACTTCGTCATCGAGTTCATCTCTGTGTACCAGCCAGAGGTTGTGTCCTCAACTCGGCCGAACACAGAGGAGCAGGCGGCGCCAGTCACGCAGCCCATATCGTCACCAAGCGCTACACCGACCCCGTCAACGCCCACCGTGACGCCCACAGTAGGTGCCCCGACGGAGGAGTTCGTCTCTCCACCATCTGCTATAGAGGAGGACCTCGACGCCGATCACGACGACGCCCCGCTCCGGTTTTGGAGCGTCAACAACCTGCTCGGCCCCGTGACACCTCCAGGGCTGGCTGTGCATGAACTCGACGAGGAGTTGCTACTGGTTAGCACAGATGAGCCAGCGACGTTCGCCGATGCTCAGCAGCATGAGTGCTGGCGCCAGGCGATGCTTGAAGAAATGCAATCGATTGAGTCCAATGGCACTTGGCGGCTCGTCGATCCTCCACCGCGCCAGCGCCCAATTGGGCTCAAGTGGGTCTTTAAGACCAAGAGGGATGCCGCCGACAACGTCACCAAGTACAAGGTGCGCCTCGTCGCGAAGGGATATGTACAACGGCAGGGGATCGACTTCGACGAAGTGTTCGCACCCGTGGCGCGGCTCGAGTCGGTTCGCTTGCTGCTGGCGCATGCGGCGAGCGAGGGGTGGCCTGTCCATCACATGGACGTGAAATCGCTTTCCTCAACGGTGAGCTGCAGGAGGAAGTCTACGTCGAATAGCCACCGGGCTTCGTCGTCGACGGTAACGAGCACAAGGTGCTGCGCCTCTTCAAGGCACTCTACGGACTTCGTCAGGCCCCGCGCGCGTGGTACACCAAGTTGGATGCGTCTCTGTTGTCACTTGGGTTCCATCGCAGCGCCTCTGAGCACGCGGTGTACGCCCGTGGCGCGGGTGAGCACCGGCTGGTGGTCGGCGTGTACGTCGACGATCTCATCATCACCGGAGGAAACTCCGGCGAGCTCGAGCATTTCAAGAAGGAGATGAGGGGCACGTTTCAAATGAGCGATCTTGGATTGCTGCGCTACTACTTGGGTCTGGAGGTGAACCAGACCGATGACGGCATCACCGTGAGCCAAGGAGCATACGCGGTGAAGATACTCGAGGCGGCAGGTATGGCTGGGAGCAATGCCAGTCTCACTCCTATGGAGTCACGTCTCAAACTCAGTAAGTTAAGCACTGCCCCTGCTGTTGATACTACTGAGTACAGAAGGATTGTTGGTGCGATGCGCTATCTAGTGAACACGAGACCAGACCTGGCATTCTCAGTGGGTTATGTCAGTAGATTCATGGAGAAGCCCACCACCGAGCACCTGGCAGCCGTGAGACGTGTGTTGAGGTATGTCGTTGGCACTATCAACTATGGTTGCTACTACCGGAGGAAGAGAGGAGCCGCACACCTTGTTAGCTACAGCGACAGTGATCTCGCGGGCGACGTCGACACCCGCAAGAGCACGTCAGGCGTCTTCTTCTTCCTCGGCAACAACTTGATCACCTGGCAATCGCAGAAACAGAAGGTCGTGGCCCTGTCATCATGCGAGGCTGAATACATTGCTGCGACGACCGCTGCTTGCCAGGGTGTGTGGTTGGCGCGCCTTCTTGCTGAGCTCAGAGGAGAGGAGGCTGGCGCCATCACGTTGAAGATTGACAACCAATCCGCAATCTTGCTCAGTAAGAACTCTGTCTTCCACGATCGCAGTAAACACATCGATACTAGATACCACTACATCAGAGAGTGCATTGAGGAGGGCAGGGTGAAAGTCGAGTCAGTCCGCACCAATGAGCAACTGGCGGACATCCTGACAAAGGCACTTGGACGTGACAAATTCATCGAACTACGGTCCAAGATCGGCCTCGTCGACATCAAGCAAGTGTGCAAGGCTTAGGGGGAGATGTGTTAGTTAAGCCTTGTACACTACTTAGCTGCATACACTAGTTAGTTAGTTGCATGTGCATGGCTAGCTGCATGTGCATGGCTCCGGAATATGGACGTCATGCGCGTAGTGGCCGTTGCGAGATTGGCTCGCGACGTGCGCGTAGGAGGGTGTGGCAAGAGTAGCTTGCGGCGCACCTGAGTTTGCGGACGACGAGCGCGTCATGCGACAGGACACGATCTAAGTCGTGACGTGAGAATCGTTCAGCTTCAGTTATTTCTTTCTTGCATGCATGTTCCGTTTCCTTGCACTATAAAAGGAGTAGAGTAAACCCCAAAAAGCTGCACCTTCATTTGCAGCACAATTTCTCCAGTGTTTCAGTTCTTCCTCTCACGCTGTGTGTGTTCTAGCTCGGGTTCTCGCCAGCGATTGTCTAGGATCACCTGACAGAATCCGCCTCGGTCTCCTCGTCTGGCTGCGTTCACTGACGATGTCTGCATGCCTTCTCGAAGAATCATCCTGTTCTCAAAGTTTAGAAGTTGAGAGTAAAGTTCAAATACCGTGATTGGTTCTGTCTTTGAAGTGATAACAGCTACCACTGGATCAAAATCAGCGTCTAGTCCAGCCAGGATGTATGAAGCCATGTCTTCATCATCAAGAGGTCTTCCTGCCGAGGCCATCTCATCACCAAGTGCTCTCATCTTGCCGACGTACTCTGCCACGGTCATGTCGCCTTTTTGAGTTGTTGCTAGAGCCAAGCTTGTGTTAACTGACCTCGCTCGGGACTGGCCTGAGAACATGCCTTCAATGGCTTTCCAGACTTGAGCCGACGTAGACATGGTGGCTACTTGGGTTAGGATCTCCCTGGAAAGAGATGAGAACAAGTAGCCGAGAACTTGCTGATCTGCAGTCATCCATGTCTCATACGCTGGATTCGGTTTCTTGATAATCTTCTCGCCGTCGGTGATGCTGATTTCTGCATCTGGAGATTGGAGGGCACCGGTGAGATACCCTTCCAAGCGAGCACCACGAATTGTGGGTAGAACTTGCGTCTTCTATAGCAGGTAATTGGTCTTGGTTAGCTTTTCAGTGATAGCTTGGCCAGACAATGGATTCATGGTGTTGGACGAAGGATTCGCCATGCTAGATTGAATCAAATCGGTGGTAGAGGAGTGGCTCAGAATACCATGTGAAAACGCTTGAGTTGGTTGAAGCCTCTTACCTCCGTAGAGGCCGCAGGTTGCATGTTTATATGATGGGAAGAGCCCCCACCGTGGCGTTTACAGAAACAGAATCAAAACCTAGTTAGAGATGGAGACGGTTAGAGAGAAGGAGTCGGGTTACAATTCATGAGAAGGAAAGCAAAGCTGGACCTTCTATCTATAGAGGAGAAGACTCCGATTCTATCTCTAAGAGCAGAACATGATATATTCTAACAGGCCGGAGAATGCATCGATGTCGACATTATTGACGACGATGGAATGGGGTACGACGAGCTCGCCGATGAGTTCGTCATGGAGAGCGGGCCGAGACGGTTCCGGTACGGCGACCTGGCGGCGGCGACCAAGAATTGCTCCGGGAGAGGAAGCTCGGGCAGGGCGGGTTCGGCGCGGTTTACCGGGGGTTCTTCAAGGAGCTCGGTTTGGAGGTGGCCATCAAGAGGGTGTCCAAGGGCAAGGGGTCGACGCAGGGGCGCAATGAGTACGCCGCCGATGTGCGCATCATCAGCCAGCTGCGCCACCGCCACCTCGTCCGTCTCGTCGGGTGGTTCCACGCGCACCGTGGCGACTTCCTGCTCGTGTACGAGCTCATGCCCAATGGCAGCGTCGACCACTACCTCTACGGCAAGGGCGTGCTCCTCCCCTGAACGCCGCGGTACGACATCGCGTTAGGCCTTGCGTCGGCCATGCTCTACCTCCACGAGGACTAGGAGTGCGCGCAGTGCATCGTGCACGGCGACATCAAGCCGAGCAATGTCATGCTGGATGCCACCTTCAATGCCAAGCTCGGCGACTTTGGCCTCGCCAAGCTCGTCGAGCACGGCAGCCTGACCCACACCACCGTCCTGGCTGGCACGTTGGGCTACCTGGCGCCAGAGTGCGTGATGACAGGCAAGGCGAGCCGGGAGTCGGACGTGTACTGTGTACAGCTTCGGCGTCGTGGCGTTGGAGATCGCGTGTGGGCGACGGCCGGCGGAGCTCAACGAGGAGCCGAGCAAGGCGAGGCTGGTGCCGTGGGTGTGGGGCTCTATGGGAAGAAAGCACTTCTTGAAGCAGCAGATTGGAGGCTGAATGGGGAGTTTGATGAGAAGCAGATGGAGCGTCTGATGGTTGTAGGACTCTGGTGTGCTCATCCTGACTACGCACGTAGACCAAGCATCAGGCTGCCCCTGAACGTGCTGAAATTCGAGGCGCCATTGCCCGTGCTGCCACCGAAGATGTCGGTGCCGACGTTCTTCCCGTTGCCTGAATTTGTTGCTCCGGTTTGCGTCGGAGGCTCGCTGAGCACAGATGAACCAGGCGTCAGTGAGTATGGATCCTCAGGGTCTAATGCTGGAGGAGGGTCGTCGGTCACAGACAGGCTTCTGGAGCCATATGTGAGGTTCTTGGACTTAACTACGGCTTTCCCAAGGTCTTGGATGTGTCAGACCGTGCTGTTTGGTGTTTTGACTGCACACATGGGGGAGCGATTGATTATATGAGTTGAATTTGAATTGTATAGCATCAAAAATTCAAAATGTATTGGTTTGTTTACCCAAAAAAAAGGAAAAACATGAAATTTGTTGGATCTGTGGCAGTTTGAAGTTGCAAACAGTGGGTAGCTTTAGTTGGGTGACAATCTGGGTGCTAAATCCTGCAAGTGGCAAGCTGCTAAAATGCTATCGGCTCGTGCATAAACAAAATCATTGGGTAAGATCGCTACAACCCCAAGGACTACTTTTTGACATGGTACTGAAACGAGCAGTTCTAGTAAAAATATTATGTCGACTGCTCTACCCTCTGAGGACTACTACATGTCATCATCGTTGGCGAGCCGGACATGCGTCTGCCTCAGCCGCAACCACGGGCGGGCCAGGTCAGCCGCGGCCCCACGATGTTTTAAATTTACCGTGCCGTAGAGCCACGGCGGCGGCATGCGACGATCACACAGCGGACCACTTCCGTCCAGCGCTAATTTCTTTGTTGTACACTTGACAGCAAAGAGGGCAGGTCTCTGCTCGCTGCCCCAATTCAAAAGACGAAATTGCTCATGGCGACATGCTTTAACTCCTGCTTGTTACGCCCCAGTCCTAGTGCTTGTAACCAAGTAGCTCATGCACTTGCAAAGTTGGGTTTGCTATCAGGTGTTGCAGAAAGCTGCTGTTGGGAGTACCCTGTTCCAGCCTCAGTTGCTGCTCTTGTAACAGGCGATATGCCTGCCCACGCTGCCCAGTTTGGGTAATAAAGTTGAGTCCTACTCTCAAAAAAAAGAACAAAAAAACAAAACGGGCGCCAGACACGCGGCGCGCGGTCTCTGTTTTGTTTAGGTTTGACAAGCGGATTTGCGAGGGAGGCGAGTGATCCCCTAGCTGTTTTCATAACACGACTTTGCAGGTAGTAATTCACGACCAGGCGTACTCACCATTCACCAATAAGGATTTCCGAGAAGGTGAGCCAGCCAAACTGCTAGAGATCAAACAGCAGAATCGCGGCAGCGGGGTCGAAGCTAGTGTGTAGCTTGACTTCGGTCAAATAGGCATCAGAAGTTCAGAACCTTCAAACCCAGTAGATCCCACGCACACATTCAATATGTTACACCACCCTAAATCAAGCATACATTGACAACACCCATTCTCCATAAACTATGAGATAGGCAAATGGCTCAGCTCAAATCTTTTACATGGTTTATCATGTACAACCACACTGCGCAAATGCTGAAACCCAAACTAAGTTCAAAATATGCTGTTGACAACTATGTACAGATATCATGTTAGCTAATGACATTTTCCTTTGTTATCTTCATGATATTAAGTCAAAACAGACACCATAGCAGCTAATTGAAAAGTTACCTGATGAAGCACCTTTCTGCTTGCAGTGCGAAAGAATTGGATGATCTAGCAACCTTTGAACTACAAAATCTCAGCACCTGTACAAACTAAAAACACTAATACCCCCTGGAGAAATGCTATTTGTTATTTGTCCGGTGAAATATTTCATCTATCACTGCCTGTTACACCATCCCAAGAGCAAAATTGTGTTCAGCGGGAGTGATGCTAAACCATGAACAGATAATTCAAGTCTTCCACTGTCAATCGAGTCTGACGTGCACCGGATCTGTCTTCCCCAAAAGCAGAAGCAACCATCTCCCGCTTTTTCTCCTGAGACAAGTTTTACAGCTTAGTAGGCCATCATGAGACAGTACATTCAAATGTTTATTGTCAAACCAAGTCACTGGTGAATAAATAGTACAATGTAACCGTCCGGGGATAAGTGCAGTAACTATGGGCAGGGTTGAAAAATAGTTGTACATAGGGTTTTACTAAATGGGATACTGATTGAGAGTTTTGCAGGGATTTCCAGCTGTATTATGGTGGGTCCAGGTGAATTCCGGTGCCTACAGTTTTTGTGCACTCTTAACTATTGTTCCTAGAGGTCATAAATCAATGTCAGTAAGATTAATCTACTTGTTCTAAAAATCACAAGGGAAGTCAATATTATCAGCGATATACTTAAAGCTACATAAAGGACTTCTTAAAAAAAATTTACAGTTCTCTAAAAACTCAAGGAGGGCCTAAATACCAGACCATCCTATTGCTGGTTTGACCACCTGGCAAAGATGAAAATCCAGCAGGAATCTGGAGATGAAATTCTTGCTAGACTACAGATGGGTTCCCACTAACTGCTCAGGAATACAAATTCCAATGATTTGCAATCAAAAGCAAAACCTGATGAATTCAAATTTACCTGGAGAGCCAGAATACGATCTTCAACAGTATCTTTTACAGTTAACCGTGATACTGTGACAGGCCGCGTTTGGCCAATACGGTGTGCTCTATCAACAGCTTGGTCTTCTGTGGTAGGATTCCACCAAAGATCAAGCAGAAGTACATGGCAGGCAGCCACCATATTCAGACCAAGACTTGCAGCTTTGAGAGACATGATCATAACAGTAACCTGTCAACAGCAAAAGTCAACTAAGAACAAAGTGTGATAGTGTGATACGCTCGAGAAGGTTACATATGCCAGATGTCATTGAATACAAACCTCTGGAACTGTATTGAAGTCTTTCACAGCTCTTTCCCGAGCAGCAACAGACATTGTTCCATCAAGCCTCCGGTACGTCACATGAGAGGCTTTCAAATGAACCTCTAGCAAATCCAGCATTCTAGTCCATTGCGAGAAAACAATGGCCTTCTCTGTCATCTTGGTGTCAACATATTCTGAAGGAGAACTCTTTCCATTGACATTTTCAGAGGGAAGACCGATTGAATTTTTGTTATCACTAATTCGGGAGAAATCTAATTTAGGCAACGAGAGAAGAATATCTAGAGCAGCTCTCACTTTGGAAGATGCATAAGACGAATCCATCCCAGGCTGCTTTTCAGTATGTACCATGTCCATACAGGAATCATTAGGCAGGAATTCACAGGTTAATCTGCGCACAGAACATTCAAGGGTGCCTCGGGAGAATAACGAAGTTGCATTTAATCGGACTCTGCAATTGGACACCGGGCATATGCTATCATCACCAGTAAGTTGCTCCAATATGCATTGGCTGCAAAAAACATGACCGCATATAGTAACAACAGCATCTTCTGGTGCATCCTGCGCAATTTAAGTTGTTAAGAATCAGAAGTAATTCTGAGGCAGAATAGTAGGCATGGTTCATGGCCTAGTATCAAGCTGGGATCAAGAAACCTGAATTCAAGACAAGTGTTATTTCTTTTCCTGAAATTTATTTTTTCTAGCTCGGTTCAAGCCAGCTGGGAATTTTTTTTAAAAAATAAATCCTGTCACAGGTAGATATGCAAACTTAATGCTCAGATGTATGCTAACCACAAGATACATATTGGTACTGAGCCCTAGCTTAGGAAATTTCCCTGGCTTTCGATGCTTCTGTGTGTCCAGGACAGCAAATTCACAACCAATCCCCCAGCAAACCGCTAATAATTTCTATTGCTGCATTGTGATAACTAGACTTTGTGTAATTTCACATTATCATGGTAACAGTAGTAGTAGTAGGTCCAACTGCCAGTAAGAAACTCAAAAACTTATATAAAATTACTAGCTGCAAGAGTTAATTCAAATAAATTACCATAGACCACACTACACAGCATAATAGCAGATAGCAAAATCAAATGCAACAAATATTGCAGAGCACGATGCCGATATGAAGAGTAAATATACAGGCATCAGAACTTTAGATGCAGTTAGAAAAGAAAGCAAATTCACTTACATTGCAGAGAGCACATATTGCAGAACAAGATTGCAAGCAAACCAGCAATTCTTGTTGCCTTTCCATTGGAGGTTTCTTTGCCATCTCCAATGAAGACATCCAGCTAGAAGTAGATGCATGGCCTCTAACTAGGTGAGGGTGATCACATGCCTGTCTGAGCCGTAAAAGCATCAACAGGATATTGACATAATTTTGCTTAACAGTACCAGCAGCTGCATAAACCTGCAGATAGGTTGTTTACTTGAACTAGTGAGCATAGGTAGACTCCTTGAAGTTTATGAACGGAACACATCAGCAGGCACCAATATCAACTTCGACTGATTTAAACATGAAATAAGTGGTCAACCCAGTTTCCATCTCATAAATGTTATAGTATCTCACTAATGCTAAGTTTTAATCAGGGATGGTGCAAGCCCCAGTCTCTAACATACACTACAGTCCCGGTACCTTTATTTCAAGTATGTTGGGTTCTGTAATCTGTACATTCCAAGAATACGTGAAGATCATACAAAAAGCTATGTACCATGTTTCATCGTAATAAGAGAGTAACTTTCACAATTAAGAATATACTCCTGATTGATTTATCAATGTATCCGCCAAATAAGATTGATTTATCAATGTATCCGTCAAATAAAAATGTGCTTTTATCTTATTGAGAAATGATAATATACAAATATCAAGATATTGGCAGAAGAAATAAAAAGTATGTAACAGAAAGAAGACTATTAATCAACATTGTGATCACACCTTGAACTGTTCTCGTGATTCAGCTTCTAGAGCGTTATAAAAAGCACGCTCCTCACTAGTGAAGTCCGCCGTCTTAAGAGAGACAGTCTTTGGCGGTAGGAAAATGATTGGTTTTCCATCAAGCATTGTTGCTACAAGACAATAGGTCATAACTAAGAGATGAACATAGCAAATATGAAGAACAAATAAATCTAACTTTCAACACCAATTACAAAGGGTAATAACAGGGGAAAAGTGAAGTACAACAGCAGGGGAAAAGGAAAAAAGACACAAATCAACTAAGTTGCAATGGAGAATATCATTTAAAAAAATACTGCTATACATTGTTTGACACTTCAGGAATTCCAGGGTGTCAAATCATAATTACACATATCAAATTAATAGCCAAGCAGTGGCAATACATTAGGTCACGCAATGGCAAGACATTTCAAAAGTGGGAGTGTTCTAAAAATAGGTAACCGGTATTCGTCCGGTCAAACACCTAGTAGTGATTATACGGCATTACAGCCTAACCAGCCTTATTATGCGGCCTAACTGGCAATTTTATGGTAACCAGTAGGGGCACCCATTCCTAGTAAACCTGTTTTTGGAATACTAAGAGTAGCAATACAAAGATTGCAATTCAGTCATAATAAATAACACTAAAATGTCCTGCTTGCATTTTAAGCATAATGTACACAAAGAATATAGCAACATTAATAGCAATGTCTAACAGGAAGTCTACAAGTACTGAAAGGGTGCTAGTACATATGTAGGTTAAAAAAATGTCTGTATATCTATTTATTAGATAAAAACAAACTATGTCTGCCACACGAACCCAGCTTACAAAAGGCTACTCCTGTGATTGAACTCAATAGGCTACTCAAACAAGTTCATTGTTCAACCCATGGTTCATGGTTGCTCTCGAGGCTAAACATAATTGACCAAGAAAACCAAAAAGTAAATAGAAGGGAATGCACAATTAGAGGATAGAATAAGAGACGAGTGATTGAAGACTTGAATGCACAATTAGAGGATAGAATAAGAGATGAGTGATTGAAGACTTGATAAGCATAATGAGACATCAATCTACTCATATAACAGGAAAAAGAAAAGAATCACTTCTGTAAAACACAACAGCAATCTAATTTAAGTCAAATATATACCCTAATGTTGGATAACATAGCGCATTAACATATTTGAAGTATAAATCAGACTGTGAAGACGAAAGTTACAGAATACCATTGCAAGTTTGCAACAGAAATTTACAATTACACATGTTAAGCTAAAATATTTGACTGAACATGATCCCCTTTGGCAACCATAAACAGATACTTGTCGACAGGAAAGTAGATGCACATAAATAAGACGAAGGAATCAGATTTGAGTCATACAACTAATGCTTATCCCACTAATTGATGATTTGATGGCATCCCATTGTATAGCATCTCCCAAGATATTATCATCACTATTCTGAAGACACTAACAACTCTTTAACATGTTATTTTAGAGAGAGATCTGTGGTTTTAGCTTAAGAAACATATGATAACTTTCGAATTATATTTGACACAACAATTATTTCTGCACATTCTAGGCAAGCAAAAATTATCTCTGACTAAGATGTTACATGTGGTTTAAGCACAATCAGTGGGACTATATTATTTCTTGGGACACAATAGAAGATGACTTGATTTCTTAGATATGTACAGGATGAGGCTGGAGATGGAAAATGCAGATAATATATTAACTAACTAACCTTTAGTCCGACGTAGCATTACTGTCTTCAAAACAACTTGAAGCTTCTTGTAACCAGTAATTGGGTTCCTGCTGATTGGCGTTTTTATCAAGGTGCGAAATTGCTTGAATACAGCATATGGATCATATCTGAGAAATCTAAAATAGCTGTAGAGATCCTCAACAGCATTCTGTATTGGTGTTCCTGACAAACACCACCTTCTTTTGGCTCGCAGACCCCAACAAGCCCTAGCAACCTGAGTTCGGTAATTTTTAATACTTTGTGCTTCATCAAGAACAACCCTAAACCAAGCAACTTTTGCAAGAGGTCTCTCAGACAAGCTACTGTTCCCTGCACTTCCATTTTTGGTTTTCTTAGAAGAGGAAGCCTTCCTCTTTTTGCTGCCTGAAGAGCCCACAGGAGCACCATATCTGTCAGGCTTCCCTTTCTCTTCGTCATCACTATCAGGATTTGATTGCTTTGGTACCTCCATGCTCACTATAGAATATGTAGTTAGCACAACATCATATTTAGTAAGCTCATTAGGATCCTTCGTACGGTTGCTACCATGATAAACTAGAAAGGTCAAATTAGCTTTACTGGTAACTTTAGTCCTCAGTTCTTCCGCCCACTGCCGTAGAACACTTGTCGGGCAAACAACCAGAGTCCCAGCAGCTGGCCTGGTCTTAACCTCTACCACATGATTTTTTGTCTTAACTGTAGTACTTTCCACTTCAGGGCTACATGCCTGTGTTGCCCTTTTCAAACAAGGTTCAGCAGAGTCATCATGGTCATCGTCGTCATCAAGAGTAACAGCTTCACATGGCTCTTGCTTAATGGCAGATGACCGTGCTGGTGATCTTTCTGTCAAAATCAGTGATATAGTAGATACAGTTTTACCTAGGCCCTGAAAGCATCAAAACCTCTAAGACACAGTGACACACTTGCCCATTTTGCTGAACAACATGGGAAAAATCAACTAGTGCTGAACAACATGGGAAAAATCAACTAGTGCTGAACAACATCGGAAAATTTAACTAGTATACCTGATCATCTGCAAGAATTCCACCAGAGCAGTGTGAACCACTTGTCTCCTTTTGCACCATCCATGACAAGGCTATTTTCTATAAAAATAATAATTACTCAGAAGATGGTAATACTATTTTTAGAGAATAACACAACATTACTGCAAGGTGTACCTGATGCCTCAATAAAGGAACCGCTAAAACCCCATCAGGTGGACTAGCCTCAGACTTTGGCTGAGAAAAATCCTGGCAATCATCCAATATGTTTGTTAAGTATACTGAAGAAGCACATAAAGAAAACCAGATGCAAGAGGTAATGCAAGACGTGAAAATACAGTTAACGAGGAACAACTCCAACACATGGAAATAAAAACTTAGAAAACAGAAACAAAATTACATAAATACCAAATGATCCTAGTTTCTATAGTCTTCATTTAACTCTAATGCTCAATTACATAGTTTTTGTAGCAACAAAGTTAAAGGCGATGATTAACAGAGTAACGTCATAGGGAACCCAGCTCGTTGGTTTATGAGAACTAGCCATAAAAATTAACAACTACCAACTTGAAAAAATCAAGCTAATACTAATTGTTTCACAAAACACCTCAGTTAATCTGAAACATGTCCCATTTGGTTAGAGACTGATTAACCATTAACAATAAGACCTTGAAAATAACAGGAGAAACAGGCATTCTAGAAACTTTGACAAGTTCAAAAAGCAAGAGTTACGCTGAAATACATAGTTCTAGTAAAGTCATTTTCAAGAGCATAACCAGGTCCAAATTGATTCTAAGAACCAGAACTGTAGCATTTAACATCATAATAAGAATTGAAAAGGCAAGACATCAGCAATGAATTTCCAAATGATATTACTCAACAAACTAAGATTTTGCATTTCATTCTTCTAAACATTACTGGTTAGGTAAACTGCATTTGAGTAATCATCTACACTATATCACCATCCAGCAAATGAAACTAAGGAAAATTTTATGAGGCAGCCAGCAGAGTTTTAGTGATTGGTAGCAGCATGTAAAAGTAAAACAAAGTTAACAATAAGGAAAAGAAGAACACAGGAGCAAAGAGTGCTAGATGACCTGCAATGCAAGTTGTAGAGTCATTCTTTCATCATGTGGCTTGTATCTCATCCCTCCAAATCGAGGAAGAACAGGCTTAGCAGACACAGATTGTTGAAAGTCATTTTTTCCCTGTAGTGGCAATAGATGGCCAGGAGAAGGATTGCTACTGCCCTCAATAATACATAAATCAGAATCACCATTGCCATTTACACTGAAGCAACTTTTTGACGAATTCCCCTGAATAGATGAGTTTCCACTTGTACGAATATCATACTGTTTATGAAAGGCTGGAGGCATTTGATCTCTCATGTTCTTAAATGGGTGTTGGTTGCCGAAAGGAACAAAGTTGGAGTTTGGCAACTGTTTGGTTGTGTCTCCTAAGTATTTATCAGCATCCTCTGTGGTGGAGTTTCTGCTTGAGGGTACTGGAGAAGAGTCAGTGCTAGACTCACTCCTAAAGCAAATATCTTCAGACTGGTTCTGCTCACAGGATAACGACTCTGGCGAAGATACATCCATGTAGTAATCTGACAAAGATGTATCATCACAATATTGATCCGGAGAGCCCACCTGCATCGAACCGCTTTCACATATATTCTGTGGAAATTGTTCCATCTCATATGACTGATTGTTTTGTGGCAAATCATGCAGTGATCTTTCACCAGCCATATCAAGAAAACCATATTCTGCTTGAGGATATTCCCCAAACTCCCCCTGCAGATATTCTCGCTGTACAGTTAGGCAACTACTGTTGCCATTGTGCATGCTTCCAGTCACCTCATCAATGTGAAACTCAGTGTAAGAATTATCAGGTATTGCACTATGGTCAAGAGAGAACATGGTCATTGGTGTGAAATGGTTACCCTCCTGCCCAGTATTACAAAGCATTGCACCTGTACCCTCGCATTTAACTTCACTCAAACCAGATTGCTCTGTGAATGGATTACATGACAAATCTGCAGCAGATATCAAATGATTAATTTTATATTCAGATGATGCAAAAGAAATATAGCCAAAGAGAAAATCAGCATACAAGTATTGGTTTGTGGCTCCATGCCCTGTAAGTTGTTCTCTACTTTGACTTGTGTTTGGTCAAAGGACATAGTTTGCTGTCCAAAGTATAAACCATTTGTGAGATCTTCATATGGAGGTGCAGTTGCTACTTCAACTTCATTTATATGGTTTAATGCATCCCTTGGTAAATGTTGTCTGTCAAGATTGTCAGTCCTAGAATTTTCAGATAAATCTGCAAAGCAATGCCCAAAAAAATCGGTGTGTTATACGGAGGGTAAAGATTAGGTTTCATTTTGAAGCCATGTTTGTGTTTCTCACCATTGGTAAGCAGTCCATAAGGGGTAGCCTCTGAGTGATCAAAAGTCCCTTCTCCTTGGTTGAGTTCCATCATTACTTCCATCTGGCACTGCGAAGGGTCTATATGCGAGTAGTTTGACCATAATCCTTCGTTCTCAAAAATTTCTGCTCATTTCATAAAGTGATAACATGAACAATAATTATGGAGAAGAAGAGCTATGCATCCTCTAAAAACATATGATAAAAAAGAGCAACTCAGTCTAACCTTCGTGGCTTTGAAATGCATTTTCAGAACCTGAGGTGTCCACTGGCACCTCTAAACAACCTTGATTGGCCTGTATTACGAAACATAACACTTAAATCACAACGATGCACATTTACCAAGGGAATATAAGATAAGAGACTAAAGGAAGGACCAAACAATGTAGCAGCAAAAATAACAGTAACCATCGTAAGGTTATCCCAAAAATAATAGTAACCTCGCAAGCCCATGCCTAAATACCCATTACTGGACTCAAGGAAACTTGGACAGCTATGAATATATTCCCACAAAATTAATGGTCTGAGATGGCATACCCTGGATATAGATGTAAAATCTTGCTGGTTGCTTATGCAAACTGTGTAAACAATGGACACATTTAGATCAAACGAACAAACAATTCCATAGGATGCTATCAAAATTGCAGGAATCATTTTTTTACTGGATCCTTTATATTCTGATCTCACTAGAAAAACAAGAACACTTGATTGAACAAACAAAGGTAACACTATCTTGTGTTGATGAATCCAAAACCCTAGCATCCAATGAGACAATTTCGGACAAACATCATGCGATCGACAATGCCCACACTAGTCAGTAATACTCCTCGGCACCACCTCCATCACCACCCAAGTCATCATATCCACTTGCTACCAACCATGGTGCCACCTCACAACCCCATCAACTCAGTTGCCACACATGCCATTACCTTCTTCTCAAACTCCGACCCCCTCGCCAGTCCTGTGACCCAGCACCACAAACCATGAATCCCACTGCAACCGAGAACCACCCATAGCCAATGGCACCACTGCAGCCTCACCACCCAATGTGCCCACCAGCCGCTACCATCACCTTCTTCGCCAACACCAACCCCCTTGGCAGCCACCGCCATCACCCATGGCTGACAGTACTACCACAGGCCAGCCAAGTGAACCTAGGCTCTAAGACTGAACCCATTGACCCGATGAATCAGGGAGGGAGACTCTTCACGTCGAGCGTCCAATGACAATGGCAGCGTCGAGGATCATTTTAGCATCCAATTGACTGTTGAAGCGTCTGGGTTCAAGTGGCTATCATTTGCCAAACAACATTTAACAAAACTATATAACGGTGTAATGTAATTGCATCTCGTAATCGAACTGGGCTCTTAGCATCAACAAGCACGCGTGCCCCATGTAGTATGAAACAAAAAAAAAATACTCGTTAAACTGAAAAATCGCACCAAATCCCTTATCTAAGCTTGATCACGCTTGGTTCCTATACACCTTGACACGACAGAAGCAGCTCACTACTACAGACACAGCATCTAAGACCTCAAAAACATCCAAAATCGCCGAGACGAACGAAAAACATCCCACAAAACTCAAAACGTATCCGCTCCCGATGCAATCCAAAACCCTAGCCTAAACGCAACCCCCCGCCCCGAACAACCCCGCCCACCGAACCGGATCCGACGAGCACAAAAATCCCTACGAAACATCGAATTAGGGCAAAACCGAGCGGTCAGAGGCACACGCACCCCAGGCTGCTGGTCCTCCCCGTCCTCGGGAGGCGCGGGCTCGCCCTCGAGGAAGGCGAAGAAGTCGCCGAGGGGCATGGACAGGTTGTCCTCCCCGGCGCCGGCGCCGAAGCCGTCGAGATCCACCGCCGGTTCCTCCGCCATCATCCGCCGCGGCGCGATTCGATCATGCAATTCGCCGCCTGGCAAGCGCCACGAGCGGACGAAACCCTCCCCTCGTTTTTTTTTTAAACGTCGTGGCGGCGGCTGCGGCGCGGTGGGCTGAAAAGAAGATGCCTTCCGCGTCGAAGCGGCGGTGGAAAGGAGGGGGGAGGAAGCGATCGAGGGGAAATTTTCCTTCCCGGGTGGGGACTTAAAAGGCGAAGAGACGGCGTGGGGCGGGTGGGGTTTGGGAATGGCCGAACAGGAACCGGAATCGGGTGGAGTCGGGCTCGGCGTAATTTCGTGGTGGGGATTGGCACGTCCACATGGGCAGCGGACGCGGTGGAGCCGCGGTCGCGGTCGCGGCCTCGCGGGTCGGTCGGCTCGTTCTGAATGGAATCTGGACTCGGGGAGGGGATGACCGGCTCGGGTTTGGGATTTTCCGAGGGTGAGGGCACAAGGGGCCGTCCAACTTCGGAGTCGTGGATCGGGCCTGTGTGCCACACAGACCCGTGCGGTGCGTCGGGTAGGCAGCCTTTTTGCAGGGGAATACCTGAAAGATGTGGATTTCGCACCTGTTGTTGGTTGAGAAATAGTACTGTGTTAGCACGTTGTTTCTCCGGTGCCGCCGATGATAGTGGAGACTAGCCACTGATCATGGGACTAGTATGGTATATATACAAGGATTACAGGTATTCGACGCCTAGGTTCCGACACACTAACCCCTCTGTTTCACAATATTTGTGTAACTACCCTATATTCACAGACTAAGGAGGCTCAAGATCGGAAGCTAGCATATGGCCAGATGGCAAGGTATGCGGGTGTTCACCTAGCAAATTAGCGTCCAAGTCCTAGACTTGGTGTTTGCGTCCACCGATTTTAGATGTGCACACATACATGTACGATCAGTAAAGCACATGCCTGCAGTTGTGGAGTGTTGGGTGCCTCCGATAAACTAGCCTCGCGGTAGCGGCACGCCGCGCCACCGTACCGTCGTACCAAAATAAAAGAGCGATAATTCACGAGGAGTTTTAAAAAGCGGGGCAAAACGCATTTTCGAAAAAGCGGAGGGCTTTTCGGAAAACCGAGGACTGTCACGTAAAAACGGGGACCGTCGTAATTTCAGCGGGGCCATCCTGCAAAACGGAGGGGCCAAAAAAATTTTTTAGGGGCCTTTTCGCGAGAACCAAGGACCTGTACGTAATTTCAAAAAAAACATAGGGTTTTTTTTTGCAAAACTGCTCCCCAGACCGTACTAATATTCCAAATCCACGCGGCGGGCGGAGGGCTCTCGCGGGGTGACGTACGCTCCCTCCGCGCGCGCTTCCTGCGGGGCGTAATAGGGGGTGATTGCGTTGGAATAATAGAAGAGGCAGTTCGGTGCCTCACTTGAAGGTGCCCCCAATCAATCCGTACAAAAGTACTTATTTGGCAACGGCTGTGGTTTATGGTTTTTGGTTAAAAATTTTAAATTTTGGCTATTTACGGTATAGATTACCGAGAGATAGATACTCACTTATGATTTTAGCTGGTACAGATGTTGAGCTTTTAACATGTAGATTGTTTAAGTTGTAGACCCCGTCTTGAGAAAATACATCGTTTGAAAGTTATGTACTGTAGCAAAAGCTAAAAGTCGCTGGCTTCGGAGGAAAAGAACAGGCTCAAATAGTGTTTGCATACGGGATTTGCTACAAGGCTTATAAGGTACCATAGCCGTTCATTACATGTAATCCGATGACGCACAATTAAACATACCTAATGAAAGATACTTAAATTGTGGGGCCAAATATTAATTCAAAGATTGGGTGAAAGGTTAGATTGGTGATTTAAGGTCTATTCATATTGGCTTTTGCTGATGTCTTTTAGTTTTAGTTTATAAATAGTAATAGCTTGTAGAGAGTCGTATGAAGAGAAAAGCTCGCGTGCGATTTTTACCGATATAAATAAAGTTATTATAGTGTATACTACAATCGACTAGTAGACCCCGCCAAAAAGATGCTCTGTTTGAAAGCTATGTACTGTACAAAAGCATTTACTGTACAAAAGCAGCTTTTAGAAACCAATATGAATAGAACCTTAGCATCCTTATGATATTAGAAGGAGAATGATAAACCGATAAAATGACATGCCCTTCTCATCATCTTTCCCCAGTCAGCATCATAACTAGGAGAGAGCGGATCAGGCGGGCAATAAGCGTTGTGGGCAACATGGCATGGCAGGTGAGTGGTGAACTGAGGCGGGGATGTTTGGATGGTTGGACGAGGAGGTGTCAGCGGTCAGCGGTTTGTAAGTTCAAGTCTTCATTAAATTAGTTTTAATAATTAATGATAAATCTAAATGTGAGACTATCTAAATGTGAGACTAACACTTTTATTGATATCTCATTATTTAATTTCATTTAGATGGAAAGATGAAAATCCGAGTGGAGGTTTAGTCCCAGTTGTTTGATGGAAAGCTTTGGACGACATTATGAGTTGATAATCATTGTCGACAATGAGTCACCATCTTACGAAAATATGAGAAAGGAGACTAAATTCCTTGGAATGATTCAGCAAGAGAACAGAGGGTCATTTATTGCTATGAACTGGTTACCATATGCTCTTGTTAAGAGATTACAAAAAGATATAACCAGCCCTAATCTCTACAATCTTGCTACTAACTAGAAGATCTTAATTGTCTTGTCCGGTTGTTTGAATTCATGTTTCTTTGTTGTGATTCCGATTGTTGGAGTTCGATTTTCCCCTTCTCTTTTTTGTGTCTTTTTCTTGTAACCCTTAAATAGCATTGTAGGGGTTTCAGTTATCCACGTGAGAGTGCGCCTTGTTGAATCATCCCGCTTGGGCGAGGGGGTGGTTGCTGTCAGAGAGAGAGATTTGATAATAACTGATCTTCGATTATTATTAGTGAGAGAAAGTCATGAAGAAAACTACAGTGCGGTTGTTGTCAGAGACATCAGGGCAAATCGTCTTGTGGTTTGGAGTGGATAAAGTACGTGTTTTATTCATCGTATGTGAGAGAATCACCTAGAGGCGGGCCCTTATGCCAGTTCATAGAATCTTCGAGCGGTCTGCTGGTCGAGTAAAATATACAATGGACCTCCGACCAGGGTACTCGAGCAATTGCTTTTGGAAGCTTAGGACCACATGGGTCTTAAGGTCTTAATTAAGTATTAAATTCATATTTAATGTATTATTTAATCCTCATCAGTCATCAAGTCAAGGTTCAGGATGAAGGGTATCATCATGTGTTGATGGGCATCGAGGCAACATCCTGAAGTAAAGAATATCATCATGGTTGATGTTCATCTAGACAAAAATCCATACTTGGAGAGAAGATTATAATCATCAAGTAAAACTCTAAGTGGATGTGCAAGTCAAAGGTATAACTAGCATAGGCTAAGGATATGTTATTAGTCTTGTACCGGTCTCAGCGTTTGATTGGAAGACTGGATTACTAGTATAGATTGTTGTATTATTAAGAGGGATCTTATCTAATAACTTAAGTCTTATCATGTGTTGATAGCTCAATCCTACTTACTCTAGCTCTCTATGGCATGATGTTATTATTTGCGAATATATTTTGCAAATAATTGAGGCTAATGCATTAATCTTTGTAGCATGTGACTATAGTTTACCAATGTGTTTGCAAATGATTGAAGTCCATGCACATACTCCTTGTGTTATGATACTAAGTTTGCAAATATGCTTTAAAAAGAATTAAAGTTCATGCATCCTTCCTTCGCATGGTCTAAGATTTGGTTTTCCTCTTGCCTTTTGACTTAGATCATGATGGTGAATCCTTCGACTTCTTGTGCTTACGAATGTGATTTATAAATAGCTGTGGCTCATGTGTTGAATCCTTGTAACATAGGACTATACATTGCAAATGTGTTTTGCAAGTGTTCGAAATCCATGTTTCCGTTCTTTGTATTATGAGACTTATATTTGCAAATGTGTTTTGCAAATAGTTGAAGCCCATATATATAATCCTTGTGTTATGATTTTAAAAGCGCGCAAATATGTTGTGCAACTTGTTAGGAACCACAGATAATCCTTGTGTGCATGATATTATAGTTTGCAAATGTGTTTTCTAAAATCTATTGAAGTATATGCACTTCTTAGGGAAATCAGAACTATCGTAGTGTACTCTACCGTACTACCGCTAGTCGGAACTACCGGCGTTGTAATCACAAAAATACCGCATCTGCTGGTGGTCAAAAGACCTGTGTGGTCGAGAACTATTATGGTCGAACCAATGTGATCGAAGACCTGTGTGATCGAAGATCAATGTGGTCAGGAACCAGCATGGTCGAAACTGACGTAGTCGAACCAATGAGGTCGAAGATCGATGTGGCTAATGACCTACCCGTGTGGTTGAAGATCGACGTGGTCGAAGATCAAAATGGTCAAAACCAACGTGGTCGGAATCGACGTGGTCAAGATCTGTGTGATCGAAACGGTGTAGTCGAAACTGACGTTGTCGAGATCTGTGTGATCAAAATCAGCGTGGTCGAAACTGGCGTGGTCAAACCAGTGTGGTCGGAACCGACGTGGTCGAGATCTGTGTGATCGAAACCAGCGTGGTCAAAACTAACGTGGTCGAGACCTGTGTGGTTGAAATCGATGTGGTCGAACTGACGTGATTGATACAATGTGGTCGAAGATCGACGTGGTGGTCGGAGATTTGTGTGATTGAAGATTGACGTGGTTGAAAATCTACATGGTTGATGTGGTCAAAACTGAGTGGTCGAAGCCAATGTGGTCAGAGACCAGCATAGTCGGAGACCTATATGGTCGATCCGGACAACGTGGTCGAAGGCCAACGTGGTCAGAGACCAGCGTAGTCGGAGACCTATGTGTCGAATCGGACAACGTAGTCAGAGACCTGTGTGGTTGTACTAGACAACTTGGTTGGATATCAACATGGTCGGAGACCTGAGTGGTCGAACCATCCGACGGAGTCAGGGACCAATGTAGTCGACGATCGGTACTTTGGGCCTGTTCTTTTTGGCTGCGGTTTATGGCTTTTGGCTGAAATTTTTGAATTTTGACTGTTTACGGTACAGATTACGGAAAGACCGATACTCACTTACGATTTTGGCTGGTACAGATGTTGGGCTTTTAACGTGTACTACGTTTAACTTGTAGACCCCGTCTTAAGAAAATACTCCATTTAAAAGTTACGTATTGTAGTAAAAGCCAAAAGCCGCTCGACTGCTTGCCTACCGAATAAGCCCTTTCAACCAACTCTGTGTGAGTGGTCCGATCGGCTCTGTGTGAGAGGTGTGTATTCGTTGCACATGGTGAGTATCAAGCGAGATGCTTGACTTATTACTTTTAGAGTTTACCGACTCTCAGATAGTGTTGAAGGCGTCGTGCGCGCTGATCTTCTCAAAAAAGATTATGAGAACACCTTGTAAAGTTGTGAAGGTTGGATCTCACCTACTGGAAACAGGAAAGAGTTACCACTAGTGGATTGAGGTGTTTTGGCTTAATTTGTGGAGCCAGTCTAATTTGTTTGGGCTAACCTCAACGTGGACAAGGGGAGACTGGCAAGTCTCCAATCACTACGGTAAAAAGCAACCATGTCAATTATGGTTTATTTTGTTGTGCTCAATTTACATTCAAGCAATTTATATTCATAGAATTAAATTGATTGGTTGTCTTTGTAGAATTGCAAACCTTGTCATAAGCGTTAGAATGTTGGTACACTTAGGTGAACATAATTAATTTAGGTAATATTTGTGCTAAACTAATTTAAGATAATCTTCTGCATCTTATAATTGGTTTTGCTAAATAGAAATTGGTAATTTATTTAGAAGAATTTTTAGACCGCCTATTCACCCCCGTCTAGTCGGCCTCCTCGATCTAATAAGTGGTATCCGAGCTTGGTCTCTCATTTATTAGGCTTCACCGTCTAGAGAGTAAAATGATGGCGACTAGAGGTATAGTGCACCTAGATAAAGCACCTCTCTTTGATTGCATCAATTATGATAATTGGAAAATCCGCATGATTTGTTATTTTAAGGCCATGAGCTTGAAAATATGGCGGATTGTAGATGTGGGATTTTCTCCTTCATTGGATCCTCTTGCTCTAACAATTGAGGAAGAGAAATACTCACATGTCGACACTCAAGCAACTAACGCTCTATTTAGTATTTTGAGTATAAAGGTGTTCAATAAAGTACACAATCTCGAGGGTGCTCATGAAATATAGAAGAAAATGCAAGACAATTATGAAATATCCACCTCATCCGATGAAAATGCATACAAGAGTGGATGTCGAGAGAAGAATGCTCAACTTCTAGCTCCGATAATGAATAATTCACAATTCCCTCCACACCAACTCGATGCTTTATGGCTAAAGATAACAAGAAGGTAAATAATGATAATGAGAATGTTGGTGTGAGTATATATATATATCCCCTTGTGACCGGTTGTAGCAAATAATGCAGCATCCTTTGACACTCGTTTGAGCTAGTGTGAGATGCTCCTCTCAATTATACATGTGTTGCACCTTGTGAGAAAGGAGGAAATCTCTAGATTGCATATGTTGCATCTAGGGGTGGGTTATGTAGCCACTTGAGCGGTGTGCATTCGTTGCACGTGGTGAGAGTCAAGCGATGGCCTTGACTTATTACTCTGAGAGCTTGCCGACTTCCAGACGGCGTTGTTAACGTCGTGTGCGGTGATCTTTTCAAAGAAGCTTGTGAGAAGATACAGCAAAGTTGTGAAGGTTGGAGCTCACCTACTCAGTGCGAAAAAGAGCTACCCCTAATGGATTGAAGTGTTTTGGCTTAATTTGTGGAGCCGGTTCAATTCGTTTGGGCTAACTTCAACGTGAACTAGGGGAGACCGGTAAGTCTCCGATCACCATGGTAAAAAGCAACCGTGTTAATGGTGATTTGTTTTCTTGTGCTCAATTTACATTTATAGAATTAAATCAATTGCTTGTCTTCCTATAATTGCAAACCTTATCATAAGCCTTAGAGTGTTGGTATACTTAGGTGAACATAATTAATTTAGGTAATATTTGTGCTAAACCAATTTGAGTTAAGCTTCCGCATCTTATACTTAGTTTAGCCAAATTGAAATTGGTAATTTAATTAGAAGAATTTTTGGACTGTCTATTCGTCCCCGTTCTAGTCAGTCTCCTCGATCTAACAACTCCTCCCCAACACCGACCCCCCTCCCCGCCGCCATGACGGTGCCGACCTCCACCCCGTTGCTCGATGACTGCCTTTGCCTCCTCTGCAGGGAGCGTGATGAGCAGAAGCTGGCGGGCCTCTTCATCGCCGCCAATGTCTACCACGCCGATGACGTCGCCATCGTCGCCGATGTCTACCACGCGGTCGGACCCCGCTTCCTCCTCCGTCTCTAAACACTGGTAAGCGCTAGGTAAAACCGTGCCTAGGGTGGTTCGCCCATGGGAGTGGCCCTGGGCTTCGGGTTTGCAATTAGTCGTGCCTATTCATTAGTGGGTTTTGTCTTTTTGCGCGCAGGGTTGGGGAAGCAGACGGCGGGAAGGAGGAGCAGCGGGAGGCGTACCTTCCGCTTACCGGGCTCGCGCGTGTCCCAGAGGTTGCGGCCCACGAGGGGGTCGTTTCCAGCGTGCCCCTAATTGCCGAGGTTGTCTCCAAATCGAAAGAATTTCGCTCTCTGTTACGTTCCGATACTCATGTAAGATAATTAACACTGATGCAATTGAAGTGGTACACCGTACACGTTGAAACATTTTGTAGCTTTGTAGTGCTCGCCAATTGAGTAAACCTATGCAATCCTGTCAGAATCTGTAATGAGATTGGGCCAACTGTTTAACTTTACTAACTATTTGGATGCTTGCTTTGCAAAAAACATGTTTGCTTATGACTGTAGCCAAATCATGTGTAGGTCTGATCTGACAATTACTGAAGAATGTTTTGAACTCGTGTCACTCATTGCAATGGCCTCTGAAGATGGGGCTGATCCTGGAGTAATGGACGTGCTCTTCCTTCAAATGTTAGGCTTTCCAGATGGTATTGACTTTTTGTTGCCAATTTGTTTTCTTAATAATTTCATCTATATTATTCTTTTCATCAGTTCTTCCTTCATCCTACTGAGGAATGTTAGCAGTGATATTTGTAGATGACAGACCTTAGCTCCTATATTTTAAATTTGTGTACGGGATGGTTGATGGGTGCTTTTGATACTCAACTTTGAATAGTGGGCTTGAAAGTTCAACCTAGTTGAACAATTTGCATGGTATACTGAATCAGTGTTCTACTTAGCAGTCACACTGTTGGTACATGAACTTGCAAAAAAGAATTAATTGTTAATATTTGCTGAAGTTGAATGGTGGATGTCGTTAGGTATTAGTGTTCACTAACATATTATATGTTCTTGAGTTAGATTGAATGCTTATGCAGTGGCTTAATTATTTTGTTTATAGGCTCAAAGTGCCTAGAGCTTGCCACTCATCAAATGCAGTTACTTGTTCACAAACTCAGAGTAGACAACATGAGTGTGGAGAAATTGCAAAAAGATTTTTATGTGCAAATAATATGCCATTGAAGCGTCACAGATGCCATCAAGACAGCCCCATGCATCAGCTCAGCCAATTCCGTGACCAAACGGCTGAAACGACCCTCCGTACAAACGGAGACAAGTCCAGAAAACCCAAAAGTAAAATGCAACGTGTTGAACTAAAGTGACATAATATAATAAATTTAGAGATGTATAATGCAATTTTCTCTTTTTTTTAAGAGAGATACCTCAGGTACCTTCCGAGTACTTGTCCAATTCTGCTTCCGCTTCCACTAGCGCAGCCGAGGCAACATTTGCTTTTCCAATTCCCGTACGGCATGTGCATGGTCTCTGGTAATTCACGCACTGTCAGGGGGGCTGCGCGGAAGAAGGGAAAGGAATTCTCGTTCCCTCCGTCTGCCGGCGCAGAAGACCAGTGCGGTCTGAGGCTGCCGATTCTAATTCGAGTGGGGGCAGTTGGGGGAGTCTCGGATTTTGGTGGAAAGTCGTTGCTTTTGATTTCTCGCGGATTCTGCGTCACCGCGCGCGTCGGCAAAGTACCACGGGAATTATTGGGAGCACCCCGCGCGGCAGCGAAAGTCCAGACACACGATGTTCACACTTCGCACCGTCGTATAGACATAGAATTTGTTCTTTTTCTACGGCTTATGGCTTAGAAATATATTTTTATTTAAAAATTAATTACTGTAAAAAAAATCAAAAAGTAGATTGTAGAAACTAAAAAGAACAAAAACGTACTTTCCTCTCAAGAAAATATAGGCGTACTTCTCTGAGGCTGGGACTCGGAGCAGTGATCACTCCACGGCTAGGGAGACAGTGCAGCGACATGACGCGGTGAAGCAGAAGCATTTACAAGGAAAATGCCTCATATATAGCCTCAAGAAAGAGGGCAAATGCCTCGTAAAGACAGGTTTTTTTTTGGCATAGTGTATTCTTTGATTTCCTGGATGATTTCATAAGGCATGGAATGTAATGGCTCAAATCCCATATTTTCAAGGATTGTTTTGAAATGCAGGAAAGTCACAAAAACAATTCAATTCCTACTTGAGCCAAACAAAATTCCGGCAATGTAAACAGGGGCTTCATGGTATGCGTAAGCTATTATCTTTTTTTTTTCCATTTGACAACTCGTAGGCTATTATCTAACGACGCTCTTCCTCGAAACAAAAAAGCTCTTTGTTTAACAGCAGCTAGAGAATTACCAACGCAATTGCGTGGCTAAATATTAAGAAATTATTTTTGTTATACAACTCTAATCCCTATGATTGAAAATACAATTATATTTGTTATACCACTATAATATCTCTATTACTAATATGCATTGTTATAATTTAATCCTACCAAAATAAGTGTGGTCGACCATTATCTTTTTTTTTCTCGATTAATAAGATATTTTTTAAGAATTTTTTTAGAATTATTATGAGATTTTCTTACTCAAAACGAATGAGGTACCTTAAATCTTACCGATTGTTTGTATTTATATAGATGCTTTTCTCGGCTATTATTTTTTCTTAAACTCCAATTTTGTTTCTTTCTAAACCTGAAAGGAACATATTTCTACAAGTTTACGGCCCTTTTTCTTTTTGGATTTTTTATGGCTTTTGGACTCGGTTTATCCGAAAGTAAACGGGTCTGCTTCTCAAACGGCTTCTCGAACTCAAAACCGTATGCGTTATCCATGCTATTGTCTCTATCATCCGTCGCCGTCTCAAAAAGCACAGACAAAAAACCACTAGCAACAACCCAAAAGAACATTGCTCCCTTATTTTTGGTTTATGAGCTTTCTACAGTAACTAACTTTCAAACATAATATTTTTTAAGGTAGAGTCTACAAATCAATTGTAGTAGATACTATCCCGACTTCATCTATATCAGCTAAAATTACACACGAGTATATCTCTCTATACTCAGTCGAGCAAACAACCTGAATTTAAAATTTCAAGTCAAAACCATAAGCACAACTAACAGAACCCCACTCTATAGCCTATGGTGGTGATCATTTTGGCTTATTTTTGGTGGCTTATGGCTGAAAAACACTGTAGTTGGTGAAAAACATCAGAATGACAGACAGAGGCTTATTTAACATAATTAAATTTTAAAAAAAATTAAAAAATATAAAAAATATGTTAGCCCATCACAAACAACGCAAACGAATACGGCAAAAAAAAGAACCAGTAAAAAAGCTCAAAAAAATCAAAAGTTCAGAAAAAGACGAAATTATAAATAGTAAAAAATAAATCAAAAATCAGAAACTTAAGCCGAAACGAGCAGGACCTATATGCCTCGCAACGCATCCGGTTGTACTTTGTACCCGTTTCCTGGAAATCCCTTTCCTTCGAGGCTCGGGTGTTGACCTGCCCTGAGCAAAATCCTTTTCCCTCGGGAAGAGGGCCGATGGGAAACCGACACAAATGCTTCTTTAGGCGCCACCAACAGTGTAGAGAACAGACAACGTCGCCGTCGAAGCGCGCAAGGGACGCGGCCGGACCGAAACTGTCCCCTAACTCCGCGATGAGTTCGAGGTGCTTAGCCCGTAAAGATGCAGAAAGTCGCGTCATCCACAGCCACGCACACACGGACACATACACACCGGGGAAAAACACCAGCGTTTCAATCGGTATCTAGAAAGATATAGTAGTAAGTTCTATAGTCAACCATCTTCCACGCGCTCAGTGTGGAGTCCTCGATAGATATTATTAAGTCAATCATCTTCCATCTGCACTCGTCTCGCTGGCCAGCAGATCGTGTGCTTAGACAGATCGACGTACGAGAGGACGGGAGAACCGTGTCGGGTTTCCCCGGAAATACCGTCCCCGTTTCACAAATCTTGCGCGAGCAAAACATAGGGCGTAGCGTATCCGATTGAACTTTTGGGTGGAGTTTTGCGTACCTTGGTGATGTCTCCAATGAACTTGCGGTCCTTGTTTTCTGTAGAACTGATTTGGACGTCTCTATTTACTGCTCGATGTCAACTGAGCATACGAGAGCAAGCGGATTCATTTGGTTGGGCCATGGTGTAAGTTGGTGAGCAAAAAGCCCAGTACGTTCTAAAAAAATCTTAAGCCCAGTCTAGTACAATAAAAATGGCCCAAATACACAGCCGAGTCTAAGCCTGACATGAGGACAGCGATGATCAACGTGTACTGCAACGTCCTAGTCTCCAACACTTGTCATGAACAGACGACGAGTAGACGCACGTCAGCGGCCGCCCCGGGCATGGATTTCACCGTATTTTATCGCACCCGACTTGCCATTAGTCTATGTTGTATACAAAATATACAACTACCAACTGCCTTAATGGTTCATGCGTGATTCATGAGGGCTAACGAGAGTAGCAGACAAAAGGTCTTCAATTTCAAGTTTTCAAATATTGACAGTTTGACACTGAACAAAAGGTCTTGAATTCAATGTAGCTACCAAACAAAAGTTCTTGCTGTCAGCATTGTGTTAATGAACATCTGCCACACAGAAATTTGTGGAAAAAATGATCAACAAATCAGGAAAATGTCGAGTGCCACCGTGAATCTTACAAAGCTGAATACAATATTGCAGAGCAATTTCAAACGGTTATCTGATTGCTTGATGCTTCTTATAGGAATGTTTATCTGATTGATACATATGTAATGTGAAGAAGTAATCTAGCAACTGCATTCACATGTATGCACATGCACTGTATGCAAGTGTAATTGACTAGTCATAACAAAAGCAGGTTCTACATGAAACACTTGAGCTGAAGAAAGTTTTTAAAAATAATCAATGGTAAATACAATCAGTTTAGCATAAATGACCACAAACACCAAAATCAAGTTAGTCATGCACGTATCCAAACTCTGGTTTGTATTCAATAGGAACATATTAAAAAATATGACAGTACAAAATCACGAAGATTCCTTTGCAATAAATCTAATGGACGTTTTAACCAAGGTAAATACCACATGATCCTTGCTACTGCCCTGGTTGGTAGCCACCACCACCTTAGAAAATGGTACAGATTCAACATTGTCATAATCATTTTCTTCCTGCAAAAGAAAATGCTAATTGAGTTAGACTAAATATTAATAAAGAGGATATGAAAGAGGACTTCCTTCAAAAAAGATATGAAAGAGGATTGTTGTTATTGTGGGAAAATATACCACAAACATTGGAGGTGTCATATCATTTTAAGAACCTCGTATCCAGCTAGAATCACATACTAGTGCCTCAACCATAGCTAGGTGCAGAGCAAATCGCATCGGTCTTACACCCAAGAAGTCCATAGCACTACCGCGAAGCGAATCGCTTCTGGCGAAGAACCATGCGGCCGTGTCGTTGCGTGTACTGGATCGGCGTAATCAGCATGCGTGTACTTGCCCTGCTCAAAAGGTCTTATTTTGAGTGGCTTTTGGTCGAAAATCACTGTAGCTTGCTGAATAAACATTGTAGCTGATGGTGGCTTATTTGGCGTAATTAAATTAAAAATAGAAAAAAACAGGTTACCCCATCACGTATAGTACAAACGAATACGGAAAAAAATAGAACCGACAAAAAACTCAAAATAACCAAAAAACCAAAAAAACGAAATTATTAAATAGTAAACAATAAATCAGAAACAAAAAACCGAAGTCGAAACGCCCTTCACGGCCACTGCAGCCTGCAGCGTGGTGACCACGGTACCCCGCAGCAATGCCAAACCACTGGTGCATCTATGCGAGGATGGGTCGCAAATCTATACCCGTGTAGAATTTATTATATCGCAATTCTATAAGTCGTATAGTAGTCCGAATGTTGTAGTGCCTTTTATTGTACCATCTTTTTTATGTAATGCATAACTATTTATCTATCACTATTATTCATCGGCCGCTTCTATCAGTCACTGCTATTTATCAACCGTAGCTAAAGTCATCAAAAAAGCTAATCTAAATAGACCCTATGTGCTTTGCAAGAGCATCTTGTGCGTGCTCACTGCTCTTCGACGGTTGGACTGAAGCCGGAAATGCTGGGGGGAAGAGTGATGCGTTCGGCCCTGGCCATAATCAATTCAGCTTAATACGGCCCAAAAAGAGTTGGTTGGCGGTTAACCATCCCAACACAGTTTCTACTCTGGTTTCGTTTTCTGCGATAATTTCGCTGGCCTGGTCCAATCCAAGTCTGGTCCATGAACATTCACGAGCCGTGTTCGGCCCATGAACTGCTTTGTTTTGCTTTGTAGGATGAAAACGAAAACATGCTTGAGTGTGAAACAAGATACAACAAGTGTATATTCGGCTGGGTTCGTTGCAGATCTGATACTGCTGAATCCGCTGGCGAGATGACCAGGAGTAAGACATGGCGATTAGTAAAAACTAAAACAGCTCTACGAAATACAGTAAGCACCACAAAAGCCGAAGAACATCCAGGCTCCGTCCAATTCCCAATCAGACGAGTAGACGACCCCTCCTGAGTCCTGACCCAAAAGTCAAAACGCTACTAGCATTTCACCGGAAGATGACAGCAGCATTACACCACACCACCTTCTAATTTACTACACGCAGCTTAATCAGCCCATACTAACACCTGAGCCGGATTAGCCAAGACTTCCAAAGGAAAATAGCGGGAGATCAGATCAGATCAGCACAGCACAGCACAGCATCACTAGAGAAAGATGAAGCATTCCAAGGACACAAGCGGGTTCTCCAACGACTCCTTCCCGTCGCCGTCGCCATGGCCATCACCACCGGCGCTGGCCTCCGCAACGGTGAGCTCGCCTCCCACGGTGGCCGCGTCCTCTTCCGGTTGCGGCGGCGGGGAGAGCGGAGGAGGTGCTTCCTGCACCCGCCGCGGAGACGGCCTCACCGGGACAGGCGGCTTCTGCTGCAGGGACGCGACTGGACTCGCGGCGCGGCGCTGCTCCGGCGTCCGTTTCGCCGCCGGCGACGGCGACCTCCGCACGGAGCGATCCGTGGTTCGCGCCGCGGCGGAGGGACGGAGAAGCCCGGCCGCTGCGGGAGCGGACGCCGTAGGCGGTGACGGCGCGGTCGCGCCGGGCTAGCCCCAGCTCGCCGGAGACCGGGCGCTTCCTGGCCGGCTTCCCCGGCGACCGCTCAGGCCCCACCGCCGAGGTCGCGACCGACGACTCGGACGCCGCCTCGGACCTGTCGTCCGTCGCGAGAGACACGCAGCTACCAAGATCGCTCACGGCGGCCTCAGCTGCACTAGTAGCCTTCGCTTTCTCCACTTCTTGCTCCTCCACGGCCACGACATTGGCGACGGGCTTGGTTTCGGCCCTCACCTTAGTGTTCGGTGTCTCTGAGAGCACCTCCTTGACCTTCTCCTCCTCCGGCGACGGCGGGGGCGGCGGGTCGCGGTCCTCCGGCTTGCAGCGGCGCGCGAAGACAGCAGCACCGGCTGGGTGCTTCCTGCGCTTCTTGCTGAAGCAGCAGCCCATGTCTCCAGCTGCCGCCGGCGCACTAACTAGGCGGCCATCTCCGGCGATCGAGATGACCAGTGTGAGGGGTAGTGCTGGTAGTTGGGCCGGGAGGACGTGTCTGCGAGGTGCTTCGACTTTGGCGAGGAGGTAATGGGGATTGGAGAGTGGGGTGATGCAGCGGGGAAGCGGCAGTTGCTTTTAGTGTTTCTATATTTTTTCTTAAAACACGATAAATAATAAATAAATGTTACTTTACTTTTTTATATATTTTGATATTAGTGTTACTTGTTGGCTTTACACACTGGTAATCGGTACAGTACTTGAATGATGACAGCGTGCGCTTTCTATTCACGGAGACGGGAACTGTAAGTACACCAACTGCTGTTTGTGAAGCGGGAATTCTTTTTCACCGCACATGGGTATTTTTGCAAAATTCTTTTTTGAACGGTATGTTTTAAACGGGACCCTTAGTCTGAAATGGATACTATTTTTTCTCAATTCAAATAAAACAGATAGAGGCAGAGTTCATGAGATACATTTGAACTAGCCAGATGGGCAGCACAATTTTGCGCAGCTTGATTTGTTAAAATTTATTCTGTACTAGAGACAATTTAGGTGATGTATACTAATTATATATTTTTTGTAGCGTTTTGGAATCATTATATATTGCTGCTAATGAATTTTTGGTGCTTTAAGAGACATTAGAAATGCCAAGACAATTGCGAAGATAAATACGTCTTTTTAAAAAACAAAAACATCTTAAGAAAACATAATTTGAGGATAACCTTGGATTAAAAAAACAATGAGCATCATACCTTGTGATAGCATCAGAAACTCGGTAGTGAATATGTTCCTAGGGAAAAACAGTGACTCAATTTTGTCAAGAAAGGTTAAAACTTATCGCTTTTCTAGTTCTCTACATCTTTCATGTATCTCTCTTTCATGTTTTAGTCCTGACTTTTCTCGACCCTTGAGTTAGCAAAAAATGGCAAAATCAACATGGTGTAGACGGCAGGTCGTAGTGAGAGAAGCATAAGGGCAATGAGGGCGACAACATCTAGCTGCGGTCGCCATTAGTTTCTTTTATGCTTTTATCAAATTGTAGATAGAATTCGCCTTGCATTCGGTCTGTTGTATGCACAAGCATCAAGAAAATAATTAATCTTCCTATAATCTATTGGTCACCTCGCAGACTTGGCTACCTCAGTTTTATATGAATTTACATATTTTTGGATTTTATGTGATACCGAGTTTTTTTCAATCTTAGGTTGGAATTCGTATAAAAATACACCTGGTAATTTTCATTTCTTTTTTATTCTTAATTTCATTTGAATTTGCATATTTTAGATTTTATATGATATGTAGTTTTTTAGTTCTAGGTTGGAATTTGTATACGAAAACAACTAGTAATTTTCATTTCATTTTTATTCTTAAATTTACATATTTAGTGATTTTAATATGGAATTCATATAAAAATCAAATAACTAGTTTTCCTTTGCATATTATTGCATTGTACATGATATGGAGTTTTTCTAATATAGTTTCAGGTTGGAATGGTATACAAATCCAACTATTAATTTCCATTTAATTTTTGTTCTAAATTTTAGTTTTACTTCTTAGTTTATATGGAAATCAAATTGCTAATTTTATTTTACTTTTTATTTTAAATTTCAATTATTTTTATTGTACTTGGCATGGACTATTTCTTTTAATCTAAATCATATTGCTAATTATATTTTTTTATTTTAGTTTTATGTTAGAATTTGTATACAAATCCAACTATTTTTTATTTCAAATTTTAATTTGAAATTTGTATGAAAGTTAAATTGCTAATTCCATTTATTTTTATTCTGAATTTATTGTACTTGGTGTTGACTTTTTCTTTTAATCTAAACCATTATAATCTAGACCTACAATATGAACATCTAGATCTTTTCTCTTTTTCTTCGATTAATATGGGAATTTCTAGCCCTTCGGAGTGAACACAGTGGATTCTTTTTTCTCTGTTTTAATAATATAATAGATTTATTAGTGGAATCTCCATTTCTACATGTCATTTGCGATTGATAGTATTTGCAGATGTATTTTGGTGTAAAATCTGAAATGGAGTACCCGTACATTGGTACCAGTGTACCACTCAAGAACACATAAAAAACTACTGTAGTATGAGTCAACGAACTTGTACCACCATGCACGACGATACTCTTTTTACCTGTGTAGGGCATGTTTGGTAGAGCTGTAGATTCTAATTTTTCAGCTTTTGCTCATGTTTCTTCAAGAACTCACACCTTTGAGAATCTAGAGCTAGTCGAGGAAAGAATTTGACTGGAGATTGACTCCAAAAACCCTGAAAGAGAGGACTGGAGAAAAAAAAGACCAAGCCACCCCTAGTTTTATCACTTAAAAAATATTACTCCTTTATATTTATGCACAAATTTGTGAAACTTCTCTACAAATTTCTTAGAATTGGGAATATTTGAATGTGATGCATACAAATATAAATCATGTACAAGAAGAAATTAACACACCTGGTATAAATCATTCTATCATATACAGATGTGGGAGAACATTTTGAAATTATTAGAAAACTACCACATACATGTTCATCTAATAACATAATTATTGGGTCAGATCTACAAATTACAAATAAAGTTACGGAGACCAAGGGGAGGGCATCCGGCAAGCTCTAACCTTATGGCCGCTGATGAGGTCATCAATGTTCGTCGATGTTCGAGTGTGAGGTCGTGGAGGAAGCAGGACAGACAGCGGCGGCGAGATCTAGGGCTGGCGACGTGGACTAGATTTGGGGCGGCGGCGAGGGTCGTGAGGTAATCATGGGACGTCGGCGAGAGTACCCCAGTCGACGGTGGCTAGGGTTTGAGGGACCAGCAACAGCGAGGAAACTCTAAGCTAGCGGCGTGGGCCTCTCGACCAGTGATGAATGGATCCTGACGCGGCGGCACTATTGCCCACCTATCTCCGTGCGAGCGAGAACGGGGCGAGAGGGATGGAGCGAGTGGAGCGAGAGAAATGACGAAGAGGTGAGGACAAATGAGCCGTTTTGGGCCTTTTTACACGATAGCATTTGGTGGGTAAATAATCCTCAACTTCAGGGGTATTTTGTAAGGGGATAGCTGATTCTTTTGGAGAGCTAACTCAAGATCGCCCCTGGTTTTTGTGTAGGGAGACCGCTCTGATTCTTCTTCGCTCCCGATTCTAAAAAACAAGGGTTTGATGTGTTTAACTGGGCTCCTACTGCTCCGGTTTAAATTTGGAGCAGGAGCACTACCAAACAGTCACTTAGCTTGGGCCTCCGGCTCACGAGCAGACTACTTCAGGTCTTGTTCAAAAGTGTTGCGACTTTTGGCTGAAATAACACTTAGCGACTATTAGCCTTTTCTAATATATTGAATTAAAGAAAAATAAAAATATCATTATATCTCTATAGATAATAATAAAAAAGAAAAAAAGCTATATTAAAACGTTAATACGTTTCAAAAGTTTTTGCCAACTGAAGCTAGAACCAGACAATAGGATGTGATGGGACTGCCCCTATTCATAGGAAGCTACTCCCTCCCGATACTCTGCCCAAGTAGGGTCACGTGTGTGGCGCAGTGTGGTGGGCCCCTGATCTAGGAGCCTTGGCTCTTCGCCACGCTACCAGTCGTTCCCTGCACCAGGCTACCACTCTACAGCCGCTGCTTCTGCAAAAATCGGATGGCGCAACACGCCCGGGTCTCCTGTTGCAGCAGCAGCGCGACGCAGGCTGGAGGCTTGCAGCTATGCTACTGTTTTGAATGTGTCGTGCAAACGTGCAATGCGTACAACGAAAATGGAAGCCTGGACTGCACGTCTGCAACACAGAGCGGCTCGTTTCGCAGAGTTAATGGGCAGCGTTCGTGCCGTCGTACATTTACCCGAGAACTCCCGTTGATGAGCTAGAGCAGGCGGGAGAGGACGACACGCTGTGCACCGACGGGAGAAGGGGCCCGGAAGGCCGGCCTGGCCACGTGCCGTACAGTTTCCGGCCCTCGCTCACTGGTCCCGGCGAGTCCGCAACGGCTCTGAGCGAATCGCGTGCGGCAACGACTCCGGCGTCGCTGCAGCGACCGGATCGGCCGGCGTAATCGGCACGCGTGTGCTTCACGGCCACTGTAGGCTGCGGCCCGCACCCGCAGCAACGCCGATCCACTGGTGCGCCTATGTGAGAATGGGTGGAAAATCCAGTACTTCTACGCGGGGGCATTTCAAGGAATAGTTATGTCATAGTCTTATACCGTATTTATATAAATAACAGTATATAAGACGTATTGATAAAAATATCGTTTTTACTGTCGACGGACTGGGCGGCAGCGTCCATAAGGCGACGCATTGCGCTGCCACCGCCGGCAGGGGCCTGCCGCTCCCTCACTAGACGGCAGGCAGCCTGCCGCCCAGGGGGCCAGACGGCAGGCCTGCCTGCTGCCCAGAGAGGAGGCGGCAGGTAAGTTAGTCAGCCTAATTACCTGCCATAATTTTTTTTATTCAGTGTTTGCTTGAATTTTTAAATATATGAGCTCCCAAAATTATGAAAATTTATGTACAACCTCCCGACATAACGTAACTCGCATTGTAATTTTTGGGTAATTTTATCCATTGCGAATGTTGTTCAAAAATTCGTACAATTTTGATAATTTTACGAGTTTTTACACATAGCAAATGAGCTCCAAAAGTTATAAAATTTTATGTGAAGCCTCCCGATATAGTAATAGTTATTGCATAATTTTATGGGAATTTTATATGCTCTGAATTTACCACGTTTATTTATGATAATTTTATTGTAATTATCGGCCCGTTGGTGCTATTGTTTCATGTTAATTCAGTTCTCCTTTGAAGTGCGTGACCTATGTCCATCGCACATATGTTGGCTCGTTGCTGCTATCTTTTCTTTTCCACTGCTTGCTTTGCACAAATGTCACTCTGCCCATGTCGTCCTGCCTCGCGCGCTGCCTCGTCCATATTGATGTCGTTTTGTCCGTGCCGTCCACCCTATAAATATGAACATGTCGTAGTGGTCATCGGTTATCTCTGTTGCTCATCGCTCACGGAAGAAATTTTTTCGTTGTCGAAATGAACTATTCGTATGTAGTTACACGCATATAATTATGTTTGTTGTAACACTTACTGTGGATCTGATTATTGTGGTTTCAGGTAGTCACAGACATGGAACACTTGATAACATTCTATGGTGATGGTCTTTTATGGGCTGGACCCAATGGGTTGAGCCTATCAACATGCCAATACAAAGTACTCCAGACTGAGAGACTCGGCATCATGAATATTCATGAGCAACAAAGGTGTATTCGAAGAGAGTTTGCCACAGAAAGTGGCTTCCGCATATGTGGTAAGCATCATTAGCCACCTAGTTGCGACGGATGTTTTCATGCTCATGTCTCACCAATGTGGTTGGCTATCCATCGCATAGTAAGGTTCGACGAGCCAAAACAGTAAATTGCAAAGTATGTTTCCCAACAATAACGCATCTCCTGGGCATCATGAGCTTGCACGTTAAACATGCTTGGTTTTTTGGCACATAGATCCAGCATTAGTGCCAGTTCTTTTTTACTTTCGGGTTTATGGTTGTGACTGTAAGACTATGTGGAGGTCATCCTATGGTTGTGATGAGTAATTGATCTTTGGATTAGAGTTTGTGTAGTGGTTGAATTTGGTTTCTGAGGTCTGTGCAGAAGTTTGCTCTCTACGACCACTGTTATTCAATCTATGACCTCTATTCATTCAACTTGATGGTCGGCAGTGCCTTTTACGACTTAGTGGTCGGCAGAGGTCTTTTACGACTTGGTGGTTACGGAAGCTTTCACGACTTGGTGGTCACAATAGCTTTTACGACTTGGTGGTCGTAGTAGCTTTTACGACTTGGTGGTCGCAGTCGATTTTACGACTTAGTGGTCGGTGGTCGATTCTACAATTTGGTGTCGATAGTCGATTCTAGGACTTTGTGACCGGCAGTCATTCTACAACTTTGTGGTCGGTAGTCGGTGTTACTACTTGGTGGTCGACAGGTGCTCCTACGACTTGGTGGTCGTAGCTTCTACTGGTCGATAGTCGTAGGTCTATCTGTGATCGATAGTCGTAGTGCTGCCTAGTCGTAGCTTCTGCTGGTCGATAGTCGTAGCTCTGTCTGGCCATGGTCAATAGTCGTAGCTCTGCTTAGCCATGGTCAATAGTCGTAGCTATGCCTGGACGTGGTGGATGATCGTAGCTTACTTCCTGGTCATGATCGGTAGTTGTAAGCTGTGTTGTTGGTAGTCGTAAGCCATAGCGATCGATAGTCTTAGCCGATGTAAGCGGTGGTCGTAGCAATCGTTGCGGGAGTTGTAGCCTATATCCTTGATGGTTGTAGTGATCTGTATGTTCGATGGTCACAACGATCGGTCGTAAGCAGTCGGGCTTCTGCTGTATGTGAGCAATAGTCGTATCATTCTGTGTGCCTGTGCATTTGATGGTCGTAGCGTCTGCTACATGGTCGTAGCAGATTGTAGTGTGGTCGTAGGCTGCTAGAGGGATCTCGTGGGCTATGAGTATCTCATCTCTTGTGCATCCGAGTACTTGTAAGTCATTTAAGACCAGTCTTTGTGCTGAGTTAGTTCACGGAATTACTAGTGTTATGATCATGGTTGACTAGGGTGTTTCTTACTTTATACACATGAGGATATTGCTTGGTTCTAGGATCAGAATTAGTAATTTGGGTGCATACATTTTGTTTTGTGCAAATTGATAATCTTTATGTATCGTGCGGTACTATGTGATGGTTTGCTTATTTTGTGTTGGTTGCAGGACTTCGGAGCTAAGTCATGGTGAGGCGTAGGAGGACTGGGACTAGGCACGGGGAGATGTTGAGATCCAAAACGGCCAGGGAAGACGCTGAAGATGATCGAGGCTGATGAGGTGGTTGCAAACTGGGATGACGAGGAACCGGAGGAGGAGCTACTGAAGATAGACATGACGGACAACGGCGAGGTGGACCGGAACTAGACTTAGGGAGGAGTCAATGTTTATACGGTCAAGGATGTTGGGTGCCATCATCCATGAGGAAAAGGATGTGGTGTGCAAAGTGACTTTGGTCGTTTGTAAGCGATGGCGGTTCGGTGGGATCCGGACGCGTGAGAGGCTTGACGACAAGTCATTAGGGCCACATGTAAGCTGCTCTGAGAAGCATACGTGTGTAAAACCCGGTATTACGTGGGGTTAACGGGTTATCCCCTGTTTAGACTAATGGTAGGATCTATTAGATCTAGGGTTCGTTTGTGAGACTATAAAATGGGGAGAGGAGGTAAGAGTTATGGTTGAGCAGGTCGGCTGAGCCTTGGTGGCTGGCGCCTCTCCCTCCTATGAAAGTTTTGGCCGATATAAATAAAATCGCTAGATGTATATTACAATCAACTTGTAGAACTTATTAAAAAAATACTTTAATTAAAAACTAGTTATGTAAAAAAAACTACAAAACAGTTTTTAAAAGCCGAAAAGCATTGCGAAGCGGCTTTGGATCGAGCTGTAACAGTCCCGCCAAAAGCCGGGAGTTTTTTTAAGACGGAAGTAGTTAGGCTTAGGCACCCCTATTACGAACCGGTCCAATCACAATCATTGTCATCTGTGCTGAATCCCGTGTCACTCATTCGTCGGCCCCGGAATCCGGCATCCATCGGCGTCACATGCCCGTGGTGGAAGCCCACTCCCCCGCGCTCTGGGTCCCCGCCTACGCACGCGACAACAACACGGCATGTGCCTCGCCAGTCGATAGGCGCGCCCGGCCACGTCCCACGGCGACCGTGAAGCTTCGCCGCAACGTCGCAGCTCGCACGCGTTTCTACAGGGCCACCAAGTACCACCGCCTCGTGAGCCGCGGCCGAGCGTGTCGCGCGCTCGCTTGCTCCCGGACCCGGCGCGCGTCGTTCTCGCGCGGCTCCTCCGGTTCGTTTGCGGGCGCGGAACGGGGAGGAGGGGATGGGAGATTGGAAAGTGGTTTCTGCCGGCTTTCTGCCCGCGAGCGACCTCTCACCAGATTTGCGGCTTCTCTTACCAAACATGCCGAACAATCAATTTGTGCTCGTTGTATGTCCATGGCGGCGGCTGGTAGGCCAAGCAGAAGTTAGGTGTTGCCCTGTCTTGTGCACCTGTGATGACATGGCCCCAGCTCATGCCTTCTCTTTAGTAGTAGAGTCCAGTAGCACAATTTTTATGGGGGTTCGGAGGATTAAGTGCGTATCAAATGCCCCGTTGATGTTTCCTCCTCACTAAGAGGATGAAGTGCGTATCAAATTCCCTGTTGAGTCAGAAACCACTTATAGGGCTTGTTTGGCAACTGCTACGGCTTATAGTTTTTGGTTGAAATTTTTGAATTTTGGCTGTTTACGGTACAGATTACGAAGAGAGATATTTACTTGCGATTTTGGATGGTACATATGTTGGGCTTTTAATATAATACCGCTGAATTGCAAAAGAAAGGGTAGTTTTTGCCGTCAAACCCATCGGCTTTTAGAATGCCGAATAAGTAACGCTCGCAGAGGTTCCCAGACCATCCAGAGACGGTCGGCACCGTCTAGAAAGCGACTAAAAGTAGCGCTCTCAGAGGTTCCCAGGCCAGTCCGGGCGGTCGGCAAGACTCGCGTTGTGGGTTTTCTTCATTCGGCGAGGATTCTATTCTTACATTCCGATTAACCCGCCACGGTGAAGAGCACCAAATAGTGTAGGGCTCTTGTTGGACCAAAAGCCCTCGGGGCCATAGTCGACCAAGGCAAAAGGGAGGGTAGAAGCGGCATTTTGCATAGAGTGTGATAGCCATGAGTAGATAAGACATCACACGACCCTTTTGCCGGCTCCACTGCGCCACGGTAGAAAGCCTCATCATTTCATCTCCCCAGCCGAAAGCAACCAGAGGCATAAGCCTCAGTCCAAAGCCATCAAACAGCTCCTCCTTCCCCCATTCTAGCGAGTCACCAAAGACCACCACAGAGTAGGAGAAGAAGGGGCAGAGAGAAGCTTGAAGAGAAGAGCTCGGAAGGTGGGCGTGAAGGCAGCCGCCGACGCCATCCGGGACGTCGACGGCCACCAAGTCCACGCCAAGCCAACCACGACCAGCAGAGAGGGGGGCCAACCGAATCCATAACACGTAGTCCTCTTCACCGTCCACAAACCTTGCCTTCCTCAACTCGGTAAGGCGACACCAAGAAGCCTTACCCTCATCCTTGCTTGGCCCACAAAGACAACACGATAGCATGCAAAAAGGTAGTGAAGTACACATCGAGTAGTGAAGCAAACCGACGAATGGTAGATTGGGGCCCTCGGGAGGCGGATCTTTGGCTCCCGTGGGCGCCGCAAGCCGTGGCCGGGAGCCGTGGGGCGTGGGGCGCAGCGACCGAGGCGTGGAGGTGCATCTCGGGAGCCGAGGGCGGCGGCCCCGTCTTAAGCCGATCGCGCGGCGCCGCCCACCCACCGTCTTGTAGTGAGGCACGGATCCGGCTGGGCCGTAGGATCCGAGGCGAGGAAGTAGGCGGCAGGAGGCCGGCCGTGCGAGCCCGGGGCCGTGAGCAAGGCTCACCCGCCGTCGTCGCCACCCGGAAGCCTTTGGATGCGGTCAGCGGAGAGAGAAGGTAGGAGAGGAGGAAGGCGGGGAGGCGGAGGAGGCCACGCCGGACGCCGAGCCGGCCGGCCGTCTTGCCATGTATCCCGAGCGGAATCGGCGAGGAGGCAGCCATTCGGCCGACTAGAATGGGGAGGAAGGGGAGGCGGTTCACGAACCAAATAAAGGGGAGGAAAGAAAAAAAAGGGGAAAGGGAAAGAAAGAGAAGGAAGAAAGGAAAAGGAAAAAAAAGAAAAGAGGAAAAGAAAAAGAAAAAAAAGAAATGGGAATTTGGTACTGCGACATGTCCACGAAACCCGTATGTTTTACGCCGAAATCGAGATCTTGCGTGTAGTATCGCCGTCGCCTATTTAATATCTGGTTTCGTTATGATGCGTTAAGTCGGATTAAATTGCTTGTCCAGTGGAGGTCTGAGTCGACACCGTCTGCACGTCGCTTCGCTCCATTTGGTTAACAGGCAAGTGCATGGTAAAACGGTAAATTCGGGTAATGTGGTTTCTGTTAGATGAATGATGGTGCATAGTTTATCATGTTATGGTAAGTTAATTATTTTTGGATGCATGATGAGAAATGATGGACGATGAGTGCTGGGGCATGACATGTTGATATACATAAATGGAGAAACTGCATTGCATGCATGCCATGAAAAGAGATAGTGCTGGTCCGCTTTGTGTGGACACTCCACGGGAGTAGAGATTGAGGTCCCCGCATGAAAATGACGGGCTACTGTGGTCCCCGTATGAAAAAGGACGGGTTTGAGGTCCCATGGAAACATGACGGCCCGGTGAGCATCGACGGGTGCTCGCTCATTATCTGGTATAGACTAAAGAGAAAAGAAAGAAGTGCATGTGCATATGCATCACGATTGGTTGATGAGAATTTGAGATTAGATGGAAATGGGTGGTGAATGAAACTGTGATGATGCTAGTTTGATTCGTAAACCTGTTATTTTCTGTTTTGCTTTGTGCTTGCTGAGTCTTTTGACTCACCCTTTCTTTGCTGTTGTTTTTAGGTGACCGTTGAGGACTACATGCATGGGCGGGAATAGCACAGGAATGTTCTTCACGAACCAACATCACTTTTTGTACCACCTTTTGTCAGACTATGCTAGTCTCTTCTAGGCTGCTAGAGCATGGGCTAAACAAAGAACTATGTTGTGTCTTTTCGCTGCTTTCTAAATATTTTAGTGTGGATTTTTCTGGTAATTGAAGGTAGAAACTTGCATGGGTGGTAGCATTCTGGCCCAGAGGATGGGCGGGGTGTTACATTTAACGTGTACATCGTTTAACTTGTAGACCCCGTTTTGAGAAAATACTTCGTTTGAAAGTTAGGTACTGTAGCAAAAGCCAAAAGCCATCAGGTTCGGAGTAAAAGAACACTCATAATGCATCGGCTTTTAATTTTGGCTTATTTTGGGTTTCTTTGGTTTTTTAGTTTTTTTTCTTATTCTTTTGCATTGTCCGTGGCGGTATACTACAATATAATTTCAATAAAAAATCATCAAACTAAAAGCTAGTCAGAATACCACCTAAGATGCCTATGTATGATACCATCTTCATTGAATTATTTACATTCACAACGACAGGTCCAGGAGGGATTCCATAAGCCCCTGATTCATGTGAACGTTCTTTTCTTTCTTTCTTCTTCCATTAACGCGAGAAGAGAACCTTGCTTTAATTCCGCTTTGGTACAAAAGAAAAGAAACGAGGAAAAAGCGAGGAAGAGAAAGGGCGAAGACAAAAAAAAACCTCCACTCCACTCGCCACCCACCCACACCGCTCCACACCTCTCGTTTTCACTGCTGCAGGAAAGAGAGAGAGAGAGAGGCGAAGCGGCCCTCGTCTCGCCCACTTCTGCTCCACATACCACTCGGATCCCAAACCCGCTCCTACTCGTCGTCGACGACACGCCGACTCCGCGACCAACGCTCCCGCGCGCCCGCGAGCCAGCGGCTCGGGGTGGGGGAGAGACGGAGGGATGGACCCGGAGAAGCGCGGTTACAAGCTCCGTATCCTTTCGCTTCTGCTTCGAGTTGCCTTTTTTCTTCACCCGGTTCTTGATCCGATTTGGCTCCCAAGAAGGGAGAATAGCTGTTTCTTGAAGCAATCTGGGTAGGCATTTGCGCAAGCAGTAAGGAAGAGTATCATTTACCCCAAATTCTTCTCTTTTGTCCTTGTGGGCAATTTGTTGAAGAGACGGAGGTAGATTCTCGAAAATTTTACCACCTTTTCCTCTTTCTTGGCAATCTACGCTAACGAAGGCAGCCATTCTTGAAGCATCTAAGCTAAACCTTAGCGGTTGCAAGTTACAACTGGTTCGCAAACTAGTTACCCTTTTGCCCCCAATTTAGGTTAGCAATGCCAAATTGTCAAAATCTACTTTACCTTCGAAGCAACTATAACTAAAGGCTGATACGTTTAGGATGATTCAGCCAAAAAGCAGCTATTGTTTTTGGTTCTGATTTAATCAATTCTTAACCCAGTTTAGTTGACAGCGAATCATAGTTCCGGAAACTGCTAGTAGTTACTATCTGGAAATGTGCATTGCTCAAACTTGGCCTCTCCTTAACTCGGAGTCCAAAACTAGAGGAGTTTGTCGCGCATGATGCTGAAGTGAGGTCCTTGGCTATCGGCAAGAAATCGAGCCGTGTGTTCATCACCGGCGGCAGTGACCGCAAGGTCAACCTGTGGGCAATCGGCAAGCAGACGCCTCTCCTGGTTTGTGCTCCTATGACATCATGACAGTGATACTACCTCAGTTCTCTTGCTATTTTAGAATTTGACTCATGTTGTGTTTTGAATGGGTGTCTTGTTGTTTGCACAGAGCTTGTCAGGCCACACAAGCTCGGTCGAGGCTGTAGAGTTTGATACAGCAGAGGTGCTTGTGCTCGCTGGCTCATCAAACGGCTCCATCAAGCTCTGGGACTTAGAAGAAGCTAAAGGTGTGGTTGGTGCTTATATAAGGCCCCAGAAAGGGGTTATACCCTAATGGCTTGTTTTTGTTTTCATGTATATGTTTGTTCATTGTTCAGCAATTATAGAACATGTCCATTCCATTCTGTGATATTGTTGTGTGTTCATCGCAAATTTACTTGCATCTGATACACATGGAAACACTCTGCCAGGGCACTCTTCCGTTGGATTAGGGCCACTTTTGTTTTTTTTTTGGCTGTTGAGGAATCGTGGTTATTGGTTCAGGAGGGTTCCGAATCTTCATCAATATTTCTTCAATGATGACATAACAAATGTGTATGCTGTCGTATTTGGATAAAATGGTCAGCTGAGCTAATGTAGATTGTAGATAGCAGCTAAAAACATAACAAATAGTGTTCACCCGATATTTCTCAGTATGCTCTGCCTCACAGCTAAGCATGAGCTATATCTGTTTTAACCATATATGGTAACTTAGAATCTTCTTATTAATGTTGTGAACCATGCTTTTAGGTAAAATAGATGCCTGATTAATGTTTCTGAATTGAGATGTAGTTGTGCGGTCTCTCACTGGGCATAGATCGAGTTGCACTGCTATTGAATTCCATCCATTTGGCGAGTTCTTTGCTTCTGGTTCTTCAGATACAGATCTTAAGATCTGGGATATAAAGAAAAAAGGATGCATTCACACATATAAGGGTCACAGAGGAGCAATTAGAACAATCAGGTTTACACCTGATGGACGATGGGTTGTCACTGGTGGAGAAGATAATATTGTGAAGGTGTGGGATCTAACAGCCGGAAAGCTTCTACATGATTTCAAGTTTCATAGTGGACCAATCTGCTGCATTGATTTTCATCCTCAAGAGTTTTTGCTTGCAACAGGTACCTATTTTTCTTTCCACTGCTTTAAGAGTTGTCATTTTTAAAATATCATCTTTTGTTTTTGTAGTATAAATTTCCAAGAATTCTAATTTTGAAGGCAATACACCATTTTTTTAATTGTTTAGTATGATCTAAGAGCAATTTGATCGTGTGGAAAATCTCAGTTTAATTGTGTAATAGTTAGAAACCTCATTTTTGGATAACAAAAATGTGTTATTGTTGGATATTCCGCAGTAAGTGAAGTTTTAAGAAGCTGAAGTGTATTCACAGTGAGTTTACTCATATTTTCCAGGCTCAGCTGATCGAACCGTGAAGTTTTGGGATCTTGAGAGTTTTGAATTGATAGGTTCTGCTGGACCTGAGGTGCTTGCAAGTGCTTTTCTTATACCAGGCTACTTTTTCGTTCTTGCACAAGTTTAACTCAATGATTTGATAAACCATAGATTACGATTCCTCGGTTCTTTTGTATGCATGTATGTGGTATGCATGGTAACCACTACAGGTCTACAGCACATTTTCTCTGCTGCCCCTTTCTTTACGTTCTTTTGCTTCTTTGAAATTAGAACCATAAGAGCTTCTTAAAAAAAGGTTGATGTAAAGACATTATATTCTATTTGGAACCCTTGAAACGGGTTGATAATCCCCCTTTTCACCTTTCCCTATGGTTTTTTTAATGGACATGCTCTTATATCTAGTTTTTTTGTGGGGTTACATCTATTTTGAACTTGCTTACCCTCTTCTACCCCTTTTTTTGTTCCTGTATCAAAATGCGCATAAGGGGGACATGCATCTTCCTGTTCTGATGTTGTTTACATACCTCTTCCCTCCCAGGGTACTGGTGTATGTTCTATGGTCTTTCACCCAGATGGAAAAACCCTATTCTGTGGGTTAGACCAAAGCCTAAAGGTAGGTCCGATCTTGATATGTGGTTTACTGATATTGCTTGCTGAACTATATGAGAATTTTTAGGTATTCTCTTGGGAACCAGTAAGATGTCATGATGTTATTGACATGGGGTGGAGCAATTTGGCTGACCTTAGTATTTATGAAGGAAAACTCTTAGGATGCTCCTACCATGAATGCCGTGTTGGTGTTTGGGCAGCTGATATATCAGTGAGTGTTAATTTTGCATGCAATATGTATTTTCTTGTATGGTCTAACTTTTATCTTTTGACCCAGCTCATTGGACCCTATGCTCTTGGTGTTTTGCGAAAGCAAATTTTTTTTGCCGAACTTGTACATTCTATAGACGATAATTCTGTGAAACCGATTAATAGCACTGCAAAATCCATTTCTGCTCTAGCAATGACACATCCAAAAAGCTTATACAAAGTCAAGGAATCAGGGATTGGTATGGCTTCAAACTATTCATATAATTTCATTATGTATTGAATTATCTTACTTTGCCTCAATACTCCATAGTGATGATCTCTCTCTCTCAGCTGAAAGCGGGGTTCGTGGCTCACATTTGACTCCAGCAAGTACAGATAAAGTCAAGAAAGATAAGAACACTACCGTTCCTCGAAGGCCTGATTCATCTTTGAAATCATCTGTTCAGAGTTCTCCCATGAGGCGAATGAAACTTGTAGATAATTCTTCCACCAATCCAAAAACAGCGGAACGTAACTTTGGACAGAGGGACATCTCATTAACATCTCGTACGGAATAGCTAATTATTCAACTGTTAAAAGGTCATCTCACAGAGTCAGTATCTGTGAAAGATATTTACACTACGTCACAGGCTGCTTCTGCGCCTGTTGTTGTACCCAGAGACATTTTAGAGGACAAAACAGTAGGCAGTGTAAGTAGAGGAATTGGAGGTAGAACTGCAGTCCCAGATGATTTTGCAGTCCTGTTCACTCAAGAAAATCCTCACTCAATGGTGGTGCTGGTGATAGTGACAGCTTAGTAAGATCCATGCTCACTGAACCAGATGTTTGCCCAGAGGGTTTGTCTGGCCTAAAATTCTCCTTTGGGCTAACTCCATATTGCAAGAAAGAAGAATCTGATGATACGGATAAAGGAGATATTGCACAAATGGCAGAAAAGATGGACAGAACAGTGTCTTTGGAGCATCCTCTGCAGTCAAATGGTGATAAGTGTATAGCTCTTTTTTCTTTATTCTTAAACATTGAAGCCCTTCAGTTTTGCTCATTTTTGGCGATTTAACACTAGAGCTCTCTTTCACTGTAGCCTATGAATCACCATGCTCAACTACAGAAACAGCTGGGGTCAAATATGTTAGAGGAGGTGTGTGTATGTTAACTGATGTTGTCAAGGGCATAGTTTTGTATCCACTCTGAAGATGGGGTCTACTTCCCCTAGAAATAGTTTCTGATGATATTAACTCCTTTTGCAGTTGCTGTGCCACTAGGAAAAACAAAATCTCTCGTTGAGAGGTGGGAAAAGAGAGGCTTCTAACATTGATTATGCACTACCAACTGGTTCTTGTGGTGATCGTGCAGTCACTGCAGTGAGCTGACAGCCCTTCCTCCCTTCTGGTGTGTATTCATAATTTGAGTCTAATTAATTTCAACATGATTTGACCTTACTGTCTGGTTCCTTTTGCTTAATTGCTGGTATCTCAGATCTTATTTAGTTTTCGATAAATAGTTTCTTGCATACTTATTGCTACATGTTATGGTAATTTAAAATTCTGAATCCTTTTGGCTTGAGTCCCTACTGCTACATGTTATGGAGATAGAAGTGATGATCAAGTATTTCAGAAACCAGATACAAGATACATGCGGGCAGCCATGATATAATGTTTTATTGACCTAACAGTACGCTGCTGGGAGATTGAAGTGATATTGAAGTATTTTCAGAAACTATATACAAAATATAAGTCAAACAAATATGAGTTTACCTTTTCTTAATTTTTGTTTGCTCATGCTCTCTAGTGTTTGCGAAATTTCTCGTGGGTGTTCAAATTATGATATTTTGTGGTGATTGTAATGGACAGGCAGAACCAAGTCAGACATATGAAAAAGACCTGTCAACAGTGGACGAGGTGATGACTCCAATCAATTTGATGCGGAATCATGATGAATTCATAAATGCTGTGAAATCTCGGTTGACAAAGCTAGAGGTGATTGCTTCTGTTCTTTACTTGTGGACTTCTGTTTGTTATCATCCTCATGTGCACCATGGAATCCTTCTATGAACTTACATCCAACAAAAAGAGATGATCTTGCAAAACTTATATAGTTTACTTGTTGGTACAACCTGTGATTGGCTAAACTTTACCTGGCAGTTTACTACATATGAAGAAGCTCGTCAATACTCTTTTAAGAACTTTGAAATCTGGGGAAATTGGGCTGACTTTCTATAGGCTCTTCAATAAAATTAGAAAGCTTAACATTAACATGTGTGTTTTTTTTTTCAATTTTGATATTTGTCAGAAATGATTTAAGTTCTGAAAGACATCTGATGTGAAACATATGTTACCAAAATGGAGTTGAACATAGTCTGTTGTCTCACTTCTTTTAGCCTTGCGTACAGAATGTACATATTCTTGTGAAGTAGTGTTAACCAATCACCTAAACATCAAATATGTTATTTGTGATAGGCTGATAGCCAAATATAGTATTAATGTTAAGTGTGTCCAGATGATGCGGCATGTCTTTGAGCAAAATGGTATGAAAGGAGCAATTGCTGCTGTGGCAAAGCTGCCCGACAATGCTGTAAGTTTTTCTTGAGATGTTATGATGGTTATACGTGGTTGTACTTCCTTTTTTAAGCTACTAATGTGAGTTTACAGGTTCAAGCCGATGTTGTTAGTACTCTCAAGGGGAAGCTTGATCTTTTCAACCTAGAGATTTTGTCAAGCTTTCTACCTGTTCTTGCGGGGTTACTGAACAGCAAAACTGAAAGGTAATATATTGGATGTTTTATTTAATTGCATGCTGGCTCTTAGTGGACTGTGTGGTAAATGACAACACATGGTGCACACCCAAGAGGATGCCCATGCGTACAACTACTTGTCCATATTCTTGCAATATGTGAATGATGCAAATATTGGAATCTTACAGTAGAAAAATGATTGGTTTAGCAGTAACTATGTCTTATGATTACTTCGCCTCAAATTTGCAGGCATGCTACTGTTTCTTTGGAAATGTTATTGGATCTTACAAAGATTTTTGGACCAGTTATTCATTCAACATTGTCAGCAAATTCAGCAGTTGGTGTTGATATTCAGGCTGAGCAGAGGTATGCACATCAACTGTTCTGGGAAGGGAATGTTTGCTAGGGGACACTGCAAAACTTGCAAATTGCTAAAAGACACTGGATGTGAGGTGACAAGTGGGCCCTGTCCCTACATTTCTGTGAGACACCATTGTCCTAAAGCAAAACTGCATACTTATTGCAGTGTCCTGCAGCCTATTGCCCTGTCTGGGACCTAGATCTGTCAAAGATAAACTGGGCAGTTACCGACTTCTCTGATGTAATGCAGGTTGCAGCGTTGCACCCGGTGCTTTAACCATTTGCAAAAGATTCTGCAAGTTCTACATCCATTGATCATGTAATTCCTTTAATTTCTTTTTACCAGATGCTTCATCCTTTGCTTTATCAGATGCCACCAGTTGTTTTTATGCTTCATGTCATGAACCGGGGTAGAGGGAGAGAGAGAGAGACTAGATGAGGAAGACTTTGATATATTTCTGATTCCTTTCATAGCATACGGTAGCCCTTATTATATAGATGGCTCCCCCTAACAGATAGAGTCTAATTCCAATCCTGTCTCTAACAGATATAGTAACTAATATCATATCTCTAATTATATCTCTAACATAAGGAATCTAATCTCTAACTCAAATAGAAACCAATCTCTAATTCCTAATAATAAACCGACTAGGCCTTGGGCCCAAGGCCTACACCCCTGACATTACACCCCTCTCGGACATGCAGCTCGTCCTCGAGCTGCTAGTGGTGATCATAGCGTCAATGGAAGACTTAGGCGCCAGTAGAAAGACGAGCGGTGGCGGGGTCCTGTAGAGGATGGAGACGACCGGCCAGATCCAAGCGGAACAAGGCTGGATGAAATGTAGCGCTTTTGGGTATATAATGCCTGCAAAAAAAAGAATTTTTCTTTTCTTTTTTTTATTATTATATTTTTTGTTTTTTTTGTTTGTTTTTTGCTTTAACTAGTCAATCGGTTTACTAAACCGACCGAGATAGATGACTCCGGTCGAGAGGCGGATCGGAAGGCGCGCGGATCCGGGGCGGCGGCGGCGGAGGCGGCGGTCGGCGGCAGCGGCGGTTCCGGCGATGGCGGCCCGGCGGCGGCCGGGAGCGGAGGGAGGCGGCGACAACGCCGGGCGGCCAGGCTCGGCCGGAGCGGCGGATCGCAACGGCGAGATCATCGATGATGGCGGCGGCATGAGCGGCCGTGAGCGGCGGCTTAGGAAGCGGCCGCCGCGGCGTGGCGGCAGAGATCGTTGGAGCGTCCGTCCGGAGGAACGGCGGCGGCGGAGGCTCGGTGGAGGCGAACTTCGGCGGCGGTTGCGATACGGACGGAAGCGGCGGGCGGATCTCGTCGACTCGAGTCGCGGCCACGGAAGCGGCGACACGGAAGCGGCGGCGGACGAGCGGCGGAGACGACCTAGGCGGCAATGAACCGGCGGTGGCTTGTCGGCGGCAGCGGCACCGGCGGAGCGGCGGCTGGCGGCGGCGACGCGGCGGCGGTCGAGTAGCAGTAGCAGCGGCGGCGTGGGCTGCGGCCGATGGCGGCGGCGAGCGGCCGGCCGCTTCAGCGCGGCGGCGAGTGCCGGTTGGCCTTGGCGGCGACCATCTCCGGCGACCAACGACCGAGAACGGCGACGCCGTAACGATCTGCGTGGGTCGAGCGGCGGATGGCGGTGACGGCCGGGGCGGTGAAAGCGACGGTGGCGCGATGGCGGCGGGTAGAGACGGGGTTGCGATGGTGGCGCCGGTGGGCGGTGCGATGGCGAGCGAGGACGCGACCACGATGGCCGTTGAGGCGCCGGACGGAGACAATGACGGGGGGTCCGTGGCTCGATAGCGATTGTTGGAATGAGTGCCGCGTAAATGCATTGTTGTGTCTTTTCCGATCTGCGACCATCTTTTCGAGGATGGCATGTATGTTGAGGATGATATCCGCTATCTTTTTGTCGTGCTTCGCCATCTTGTCGGCGTTAACCTTTATTATGGTCAACGACTCAGCAGTAGGACGAGTTGTAGAAACCATGGTAGCAGAAGTCGTGGGAAGGGATCGACTGCTCTGATACCAAGTTGTCATGAACCGGGGTAGAGGGAGAGAGAGAGAGACTAGATGAGGAAGACTTTGATATATTTCTGATTCCTTTCATAGCATACGGTAGCCCTTATTATATAGATGGCTCCCCCTAACAGATAGAGTCTAATTCCAATCCTGTCTCTAACAGATATAGTAACTAATATCATATCTCTAATTATATCTCTAACATAAGGAATCTAATCTCTAACTCAAATAGAAACCAATCTCTAATTCCTAATAATAAACCGACTAGGCCTTGGGCCCAAGGCCTACACCCCTGACACTTCATCTTGAAGTCTTTTTTGTATCACTGTAACTAAAGATGTGGCACTATGAGGAACTAGTGTTTCTGATGTTCTGCAATTTTTCACCTGTTTCGTTGGCACAGGCGGGGCGGTCAATCAGCACAACTTGCTCAAGAACTAAATCTGTCTTTGCAAGACCTGGTGGTGATCTGAAATTAATCGGAAGTTCAACCATGCTGCAGACTGAGAGTAGAGAAACCATTCTTTTTGGCAAAAAAAAAGCGCCATACAGTTTGTGTAGCTTGTTGTCCTAGCTTTGCAAGTGAGCTTTGTAATTGGGTTTTGACTTGGTCTGGAAACGGCGTTGTTCCCCGTTGTATATGTGAGCTTGGCTGTACATCAGTCTGTAATTAACCGCATTTACTCTATGGGCAGCCCCGAACGAGGGAGAGGAAAGGAAACGAACGTCTGTTAGTTTTGTTTGGTCTCAACTTGTCATTTGACTCCAGGTGGTGGGAAATGTAGTGATTTGTTTCCCACGCTCTCCCTATTTGGTGCTGATTAGCCATTATTGGCGTGGTTGAAGTCTGAAAGCTGCCAAACCAAACAGCTCCTTCAGGGCTTGGTACGGTTTAAATATAGAGCTGTACCTTAAAATCAATTTAAGTTGTTCAATTTTTGAGATTCAATGGTTCAGATTAGTTAGAATTTAGTTATAATATCACTTACATTATTAACAGTAGAGTTTCTAAAGAGGTAAAATTGTAAACGAAACAATGTCACATAGTTAGAAGACAGTAGCTGAGTATCCAGGCATCGTGTCCGCGTACAAGGTGAGGCCGGCCAGCTTGAGGAGCATCGAGGCCCGCCGTTGGAGACAAGAAGATGAGCACCGTGCTTGCCTCCGCTGCTGCGCTGGTGGCCACCATCTGAGCGGAGGCTGCAGAGACTGCCAGCACCAACTGGTCCCGCGTCACGTTCGCCGTCAAAACCGGCCTCGAGAGCAGCTCCTCCATCGAGCTGCTTACACTCACAGCCTCAGCCATAATGTACCTTCTTAGTCCCCTGAGGTGTAGGCTTAGGCTCCTTAATGCCCTGAGGTGTGGGCTTAGGCTCCTTAATATCAACCAAGGCTGCTTGCACTTCATTTCATAACTAATGTGTGTAGGCTTCAGGCCCGTTTGACTTGTGTGAGACAGTGCGGGTGTAATTGGATCCTTCACTTTTATTTGGGGCGAGCGTTTTAACTTTTTTTGGTTGAATCGACACAAAATTAGTGTCAGCAGACGGAGAATCCATACATAAAAAATACATAAATGCAAGAAAGCACATTGGTAAATACCACAAGAAAGATTCTGCCCATATTAGTTTCGGTGAGTTTTTCAATAACATTTTCATGGAGTAACAAAGCAAAACTTTTACATAATTTGAACAACTCTATGTGCTTAGATAGTATTTCAATCACAAATACAGGGGGTACTTCAGAAAATTCAATCACACATGTAGTTTTTCTTGAAGTTCCATGACTAAAATTTCAGCTAGGTTTCGGTGAATTTCATAACAGCTTCAATAGTTACCCCTTTTAGTCCCTATCAAGTTTTATAAAAGTTTAATCAACTATTTCACTAGTTACCTCTCTACCACCTGAAAGTTCATGAAGTTTCACAAACAAAAATCAGTAGCTACCTTCGAAGTCTCACACAGTTTCATAACTAAGTTTTAACTTGAGTTTCATAACAAAGCGAACTTAAAACAGAGTGTGAACAATTTTAGAGGCACATATATTATTTCAATCACAAATTCAGATAGTATTTTAGGAAAGTTTCAATCACAAGTTGCATAAAAGTTTAATCAACTGTTTCACTGGTTACCTCTCTGCCACCTGAAAGTTCATGAAGTTTCACAAACAAAAAATCAACACCTACCCTCGAAGTCCCATATAGTTTCATGAAGTTTCATAACTAAGTTTCATGACGAATTTCATAACAAAGCAAACTTCAACAGAGTTTGAATAATTTTACATGCACATATAGCATTTCAAATATAAATTCAGATAGTATTTCAGGAAAGATTCAATCACAATTTTAGAGGCGCATATAGTTACAAAGGTTTCAAAAGATTCGACTACAAATTTCATAGTATGTCATAGAGCAAACCTCTAGAAAAAATGGAAGTGCAGGCGTCGGAGTAAATTGGGGAGATTACCTGGGAGAAGGGGTTCGCTCACGGCACCCTCGCACCGGTCGTCATTCACTGGGATATGGTGTTGGGGCAGGATCACGATGAGGGGTACTTCATGGCCACAGAGGAGATACTTCTCGTCGAATCTGCACGCAGTCGCTAGGTTGGAGGGCGTCGATGAGGACCGTGGCAAGTGCTCAAATAGCACCCACCACGCCGGTCGCCGTCCACCTGGATGCGGCGGCTGGGCAGTAGTGTGTCGGTGAGGAAGAGCGCATTGGCGAGGAAGGGCTCATGTCGCACCCGTACTCTGTTCACCGTCCGCGACGGCACGGCCAACGTCGGAACCCTACCTGAAATTCAGAAAAAAAAAGGGATGGTGAATGAAAGGGGAGTGGAATGGGGAAAAAATGCATGTTGGCGAAGAGACAAACTCACGATGGCTCTCACACGCACAACCTCTCACGGAGTTGAGCCAGCAGAATACATATGAAGACGCAATGTATTTCCTTGTGCTGCGCTGCTTCTAGCCGCACCTAGGCCTCTTCATTTATACGCAAGAACAAAGACCGAAATAGAAGCACAAACGGAGATCAAATCTGAAACTAACTCCTAGTCAAACTCAGAAAAGAACACCGAATCAGACTCCTAAACTGAGTCCGACTCCTAATCAAACTTCTACTCCTAGCAACGGACGGATTATACTAACAACTAGCTGCGTGTGCGCGGTGCCACGCCGCGCAGACTAATGTGCTGAAAGAAGTGTAAGGCAATTTTTGTAAGGAGATGTATGAAGATGAATGGATAAACTGGTAGGATTTGAAAAGGTTGATAGTATGAAATAAATGTGGTTAAGTTAATATATAAGCTAATATATGATAGACTATAACAGGGCGCTATTTAGCGATGATAAATTGTGTGGTGAGCATATCATATTTGGTGATGTTTTTTACAACAAAATAGTTGTTTGCATCACATTTTGCAGAATAAGATGATCAGCGTCAGTTTTGTGGTGAGCATATCATATTTGGTGGTACTGTGTACAACAAAATAGTTGCTGATACCATATTTTGTACAACAAAATAACTGCTGTCGGTTGTAGTAAGTTTTGGTGATAGCGAACATGGCAGTTATGTTTATACATTGGGTAGAAACAACAAGGTTAAGCACGTTGTTGCATTGCGTCGTAGTAATATACGTCGTTGAGTCTGAGCAGGGCACTGGGTTTTTCTATCTGGAAGTTGCAAAAATAGCAGTGTTAGAATGTATTAAGTGGCTGTTCTGTGTATAGTAAAAGGAAGTGTTTCTGAAGAGGATAAGATTATTTACCTAATGTGGTGCGGCGTCTTTTGTATCAAGGAACAGCTGTCTTGCAATTTTAGTTTTTTGCTCACCTTGTGTCGGTCTGGAATGAAGCATATATCATAAGAGAAGGAAGGATATATTTGAAGGATATATTAGTTTGGAATTTTGAAGTGTAAGATCGAACATAATAAGTTGCGATGAAAATGCACTTTTATCCGATGTTGTTGACGATTCGATCGACCTGCGGTGTATTGGATTCGTGTGCTCTTTTTCGAGTTGGCGATGGTGTAGCCTTGCAAAAGATATGTAGATAATTAGATACGGTAAGGATGTGAAAAATGGCATTATATATAAACGGTGGTGTATGTGATGTTACAGGAAAAGAGATTATAATGGTGTTGTTTTGGTTACCTGTAAAGCAGCGTCGCTTGCTGTTGGGGTAGTTGGATCTGCACAGATGGCAGGAATAGATGGGCACATCCATGGTAGAAAAAGTCATTATTTTTGTGATATTCAATGTTTTGGTGTAAATTGTGCTTTGCAGATAAAGTTTTTTTTGTTACCTGGTAATAAGAGCGCAGATAATTTGGTTTAGGTGTGATTGCTCGGACATGGAATGTTGGGGAATCGGTTTGAGTGATCTTCGACATTTGAACGATAAGTTCATATGTGCGACCAATAATTGCTGTGATTTCAGGTGGGATTTGTTGCGCCTGGCCCTCAGTTGTTGCTACTAAAAGCATGGCAGGTCTTCCAACAAGTTGTTGAGCTATGTCACCAAAAAACATAAATTCCGTATGGACTGTTCTGTCTTGCTCATTGTTTTCAGAATCGGTGCCATATATGTTTATTCTGTATCTGTTTGAGGATTTGAAAACAATGGTGTATATTAGATCTATCATTGTTTAGATATTGAGAATATGTAAACAAGGCATGGTGTATATGAATAGTTTTATACCTTGGTTCTGCTGTAGTGGTACCACATCTTTGACATTTATATGCATCTCCATGTGGGTAAGTTTTCTTCCAGCATGAAGAACATGATATATACCACCATGATTGTTGTGGTACTAAATCAGTGATAAGGATACTTACTTTGTAGCGTTGTCCCTGTGTGTGTAGTATTTCGAAATAATTGGCATCTAGTGTATGGGAAAAATAGAATGTAAAAAGAGATATAAAGTTGAGGTTTATCTTACCAATGCTTCGTTTGGTATGAGCTCTACTAATTCGCGCACTGTTGTGGGTATTGGATTGTTGTCATGATGTATGTCTTCTTGCCATTGAATTTGGTGTGGCTGGTTGCTAGTTCTATGCATGATGTTATGAATTGATGTTAGAAGAATGTAATATAAAAGAAAAGATGCATGATGTATATGTTGGTAGTATAGCTGTGGTGGTAAAGCAGGAACCATACGTGTTTTGTAGAGCATGTATTTCAGGGATCGGTATGTTGATGTACCACGTTGATGCAGAAGTAGTTTGTAATGCTAGTTGACCTGTATGCATAAAGTAAAAATTTGATATGAGAAAAAGATGAAAACAGATATATTTTATATATGTGTTGTATATTTTATATATGTTTTGTTGTGTGTGTTTTTGTAAAGAAAGGATAGTGTAATATACCAGTATGTACCAACAAGCATGCCAACAAATAAAGCAACAAGCGGTGCATTATGAGAAGCAGTTAGGAGCATCTCGTTGAATGATTCAAAGATGATGGCCCCATAATGTTATGATTCTTTGGTTGGCTATGAGCAGATAGAAAGAAAGTCTTTAGGTTTGTTTTAGTGTGATAATAATGTGGACATCCAGTATAAAAAAAGAAAGAAATAAACAGGAATAAATGTTGAAATATGTATATTTACCTGCCATCAGTAATGTTAATAGTCCGTTTAACAGTTGGGCCCAATTTTGTAGTTGTTTGCATAAGTCGTGAAGCGCTTGTTATGAGAACAACAATATCTAATAAATAATGATCGGTAAAAAAAAGAAAAAGATTAGATGGTATAAATGCACAAAGATATCGATATAATTGTCTTTGAAGCGAGGAAGCGGACCTGATAGCAAGGTAATTTTTCCAATACGATCATTTAGTACAGAAAAGGGGACTGCACTATATGCATAAACAGGAAAGCCTTCTGGTTCTGGCAATATTTCCTTAACCTTGGTGTATTTTGAAAATCGGGCTAAGTTATTGCTGTTTACTGCTTTGTATGTCTCTTTTTCTGGAAGAACTTCGAAGTATTCGATTTCATAAATAGATCCTTCCTTTAATATGGATGTGAATCAGTCGAGCCATCTCTGAGGAACTAATCCTTCCATAACATTTCCCTTGAAGAAGACAAAAGTAGAATTTAGGTATAAGAAGAAAGTAGTATGTTGTGTATCGACAATGATAAATGCAACAATAGTAATGTGTTTGTAGTATATGCAGAGCGAAGATAAAGACGTTGAAATATTGTGGATGAGCGTTTGTATGGATTGAATAGAAAGGATAAGTATTATGTACCTGTTCATCAAGCATGATGAAGTCCAGATGATATATGTGTGTTGCATCACGTGGATTTTTAAATTCCCAAACTCGTGGCAGACGAACGAGGATCTTCCATTTGTGGGAATTTTGGTTTATATGATTTAACAGTGTGTAGCTCATATCGAATCTGCAGAGTAAGTAAGATAAGGTGTCAAATGAGAACATTATAACAGAGGGTAGGATGACGTGTAAAAGAAGAGTAAGGAATAGAATGTGAAAGAAAGAATTACGATTACAAAAGTAGTACAGAAGACATTATATGAAAGTAGGAAGAAAAGCATATGTAAGATCTGTAAATGTGTTGAAGGATGTGTAAAAAAAAGCACTGCATATAAGTAAGGATGGGCAAAAAATGATGTAAGCAGGGGAAGAAATGTATTTATGGTTAGTAGAGAGCACTGTGATTATGAGCATATGATAGAGCATTAAGAACAAGAATACTATGTTAAGAACGAAATATATATGATATGTCAGGGAATTAAGAGTGCAGAAATCTTAACTGTTGTTGGGTCAACAATTGGTGCAGATGATTGATGTGCGAAAGCTAAGTAGAATGGAGTGAAAGCGTCGACTCTGAAATGTCAAACAATAATGGTTATAGTTACAGTGATGCTGTGCTGAGAAGAGAACGACAATAAAAAAGAAGACAAAGTAAGAAGTAAGGTGAGTAAAGTACATAGGTACAATGAAATAGATCTAGTAGTATAATAGTAGATATAAGAAAATAGATATTGAGAGAGGTTAAACAAAGTAATTTTGATAGATAAATATATGCAGGTATGCAAACATGATAGCTATAAACAAAGGCATGGTTATAAGTGTTTATAGAAACAACAAAGTATGTGTTTTATACTTTTGAATAAGCACAGAAGTATGTATCTTAATGTAACATACGAGATCTTTGGAAACATGATAGTTATAAACAAAGGCATAGTTATAAGTGTGTATAGAAACAACAAAGTATGTGTTTTATACTTTTGAATAAGCACGAAGCATATATCGCAATGTAAGGGTAAAGAGAAGTTGTTAAGAAAGTGGCGAATTAGGGAAGATAATAATACCAATAATAAAACTACTAAATAGAAGCAAGCACTTCTTTGTATACTATATTTTTGTTTCATTACAAGCGACACCTTTTCATTTTCAATTAGTATCTTTAGGCACGAATGTGATGTTACTCGTGATACCGCCACATATAATTGTCCATGACAAAATCTGGGTTTCGCAGATAGATCCCAACTTTGTCTAAAGTCTGGCCCTGGCTTTTGTTAATAGTCATCGCATATGAAAGCTTAATTGGAAATTGTCGTCGCTGTAGTGTAAAAGGCCATCGAGGACTTGTTGCAGTGAGCACAATTCTTGGGATACAAACAGTTTGACCAATATTGGTTCCGGTGGTATGCATCCTTCAAGAAGTCGATCACCGAGCTTTGTGATAATCGACGTGTTCCATTACAAAGACCCATAGACGATTTATATTTCTAAGTATCATTATTGGAACACCTATTTTGAGATAAATGGTATGATGTGGAAAACCATTGAGTGTTATAGAATTTAGAAATTCGGTGGATACAATAGATTAGCATCACCAATTTGAGTATCAGTTGAGAGATAGAATCAAAGTCGAGATACTCTTTGCTGTCACCAGGGACTTTATCGAAAACAACTTTGTTCAATGCATCACTGATAGCATTAGTTGGGCAAATAATTGCATCGCGCTAGATATTTGCTATTCGATGGTTGACGAGAATGAATCATAAATAGCATTGACTATTGTATCCATATTGTTATCGGTTGGTAGGAGAAGAAAGTCATCGGTATTGTTATCCGACTTGCATGATTTTCTCCGGTTTTCGAACCATTGGGATTTCACCATTTCAATATTAAGTACCCATTGAGCGAAGATAGAGAGGGCTTCACGCTCTGCAGATGGAAGATTTGGATTATGAAGCCTCATGTTAGTAGATAATTTGAGTATCTCAATGTGTTGCCAAAGTGATGACTTAATAAGTGAAGCTTGAATAATGTCTCTTAGTTCCATTTTCAATAACAGCAAGATCGTGAAATCTCCACCAAGAACAATAACTTTTCCACGAAAGGTATATTCATATAGCTACTTGTCTTGACGGACATGATATCACGTAGTGTTCTATCAAGTGCTTCAAAGCAGCGTTTATGAGTCATAGGTGCCTCATCCCAAAGGATTAGAGAAGTCTTATTGATAAGTTCAAAAGCATTGTTCCTCGGGCTATGTTACATAAAGTCCTTTCATTGATGTTCAAAGGTATTTTGAATCGAGAATGAGTCAGTGCGACCACACGAAGCGGTGAAGCAATCCCAGATGAAGCTACAGCAAGGACTATGTGAGCGTTAGCTCTTAACGTTGCTATTATAGCATTCCAAAGGAATGTTTTTCCAGTACCACCATGTCCTGATACAAAATAAAAACCACTAGCTTTCTGATTAACACATGCTATAATTTTGTTGTATATAACAGACTGTTCAGCATTGAGTTGATGATATAATGAATCAGCATGTGCTAACAGGACAGCTTGATCATATGCCAGTTCTTCAGTAAGAAGTCTATTACCAGAAGCAGGACTATTATGTACTAATTCGCTGCTTATGTTGTATGAAGCAAAGCTCAGTCCATTCTTTGAAAAGATAGTACACAGTTCATTTATCAGTTGGGTTTGTAAGTAAACACTTGATATTGAATATGTTGGATTCTGCAATGCTTGCCGTATTTTATATGCTATGTCATCGGCAAGGAAGCACCAATATTTGTCAAATAGATTTTGAGGATTAACAACACTGCAGAAAGAAAGTACCACCATAAAGAGATGCCTAAGTTGATATGGAGTGGCCCAAGTGATTGCTTCATCAAAGAGCAAAAACCATTCTGTATCATCACCAACTAAACCACGAGCTTTGCAAGCTTCTTTGAAGGTAAGATACTGGATACCATTGAAAGTTCTAATATCTTCATAGCTTTGTGCACCAGAAACAACCATTAAAAGCATTCTAAGATAAAATAATTCACCAGTACTTGGATGCACATTATATATACGTCCAATTTTTGGCGTTTTACGTTTTCTTTTGATCCATTTTCTGTTATCAGCACACCATCTCCAGTTTGATGGGAATTGATAATATGTAGAAGATCTTGCTTGTGCAAATTGTTGGTTGGCAACAAACCATTCAGTTAGCGTAGTTTTAGAACTTCTTGGATCAGCAACAATCTGTTCCAAATGATTTTCTTCGTGGTATATAACCTTGTTCATACCAGGCATGTGAACAGTTAATCGTTCAACGGAAGGCATTCGGCCATGTATTTCAAATTCAAATAGTCGCCAAATTGCCTCACATGGAGATAGGTATCTACAAATTGTTTATATGTAAATTGTTAGTAAAGAAGAAGAAAGAACTTTGAAACAATTATAGTGGGGAAAAAGATAACATAATGTGTAAAAAAGGTGTTACCTGCATCTAGTATAGTTTGCGATTTCATCTATTCCTTGTTTAAGCTGTGTATTAGTTGGGTCTGATACTTGGTCAGCAGTAGAAAAAACCATTCTTGCTTTATCTTGTCCTTTAGTAAGATATTTGAATAAATATTTGACAAGATTTGTTTTATTACACCATTCGACATTGATGTGAGCCTGGAATTTTTTGAGCAACTTCATGTTGTATGGAACAACCCATTTGTTGTCCAACTTGATTCCATTTTTCATAATAAGATGATTACCATCCGTGACGATATATTGGAAAACCAGTTCATTGATGATTTGTTGCTGTGCTTAATTCTTTGGGATACCGTTTTGAGCACACACCATTTTTCATGCATGGACATTTTTTATTAAGATTTCCGCATGGACCATGCATCATAAATTCTTCAATAAGAGCATAACCAAGTGGGTCAATACTTGGATCAGGAATTTCAGCACATATAATAGAATCTATGAGCTCGAGAGATAGATCCATTGTGCGGTTAGCAAGCCATATAAGTGTATGGACATGGGGAGGCCTCTTTTGAAATTCAATAGTGTATAGAACTGTAAAATGTAAGGAGCATAACTTAGAGGGAAAAACATTTAACTAAACTGAAGACAATATGTAGAAGATAGAAGGAGTAAACTAACCTGCTCGTATAATACCAAATGTGTCGCCACTCTTTATATCAGAGATATATTCAGTGAGCTTCATGTGAAATACTCGAGTGACAATATCAGGACGGTCTACATATTTTTGACCATGTTCGTGTTTAAGTGCGTCAGTTATTTCTGGCCATCTTGAATTGCATGTGAAAGTAGAAAATAAATCAGGAGCACCGTATTCACGGCAAATAGCCATAGCATCTTGGTAATTGAGTGCATTGTATCGAGGGCTACCAAGAAAACTTGGGAAGCAAGATTCGATACCAATATTTTGCCTTGTGATGTGCCTTCACCGAGTGCGTCCGTAATGCCTTGATATGTGTCGGAACGCAAGACATCTTGATTGAAGAAATGAAATGATAAACGATTTGCCTCTATGCATGAATAGCAATCAACCTCTATTTGATTTGAGAGGCGGCCACAGCATGTGTATGGATTTGGTTCATTTTTACGATAATGACATTCATAGCAATAGTACTCAAGCATTGACACATGATCTCTAGCGGGGTGATATTGTCATCGATGATCTCTGTACTTAATACCAAGATGGAAGCCCTTCGACCATACGGAATAATAATGGATATTGAAGAGACATCAGAGCAGGATTAAGAGGCGATATTTCTTTTAGTTCACCAGGATGAGTCTCAACAATGATATCAAATGTGTTGTTTTCTAAAGATAGATCACCCACAACTAAGGCAGCTAGTTCAGACACAGTAGGTAAAGAATACCGATCATCATGTGTGTCAGATGAACCAATAAGACGAATATGAATTTCTTCATTGTCTTGAGAAAATAGGCGATCTCGTGCCATTCTGAACTGTTTTACTAATGGATTGAAGCGATTAAGCATATCAATTAGTGCAGCAACTATATTATCATCTGCTTCATCATTTGTGTCATCCTCTTTATCGAAAACAGATAGCCTATTAAAGCTTCATTGTGTGTGTCATAAATATATAGCTGTGCATATTGTGGTTTCCGGCCTGGTTTGGGAACTAATGAACCAATCCGATGATGAACAACACCATTTATACGGAAAACATAAGGACCTTCACCAGTGTTAATGGTTTTATCGATATCCACGCCTAAGGAAGTGAATGCAAACAGGGAGTTGTAATGCCGTATCGAACGCATGAACTGATTTGATTGTGGTCCTTTATCAAAACCAATAAGTTCTTGAAGCGGATATGGATATTGCTTGTGCGGTGGAAGAGAAACTCTACCACCATGACAACATCTATTATAAATAATTCGCTGACGTCTAGAGGAACTTCTATGGTGGGATCTTTCTTGAAACCAAAAAATAGCGCCACATTTATTACATTCATAATCTGGGCCACCATAGTATGATCGATTATCATAAGTGGCTGAAATTGTGTTGAAACCAATATAAAAAAAGAGTAAATTGGCTTAGTGGTTGTGTAAAACATATCGAAAATGAATGGTGTAAATTCAACAACATAGCCGAACCTTTTAAGAAGGAAACATATTCCTTAGAAAAACAAACGGTTGGTTCTCTAAGTGGGTTTAAGGTAAAAAGAGGTATGTGACCTGAAAAAACGCAACGAAATGCAAGCATACATGTAAACCAAGGAATGATAATTTGTTTGTTGTCAGAGAGAAGGAAAAATGGAAAACACATGGAAATTTTTAAAACAAAATAATAAAAGAAAAACACCTGTTCTAGCAGCGGCCCGGTGCAAGTTGGATAACTTCCTTTTTTTCCTATTGTTAGTTGCTTCAAGTGAACTAACCAATGGGCAAAAATGGTCTGGTATTATGTAAACAAATAAAATAAATGAAGGGTAAAATACAAATGAAACCTAAACTAATCGACGAAATTGGTTGCAAAGAGTGTGAATAACCATGTCGACGCTTTGATTGAGGAATCATAGGCACATCTGCGATAAGTGCTGTGGGAAAATTAACGAAAGCGGAAAAAAGATGTTAATGTAAAAAAAGCTTAAAAAAAGTGCAAAATGTGAAAAGAATGCTGTTTATATAGTAAGTGATATTAAGACCAACCGTACATGGTTGTGATGATGATTGAGAAATTGATGGTGTTAAGATATCAGGTAAATCGTGGGGTCTGAATAGTGTAGGTACCGTTGATCTAACTGGCTGTTTTCCATGTAGAATCTCCTGACGTCGAGCTCTAACGGATTGCGATAGGTCCATAAAACTAAATACCAATAGGTGAGAGCAACGAAAAATAATAATCATTAGTAAGCAAAGTAGGCAATCTGTAAATAAATGCAGCGTAATAAGTTATAATATAGTAGCGAATTAGGGAAATGCTTATAGTAATCATTAGCAGGCAAAGTAGGGTTTTTTGTAATGAATGCAAGGTAATAAGTTATAATATAGTAGCAAATTAGGAAATGTTGACATAATCATTAGCAAGGAAAGTAGGAATTTGTAAATAATAATATCGAATGAGGAAAGAAGAAAAAATTGTAAAGAAAAGGAGAGGAGTAAGAAATAGATAACACTAACAGCACTAAACAAAAATATTGAATGAGGAAAGAAAGAAAGTTTGCAAAGAAAAGGAGAGGAGTAAAAGTTACATAGGAAGAAAGGAAAGATTTAGATCGTAATAAGGAAATAGGCGTAATAATAATGAGGGTGTACGAATGAAATAGTGAAATAAGGAAAAGGAAAGATCTAGATCCGTAATAAAGAAATAGGAGATGAAAATGCAGGCTAGTAAGCCATAATGTAATATAATAGAACATGATATCTATTACATCGTAACATACATAAATAATCATTTCATGTAAATAGGAAGATCTAGATTCGTAATAAAGAAAGAGAGAAGATTTAGTTTTGTAATAAAGAAATAGGACATGTAAAGTGTAGGCTAGTAAGCCATAATGTTATATAATAGAATATAATATCTATGATAATGGACATAAAATAACTGTTTCATATAAATAATAATACTGAATGAGGAAAGAAGGAAATCAGAAAGAAAAGGAGAGGAGTAAGAAATATATAGCGATAATAGTATTCGCAAATGAGATAGTTCGGGAGGGAAAAAGAAGATTTAGATATCTGATGTGAAATAGTACAAGTGAAATAACGAAGCGGGAAAAAGGTAAGATTTAGATTTGTAATAAAGAAATAGACGTAATAATAACAGGCCTATACAAATGAAATAGTGAAATAAGAAAAAAGGAAAGATTTAGATTTGTAATAAAGAAATAGAAGATGAGAAGTGCAGGCTAGTAAGCCATAATGCAATATAATAGAACATAATATCTATTACGTAATAATATACATAAATAAGCGCTTCATGTAAATAATAATCTTGGATAAGGAAAGGAAGAAAGTTTGTAAAGAAAAAGGAGAGGAATAAGAAATATATAACAGTAATAGTACTGTGTAAATAAGATAGTTCAATAGGGAGAAAAGAGGGAAGATTTAGTTTCGTAATAAAGAAATAGGAGATGAAAAGTGCAGGCTAGTAAGCCATAATGTGATATAATAGAACATGATATCTATTATATGATAATGTACATAAATAACTGTTTGATATAGATAATAATATTGAATGAGGAAAGAAAGAAAGTCTGTAAAGAAAAGGAGTAAGAAATATATAGTAGTAATAGCATTGCGGAAATGAGATAGTTCAGTAGGGAAAAAAGAGAGTAGATTTCGATATACAATAACGAAATAGTACAAATGAAATAGCGAAGTAGGAAAAAAGATAAGATTTAGATCTGTAATAAAGAAATAGACGTAATAATAATAGGCTTGTTAAATGAAATAGCGAAATAAGAAAAAAGGAAAGATTTAGATTTGTAATAAAGAAATAGGAGATGAGAAGTGCAGGCTAGTAAGCCATAATGTGATATAATAGAACATAATATCTATTATATGATAATATACATAAATAATACTGAATAGATAACACTAACAGCACTAAACAAAAATATTGAATGAGGAAAGAAAGAAAGTTTGCAAAGAAAAGGAGAGGAGTAAAAGTTACATAGGAAGAAAGGAAAGATTTAGATCGTAATAAGGAAATAGGCGTAATAATAATGGTTTGCATTAATGAAATAGTGAAATAAGGAAAAAGGAAAGATCTAGATCCGTAATAAAGAAATAGGAGATGAAAAATGCAGGCTAGTAAGCCATAATGTAATATAATAGAACATGATATCTATTACATCGTAACATACATAAATAACTGTTTCATGTAAATAGGAAGATCTAGATTCGTAATAAAGAAAGAGAGAAGATTTAGTTTTGTAATAAAGAAATAGGACATGTAAAGTGTAGGCTAGTAAGCCATAATGTCATATAATAGAACATAATATCTATGATAATGGACATAAAATAACGGTTTCATATAAATAATAATACTGAATGAGGAAAGAAGGGAAATCTGTAAAGAAAAGGAGAGGAGTAAGAAATATATAGCGATAATAGTATTGTGCAAATGAGATAGTTCGGGAGGGAAAAAGAAAGATTTAGATATCTGATGTGAAATAGTACAAGTGAAATAACGAAGCAGGAAAAAAGGTAAGATTTAGATTTGTAATAAAGAAATAGACGTAATAATAACAGGCCTATACAAATGAAATAGTGAAATAAGAAAAAAGGAAAGATTTAGATTTGTAATAAAGAAATAGAAGATGAGAAGTGCAGGCTAGTAAGCCATAATGCAATATAATAGAACATAATATCTATTACGTAATAATATACACAAATAAGCGCTTCATGTAAATAATAATCTTGGATAAGGAAAGGAAGAAAGTTTGTAAAGAAAAGGAGAGGAATAAGAAATATATAACATAATAGTCTTGTGTAAATAAGATAGTTCAATAGGGAGAAAAGAGGGAAGATTTAGTTTCGTAATAAAGAAATAGGAGATGAAAAGTGCAGGCTAGTAAGCCATAATGTGATATAATAGAACATGATATCTATTATACGATAATGTACATAAATAACTGTTTGATATAGATAATAATATTGAATGAGGAAAGAAAGAAAGTCTGTAAAGAAAAGGAGTAAGAAATATATAGTAGTAATAGCATTGCGGAAATGAGATAGTTCGAGAGGGGAAAAGAGAGTAGATTTCGATATACAATAACGAAATAGTACAAATGAAATAGCGAAGTAGGAAAAAAGATAAGATTTAGATCTGTAATAAAGAAATAGACGTAATAATAATAGGCTTGTCAAATGAAATAGCGAAATAAGAAAAAAGGAAAGATTTAGATTTGTAATAAAGAAATAGGAGATGAGAAGTGCAGGCTAGTAAGCCATAATGTGATATAATAGAACATAATATCTATTATATGATAATATACATAAATAACTGTTTCATGTAAATAATAATGCTGGATGAGGAAAGGAAGAAAGTTTGTAAAGAAAAGGAGAGGAATAAGAAATATATGACAGTAATAGCACTGTGCAAATGAGATAGTTCAATAGGGAAAAAAGAGGGAAGATTTTGTTTCGTAATAAAGAAATAGGAGATGAAAAGCGCAGGCTAGTAAGGCATACTGTGATATAATAGAACATAATATCTATTACATGACAATGTAGATAAATAATTTTTTGATATAGATAATAATAAAGGAAATTTGTAAAGAAAAGGAGAGGAGTAAGGAATATATAGTAGTAATAGCACTGCACAAATGAGATAGTTCAATAGGAAAAAAAAGGGAAGATTTAGTTTTGTAATAAAGAAATAGGACATGAAAAGTGTAGGCTAGTAAGGCATAATGTGGTATAATAGAACATAATATGTACGATAATGTACATGAAATAACTGCTCCATGTAAATAAAAATACTGAATGAGGAAAAAAGGGAAATCAGAAAAAAAGGAGAGGAGTAAGAAATATATAGGAGTAATAGCATCACAAGCAAATGAGATAGTTCGGTGGGAAAAAGAGAAGATTTCGATATACAATAACGAAATAGTAGAAATGAAATAGCAAAGTAGGAAAAAAGGTAAGATTTAGATCTGTAATAAAGAAATAGACGTAATAATAACAAGGCTGTACAAATGAATTAGTGAAATAAGAAAAAAGGAAAGATTTAGATTTTGTAATAAAGAAATAGGAGATGAGAAGTGCAGGCTAGTAAATCATAATGTAATATAATAGAACATAACATCTATTATATGGTAATATACATAAATAATTCCTTCATGTAAATAATAATACTGGATGAGGAAAGGAAGAAAGTTTGTAAAGAAAAGGAGAGGAATAAGAAATATATAATAGTAATAGCACTATGCAAATGAGATAGTTGAATAGGGAAAAAAGAGGGAAGATTTAGTTTCGTAATGAACAAATAGGAGATGAAAAGTGCAAGCTAGTAAGCCATAATGTGATATAATAGAACATAATATCTATTACATGATAATGTACATAAGTAACTGTTTGACATAGATAATAATAATGAATGAGGAAAGAAGGAAAGTTTCTAAAGAAAAGGAGAGGAGTAAGAAATATATAGCAGCAATAGCACTGTGGAAATGAGATAGTTCAGTAGGCAAAAAAAAGAGAAGATCTCGATATACAATAACGAAATAGTACAAATGAAATAGCGAAGTGTACATAAATAACTCTTTCATATAGATAATAATACTGAATGAGAAAAGAAGGAAAGTTTTAAAGAAAAGGAGAGGAGTAAGAAATATGTAGTAGTAATAGCACCGTGCAAATGAGATAGTTCAGTAGGGGAAAAAAAGAGAAGATTTCGATATACAATAACGAAACAGTACAAATGAAATAGCGAAGTAGGAAAAAAGGTAAGATTTAGATCTGTAATAAAGAAATATATGATGCAATACAACATAATAGCTAGCCAATAAAGTAGGTATAAATGAATATAATATAAGTGTCACACAATAATGTATATAATTAAACATATTATACAAACATTAATAACACTATAACAACATCGCAATGTAAACAGGTATATTACGTGAACAAGAATGAAGAAAGCCTACCTATGAGCGGAGGAAAACCCGAGAACGAAGAGAATGAAAGAGAAGAAACGATCCTTAGATGGCAAACAACAATGAGCTAATCCTGAATAATCCTGCAACGATGAAACATGCAGAATGAAAAGAAACGAAAACAAGAAGACTCTAACAGAATTAGTACGTAACAGTGTATGTAAGCAGCTGGATTCTATGAATAGTGTACCTAAACAAACACGGAAGAGGTAAAGAATAAGAACATTATCATTGTACATAATATAGTTATTACATGACATGTGATAGGAATATGAACAAATGTGTCTACAAACAGTTATCTCATATAAGCGACATACGTAACAAAAAATGAACAAACGCAATAATGAATCATAAAGATGATACAAACTGTACGTAGATAAATTATAAACTAATACAAAATAATCTTTTATTGGTAGAACATTGATAGCTTATTACCAGACCGAAACTTACCCACCACAATGCAGATCGCAAGGGTGAACAGAAGGCAAGAAAACCAAGGATCCTTAAATGGTAAGATCTGAAGAACACCGATCCAGCCAAGAACGACCCTGCATGATAAGAAAACCGAGATTGAAGTGAGAGAAGGTAAAAAAATAGGTAGCCTGTATAAACAACGCACTCCAAAAAGGGGAAAAAAGGTGAATATGAACAAATGCGTCTACAAACAGGTTATCTCATATAAGCGACATACGTAACAAAAAAAATGAACAAACGCAATAATGAATCATAAAGATGATACAAACTGCACGTAGATAAACTATAAACTAATACAGAATAATCTTTTATTGGTAGAACATTGATAGCTTATTACCAGACCGAAACTTACCCACCACAATGCAGATCACAAGGGTGAACAGAAGGCAAGAAAACCAAGGATCCTTAAATGGTAAGATCTGAAGAACACCGATCCAGCCAAGAACGACCCTGCATGATAAGAAAACCGACATTGAAGTGAGAGAAGGTAAAAAAAATAGCTAGCCTGTATAAACAGCGCACTCCAAAAAGGGGAAAAAAGGTGAATATGAACAAATGCGTCTACAAACAGTTATCTCATATAAGCGACATACGTAACAAAAAATGAACAAACGCAATAATGAATCATAAAGATGATACAAACTGTACGTAGATAAACTATAAACTAATACAGAATAATCTTTTATTGGTAGAACATTGATAGCTTATTACCAGACCGAAACTTACCCACCACAATGCAGATCGCAAGGGTGAACAGAAGGGAAGAAAACCAAGGATCCTTAAATGGTAAGATCTGAAGAACACCGATCCAGCCAAGAACGACCCTGCATGACAAGAAAACCGACATTGGTGTATAGCACATGTGATAGGAACATGAACAAATGTGTCTACAAACGATTATCTCACCGAAACTTACCTAGCACAAGTCACGGATCGCAAGAGTAAGCAAGGCAAGAAAACCAAGGGTCCCTAAATGATAAGATCCGGAGAACACCGATCCAGGCAGGAACGGCCCTGCATCACAGAAAGAACGGCACTAAAGTGAGAGAAGCAAAAAAAATAGGAACAGCAAGAGAAAAAACCTGAGTATCAACCGAACGAAACATACCGCAGAACCCAACGAAAGCGACGAAATGCAAGAAAACCAACAGCAAGAAAAGAAAGGATACCTAAACACAGAGAACAACCGGCGAAGCCGAAGCGGAAACAACCAAGAAATGGAAAGGGAGGAAAAGAGCAGACGAAGACGAAACGCAGAGAAAAGAGGAGCCGAAGCGAAACGCAGCCGAGATGCAATAGAACGCACGGGCGCATGCCGCAAACCAAAACACGAAACAAACTGGCCCGGCGAAGTCCGCGACGCAGTGAACCATCCGGAAGCGGTAATGGAGTCCACGCGTCGCAATCACGCCGCCGACAGATGGAGCACCGCGTCGCACCAATGAAGCGCCGGTCGCGGATGAAGCGCCGGTCGCGATGGCGGTCCGCATCGCCAAAACGCGGACGGAACGGTCGCCGCGGGCGGTGGCGCTGGACGCGTCGTAACCAAAACGCAGAGGCAACACGTGGACCATGCGGGCGAGCAGGAACTCCCCCAACTTTGTTTAGTTGATGATGCATACGTCGGGAACGGAGCTGAGAGATTTGTGCATCCCTGGCTTTATCGAACGAGCGTGGCCTATACCGTTGAAGCGGCGGAGAACGGTTCACCGCTCTTTAGTTTTTAATCTTTGGCTATGCCTGAAACTAACAAGTAGGCAAAGCCAAAGAAAACATTGGTGCCTATGGCCGTAGCTACACATGCATCATCATCATAGATCACAGGGTGCCCTTCAGAATAGACAATCTTTTATCAAAGATGTCACCTTTCCGCTACAATATGCTAATCTCATTTAAATTCTCATATGTTTTGCAATAAAATTTATGTCGCCATTCTGTTCTTTTTTTCTCATGGAGATTGTCATTCTGAACTACATTTGAAATGCAGCAAGCATACATGTACTTCCTTCCGTGTTAGTGGGAAAGCTGCAGCCTGCAGAGGTGAAGCGTGAGGCAGCGCGTGGTGGCTGCTATGAGGTCAGCCTTCTGGTAGAACGGCCTCTTCCTGGATATAAGAGAATAAATGTCCCAATCGGTGGTGGCGTCTTGTACATCCCTATACATATGCTGTGCGTCTCCGAGAATACTAATAGCTAAAGATCTTCTCGCCTTCCTGTAAAATATACCAGAGCATTGTATGGTGGATATATCAAAGCTTTCCGTGCTTCATTTCTTACCTAGGTTCAGGTATGGTTAAAGTTAACTTATTTTTTTGGGAATACACTTGCCTACCTGATATGTACTCTTAACAAGTTGCAACATCATTATTGTTCTTTGAAGCTTAACAAGTATGGTTAATGTTATGTCTATCGCTTGTGAAATGGGTTGAAACCAAATGGTTCGCATATGAGAGCAAAAGTTCATGGAGACAATCAGTAACAACGCGAAAGGGTGTTGATCGGATGTTTTCTTTCTAACTATCATCCAGATTTATGATTATTGGATTAGAGATCCAACGACTATGAATTCTCCCCCACCCCTTCCAAAAAACATCTCCCACTTCTCCAAAAAAGGGGCCATTAGATCTCTAATCCAACGGTCTCAAATTTAGATGATTGGTAGGAAGAAAACATCCGGATGATATCTAGACATACCCCGAAAGGGTGTTGGAAAGAAAACATCAGGATGATAGCTAGACACACCTTTTGCGGAACTGTGCTAAAACTAGTTTATTAACCCTGCAAATCAGAAGCACATTATTGCATTACACTGGCTAGCGCAGTATAGCCAAAGGTCTAAAACTAACAAGAAATTTAAGAACGAAAGGGAGGCACCACTTCAAACAAATGAAACGTACGTGAGAAAATTCTAGGTCGAACTTAGGCTGAGATTTCGCAGCGTCTCTATTTGTGTTTGCCGCTCATGGCGGGCTGCCCTTGCTGCACCTTGTCGCCGAACCCACACTTCTTGGTGAGGATGCTCCACGACCACCTGGGCTTCCTGAGCCGCCGGGTCTCCTGCTTCATGCTCAGGCACTCCTCCAGCTCCGACACCCGCTCCTTCACGTCGGTGATGGACTCGCTCCCTTTCCCCTCGGGCGCGTCGGCGTCGGCTTCGGCCTGGCCGCCGGCCGCGGCGCCCTTGGGGACGATGGCGCCGTTGCCCGGGTGCGGGTGCGCGCCGTCGGCGGCCGCGTTGTCGGACACGAAGAACCACCCGGCGATGGACGTGCGGAGGCGGAGCTGCTCGAAGAAGAGCACCTGCACCACCAACCGCAGCGGCAGGCGCTCGTTCTGCGCCGCGTGCGTGCACGCCTCCAGCGACAGCTTCTGGCAGTTCATCAGCCGGCACAGCTGCTCCCGCTCCGACTCCGACAGCCACGGGTGCGACTGCACGCAAGGATGCCCGTGCAAGCATGGACGTGTCATTTACATGAGATCGAAGAGATCGCACAGAACGAAATGCTAATGCAGCTAGCGATGCGTATGTCACCTTGAGGTATATGTCGATGGCGCGGTAGATGCCGTCGTCGACGGGTCGCGCGTAGTCGGGTACCACGGCGGCGAGCGCCTGGAACTTGGGCAGCTTCAGGTTGGTGTCCGGCGCCACCTCTGCGAGGTACCCGTCCATGAGCTTGGCCACCATGGTGATCGGCGACAGGGCGGACGGCGTCCCGGCCTGGGGCACCCCCAGGCTGCCCTCGTCCGCCACCGCCGGCGACGTGTACCCCGTCCCGAGTCCGTCCGTCGACGACATGAAGTAGTCCAGTATCCTCTGCACGCAGTCGATGTCGTACAGCGTCTCGACGGTGTAGCCAAGGTTGGGCACAAGCAGGTCGTCCAGGCAGGCGTCCTCGAGCTGCGCGCCGATGCGCCGCTCCAGGTTCTCCCGGCACAGCGGGCTGGCGTGGAGGAGCATCGCCGTGCGGAGCATCCCGAGCAGGAACTTGGTGGAGGCCACGCCCTTCTTGGTCGGCAGCAGCGCCACGATCTCCTCCAGGAAGTACCTCTGGTCGCTCTCGGAAGGTGCGGAGACGTTGGCGGCGCGCGGGGTGACGCTGCGGCTGCCGGCCCCGGCGCCGCCGAATTCGGCGGCGAAGCTGGCGTTGCTGAAGCTGGTGTTGCGCTTCAGGCCCGGGAGGAACCGCCCAGCGTAGAACATGATCGCGCCGGCGATGCTCTCGCCGCGCATGCCCTTCCCCTCCATCGCCTGGATCAGCCGCTTGAACATGGGCAAGCTCAGGAACGACACGTCCTCGTACCACCAGTCCATCCCGGACGCCGCCGCCGAGGCGGCCCCCCGCGGCGTGTTCCCGGAGCCGATGCCGTTCCACAGCCGGTCCCCGTCGATGCTGGCATTCTTGGGCGGCGTGGCGGCCTGGGGCCAGGCGGCGGCGGCGGTGTCGGAGGCGCAGGCCTTGGAGGCGAGCGCGGTGATGCAGCGGGAGACGATGTGGAGATCCTCGGCGGTGGGGAGGACGCTCTCGCAGGTCTCGAGCGCCTTGATGGAGTCCTTCCAGTTGGCGAGCACGTCGGCGAGGAAGGACTCGGCCTGCGTGATGAGGTTGCCCTCGGCGTAGTCGTCCGTCATGCGAAGGTACTCGGCGGCGCAGCGGAGGCACACCACGTTGAGCGCGTTGAGCTCGATCTTGACGTCGTAGCAGAACCTGGTCGCCAGCTCGAACGCCTTGGCGCCTCCCGGGATGTCGTCCAGCTGCAGCGTGCACATGCCGCCGCCGTCGGCCGGTGGCTGGTACTCGCTGATCATCCGCTGCAGCACGCCGCTCCGGCTCAGCAGCGGGAACTGGCCCAACAACAGCAGTAATGATGTACCATTAGTCGGTCAAGTAACTGTGATTTAGAGCATAGACGCTAACTAACCTTGTGGAGGTAAAAGGACATCTGTCCTACTTCGACAACAACATCACTCTCAAGCTCGGTCGTGCACCTCCTGGGAAAAAGTTTAGATGAAGCATGTAAAAATCTGAAACATATGCATGCTCGTAATTTCTAAGTAAATGGATCTGGCAGTAGACAGGGAAAATTAATTCGTCATGAAAAAAAATTGTTCCCCAGCGAAATAAACGAAATTTTGTTTATTTCGGCTGAAATTTCGGATGAATCATTCAAATATCATTTGAATTTTGATAAAACTAACCAAAAATTAAATAAAATTTATACAAATTTTAAATGGGGATAAATTCGACTAAAATTTGATCGAATTATCTGTCTTTCGGCATCGTACGAAAGGGCCAAAATTTCGGCATTTTGCCGAAATTAGAAATATTTAACCCTGGTAGTAGACAAATGGTCGAACTGAATTGAATAAGCCCAAGTGACGATTAGATAGAACGTAGCTCATGGCGCACAAACAATGTTGTAACGAGCGAGAATTTCCTCCATGCCCATGTTACATAACCTGCACCGTCTGCACTCTCAGTGCAATCAGGTCTAGATGTGAAAAAGTAGTGTTTTAATAACCCACCATCTTTCATTACAATTAAAACCTTAGGGCCATTTATATGGTTCACGAAAATGTATCGACACGACTCTTTAAATTACGGTGAGATAATCAGAGTTAAGGATGCAAATTTCACAAGGGAAAAGGGAATCCATTGTGCCCAGAGAGATATTCTTTTAGAAATTACAGCTAGAAAATACTTTTGTTTTTCCAGAAAATGGACCCCAGTGAGAATAGATTTAGCCTATCACAAAACAAAGCACAAGTACAGTAATCTACCCATCGATTTTTATCAGGTGCGATTTGACTTGGCACGGTCTAAAACTATTTTGATCGTTGATTTCTTTTATGATCTAATTCACAACTAGAAATCGTGATCATGTGGAAGTACTTTCGGATACGAATCCAATGTACAACTTTTATGACGCTAAATTAACCTATATATTTTTTGACTAACTGTTGGTCAAACATTACAGAGTCTGAATTTCGAAATGCGTAGGTATCTTACACAAAAAAATAATAAATCAAAGTACTCCTATATCATTCATTCATCAACACATTTGAAAGAAACAAGGAATCGAGAATGTGGAGATGACCATGTGAGGCCTTCGAGGACGAAGATTTCCGGCTTGGAACCTAGCTTCATGGTCGCCATCCTCTCCTGCTGCCAATTGTTCTATCCTATCGATCTATATGTCTGTCAGACTAAAAGATGCTGAGGGGAGCCGTCTACCACGCGGTATTCTTGAGGAAATGGATGCCGAGGGAAGGAAGCGAGGAAGAATGGCACGAAGATGGCGGCGATGTTGCTGTGATGCGTGCGTGCAGGAATAGCTGAGGTGGCATGCGGGCAAAGGCGAGAGAACGAACGACGCAAGGACAGTTCAAAGGTTGGCCCGGGTCCAAAGGAGAAGGCAGAGATCTGAGGGCCCTAGCTAGCATTTCTCGCTGTTCTTCCAAAGCAAAGCGACACTATGAAAATATTACCTAAGTTAAATTAAATTTAATCGAACTGTACATTAAATATTTTTTTATATCTAAATTGAAGTCAATCCTATTTAGGGTGTGGCTCCACCACTGTTTACACCTGGCCAGCCAGATCCACTTCTCAGGGAGCTGTCGTTCGCATGCAATGGTCGACGCTGCAAGTCGACAGTGGGTGGTGAACCTTGATGGTACACGCTCGCGTCTCGTACGCCCATCCGTACATGCCAGATCGCGTACGATCACATGGTGGTATCAAGTAGCATGGGGTTGGACCTTGAAATACTATTAGAGCGTGTGTTCGTTATAATGGAGTACTTAAAAAAGGATAACACGTATTGTCAAATATGATCTGAAAATTAGACCAACCAATTTTATCTTATATAGCTGAGTGGCCGTGCATTGCAATGAACAATCAATTATAAAGAAGAATTGTCACATAATACTCAATTGTGAGCACTGTGATAAAATAATTCTGCGCAATTTTTACATACACAATAGAAATCACAGAGAAACTATTAACAATATATAAGTGAACTATGCACAATCAAGTAACGCGGTTGAAATCTTTGACCAGAAATTCAAATATACGGGAACACATATTATGTTGTGCAAGAAAATTTAAGACTCTTTCTCGCTTCATGAACAGAATGAAAATGTAAGCATTCTACTCTCATACTCCAGTTTTTCAGCAAACCATAGAAAAGATCACATATAAGCAATATCAGAATAAAACACCAATTCAGGACCTGAGTATCACATGTAAGGAGTGCACTTTGATACAAAGATAAATATTTTTTAAATAATCATTTTTATTCAGAAATACAAAAATATATCTGTATTTTTATTTTTTATAAAAGTAACCCCTATAGCCCAATAGGGCAAGCGGAGAGCCGAAGACGAGAGAGGAAGTGGAGGAAGTGAGCGCATTGGCAGCGCGCGCGACGCTATCATAGGGGTGAGGAGTAGCAAGCCAGCCACTGTAGGGGCCGGGCGGTGTAGAAGCGGGCGAGGTGGTGGTTGGGGTTGGTACGGCATGATTAGGGCTGGGGGCGATAGATTTGGGTTAGAGAGGAGAGGTGTGACTACGGAGAGGGCGTTTTTAAAGATTTCTCAATACGTATGTGCGACAAAGAGGAGGAAGTGCATGCTATTCATGGGAGGATAGAGCGCACCATGCGAGGAGATGGTTTGGTAACATCGTGGCCCATATGACAATAGAGAGGAATAGGGGATGGAAGGGTGTGGAGAGAATGGTCAGATGACAATCAATTTGTATTTTTAAGTAGTAAAGATAAGTGCCATCTAAGCACATACGTGCTGTACAACTGCTGCTTGCTTCGGTGAGATAGTTCTATTGTAATTCTTTCTTACATGTTACTACGTCGATGCGGGAGTGTAGACCGCCTCTTGTTTTTTTTTAGTAACTATTTAAAGGTGTGGGGCTAGCTTTTTCTCGGGTGCAAAGCGTGTCAGTCACTCCCACGTAAGCGAGACTGGCAGGCTGCATCAGACTCCCATGTTTTGATATGCCTTTCTTTTTATCCTGTCAGTTTGTCGCCTTCACCAACGAGCAAATCTCTTGCTGGATCCACCATGCTTCCCATGTATTAGGGCTATTCTTTTATGCCTGTTAACTTCAGTTTTTGATTTTTTCTATAGACTATCTTTTAAACAGAGTGTCTTTTTAAGACCTCGTTCGGTTGGACTGAAAGTTGTGGCTTATGGCTGAAATTATACTGTAGCGGTTGAAATTTCACTGTAGCTGAAAGTGGTTTATTTGACGAAATTAAATTAAAAAATTAAAAATAGAAAAAATATGCTATCTCATCACGGACAATATAAACAAATACGAGAAAAAAAAGAACTGGAAAAAAAGCTCAAAAAGCAAAAGTTCAGAAAAAAATAAAATTTATAAATAATAAAAAATAAGTCAAAAATTAGAAATTGAAACCGGAACAGCGGCGCTTAGCGCATGCAGTTTCTCTTATTCCTCCTGCCTACGTATTCCTGGCCAGCAAAAGCCTTCGCCCGCGTGGCTGGTTCCACTCGTCCACAAGTGACAAGCGGACGGGCAATATGAGGCAACTCTACACCAGCAGCGACAGGCATAGACATCACACACAGTACTGTTCCCGTACCAGGCGGTCCTGTCGGCTTGCCAATCACCACAACACAGGGAGCGGCAGGCAGGTAGGCCGCGCCAGGTCGGGCTCGGCACGGTGCGCAGGGGCGGAGCCTGCTCATTTTGGGAGCCGCACGTCGAGCAGTCCGCTCCACACGAGCTCCATGCAGTGGTGCCCGACAGAGTGGAAGTACTTGTCCGACAGCGGCAGGTCAGCGACACAGTATGCCGGGGTTCTACAGCACTGATCTTGAAGGGCTCACCGGCGAGTCCGGGCAGCCGCCCAGGTCACCGGGCCTTGGCTCCGCACCGGGCTTCCCGGTCTTGACGAGCAGACACAGCACATCAAGACTCTACAGCGCTGATCTTGAAGGGCTGCTCGCCAGCCGCCCAGGTCACCGGGCCTTGGCTCCGCCGCCAATCTTGACGAGCAGATACAGCACGTCGGGATTGTACAGCACTGATGTTGAAGGGCTGCTCGTCGGCGAGTCCGGGCAGCCGCCCAGGTCACCGGACCTTGGCTCCGCCCCTTACTGTGCGTGCCGGCGAGGGGCATGGTACTGTAGAAATTATCTAAGCCTTTAAACCTGAGCATTAACCTTAATTCTAGACTTAAAGCATGAACACCAAAATAACACTAAAAGCGGAAGCATCAAAAGGAAACATACCCGAAACATTAGAAGCCATAAAGATTAAAGTAGAGGTCTTTGTGATGCTGCGATAGAGGATCGGCGGAGTTGATGGAGAGGACGGTGATGGCGTCAGGCCGGTCTGTAGTCGTTGGAGCCGTGGACGGAGGATGGCCGGTCTTCGTTCACCTAGGCGCTAGACGTTAGATCGAATCTGTGCGGGTCGGTTTGGGCTTGAACAACTGACGTGTAACTCGCCTGCCGAAAACCCTAGCTTTTTCTTATAGCGCTGGTGACCGGGACCGTGACCAAGTTGGTTAGAAAACCGCCTCCGATCAAAGGCGCGGGTGGACTAAGTCCCCGAAATATCTCGAGCGATTAGCACGAGATCAACCCAACATTCTCCCTTTGATCGTAAGGCTAACATCATAAGTCCATCCTTTGATAAAACAGCACACCAAGGCAATGTGTTGTATAGTCAATAAAGTACCATATAATCTCAGTACCTATAGCGTACTATTTATATCTTAGAATGGTTATTCATTATTCTTAATGGGAGTTGGTTTGTTTTAGGTCCTTTTATCCAGAATCAGAGGCTTTCCAGTAAACCCATGCCGGCAACATTATCACGAAAAATACTGGGTGGTAAGCCTTTAGTAAGCGGATCCGCAAGCATTAACTTAGTACTTAATATGCTTGATACTTATGGTTTGATCCTGGATTCTAACTTTCACAACATGATACTTAATGTCAATGTGTTTGGCAGCACCACTTGACTTGTTGTTATTTGCATAAAAGACTGCGGGTTCATTATTGCAGTATAAAATGAGTGGTTTAGATATGCTGTCTACCACTCTAATTCTCGGGATATAATTCTTAAGACATACAGCCTGCTCGGTAGCCTCATAACATGCCACAAAACTCAGCTTGCATCGTTGAAGATGCCGTAAGGGTTTGTTTAGAGCTTTTCCACGAAAAAAGCTCCTCCAGCGAGTGTGAAGATGTAACCTGACGTGGATTTCTTATTATCAACACATCCCGCAAAGTCTGAATCTGAATAACCAATAACATTAAGGCTATCAGAAAACTTATATGTGAGCATGAAATACTTAGTAGCTTGCATATAACGCAAAACTTTTTCAACGGCTTTCCAGTAGTCTAGTTCTGGATTTGACTAATATCTGCCAAGTATCCCGGTTACAAAACTAAATCAGGGCGTTTACATGCTTAAGCATACATAATGCTTCCGACAGCTGAAGCATAAGGAACCGACTTCATCTGATCAGTTTCAAATTGGTTCCATGGACATTGAAATGTCCCAGACTTATCACCCTTAACAATAGGAGCAGGCGAGCCAGAGCACTTATTCATATTGTATTTCTTTAGTACTCTGTCAACATATGCATTCTGAGATAAACATAATATTCCTTTAGACCTATCTCGGTGAATTTCAATGTCAAGAACATAAGAGGCATCGCCGAGATCAAAATTGGATGAAAGAAATCTCTTGGTCTTAAACAGCATATCCTTATCGCTGCTAGCCAATAAGATATCATCCACATAAAGTACTAAGATGGTGAATTTACTCCCCTTGAACTTAATATACATGCAGTTATCAACTTTATTTTCCATAAAATCGAAACTTCTTATGATTTTATCAAAATTTGAGATACCACTGCCTCGACACTTATTTTAAGCCATAAATGGATTTCTTAAGTCGACATCTCATATGCTCCTTGCCTTCCACGACAAAACCTTCCGGTTGGACCATGTAAACATTTTCTTGCAAGTCGCCATTAAGAAATGCCGTTTTAACATCCATCTGATGCAGCTCTAAATCATAATGAGCTACAAGTGCCATAACAATTACGAATGAATCTTTAGTTAAGACGGAAGAAAAGACGTCATTATAGTACTTCCCTCTCTTTGTGAGAAGCCTTTTCCTATAAGCCTTGCTTTGAATCTTTCGATATTTCCCTTAGAGTCATGTTTTATTTTATAGACCCATTACGACCTCTTGTTTTGACTCGTCGAAATTTCTACTAATTCTCATACATCATTAGTGCTTATAGACTTTAGTTCAGCCTTAAATATCTTGAATTTGTCGAGTGATTCAATGCGATCTTTAATGGGGAAAAATAAAAACATAACGGGAGAAAATATTAGCGAATGTGATGAAAGAATCAAAAACATCCACTGATGTCACAGGAAAAGGACCACAAATATCAATATCATCAGTGAATGTGATGAAAGAATCAAACCATCCACCGTGAATTAATTCTAAGAGTCTGTCTTGTGAGTAGTTCCTTCTATATTTTTTTTTTTTCCTTTAATGCAATCGGTCAAAGGTGCGAGTCAAAGAAATCTAAAGGTGGAGAATTTATTCTTTAATGAGGCGCTACATTCTCCCCTCGAAATGTGGACTAAGCAGCGACAGTGCCACAATTTCGAAGAAGTCTCATCATTAGTCTAAAGATACAGGGAAGTAATTAAGAGGAAGCATATATAGCTTTTCTTGTCAAGACCATCACCATTAAAATTAATACATTTATTGTCTATAGAAATACATTAAAACTAAGAAAATTTACACAGTTTTTCTAAAAATGCCCTGGCTGTTTGCAGAAGTGGCATTCTCCTTATCTTTAGATGTTGCAGCGGAAGCAATATGAGGCTTTGGTGCATTGTGCACTCTAGGCCCGATTTATCCGAGTTAGAGGAGAAATGCGACTTCTTCTTAGATTTGAAGTCCCCTTTGAACTTCCTTTTATGAGAGCCACCTACATTAAAAAGGCAAAATCTTTCTTTTCTGTTCTTATCCTTTCTTCCTCCTGGACACACATGGCGATCAAATCGCTCATGCTCCTTTTCTCTTTCTGAGTGTTGTAATTAATTTTAAAAGCGGTGTACTCAGAAAGAAGAGAGATCATTATGAAATGGACTAGAAAAACATCGGAAATTGCCATGTTCATGCCCTTGAGTTTTTCTGCCATATCAGTCATTATCATGATATGTTCTCTAATTCTGCCAGATCCATCATATTTAGAGGTTAAGAGCCTCTGAATTAAGGTACTGGCATAAACTTTAGCTGAACCTTTGAATTTCTCCTCAATTGAAGCCATGTAATCTTTAGCTTTTTCAGAATTGGGAATTGCTCCCCTAATCATGACTGAAATTGAGGTTTTCATAATCATAAGTCATAATCTGTTAGATCGTTCCCTTTTTTTTTAGCATTGTCATCATAAATCTTCTTTTTCTCAGTAAAGTTCTCCTCACCCTCAGTGGGGGGAACGGGAACGTCTACTCTTAGGGCATAATCAAGGTCCAAAACTCCAAGGACAACATAATTCGCTCTCTCCACGAGGAAAAATTACTCCCCGTGAGCTGCTCAATATTATCAATAGTGGCGGCAACGTTCGAAGCATTAAGTGCTGAATTTCAATATACAGGGCAAAAATAGAAGCGTCATAAATATATATTGCATGTAATTAACCCTACGTTGGTCTGATTAATAACATGCAAAATAATATACAGTTCAAATTCATATCACCGTTGGGCAGAAAATGAAAAGAACTTAATTATATATGGCAACATATGATTATAAACAACGTTGGTCAGAATATAATCATATGAATACATAATGCCAAATTTAATCATAAAGACTTTAAATTAAAATATCTAATTGGCAACATATGATTATAAACAACGTTGGTCAGAATATAACCATATGTATACATAATGCCAAAAACTAAGCATTAAGTCTCAAAATTAAAATATCCCGTTGGCGACATATGATTATAAATGACGTTGGTCACAATATAATCATATGTATACATGATGCCAAAAACTAAGCATAAATTCTCAAATTTAAATATCTCGTTGGTTCAATTTAAATTTGAGATTATTCATAACAATAACATAATTATTCATCATAATTTGGGTCATTTAATTAATTAAAACAATGCATAAAGATATACTAAAAATAAAATTAAATGCACTGAAAATTAAAATTATAACGGTGCATTAAAGTAAATGTAAAACAAAAGAAAATGCACTGAAACAATAAAAATCTGCTGAAAATTTGGACCTCAAAAGAAAATTTGGGCTAAAACTTAGCCCCAAAATAAAAATTCGGACGAAAATCATTAAAAGAAATTGGCAAAACGCCCAAAAGAAATTTGGGCCCAAACCGGCCTAACTCACCGCACGAACGGGCGCGGCCCAACTCACGGCCGCGCGCCCACCGCACGCGTGTAGCCCATTATTCCGCGCGCGGCCGTCGGTTTCAATCCGACGGTCGAAAATCTCATCTCACGTGCGCGCCGTCGGATCTCGATCCGACGGCCGAAAAACAAAACGGCCCATTATATCATTGCGGCCTAAAACAAATTGGCCGTCCGATCAGATCGGACGGCCGAAAATGATCATGCCTGAAACAAAAAGACCCTAACCCTAACCCTAGCCGCACTCACGCCCGCAGCCCACGCGGAAAAAACGGATCGGGCGCGCGAGGTGGCGGAGGCGGCGTCCGGCGGCGCCGCCTGCACGCTGGCGAGCGAAGCCCACGCGGCGGCTCCGCGGAGCGACGGCGGCGGTGCCGGCATGGGCGAGGGCCCCGCGGCGGCGGCTCCGGAGCGATAGATGCGGCGCGGCGGCGGCGGCGCGAGCGACGTCCGGCGGATGGTGGCGGCGCCGCGTAGCCGGGGCGGCGGCCACCGTGGAGGAGCAAAGGCGGCGGCACACGGCGCGGAGGGGCGGCGCACGGAGCGGCACCAGGCACACTGCGGCGACCGGAGAGGTTGCGCGCGCTGCGGCGCCCGGGCGGCTAAGGCCGGCGGCCGGAGTGGCGCCCGGCTACAGCTGTGCGCGGCGATAAAAAAAAGTTTTTTTTTGTTCTTTGTTCTTTCCGCCGCAGATCTATGGTCTAATTGGGTTTGGGGGTTCGGGGTGGGGATCTTTAGGGTTTTGCCGAGAAAACAAAATTTTCCCCTCCTTCTAAAATGCTTAGCCGAGCCATTAAAATCTAAAACAAGCCTCTAATCCCAAATCCAAAGTCCGGGAAAAATAATTAGGGTTCATGTCAAATCTAGATGGCTCTGATACCAAATGTAGAAATTATCTAAGCCTTTAAACCTGAGCATTAACCTTAATTCTAGACTTAAAGCATGAACACCAAAATAATACTAAAAGCGGAAGCATCAAAAGGAAACATACCCGAAACATTAGAAGCCATAAAGATTAAAGTAGAGGTCTTTGTGATGCTGCGAGAGAGGATCGGCGGAGTTGATGGAGAGGACGGTGATGGCGTCAGGCCGGTCTGTAGTCGTTGGAGCCGTGGACGGAGGATGGCCGGTTTTCGTTCACCTAGGCGCTAGACGTTAGATCGGATCTGTGCGGGTCGGTTTGGGCTTGAACAACTGACGTGTAACTCGCCTGCCGAAAACCCTAGCTTTTTCTTATAGCGCTGGTGACCGGGACCGTGACCAAGTTGGTTAGAAAACCGCCTCCGATCAAAGCGCGTGGGTGGACTAAGTCCCCCTGAAATATCTCAGGCAGTTAGCCTGAGATCAACCCAACAGGTACAGGAGGCTCGGCTCGGCAATCTGCACTGTGCGCGACGCCAGCTCGACTCCAAGTGCGCAACAGCGCGAGGCCGAGCACCCGCCGCCGCCTCGCTCGCCTAGCCTGCCCCGCGCGCCTGGCGCGTACGCCGACCGGTCATATCCGCGGCCGCGTGAGCGTGACGTGCCTACCCGGGGGGTCCCCGAATTATTGCCACTGGCCCATCCCCATGCTACGTAGACATGCACTACATATTTGCTCACAGATGCAAACAACAAGAGCATCAAGCTATTCTGTGGCCATAAACCCGTGCGCATGCAGACTAGACATAATATGGGAAGGCATTTCCAACGAAGTAAACAGATAATAACCGAACAAAAAGCACTGGTTTAATCTCGAACAATGTAAAATGCATTTGAATGCAACTGTTGGTAAATTGTATGCAGCAAAAAGTGACTAGCTTCAATTCCCCTGTAGGTCCATGGAAATGGAGGCCAGTCACGGAAATATGACTAAGTGATACGCTGGGGCATCGACCGTGGTAACCAGCAGCCTCTCCGGTTTGCCGAGGATGGTAGCCTCGGCGGCGGAGGGTGTTTTCGGTGTCGCCTTACGTGGAACGAATGGTAGTAGATCCTCCTACTCCTTTGAGTTGCGATAGAAATCGACGCAGGTCTGGCATCCGCAGTCGGTGAAGCGGCAGATCTCGCACCCGAAGCAGACGCACTTCATGCACCCAGTGCAGGATGTGGCGCCGGAGCAGCGCCTCAGCACCTTGCGGCTGGCTCGCTCCTCCTCGCCATCACAGGTGACCCTGGTGGCATCAGCCGTCATACAAGATAAGTCAGGAGAGCAGAGGTTACTATAAGCTACACTATGAATTGAAACAACAGAAAATAGCATATTAAACCAGATATTGAGTAGGTAACCAAGAAAAACGGCGTGACTAAGTAAAGATGGAAGGAATCCAGCCACGGAACAAGCACACTCAAAAGTACACCAGGCAAAGCAATGATTCCTTTTTCTTTTTAAATAAAAGATCATCAGAGGTGTAGCAACACCTTAAATAATCCTTGATTTCATATATATATATATATATATATATATATATATATATATGCTATTATCCCTGCTGGCAAGTTTAGGGATGCAGTAATATTACTGAAGGTGTCCTGTGGCTACAGCCTACAGGCCACACGAGCCTGCAGAGGTCTGCCAATGTTGGGCAGGAAACTTACATAGCACCACTTCCACGACAGGTACTACAGATCAGCAGTATCTACTACCTACTTCCTACAGTATAACAAAGCAAGCATCGGATTTACGTCAACTCTTAAGCACTCATGTTATCCTTATATTGGTAGGCTGATTTACGTAAAATCTTAAGCACTAATGTTATTCTCACATTGGTAGGCTGATTATGCAGATGCTCAGGTGCTATGTTCCCCTATCCTGTGCATTTCACGGTCAATTTACCCTCCCTTAATTGGCCTTTTGCACGAGGTTGTCAATGTGTAATGTAGTTTGCATAAGTTGCAAAAAATATTTGGTAGGTGGTAGCTAAGTGCATGTCCATGGTGTGCAAACATTGTTGAAGGGAATTTGAGTAGATGTTTTTTTCCGGTGCCACAGGTATTCACAGTAATTAGGTTGCAGTTAGACATGGGAGTTGGGCACGGCACTGGCCTGGTGGGCTTCGGGGTTGCGTCGTGCCGTGCCGGCACACCTCACCTAAGGCGAGGCCCAGGGCACGACAGGCTGCCACTATGCCGTCAGCCTAGGCCCAGCCTTGTTGGACGTGTGGAGTCATGGACGCCGCCGTTGGCCTGTCACCATGGACGAGGACCAGGCGCCAGCCGTGCTGTGCAGCCTGACAGGCCTTCTTTCCATGCCTAGCACGGCCTACCATTTGTGTCGTGCAGTTCTGGCCCAGCCAGCCACGTGTCATGCTCATGCTGTGCTTGGGCCGTGCTATACCGGCCCGGTCTCGAGCTGGCCTTGAAAAGCCCGGCCCAACTCCTATGTCTAGTTGCAGTGGTTTAGTAATGGTGATGTGTCGGCAATTTGGCTTGGCAAAGCATGCAGCTCGCCTTACATTAACTTGATGTCGCTATGCTAGTAAGACTACCAGTTGAGAGAAGTAACCTGTACATAGACACTATGTGGAAGTTCCAGCCTCCAAAGGGTATCCAGTGCGCCACTAAAATTTAATTCCTGTCCATTCTTCTACCAAAAAATGTATATAAAATTAGCAGCTACAAGAGGGGGTTTCCCCACTGTCGATTCCTAAAAAAAGCAATGAAAATGACCGGATAAAACCAACCAGAAAACATCTCGTTTACACAGTACACTACACGCACAGAGCACATAAACAATTAAATTGACATAAAATTGTTCCCTTGTTCCCCAGTAACACTGACAACAAGAAAATTGAGTGCCAAACAAAAATCGTCGGTAGCTTCACATGAATTTGGAATGATGGCATGGATGAAATATATTTGCACACTAGACTATGAATTAACATAAGAAGTGGCAACACATACCTATCAGTTGTCAAATCTGCACATGTCCAGTTAAGCTTCGCAAGAGCGTCATGGTAAATACGGCACTCTTCTTTGGACCGAAGGCGGAATCTCCTCTCCTTGCCACACCGTGTACAGCGGATAAACTCGTCACGGTGTGATGGACGTCCACTACGTCCCTTGTGGGAGCCATTACCGGATTTGTGTGACAGGGAGTAATATTTGAGCAGAACAGTCTTTGACAATGGAACCTTTTCTCCTTGAATCATCACCCACACGGTGTTCCTCCACTTTCCTGCAGTCTCCCTTCCAGAGTGCTTCTCAAAAGCTGAAGGCGACAACTTATCTGAAATTTCAAGTTACAGAATTTGAATGACATTTATCTTGAACAATCATGATAATCCGAATTAATGTACAATGTAAGTGATATTTTACCAAGATTTTTATGCAGTGATCACCAGGGTTTTCAAAATCGGCCAAAAATAAACTAAAAATCAGGAAAATCGGGCCCCCCGGTAAAATATCGGCAAAAGAAAATTGTTTTCGCGTGATTTTTGTCAAACATAAAAGATGTTCGTAACTATTTCAAATCACATAGGTGCGCATAGCCTGGTGGTAAGGTCTCTAGCCTTGGAGTAGCTGGTCTTGGGTTCAAACCCTCAAAACAGCATTTTTTTCATCTTTTTTGTTTGAACTTCAAAAATATTCAAATTTTGATTTGAAAATTTCGGCCACAAATTTGGCCAAAATTTTCCGAAAATCGGAAATATCAGACCCCGGTAAAATTTCAAATCCAATTTTGAAAACCCTAGTTCTCACAAGATTATTAAACACAAATTATTTGTGGTGTTTATCAGAAGCCTTAAGAGATGTGTTAACAAAAGTAATATGAAAATATATAATTGGAAATGGAATGACTATTAAGGCTGTAGAACAGTTCTTTAAAAAAGTTATGGAATAGAACATACAGTAAAAACAAGTTTTAACGAAATGTTCTAAAAAAACAAGAACTATTTGAAGTACAATCATCTGTCGTGTCACTCCAGCCAAGGTAGCACTTAAAAGTTAAAACATAAGTGACTTCCTATAAAAGTGGATGGGGTGTAATTCTAGCGATGTGCACCCCGAGTGTATGTGCCCAGATCAACGCATATCTTATTGAAGGCTGCCGTCATAAATTATTGGCAAAAGGAACTGCACATTTTGAATGCAGAGCCTTTCTCCTTTGTTAAATCACACTTCTATCTAGATTTCATAAACAAATTCTTGATAGTTGGAAAGTGCAGTTGTAAATTACAGCATATGGCAAGTCATAAATTGTTGCTATCATCACATTTCTGACATAAAAATTGAGAACCATGCTATATGAAATACGAAGCCACATTTGATGAAAGTAAGACTATGGTTGCTTCACGCACTAAGTTCTGCTAAAAACAAATATGGTTTTCCTACATTTTGGGTTTAAGAGACTAATATGTGGACCATGCATTGCAAGATGTCGTATAGTGTATAGTAAAACCCACAGTGATAGCACTGATGTTATCAGCGTCACCTAAAGTCTGCAAACAACGTAGTACGGACACACTGAAATACAGACATTGGAGATGAAAAACAGAAATGTTATGGCCACCAGGTTCCAACACAGAACAGAGACTACAGTAAGCTTTTCATCTCTCTTTGCAAGCACAAGCATCAGATGTTAGAAGCAACATCACAATGGCCCGTTCCACTGATACAAACAGAATAAAGCAACATGCAGCTCCAAACCAGAACAAGGCCTAAGCAAAAACGGAATCTGACTAAGTGCTAACCCATGCAAAAGAAGGCCTGCAAATAAACAGACCTAACAATGTACTGCTAATGATGAACACGACGAGTGAACACAGAGGCAACTCCCGTCATCACCAGCATGCAGAGAGTACACGAGACAAATTACGTGCATTAGGTACCACGGAAGAAACGCTTTTATGTTCATGTGCTAGAGACCGTGCAGAGTTAACATGAAGGGTCACCTACAACGAAAGAAGGCAGCCACGAAGGAATGATACAGGTGATATTACTCTCAGACCATGACCAGCAACCAAACCCTCTCGAGATATCTTGACATGCAGATTGAGATTGCAGAAAAGGCAGTGATTTATTGGCGAAAATCCACAGACCCACGAGACAGAGCAGCAATGCATGGGCTACAGTATGGTACCAAGTACTAGAAGCAGGTGACACCGGCGCGTACCGGCAGTCTGGTACCACAAGCAGTGCCGAGGCGCATGTACCGGCATTGCATGCAGGTCCACTTGTGGGAGCAAGACGCCATGACCCGAAGATCAAACACCATCCGTGCATCGATGCACGGACATGAAATCAAGAACAAAGAGACAAGCAAGCAACGTGGTGTACATATGGTGGTGGGCACGGACCTTCGCGGCAGCCGGGCGTGCACTCGCAGCTGACCTCGAGGTCGCCGGAAGCGTAGACGCGGAGGCGGCCGACGGCGTCGCCGTAGCGGTGGCTGGTGCATCCGCACGTCACCTCCACGAAGTCCTCGCCCCAGCGCACCCCGCTCATCTCCCGCAGCTCCTCCGCGCTGAACAGAGCCGCACCACCTCCGTTCGCCGCAGCCATGTCTCCTACCAAGAACAGGAACAACCGCAACAACTCCAGGAAAAAGAAGGGCCAGAGAGCGATCTAGCTTGCGTCAAATCAAGAAACGACTAGACAGCGCTCGAATGCCGAGGCGGGGAAGGCAAAGCCGGTGGATCAAAGTAAAAGAAAGTTAGGCAAGCGTAGGTGAACGAGAGATGGAGATATAAGGAGGTGGAAAACTGTGGACAAACAGGAGCCAAAGAGCGCCTTTCCACAAGGAAACCGCGGCGAATTGGGTTCCCACCAAATCTTGACGAGGGCGATCTCCAAAGGGGCCAAAGAATAAATGCAAAAGCGGCTCCTTTTCCCCCGAGGGGATATATGATCCGAGGCCAAGAACAACGAAACAGAGGCAGGAGCTGCGCAAAGGCAGCTCCTTTCCGCACGAAGCGATTTGGGGGCTAGCTCCAAATCGCCCAAGATGCGATCCAAAAAGATGGATCTGGAGAAGCAGGCTTCAAGAATGCCTCCTGCTCCAGAACCCTTGACCTTGATGGCTATGGCTATGGGGGTTTGGAGAGGGAGAGGAGGGAGAGGAGGCGGAGAGGAGAGGAGATGGAGTAGTTGGTGATGAGACGAGGAGGCTCAGGTGCTCGTGCTGGTGCTGGTCTTTTAACCTATGGACGGATGGGAGGAGGTGATGTTTTGTGTGTGCCTCTTCCACGTGGGCCCTTACTCTTTTTTATCGCACTCGCTACTGTCCTTCTACTGTTTTCCATTCTTGCTATTTAGGGATTGTTCCATAGGAACCTTTTAGTGTTTATTGCTACCAGTACTTTAGATTTGAGAATTGTTAAAAAGAGATTGTGGGTTGGAACAACTCAGACGCGACAATTGTTGGGTAGCAGCGCAAGTTGAGAGATATTGGCCCCACTGAAAACAACTCTAGGCTTATAGCTTCTAACTTTCAATAGCCAGAACCAACTTTAAACATGTTATCTTCTTAATGCGGTTTCTTTGTTTTCTTTTCTTTTGCATTGACCTAGAGATATAATGGTTTTTTTAATTTCCCTCTTTTTTCTTCATTTTTCATTAATTGAATGTGGATATGACTGATGGTTTTTGTCTGCGCTTTTCGAGACGACATAGACATCGATGCGGATGATGCACACGGTTTTGGATTCATGAAGACGTTTGAAGAATCCGCTTTAAGAAACTGCACTCGGAGAAACCAAAAGGCCAAAATAATAGGACCAAAAACCATAAGCAAAAGTCGTTTTGAATGTGCCATTGTTGGCCGGAATAATATGACAAGTGTTAGGCAGCAACAAGCGGCATCAACAGGAGATGGCGACGGTGACGGCAGCCCTTCTAGACAAAAGGGTTGCCCATGATCTAGGGCAACACAATGAATTGCGCCATAATTTACAGGGCCAAACTTAGTTACGTGCGTATAATTGGCCTCCGCATGAACCAGAGCCAAACTCGTTATTCCATCATCTATTCCGCTTTCAATATTTCCCAGGATTCTTTCAAAAAAAATCTTATGGCGTGCTAGCGCTCGAACATATGATGGGAAGCTTTTCATCGTATGCTCCTCTCCACCGTCGGATGTAACTTAAAAGGGCCGATCTCAGTCATCTGATCTGGCGTAACAAAAATCGGTGAGGCGCATCAATTAAATAGTAAGCCTGCAACAAACCCCCACCCCTATCTCCTGTTTCTAACGGCTAGTTTTTTTACCATTGCGAGGGGAGCGGAAGTACCGTAGTTTGCCGCCAGTACTTCCGATAATCCTAATTTTTAGGGATTTGGCTTCAACGCTAGTTTTCTTGTGTGGGGTATAAATACTCCCTTGTAGCCGGTTGGAGATAATGCTGCTTGACTCATTTCTATTCTCCTGAGCTAGTGTGATGTCCTCCTCTCAGTTGTGCATGTATTGCACTTTGTGAGCAAGAAGAAGGGATCTAGATTACATGTGTTGCATATATAGTTGGACTTAGTGTTTATTTGAGCTTGTGCATTTTTGCACGTGGTGAGAGTCAAGCAATGACCTTGAATTATTACTCTTGGAGTTTACTGACTCCTAGACGGTGTTGGAGGTATCGTGTGCGGTGAGCTTCTCAAAGAAGATTGTGAAAAGTCCCAGCGAATTGTGAGTGGTGTGGTGCTCGCCATCTCCGGAGTGGAGGAAGAGCAATCTTAGTGGATTGAGGTGTTTCGGCTTAATTCGTGGAGCCGGTCCAATTCATTTGGGCTAACCTCAACATGGACTAGGGGAGACCTGCAAGTCTCCGAACACCACGGTAAAAAGAAACCGTGTCAATTGTGGTTTGTTTTCTTATACTCAATTTACATTTAAAGAATTAAATTGATTGCTTTCTTTCTATAATTGCAAACTTTTGACATAGACTTAAGTTGTTAGTGTACTTAGGTGAACATAGTTGATTTAGGCTTTATTTGTGCTAAACCAAATTGATTAAGCTTCTGTATTATATACTTGGTTTTAGCTAAATAGATTAAATAGAATTTAATTGAAATATTTAGAAACGACTATTCACCCACCTCTAGTCAGACCGTAAGCAAAACGGACCGCTGACACAGAGCTGTTACTACTGATCGTCGACCACACTGGTTCTCGTTCGCGTCAGATAGTTCAACCACTCTGGTTTCTGACCACGCTGTTCGATTTGACCACACAGGTCTCTGACCATGCTGGTCTCTGACCACGCTGTTCGGTTTGACCACACAAGTCTCCGACCATGCTGGTCTCTGACCACATTATTCGGTTCGACTACACAGGTCTCCAACTACAGTGGTTTCGACTACTCATGTCTCGATCACGTCGATCTTCGACCGCGTCAATATTCGATCACATAGATCTCCGATCACCACATCGATCTTCAACCACATTGGTTTGACCACGCTGGTTAGACCATATCGATCTTCGACCACGTCGATCTTTGACCTCATTGATTGGATCATGTCGATCTTCGATCTCGTTGGTTCGACCACATCGACTCGACCACGCTGGTTCTCAACCACATTCAAGGGATATGTTTTAAAGTAAATATCTTTAATGAGTGAAAAAGAAATATGGATCGATACTAATGAAATCACAAAACATAAAGTGAACTCTCACTAAATGTGTGCATACAAGAATGTATATTAAAAACATATGCACATATTCAAGTTAGACTACTTGGAGAAGTTCAATCTAGATTTTGAATCCGAGGAATGCACTTAAGTTATAAGAATATGATGTAGAATGCATACTTTTTATGATTTTCACCTTTTCATCCAAATAAGACTTAAGCAATATCATAACTAATGAACATATTAGTCTCATAATTGTATTTGTTATTATCTCTAAAATCAATTTAATGGAGCTTGAACTTACAATCTCCTCCTTTTTGGTGATGAATGACAAATCCATTAACAATAATAGCATTTGGATGAATATGAACATAGGATAGAAAATTAAACTAAGGTGAAAGCATAACCATACGGAATTTTCTCCCCTTTTGGCAATTTTAACAATGTTATTTCCCCTTTTTGGCATTTTATCATTTTATCAATGCTATTATACTCAATTTTCCCCTTTTGGCATTGGTCACCAATAAAACAAGGTAGATGGTTTAGCTAAAATGGAGTCTTGAATCTTACTTGACAATTAATCTATCTTAATTTTTGGTCATAAAGAGTGTGAAAATAAATACATATGACCAGGAGGAAATTTAAGTAATTACAAGAAAAGATACTTGAAACACATTCAATTAATCTTACTCTTAAGAGCTCTTTGAAGGCCTTTGAAGTTTCACATTGAAGTTTCAGTTGAAGTTCTCCCCCCTTCTGGCATTTGAATCACACTCCAATTGAAGTTTCACAATTTCAGACTTTGACATTCTAATTGAGCTTCAAAAGCTAGCTAAAAAATAATCTATAAAAGTTCAATAAATCTGATAAAATTATTCGGTATGGATCAACAATAGAAAATAAAAAGTCATTATTATACCTTTCTCAGATTATGAGCACACTTAAAGATACAAAAATCACAAAACTACTTAAAACCATGAAAAACTTTGAATTTTCAGAATTTGAGTAAAGTGAGATTCAAATGAGTATATCTTTTCGACAGTTGGTCTTTTGCAAAATTCTTGAACTGGAGAAATGTTTGAAATGACCAACCATTTGAGTTTTCTATTGATCACTTTTCAAATACTCAATCGATTTTAATTTATGAAGATATGTCATTTAATCCAATATCAAGATGATATAAGATCATTTTGAGGCCAAATTATCATTTTGGTTCCTAAAATAGACTTAAAAGGCTTTGAAAACACTTGAAATACATATTTTAGTGCTTTCATGTAGTTTTTCATAAATTTTAGCCTTTTAGACAAGATTTTTGATTTTTGGCTAAAAGGGCTCTTTTGAAAAGCTAATCTTGCATATCATTGACAATTTCACTCTATGAATACCAATTGAAGCAAATGGAAATGAAACACATTCATTCAAAATATCCATAAATATTTTTGGATAAATAGGTAAAATAGTTTTTCCAATATTAATACTTTACCCCATTTGTTAAGTAAGTCCAAAAATACTATATACGTTTTTCACAAAAAAAAACTCCTCCTTGTACAAAGATTCCTCCTTGCATTTTTTTCTCCTTTAACACACAAATGATTCTCCTCTTTCTTATTTTTTTTCCTCTTTTCACATCTCTTCCGTTTTATTTAAATTTTCTCTCCTTATGTCATCTGGCACCAAGAATCAAGTATTTCTTCTTTTCTCCATATTAGGTGCTTTTTAACCTTTTTTGTAGTTCGTTTGTTTGTTCCATAAAAGCATACACCACTTTGATATTTATACCACTTATATGACATTATATACCACTTGTGAAAAATACCATTTGTAAACATAAATGTTACCAAGTATGATTAATTATAATTGTAGAGACTTGATACCACTCTAGAACTTAAATGATATCAAGTAAGATTAAATCCATCAAAAAAACTTGATACCACTTGTGAGCATACAGAACACCAAGTGTGATTTATTCCATTTGTAGAAAACTTGATGACACTTGTATAATCAACTTCTATCCGACAAGGTCCATTTGGTCTTCTCTTGAAGGATTGAAATCCACTTGAAATAACCTTGAGAGATCTTCAATGATGTCCACTTAATGTTTTGGAGGGAATACCACTTGTATGACGATACCACATATAAGAAGAGAATGGTATCATAGGAGAGATATCACTTGAAAGAAAAAGATGATATCACTTATGAAAACAAGGATAAAACTCATGTCTAGGTCAAAAAAAGAATCAACTTTATTTTGAGGAGCAAAAGCTATGACTGAGAGAATCAGATACTATAAATTTTGAAACAAATCAGCCATTTTTTAAAAAAAATTGATAATACCATCATTTAAACTGTGGTCATACCGTTTATCGGTAATACCACTTGGTACATTACGGATTTACGGTAGCACCGGATTTTGACTGAAAGCCTGCCAAGGATTGGATTTCAGAGGAGAGGTTTGATAACATGTTGTAATTTTCTCCAAAGTCTTTCATAAAGAAACATAAACTACTTGTGGAACATTTCTAACTATATGCCAAGATTAAAACTCCTTTGAATATGGATTTTAATAAATTAAGTTTTTATTTTTCAAAAACAAGCTCATTTTCAATAAAATATTCAATATTGCAAGAAAGAGCATTAGAGGGTATATTTAGCATCAAATTTCACATATGAGTTGTAAATACCATTGTGAGCCAACATAGGTCAATGATTTTAGCTCAAATAGCAAAACCCACTTAAATGCTAGATTGTGACCACTTAGGTTAACCTAGGATTTTGGACGAGTTTCAAATCTAAATAACTTTTATTTGGTTGGCCTTTTAGAAATCTTTTGAATACCAATAATGTTTGTAATAGCCAACTCTAGGTTTTTGGTATTGAACACCTTTTTAAATTCCTTTTAGAATTCATTTTGGTCAATTTTTGAGTTTAAAGTCAAAATAAGATACTAGATTGCTAGTTTTGGGTTAGAAACTCAATTTTACTTCAAATAAGTTTTTCTAAAGCCAAAACATTTGGAAAACCTTTGAAATGCATTTGTATATATTTTTCAACTAGGATTTAAAAGATATACTAATAATTTTAAAATTTTGACTTTTGGTTAATTGTCTCAATTTTGAAAATCAATACTAGCACTTAATCAATTTGGGCACACTTAGGGATGTGTTATACGTGGTTATGATTTAACACTCTCTCTTAATGTGCTATTTACAACTTGCTCATAATTACAATAATGAAATTTTAGAACAAGAGCACCAATTTTAAAAGATTTTCATGTTAAGCAACCTACATAAGGCTAGGGACTAAATATTTTAATGTAGATACTTATTACTGAGACGACATTGGTTGCCTCACATTTTGCACTTGATGGAATTCACCTCTTCATGAATGATCCAAGCCTTCAATGCCTCTCCAAGTACCTATTAAATATTTATGCGTATTTTGGTACTCGAAACTTGGTTGGGTCTATGAATGTTAGTCACAATAGATTTGGGCATCCAAATGGCCCTAACAATAAATTTTGGTGAACTAACGTCCCTAGCAAACACATTGTCATTTTTATCCTTCCTAAGCAAATAATGTTCATTATATAGATATGGCTTAAGAATGATACCTTTGAGATAATTCTTACTAAAATGTTCCTTTTCCGGGAAATTATAGCAAGTTTAGCAATTGTTACCCCTTTTATCTTCTTATCTTGTTCATTGCCGGTTTGTCTCTTCTTTGATGACTTCATCTTATCATCACCTTGTTGGGGCACTTAGAGGCAAATTGACCCTTCTCATTGCAACCATGGCACATAATATTCTTCGTGTGTCTTGTATTATGTCTTGTCTTACTATTCTCCTTCTTGGATATAAAACAAATACTTCTCTTGTCATTTGACTTTATTTGATTTCCCAATATATTGTCAAGAGAGGCATTCCCTTTATAGCTTTTCTCCAAATCATTTCTCAATCTTGTGACTTGGTCTTTAAGCTCTTTATTTTTCTCTACAAGATTAGCTCAACAAGCATATAGAAAATAGAAGCATCTAATTTAGAGCAACAAGGCATATCTAGCAAATCATCGCAAGAAGTGGATATGCTAACTTTAGATGAAATGCAAGAAATAGGAGCTACGAATGACATATCATTTAGTAAAAAAATTACAAGCAATGTCTATATCCACCTTAGGCTGAGAATATTTTTTGAGAAGGAGGATTTCATGTTCTCCTTTTAGCTTATTATAATCATTTTGAAGAGAGACATGCCCATTCTTCAAAATCTTATACTTGGCCTTCTCTTTCCCAAGATATTCATTAAGCTATTCTAGCATATCCATCAACTCACCATATGAAGCTTCATCATTGTCATTATTATTATTTACCTTCTTATTACCTTTTGCCTTGAAGTGTTGAGTTGATGTGGAGGGACTTGTGGGTTCTTCATCGTTGGAGCTAGAGATTGAGCATTTTTCTCCCGACATCCATTCTTGTATGCAATCCTCATCGGTTGAGGTTGACATCTCATATTTATCTTAATTTTTATCCATATCTCATGAGCGCTCTCAAGATTGCATATTATATCGAACACCTCTACATTCAAATTACTAAATATGACGTTAGTTACTTGAGCATCGAGATGTGAGCGCTTCTTGTCCTCAACTGTTAGAGCAAGAGAATCCAATGGAGAAGAAAAGCTCATATCTACAACCCACCATATTTTTGGGCTTATGGCCTTAAAATAGCATACCATGCGGATTTTTTTAATTATTATAATTCATACCATCAAATAGAGGTGTGTCATCTAGGTGCACTATATTACTAGTAGCCATCCTTTAACTCTCTAGGCGGTGAAGCCTAATAAATAAGAGACCAAACTCTGATACCACTTGTAAGATCGAGGAGGTCGACTAGAGGGGAAGTGAATAGGCGGATTAAAAAATTCTCTTCCAATTATTTGACTAAGACCAAGATTATAATGCGGAAGCTTTAAGTCAATGTGCACCAATTACTCAAAATGGTTTAGCACAAATAAAGCCTAAATTGACTAGGTTCACCTAAGTGCACCAATAATTTAAATCTATATCAAGATTTGTAATCCTAAGATAAGAATCAATCAATTTAATTCTATGAATGTAAATTGCTTGAATGTAAATTGAGCACAAGGAAACAAACCACAAAGACACGATTCCTTTTTACCGTGTTGTTCGGAGATTTGCCGGTCTCCCCTAGTCCACGTTGAGGTAAGCCCAAACAAATTAGATCGGCTCCATGAATTAAGCCTTCCACTTCAAATCCACTAGTGGTAGTTTTTCCCTCTCCGGGTAGGTGAGCTCTAACCTTCACACTTCGCCGGGTATTCTCACAACGTTTTTTGAGAAGATCACCGCACACGTCTCCAACATCATCTAGGAGTCGCCAAGCTCTAAGATTAATAAGTCAACCTTCTTTGAACATATTAGTCTCACAATTACATTTGCCATTATCACCAAACTAACATAATGGAGGTTGAACTTACACCAAGTTTTATATCTCCATGGCCCATAGGCCAAATATAAGGTAAATAACAATAGAAGATAGTAAACAAGGTGAAGAAGCCCAAAAAAGCCTACCCACAGGCAAATGATAGTAAGACGCGGTCTATTCAACCTTATCCTCACCGTAGTTGAAGTCGTCGTCCTCTGAGTAATTGAATTAAGCAAGGGTGAGCACAAAAATATACTCCGCAAGTTACACGAGAAAATACATTACTAATGTAAGGACAACAAGTGAAGGCATAATATGGTTATTTGAGTGTAAAGCCAAATTTAAATAAATACAGTAAATAGATGTGAAATTATTGAATTTGATACAATGAGTAAAAACAGTAATTGAAACAAATTAATACCATTAGTGTTGATCCAACCTAACACTAACTTAACCACAGGTATCCCATCCGGACCATCTTTGGCACAGAGCCCGATTTGATCACAACACATATGTCGGTGAGACTGCCTAAAGCACATCGGTTAGACTGCCATGACAAAGCCGGTTTGTTCGCTCTCAATTCCTTCACGCAGTGCAACACAAACCTCTTTGAAAAATAGCTACCGCTAACTACGGGCCGGTACTATGGCACATTGGTTAGACAGTCACTGTCACTTTAGGTCCAGTTAGACAGCAAGCCAAAGGCCGGTCAGACCGCTGCCAGTCTAATAGCAAAACCAGAGATTCAATGGCACAAAAATCAAACTCAACTAATAACAACACAACAAAAGCAAAGTCAAATACTCATTACAAATATGAGATGACCTTCACATGGTCTCATTTTTACGTCTCTATAGATCCTCCATGAGTCAACGTGTCTTATTTCTTGTGTTATATCTGACTGTTGCATGACAAACAACCCAATTCTCTATGCTCCTCTTCTCTTCTCCATATCGTCTCGTGTCCTACGTAACAATTCTTACAGACAGTTGGCGTCACATCATTGTAGATGATATTAGATTATACTCCGTGATATTTATACCAACTAATGGGTAATGATAGGCCAAAATAAAGGACAATCAACAATACCCCAATGGTATCTACAAAAAAACAGTACCCGTTGGTAAAAAACTGTGCAATATCTTAGTAAGAGTATAAAATATTTTGGAACAACACCGACATTTTGGACTAGGCGTGGTGATAGGGAAAACTCCTAGATTCCACTGCTGCCCCCACTCGACACCTCCTTGGCTCCAAAACGGCATGGCTCGAACTCGCTGACCAATGGGCCCTGTAGCATAAGCGGCCCTACAGGGCAGCGAGGTGTGTCCTGCGGCGGCCGCACGCCACCTCGGGCGGCTTGCCACGACGGACGTGATTATGCCCCGTTCAATTCGGCTTGTTCCTATGGTTTTTGTCTAATTGAAATATAGCGGTTGATATATTTCCTTAAGGCATTCAATTAAACAAAAATAAATTAAACAAAGAAAAAAATGAAGAACACATTATATCTTCACGGATAATATAAAAGAAAAAATAAAAAAATAAAAATTATATTAAAAAACCAATAAATTTCAAACAGTTTTTAACGTTTAGAAGACAGAAAGTAAAAAAAAAACTATTTGGAACAAGTCCTGAACTTACGAGGAGGACGAGTAAGCGGTGGGAGCCGCCTTGGGGAAGACGCCGCGGTGATATAGGGAAGAAAATCCAATAAGAGTATGTCTGACATGGGGCCTCCGTCGTTGGATTAAAGTGATTCACCTTCATCCAACAGCTGATTGGGGCGGGCCTCACTCCCCGCGTAATTCGGTTCCGTGGCACGGGGGGAGGCTGGGAAGAGAGCTGGAGGGGGAGGCCATTTTGGGACGAGGGAAAAGGCCCGGGCGGCTGGGCCCCACCGCGGTGAGGCTGAGGCCTGCGTTCCAAGGATGACGAGGAGGTTGGTTGGCTGGCGGTGTGGACATGACTCGTGTGACATCACGCGTCAGGGCGGTTTTTTCGTCGGGTGGGGCGTTGCACTTCGGCCTGCCTCCGTTTCCGTGTTGGTTTGCGATCGTCGCGCTGGCCCGTCGCGTCTCGACCGGCTCGAGCGCTTGCTTGCGAACGCGCGCGTGCCGGCTGGTGGTTTCAGATCGGACGGGTCGTGCAGACGTGCACGTCGTCGCGGGTGAGAGCAGTGATTTTGACTGAAATTTTTGAGTTTTAATTATTTGTGATAAGATTACAGAGAAATATATTTGTTTGTGATTTTAGTTGATACTGATGTTAGATTTTTAACGTATACTACAATTAACTTATAAATTCCGTTTTTAAAAAATACTTTATTTAAAAATTAGATACTGTAACAAAAACTAAAAATCGTTTTTAAAAACCGTAAAGAACAGGTCTATGACAATCTATCTACTGCTGCATCAAAAGTTCGAGCGATCGGTACTGCTCTACGAGTATTGTTTTAAACACCTAAAAGGACGGATTTATGGACAAGATACCAAAAGAGTAGTTTGGTGCAACAGGGATCAGAAGACAAACTGGGAAGGCTGTGCATTCCTCGCATTAGAATAAAGTAATCTTTTCAGCGGCAGGAACCGGCTAAATGAAGAAGATGATAGAAGCAACATCGCGTGTTCTTTATGAGGCAAGGTGCTTTGCTCCAAGAAGACCACAAGTTTCGATCCCCGAGGACACGAACCAAGTGTGTTTCATATTGGACAGCAACCGATATTGCATGTTTCATGGAGTAACTTTTGACAGATGATTTGTGCTAAAAAGCAAAGCACGTGGCGGCCAAACCCAATAATTGGACAGGAATCTGTTGCGTATGATTAATCGGTATTGCTTTGAGACAGAAACCCAATAATAGGTATCAAATAAAAATATCACGATCCATATTATAACAATTAGTCAATTACAGTCGATTACACCAATTTACACGTCTCTATTCCAATCAAGACAATCGTCTCTATAATATAAATAATTATATCATGATTAAAATTACACTAAATTTTGCTAAGCTACGGTTCCAATCCATCTTTTTCTGTAAGAAACACACGCATGTCGAAAAAACCTAAGCAAAGAAAGAGAAAGAATTGCCGTTGGAACCCATAGTCCATATCATCCCATAGGGCTCACTCATGGAGATACCAGGATCGTCCGGGGTCGATCGACACCTCTCGCTAAATAGGGTTTCATCTAGTTTTAGAAACAAATCTAAATCATTTCCGAATTCATTTCTTCACTGCCAGCCAACCAAAGTACGAGAGCACATACTGCTACGCTGAACCCCCCCACGACACAGGGAAAAGGGGATAAGACTGAGCAAGAGACCACAGAGGGAGAGAGAGAGGGCACATTTCAGCCATGGCTAGCACAGAGAGGAGACCGGGCAAACCATCCCCATCCCTACACCATTGCCCTAACATCCAACCCACAGAAGCCGAAGGCAGATACCAAGGAGCCCCGACACCTCACCGTAGCTAGATCGGCGAAGGAGTAGAGGACACAAGCCTGGGGCCAAGAGGACCGAGGAAGGGGAAGAAGAACAGAATCGGGGCCAAGGGTGAGGGCACTGAGAGGGCAATAAGCGGGGGCAAGGAGCACGGAAAGAAATCGCAACCATCTGTGCCAGCATCATCCTCCTCACCAGATCACCCAAGCCCTGGCCCCGGAGATTAGGTGTTGTGTTCATGTTTGAATCGAACACGAATAGGGACGTTGGCCTATAAAAGCAGGGAGAGAGGACGTTGGTCTATAAAAGCAGGGAGATGAGACGTTAGCCTATAAAAACAGGGAGAGGTTTAGGCTAACATAACTGGTCTTTAGGGCTTTCGTCGAGAAGGTTTTTAGGGGTACCGTGAGGGCACTTTGTAGCCAAAAACTTGTTGCAGAAATAACAGATCAGATCTATTCCAAAAAAAGTTCATCGACGACGTGTTTTTCCTGAGCATTGCTTTTTCGAGTTCTCGTCGACATGCTACAACCACGGTGCTGTCTTCGACTTGTTATCGATCGAGCGATCAATTTGTTCGAGTAGTCGAAGTCTTCCGAGTGACAGATATCTTGACTACGTGATCGTAGCGAGCGGTCGTGCGATAGGTCGAACGCCGAGCGGACAGAATCTTCATCAAGCACGTAGTTCTCTTCGGTTGATACTCGTTCGAGCACGTACGCGGCTGAAGTCTGCGAGCGTCGTTCGAGCAGTCCTTGTCGACCACGAAGAAATCTAGCGAAGCGAAAGAAGTGGAGGCGATCATTCATCCCCCTCTGATAGGGCCATACGGTCCTACAGTGCCGCTATTTAGTAGTTTCAATACTTGTATAATTATGAGTTAGTACCACTTCTACCCCTAGTGTTGTAATATTTAGGTGTTTATGGCCTTGTTAAAGACTTTAGTTCTGCGTGGCAATGTTATTGTAAAATTATAGATAGTCTCTAATTATTGTTCTACTGCAACACTCTGATATGGCTATTATTCAATAAAATAGGAATTTAGTCTGTTTTGTTGAGTCATAACCATAGATTAATGTTGTTACATAAGGTAGTGATTGCACAAGTTATCACATGCCTCCACTCCAATATCGAGTCCCAACGGCGCCCCCACTCCCCCTTTCTCTATCTCTCTCTCTCTCTTTAGTCTTCCCCACATCGCATCCACATAGGCCACACCTTCAAATCCAATCCAGTACTGCTACTCCCAACCCAAGTCCCATAATGTCCACCGCCTGTAGCAAGATCAATCGCCTCTATCCCTCTAGCCATGCTGCTTGTTGCTGTGATGCCTCCACCATTGGTGGTAGTTGATCCCTCTTCATATCTCTCTGCAAGTCCAACCCAGTCTCTATCTCTCTATCCCTTGTTGCTATCTCCAACTTGATGAGTAGAGGATGCCATGGGCCATGGTGGCACATCGGATGGAGACAAGAGGATCTAAGGTGATAAATGGCGAGCAGGAAGAACAGGGGGCTGCAGACGCCGAGTGGCACGACTAACGCGACAAGGCACCATATTGTTCTTGCCCTGTCAAATCTAGGTGTTCCGGTGTTGAGGTTGTCATGCTATGAGCTCAGCTACTCACTATTGTCGCATGCCTTTGTTCTCTTGGTACATTTTTGTTGTAAATATTTCTCAAATTTATTGCACACACTTTCCTTATTGTTGCATAAAGTGATTTGATTTGTTGCGATGTTCCTTTCTTGAATATTGTAGCAAGAGATAATTTTGTTGCACTGTTGTGATTGATTTGTTGTACCACGTTATTTTTTTCGCAAAAAGTTATTTTGTTTGTTGCGATGCTTCTTTCTCAAATCTTATAGCAAGAGGTATTTTTTTTTGCAGTGAAATGATTGATTTGTTGCATCATGTTTTTTTTGTTGCAACAGGGTTGTTATTTTGTTGTGTTAGCTGTTATGATTGTCTTGTTGCAATCGAAAGGGTATTTTGTTGCAAGCTCATAAATCGTTATTGTGTTGTATGATTTTTTTGTTGCAGCAAATTGAGTTTAAGCAGACTTTAGATTATAGGGATTTGATTCAATAATTGGAGGCCATGCTCTTCGCAAGGTGATGATTTGTGTTGGATGTTCAACTTTTTGAATCAGATAACACAATTTGATGTATGTTGTGAAAAAATTTTGGAGGAAGGGAGAGGCGATGCTCACGAGGACGAAAGGGGGCACCTTTGACCCGACGAGGTGATTTTGCCGTTGCGTCACAAGGAGATCCAATGGTTTATTCTGGACTCGTCGAAAAGATTCAATGATAGAATAGCGTACGACACTAGCGCTTGGATGGACATCCAAGCTCTAGTCGCTTCCATGATTAATTGATCGGTCACAACTTTAATCTGCTAATACTACTCCAGCACTAGGTTGGAGAAGAGAGCTATGCATCAGACCACCACGTCTTGACATGTAGGCGCTCACTGTCGAATTGCTGCTCAGCCGTGCACGCGGGGTTGGACCGTTGGACGATGGATGTGTGCGCCGTTTACTCGTCTCGTTTCACATGCGCGCTGCATAAAAAGATCGGTGTAGAGATCCGCTAATCTGGGACCGGACGAGCGCGTGCCACAAAAGCGCTTTCTCGTTGTGTGTTTTATATAGATATTCACTACAGTTTCGGTGAAAACAGTGCTCTCCTCCATTACGAATACATGTTATGTTTAACATATGTGCATTCAAAATTTTAAATCTTTGACTGTCAATATTTTTAAAATATTTAAGTTTGATATATGAAAACTATGTGTATATTTATCTCGAAAAATACTTTTATAATATTATAATATCATTAGATTTTATAAATATTACAATATAAATTATTGGTCAAAGTTATGTTTCGTGTCGATGTCGAAAATAATATATATTTGTAAATGAAGGAAGTACTGTAGTATCATTTGGGCAATTGGGGTTGGTTTTAGCATCCACCACACTTTGGTACTACTCAGAAAAATTGTACTTTTCCGACTTGCTTGGAGTCTGGAGAAAGGCCTTGGATTAAATATTTGAATTATAGTTTATGGTTGATGGTTTATGGTTTAAATATTTGAATTATGGCTATTTGTGAGAAATAGTACGTATAGAAAAATAGTCGTATGTGATTTTGGACGATACAACTGAACTCACTATATTTTTTACTACAATCTTCTCATTGACCCCGTTTTAAAAAATCACATCGTTTAAAAGCTAGTTATTGTAAATAATATAAACATAACTCGGTAAAAAAAATCGAAAAGAACTCGGCCTAAGTCAATGCTGTTATTCTACGTACACCAAACTACATGATGCTGACACGCATTGCCGGTCTTAGATGGCACAATGAAGAACTGAACTGAGCTTTCGCCGAGACTTGTTCTCCCTAATTAAGCTGGTGACTAGGGAGCCCTTTTGGTACCCTAAATAAACAAAGCGGCCTAGATTCCACACCATAGTGCAAATAAGCAAGTCGTCATGCTACTTAGGAGCTAGTGCATAAACGTCCAAGGGCCTGATCGCGATGTCCGTGTCCTCCTCGTCTACACCATTTCTCTGCGACTTTTATTCAGCTCGCCGATGGTCGAGATTACTCGAGAAGGCAGACCATGTCTCCGACAAATTGAGCAGCAACCCCGACCGTGAGAACCAAACAAAAACTCTTGTGGCCATTGCCTTAGCTGACAGTACGGGCTGCAGCCCTCGAAATCCACACGTTTCAGTCTGTGGATGGAAGGCGAGTTGGGTAAACGATGGGCTTGTAAACTCGCTCCAACCTGCCCGGTCAATTGGGCTTCTTTGCTGCTGCTACTTTATAGGCTTTTTGGGCCTGGATGATCTATAGCCTGTGAGGTTGTGGTGCCTACAAATGCACGGTAGCATCCGTGTGCGAGTTATGGTACTACTACAGTCCTACAGAGAAGAACAATGGTCCTCTTCATTTGGTTTGTCGGAGAGTTAAAAAGACAAATGTTAAAATGAAACGATCTTTTAAAATAAAATTTTTAAATGGTTTTTTAAATTTAAAATTGTGTACACGATATACGTCGACATCTTTAACATCTACTCCAACCTAAAAGAACATCTAAAAACATACTATATCAAAAACATAGATAAAATCTTCGGCTGCAGCGTCCTAACCTGTTCTGGACTCTTGTCACTCGTCACCTTTATGATCAGACAGCCTCCTAACCTAGCGATGCGCCAACAAAAAAGTGGGAGAAAAGAAGATCCTGGTACGTGGTTGCCTTGAGCAGCGTCCAAAGATTCCGCACTGTAGTGAGCAAGCTTTCAGAGCTCATGTGCCAAATATGACGAGCCTGTAATATTCAAGGAGCCTATTGTGTAAGATTTGTCCTGATAGAACTGAAGAACATACGAGGGTCTCTTTGGAAGGTAAGAATATACAAACATAGGTATAGTAAAAACATTAAACTGTAATGGCTCGTTGAATCCTGCAGAAAATAAAACCACACGAATTGCTCGAAAGATGTGTTTGTAAGGGTGAAAACGGATGGAATAGTTTCCGACCGATCCGAAAATTTTTGAATATGCATTATATCAGCTCAGGTATTTGTTGGATATTATCGGATCAGAAATGAATACGGATTTTCTCAATCGGATAGAATACGGATTCGGTAGCTCACTACTCGTCGAATATGGATCCGGATTATCCGAATATTCATGGACCAGATATCCGCAGTCTACATCCTCTATTTCAGCCTAGCCCATTTTACATAATACTTTAGTAACCCATCATACATTAACATATACATCAATACATGGAGTTAAAGAAGTAATCTTAGTCTATACGAAGAATTCATTAATGTTCTTTTATGAATATTTAGATCAAATAAACTAGTTATGCTTTTTATTCATTTTGTGTGTACAATTTAAAGGGTTTTTATGTTCTGAGAAACATTCGTGACCATATTCGATTCGATTTATATTCGCTCTATATTTATATTTGATATTATTTGTATTTGTATTTGTATTCGTATCCACATCCGGAGAAAAAAAAAATAAAAACAGATATGGCAGAGTCATTATCTGTCTATATTTGGTCCGTTTTCACCACTAGGTGTTGGATGCCTTGTAGGAAAAATGCAGGAATTTTGAGATTAGATGTTACTTGTCGACGATCGAGTCACCAATCTTATAAAATAACATGAGAAAAATAGCTAAAATCCTTGGAAGACAATATGAATGCTTTTTATTGCTATGAACTGGTTACAAAATACTTTTAACAAGATGTGAGACTAGGCCTAATTACACTGAATTGAATGATATATGAATTGTCTTCATCGTCCAGCTTTAAATATCAACGAAGAAATGCTAATTATCCGCTGGAGAAAGACACATTGTGGAACTAGTGTGTTTGGTCGGGGAGGCAGTTATTGTCAGAGAGAGAATACTTGATCGTTGATTGTTGTCATCAGGAGAGGAACGTGGGCAACAACCGCACGACAGTTGTTGTCAGAGATTTAGGGCTGAAGCATCGTACTGTTTGAGTGGATAATGCACATGTTCTATCCATCACACGAAAAGAATATCTGGAATCAGGTCCAGGAACCAATTCATAGACTCTCCGAGTAGTCATCCGGTTAGACAACACGCACAATATTTCTTCGACCAGGTTACTCAGGGGCAACCTTTGGAGGTTTACCCTTGGTTTTAATTATATATTAAAGTTGTATTTAAAGATTTATTCAACCCTTGTCATTCTTGATTAGAGAGAGAGAGAGTGGAGAGAGAGAGAGAAAGTGTATTGGACTTCCCGAAGGAAAAATAAATTGAGGTTTGAGCTCATGTTTATTTTCCTTTAGAATTGGGGGTATAAGAATGCATTCCATAGAAATTTGACAACTCTATTCCTACGATCTAAACAAACTTTATGGAAAAAAATCCTAAGAATTGGAATCCTTCAAAATTTCTTTGGAAATCCTATGATCCAAGGAGGCCCTTGTTTCCAGCATCTACAAGCACAATGTGCACAAGATGCACTGAACATGATTTGTGTAATGAAAGCTGCGCCACGGCTGTCTGCAGTCTGCACGCCTGCCGTTCTGTTGATTGATTCAGTTAGGAACCATGACATTTTTAAGCAGAGTAAGTGCAATATGCTCGTTTTCTACTTTACATGGCACTGTTTCTTTAGCATCTCAAACTTGAGATTCTGGTCATCGAACAAACATTCTGTACCGAGTATTTCCCATTACAGTTTGTTTTCTTCAGTCGAGTTGTTGTAGAAAACTGGCAGCAAGAAAAATGAACAAGAATACACAATGTGATCTCGTATAGCCGTATGCAGAGCAACCATATTACTGTAGCAGGATGTAGCAATCAGACAAGATCCGGGGACAATGCTAATGACCGATTCGGTTGCAGATGTCTCTTTTTTTTTTGGACAAACAGTTGAAGATGCCTGAAGCTCACCATATTTCTGTTCTAACAAAAGGATGTCTAAAGATGAAGTTGCTGTCAATTTGTGATGCTTGTCTCCCAATTTATGCCTTTGTTCTGAATATCAAAACGTATGATAGCTGATGTGATCAGGTCTTCAGAGCAGAGCAAGATAATACCGAATTTGTTTAGTCGCTCAAATGAGCAATTTCAGTATTTGACTGCCGAACACCATCCAGAGATTGGTCTGTTCTTTTCGGCTGCAGTTTATGACTTTTGGTTGAAATTTTTGAATTTTGGTTGTTTACGGTACAGATTACAGAGAGACATATACTCACTTGCGATTTTGGTTGGTACAGATATTGGATTTTTAACGTGTAGATCGTTTAACTTGTAGATCCCATCTTGAGAAAATACTCTGTTTAAAAATTAGGTACTATAGTAGAAACTAAAAACGGATTTCAAAAGGCCAAAAGAACAGGCCCATAACTTATCTGTGCAGCCGAAAGTAATAATCGCGGAACACTAGATGCTGTCGTGCATTTCGTCGTTTCGTTTGGTTCGCGTCGAGCAGCAAGTAACTTGGGAAGAAAGGAAGGCAAAACAAACGCGTTGTTGCCCAGGCTTCGCGGCGTGCAGAACTCCTCAGGACCCCTACAATTTACACGAAACCCCTCGGAATTCTTCAGGCTCCCACTCCGATACCTTCCCTGATCCCCTCCCATTCCCCCATTCTCGCGCAACACGAAACCCTAGCCCCGCGATTCGCTCGCCGGCGCCGATGGAGGTGAAGCTGTGGAACGACAAGCGGGAGCGCGAGCTCCTGGAGAGCCTCGCCGACCTGTACGCGATCATCAAGGCGACAGAGAAGCTGGAGCGCGCCTACGTCCGCGACCTCGTCTCCGCCGCCGACTACGAGGCCGAGTGCCTCAAGCTCATTTCCCAGTTCAACTCCCTCTCCTCGTCCCTCGCCGGCGTCGTCACCATCCCGCGCTTCGTCCAGGCCTACCGCCTCGACTGCCCCTCCGCCCTCAACCGCCTCGTCCAGTCCGGTGTCCCCGCCACCGTCGAGCTCCGCGCCGCCGCATCCTCGTCCGCGCCGTCCACATCCGCCGCGTCCGCCGCCGCCATCGCTCAGTGCGTCCAGAGCTTCATCACCGCCATGGACGCGGTCAAGCTCAATATGCTCGCCAACGACCAGGTCCGCCCCCTGCTCCACGATCTCTCGACCTCCATGGGGAAGCTGGGTCCTGTCCTACCGCCGGACTTCGAGGGAAAGGTCAAGGTGAGTGAGTGGCTCGCCAAGCTTAATAAGATGGGGGCCGGGGACGAGCTCACCGAGCAGCAGGCGAGGCAGCTCAACTTCGACCTGGATTCGGCATACAGTGCGTTCATGGCCTCGCTGCCCACCGCTGGCCTGTGAGCAAGTATCGGCTTGGTTCCTATTTCGTTCGTTCTTTCTATTTTGTTATGCTTTTGTATTAGGATCACTACTGCAGTGCTATATAGTGGTAATTTCCCTCTTGTAAATGGATTACGTGGCATATTGGTTATATATACAGTTTACTGCTCCTGTAATTGGATCTCCGTTTGTGAGAATGTGTTTGTGGCCATGGTTCTCATACGTATCTTGTTTTTCTTTCTTAACCTTTGGAGATAAGATGTCCCTCTAAGTTTGCATCTTACATATTTGCTTCTTCTTCTAGTGGCTTTTTCAATGAAGGGGACATTATTCTGGTAATCAGCGGTGGGAGATGCACACTGACTGTTCTGGGCGATGGCTATAATGGATTCTTTGGCCTATTGGTTATATACGAGGGATGGTTTCCCTTTTGATATGCTGTCATAGTGCAATGTAATAGCAGGCTGCCAATGGGTTGTGACAATTTGTCAGATTTGCTTGCAACATGTTCATCTGGATCTTGGTGATTTCTTAAGTTATATCTTGTACATGGGGCGCTTTGGTGACTTGTACTGTTGTAAATTGAGTTCCTGCTTAAGGGGCGTTCATATATTGGCCGCTGCTGATGTTTTTTTTTTTTTGCTGAAAATGAATAGTAACAGATAAAAGAAATGATTTTAAGGAGGAGGATGTGAATGATAGGAAAAGTGAGAGACATTTGTGCGTAAGACGGGAGCGAGAGGAATTGGGTGCGTGATGCGCTCGTGACTTTCTGCTTTATCCTTGGAGATGGGAGCAAGAGGAGTGGAGAAGCCGCTTGGAGAGGCCGGGTGTTCATATTGAATTCTGTCTTTTCCAAGTAGAAATCAGAAGCAGAAGTCAATACGAACAGTCTCTTAATCTAGATACCTTTTCCCCTTCCGTTGAGCTGCAAATTCTCTATCAAGTAACAACGTTGAATGGCTAATATGAGCTACAAATTGTCTGGTGATTTGGTAATAGCTATCCTCCCTCTTTGTGTATATACTTTTCTCTACATTTTGTTCTCATTACCTTCATATTTTATGTTGTCATGGTCTTCACTATTGGTTTTGCTACTTAACTTTCAATTAGTACTGAAGGCAGCAAATATCTTAATTTTGTTCGATAAAATAGATTAATTCAGTTTGATTGAAATCATGTTGCCTATCTGCATTTTGTATGCTCATGGATTAACCAAAGACCATCAATTGTCATTTTTTTCTTGGTCGTAGCTTTCAGATGTGAAAAGGTAGTGCTTTAAAAAACATGAATGGACAATAATGGAGGAGAGAAACGGAACAAATTGGTTCTACATGCTAACATAACCCGTACTTTAGTTTGACTTGGAGTTTGGTGTACGAGTTGCTGCAGTTATAGTATGAATGAAGAATTATAATATTAGCTTGCTGATTAATCTTTTTACAACCTGTTAATTCAGGGAACTATGCAGGAATACTTGTGCCAGTCAATCAGAGGAGCAGGGTGTATTGGTTTTCTCCATACCGGTAGAAGTACTTGTACCATTCTATGAGAGGACCAGGGTGTATTGGTTTTTCAAAAGCGCACAGGTAAAAGAAAGGGTCACGTACTCACGTTGAACTATGAACCTATGATGGTATAATGTAATCATGTAATCTATCAGAAAAACTTGATGAAATAACAATTCTACATTTTTGTATGTCACCAGATTTAATCTTAAGCCAGATCTTACATCAACAACTAGAGTTAGGGCTGCATCGGGAAAGAAGTTACTTGTATGTGTATTTTCAATATGGTTCAGTTAACTGCTTTTCTGTTGTAAAGGTTATTAAAATAGTAGGATGATGAATGTCATCTACTGTGTTAACTGTTTAAGTAATAAGGTACTGGAGAATGCTTGCATATGCCCTGTTCACTTCGATATGTTTCGTCTGTGGATTATATGAATCAATAAGTGGCAATTATATTGTTATCAACCTCGTGATCTTTCAGTTCGCAAGAATGATCACTTGGAATTTAGGGCAGGTGGAACTGGTTCTGTCGACTGTCGATTTCTTTTTTAGGCTTGCAAAAATCCATAAGAAAGGAAGGAAAGGAAAAATAGATTGAACATATGGCTGCAATGCAGATAACTTCTCTAATTTTATCACGGGTTGACAACTTGAAACGTACTTTGGAGTAGCTCACTAGCATGATTTGTTCGCGAACTAGTCGCTAACAGCAGTTATGTTAACTGTCTGCACTTGGGTTGCCAACCAAATTGCGTCATGCATTTGATAAATTTGCGAGGCTGGTGTGTTCCAACATGATAGTATGATACCATCCTAAAAAAGGCCCCTTTACTGATCATGCTGAGGGGAAAATAATTAAATACCTAGGAGGCAGTTAGTTACCCTATTTTCAGGTAGGATCTAATCAAACTACTTAAAATTGTTCCATGTAAATTTGGGGATGTGTCATATATGAAGTAGGCACTGTGTTTCTCAAATTAAATTGAATCATTAATAGAAATACTCTTATTCTGATGCCACCACTGTGCTTTTTTGTGCTTGTTAACATCACAGCATGATTGGTGTGTTTGGACATTTGAGCAGAACAATTATTTTGAGGTTTAGTTTGGCCTTAATATTTTTGGAGCCATAATGGCAAAATCTTCAATATTGCATTTGCAGAGGCTCTACTTATGCCAAATCTTCCTTACGGATGATCGCTGCCTGTGTATTCACCATTCAAATAGACTTTTTTTAATCTGAAATCATCATCGTCATTCAGGTTAATGAGGAAGGATTTTTTTTTCCAACATGATAATGGGAAGGACATTGCTGTGACCAGGCCTAGTCTCATCTTCACTTCCCCATCCCGTGTTTCACATTGTCAGCCTCTCTTCATTGTTCTTTTGGGTTGTCATGCTCCCCGAAATTAATGTAATACAAGAAACACCTTCCATTTTGTCCATGTAATACATGAAACCAATTCGATGGAAATCACTTTACTTATTTGCAATTCAATATTGTCATGGGTTTCTTGTGGATCGAAGACCAATGGAGTCATATTTTATTCTTGGTCATAGAATTCAGATATGAAAGGATGTATTAGGAAAGCATGAAAAGGCCGGTATGGGGATGGAAAGAAAAGAAAGGGAGAAATGGTCCCCTTCATCTGTGTTTCACATTGTCAGTCTCTCTTAATTGTTCTTTTTTTGGTCGTCATGCCCTCCAATATTAATGTAATACAAGTAATTCCTTCATTTTTTCCATTTAATATGTGAGCCCAATTTGATGGAAATCTTGTTACCCATTTGCAATTCTATACTGTCATGGATTTCCTGTAGATCGAAGACCAATCAATTCATATTTTATTCTTGGTCATAGATTTTAGATCTGAAAGGATGGTACTAGGAAAGCATGAAAGGCCGGTAATGGTGACGAAAAAAAAGGAGATACGGTAACGTAATCTAGACTTGCTTGATGCTTTTAAAAGTTATTTTTTTACGGTAAATAATTTTTTTGTAGTGCCTATCTTTTAAATAAAATATCTTTTTAAGATAAGATCTATCAATCAAGTGTAGTACATATTGTAATGACTTTATTTATATTGGCTAAAACCACACGTAAATTTACCCCTCTCTATACAACTCTATACAAACTATTACTATTTATAAATTAAAACTAAAAACTGCCAGTAAAAGCTAATATAAACAGATCTTTAGTTTGAGATGCTCACACCAGGTCCACAACCACCAGAGGATGGTTGTTGAGTTCATGACTCTTGCATGGTATGGAAAAGATGGGATTCTAACCGGTGAAGCTTTGTATTCAGCAACTGGTCTGGTCTAGGGATGGTAAATGTGCTTGTTTACCAGTGTGCTTGTGGGTAAATACCCTAATGAAGCCGAGTATGGGATGTATTCTTTGCCCATGTGTACGAAAATGGGAGGAACTTTCTGCCCATCAGGTAAACGAGTATGGGTATGGGTGAGCTGCACCCGTACCCGTCTCGCCCATTTACCCGTGAAAACAATAAACCCTAGGTCCCTAACTCGGCTCCACTAAAATCCCCACCCCAGCCGCCACCATCTGTCCCGAGTCTCCCGACTTCCTCCAATCGCCATCCGTCCCGACTCTCAACTCCTCGCCCTCATTCACGCCGCTCCTCGCCCTCGTCCTCATTCCTCGCCGAGACGCCGGAGTGGCCAGACTCCTCATACCTGCATCCACTCCTCGCCTTCGTTCCTCATTCCTCGCCGAGACGCCGGACTCCCGACTCCACTCCAGTGACTCGCCGTCTCTAGTCGCCTTTTTCTCCACTGACCAGCGACTCCAGATCTCCAGCCGCCGCGTTTGTCCCGTCCTCCAGATCCAGCGCCGCGTTCGTCATGTCCTCCAGTCAGCTCGTCCATCAGATCCAGCGTTCGTCGTCCATATCTGGCCGCCTGTTGCCCCTCTCCGCCCCGAGCCCGCGACCGCCACCCCTCTCCGCCGTCAGCTCAGCTCAGGTGAGCCTTCTCCCTCCTCTCTTCCTCACCCTTTGCTCTGCTTTCGCCACTAATCTGAATGGGGTGATTTGGATTCCTCCATCTCCTTTCGCCTCCTCTCCTTGCTCGTCCCCTACCCACTCCATTGGGTCACTACTCATCACACACCGCACGTCCCCGAGCGGACGACGATGCCGCACGTCTGCGCTGCTGGTGCCTGGAGCTCACGGCCTCCAGTCGCGTCCATGAGGGCTTCTCCCCGCCGCTGCCGCCGCACCATGGCGCGCGTGCCCCGGCCTCCCCTATGGTCGCCTCCTCCTCCGTGCAATCATGGCTTAAGGTATCCATTCTGCCTCTCTCCCCTTGTTAACTTGCTAACTTGTTCGTGGGAAGATGATGATCAAGATGGTTCTAGATGTATTTTCATATTTCACAGCAGTTACAACACCAAAGAATCCCAGCCAAAAACCCTCGGATCAAGAAACCACTTGAAAGATCAAGAACATGCAAAAACAGAATTTCTTGATGAACTTGCTACCACCATGCCTAGATGCGTGGAGGATGATTCACAGAAGATCTCTTCATCTCTTATACGTCTTTGGCACAACAAGATCAAGAAAAGGGAAAAGAGAAGATCAAAACCAATCAAAACAAGAGCAAATCAATCAAAACAAGAGATAATTAAAAATTGATGTATTGCTTCTTTAGGAGGTAGGTTTTTATAGCCAATCCCTCAGGATAGCAGAGTTATAAGCCTAGAGCACATACACAAGGGTCCAACCCATGGAACCTTAATCTCCCCATCGGAGGGAGAAGGAGCTAGTCACCAAAAGGCTTAGCTAACATTCTCAAACCTTAGTTTTTGCCTCTCCTCTCCTTATATAGGCTCACAACCTGAACCAAAACCTAATGGATCTACTCATTAGGCCAAATCGGGGATAACCAGTTAACCCCACCTAACACCGGGTTTTACTCTCACACACGCTTCTCAAAGCGGCTTACAACTATTAACCTATTAGTAAATCAACACCCGATCCAATTCACATTTTTAGCATATACAAGATCTAAACCACTTAGGTCAACGCCGCGATTTCACATACCGTCACTTTTTCGGTATTGGGCAATTTACCAAAATGACACTCTACCGCCTTCTTCGAAGCTTCCTATTTTCTTTACCACGAAGCATCGTCCATGCTTCACCATCTTCCATGTGGCCCCCAATGACTTTTCATTAAGCCTCTCAAAGGTCCGGATTCCGCCGAATCGTTCTCACTTGCAAACGACCCAAGTCACTTGGCGGGCCACATGCTTCTCCTCGCGCATAACAGCACCCAGTTTTCTCGACCGTCTGGACCTTGACTCCACCCTGAGCCTAGTCTCAGTCCACCTTGCTGTTATCCATCATGTACCGCTGCCAGCTAAGCACACTTCATTTATAGAGCGCCACACGTGTTCTAATATAAGGTATTTTATTAATAAAGCAGATAAGCCCTTAGAAGTAGCTTTTAGAACATCGTTTGATAGATAGCTCTTAGAAGACGCGGACATAGAGAAGAAATTAAGCTGCATCAGAATGATCAGAGCAACACTACAGTTGTAGCAAGATCAATGCAATGCTGGCGTTCTTCTTCACGCCCAGCATTAGGCGGCGGCAGCAGCGAGGGTGTGGGTGGGGCGGCCAACGATAGGGAGGTGCCAGTAGGGGTGGAAAACGAAAACGGATAATTCGTTTTATCCGATATTCGTATCCGAGAAAACGCGAATATGGTAAGCAAAATCCGTATTTGAAAATGTTCTTATTCGTATTCGAGAATATTCGTATCCGTATTTGAGAATATTCGTATTCGCATTCGTATTCGAGAATATTCATATCCGTATTCGTATTCGAGACTATTCGATTCGTATTCGATCCGTTTCCAGAACTCATGAAAGATCCGTACAAATTTTGTGATTCAAAATTTGAATTAGGTGGTTTAAAACCGGCAACCGGTCAAAAACCGATGAAAAATCGGCAAAGTCGCTAGGAATCTGTTTTATCCGATATTCGTATCCGAGAAAATCCGTATTCGAAAATATCCGTGTTCGTATTCAAGAATATTCTTATCTGTATTTGAGAATTTTCGAATTTATATTTATTTTAAAAATATAGATTTATATTCGTATTTAAGACTATTTGATCGTATCCGATCCGTTTCCACCCTAGGCGCCAGCCCCACCTGACCTCACTATGGGTCCGCCCCTACTCCCACGAGTACCGAGCGTGGTTCAATATTGGCTAGAAGGCAGAATAGTCCGTAGGATTTATCTTTCAGAAACATCTCTATCCATAAATATCCCATAAAAGTATTATGTATTTCACATGTAGTTTTCGAAAAGAAAAGAGAGCCTCACATGTAACATTCACCATCGATTCTATGACTTGAAACGGATATACGTCTAGAAACGGAGATATGTCCTGATTCCTGACGACTAACAATAGTGAATGTACAAAAAGGCATTCCATATGCCTCTCATGATCCATGTGCGCGTGCTAAAAGGTTAGCAAGAGAGAAAACGCACGCCGTTGCCGGGGATCGAACCCGGGTCACCCGCGTGACAGGCGGGAATACTCACCACTATACTACAACGACTTCTCGATAAATGAAGCTAATGACCAATAAGTTAACAGGGAAAGGAAAACTCCAACCTACACACATGGAATGCAGAGAAGTGGAACACTTTGGGGGCTTTCACGGCAGCAATTTGCACCCACCTGAACGGTTAACCTCCAGTACAAAACAGAAGCTGAAATCAAATCCCCAACCCATGGATGTAACATCAATTAAAACATGTATCATGCGTAGCAGCGGAGCACGAGGTCATTGCCTTCTTAAGCACCGAAAGACTACCAAAGTCATGATTGTTAATCTCAACTTCATAACACACTTTATGTGCCTGCATATAAGAGCCCTCCCACACTGATGGGCCACAAGAAGTATGTTCAATTGTCCATATTTGTCATAGTTTATCTTGCAGAAAGGAAACATTAACAATGGCACAAGCACAGAATTTCTGTAGTAAACACCTTTTGCAGGTGTACAGTTTTGAGTCGCAAATTACAAACTCTTCTATGGAGCCTTTTTGGCATGGATGCCGCCCTCCGGTGAACATATCAGTTGGGGTGGTTGAATGGAGTAGTAGGTAACAAATGAAAGGTAAGCACAGCTTACTACCACATAGATCTTGAACCAGACAGACGAAAAAAGAGTTAGGTACAAGAAGATGCCTGTCAAGCTGACTATTGTGAAAAAATTTGCAAGGCACTTCAGTGTGGATATATCTCCTTCAGTTCCTTCATCAGGGAAGTGGCCTTGCATGAAAAAATCTGACAGAAGTTGATCCTTCTGCTTGAACCTCTCTATCATCCAATCAGTTACTTCGTCCACTGAAGTTGGGATGTCACAGAGCTGAACATTTCTGATGTGGATGTGGACTTCAGAAGGATCAGTGCCGTATACATTGTCCAGAAAATCTGGCAGGCGATGCTTGTATGCGATTGTGACGTCATAAACTGCATGAATCAAAATATCTGGAGTCAAAGAGTGAACATTCTTCGGTACATAAAAAAGGGAAAGAAGGATTTAGAAAAGTACAGAACAGTTTGGCAGTTGATGTAGTTATGTTTCAAGCTTTCAGGAATTCAAGCATATGCGGTCATAGGTCCATGTACTACAGTTGTTTGGTTAGCATACGTGGTTCAAGATATTTTGGGAATGCTAGTACACTGCTGTAGCCAAAAAATTGGACCATACAGAGATAGTAGAACACACCCTATTAACTCATTTGGAATGCAAGATATGCTCCGTGTTCATTAACTCCAATTTACAATAGATGATTTAAACAGTGAACATTGTTGATTCTATGCCATGAATTGATAAACCATGTACGCATCAGCAATATTTTTTTAGAAACTTCGTGGGTTTTAAGAACTCATTTCTACCGTCTTTATGATCTGCTTAAGACAAAAGTAATAATAAAAAGTTCGCACAAAGTGAAAATACGGATCTCACAAATAAAATTAGCTGCAATGAGAACAAGTCCTATCGCTCAAGGATAGGTTATTGTAGGTTCACGGTTATCTGTTCATAAAGATTTTGCTGGTAACGAAAAAACAAAAGAGGAAATTTCCCAAAGAAAATGATAGTAATAATCTTATTTTAAGGAAATGGTAGTACTAATCAATATCATGGAAACACACATAGCACGCATGCACATATGCAGAAAAAGAAAAGGGGGGAGGGAGTGCTCACCTGCATCTAAGGAGCCCCTCAATTCTTGCAAACAACAAATGAACCCCTTTGTCTTTGGAAGGAGGACATTTTCTAGCATAGGCAGACCATGCTCTGCAGCATACTCCTGACTCTTGATGCATTTCTTCTCCCTAAGATAGAAGCACCAATCAGCAACCAAATAAAGGAAGGAAAGAGTGAAGAATCATGCACATGCAATAGAATAGTAAGTGATTTCTAAAGCAATACATAAAAACAATTTCAGAAAGGCAGTATGGCAGGAAAAGTTTGGTTTGCCCATCAGCAACTTTGAAAATTCAGCAGATTGAACAAATATACATCAAGTATTTATTACAATAATGAATGTGGATCATACGAATAGATAAAAAAACGAATTTTAAAGATAAATATGTCTTACGTATAATCAGTGCCTTCGGGAAAATACGCCAACCAGAGGGGATCTCTGGGGTTCTTAAATTTTGACAGTTTGTTCTGGATAATTGCTTCATCAATCTCCCATTTCCGCTCAACTGGGATAAACTCAAAAATGTGAAATGCCCAGCTAAAAACAGGTAATTTCATCAAGCTGCTCTTAAGGATGTACTTGATATATCCCAGATGGCCTTTCCTCAATGCAAGATCCCACAAGTACATCCAGTCAACCTCGGTCCTGTGGTTGGCAAATAACAACACACGCTTTTTTGGTGGCACACTTTCACCAGAGAAAACCACCTTGGTCTTGTTGATCTTCTCAAACAAGAATGGCCATAAAGATAACCACATTCCAAATAGAAAGGAGGTTGCCTTTCGGCTGTAATGCACGCTGAACAGCCGTACAAGGAAAGTAGTTATAGGGGCTAAGTAAACTATCAACAGGAATGCTGTTGACAGTATAATCGCTACACATGCTACACCACGGCATCGCCTCATGGGAGTCAATGGACGGTGCTTTGGTCCGCTGTTCAGAATGGGTGGGATAACACGCTGCACTTGCTTCTGTTCTCCTCTCACATGATGCCCTTGGGAACCACTTGAACCGTTCATCTCCTACAACTAAAAACTGAATCCTTAGCACTACTCAAAATCCACAACAGGGATAAAGCCCAGCACTGTCCAGATTATCTAAATACCATGTAGGGTAGGGTAGGGTAGGAGAAAAGAGAACTGCAAAAAACCAACATAATTGATCAGATGTAAGCATACTGTTGCTATTTAAGAGTTAGCATATCACTTGAGAAAAAAGGCTATCGTTTTGCTTTGGTTTTATCAGAAATTGTGTAATATTGAAAGGTGACCATCAGCCCAAGAGGATGCGGCTCTATCGTTTTGCTTTGGTTTTATCAGAAATTGTGTAATATTGAAAGGTGACCATCAGCCCAAGAGGATGTGGATCGATCATGCCCAACTACACTATACCATTTTGGAACATGACATCACCTTCTGCGATGCATGTCAGCGGAAAAACACATAAATTAACATAGACAAACCCACAATTCCCCATGATCCCATCTTCTCCATGCTTCTATGCATGTGTGCACACTCACAAATGCACGAATGTATGAGAAAAGCATCTAGCGACAACCTTCCACTCTGCCATCAAACTCTCAAGACAATTGATGGGTTTAGGGCATCCGTGTGAGTTGCGACACTCCATCAGATACAGCAATTATTGACAAGTCCATCACCTCGCAGACAAATTAATTCTGTATACCACACCAAAATATTTCAAAAATGCCATGCAACCGTCTATGTCGTATTGCACAGCACATATGCCCTAGCGCATGCGTGGACAAATCAAAGATTTCCATTCTTGTCCGACAAGGAATAAATGGATTAATATGGATTGGACTCCAAAATAATCATCTATGCAAATCACATTCATATATAATAGGTGGTCCACTACGGCCCCTCCATTAACCATGAAACTGAGCCATCCATTTCTGCAAAGCACTATCAGCAGTCAGCACAATTGCATAGATGCTTTGCGCTCCTATGGAATTACAGAACTGCCCTCCTCATTCAAACATATCAGCAGAAGCACTATTCCCTGTTGTGCACATGTTCAGAACAAAGATCCTTCACAGTGAAGTACACTGTTCCCTTTGCCTCATGCCAACATAAACAGCAGAGAGGGGCATTCCCACTATCTTCCTTTTCTACATAATCGGGAAAAGGAATATCGCAATTCCATGCCTAAGCCCTAAAAATGTAATAAAATAGACACAATCCCATGCCTACATGTGAACAACAGCAATAATTCATCATCAGACATACTTGATATACGCTCCATCATGTGGCTACTCATGGCTAGCAATTGTTGCACCGCGTGCTAGGGCCAGATTAATCAAACAGTTCACAGCGAAAGAGCTAGCCTCTTTCAACATGCTAGTTAGCTCACGGAAGCAATCGCTGAACCAAACAAACATAAACTAAGCCTAGAGGCGCCAACTTAAACTGGATCCCAGCACCGGCGAATCGTTCGCCCAAGCAAGACGCGGGCCTTGAACCAAGATCACCAGCTAGCGGCCGCGCAAAGCGTCGGACCACTTGGAATGAATGAATGAATAGCAATAGGTTGCAGAGGCAATACCTCGTAGGAATCCGCCGTCGTTGACTTCGCCGGCGGCGGGGGAGGAAGGCCTGGAGGCTCTCCGGAATTCCGATGGGATCTGCGGGACCCCGGGGAGGGGGGAAGAGGAGAACACGAGGGAATCTCGGGTCGCACCAAGCGCTAGGAATTAGGCCCGGGCCAGGGAAGCGAATTTTTATACTCGCTCTCCAGTCTCCACTCCAGTCCAGCGCAGGAGACGCTCGGCTCTCTCGGTGCGATGCGGTGCGGAAGCATCGTTGAGCCGAGCGTGCGTGGACCACCCGGGCGGCGGGCGGGGCACGTGACACGAGCCGGCGGGCGGTTACGGGCCCGTCGTCAGATATGCGTCGCCCCGTTTAAAAGTGTTTTTTGTTTTTACGTTATAGCTTTTGTTCTTTTTACTGAAATAGTACTATAGTAACAATTAGTTTTTTAATATATTCAATTAAAGAATAAAAAAGAAACACCATTATATTTTTATAGATAATGTAAAAGAAAAAATTTACATTAAAAAGTAAATATGTCCTGAACAATTTTTAGTTTCAAAAGCAAGAAACTGTTTGAAATGGATTGTCCCATCACTCGGTGGTCAAGTCAGATTTGTTTTGGTTGCTGCCACGACGATGTCAGAGTTGGGGGCTACGCTTGTAACACTTGCGTTTGTTTGGGTTTGTCTATCCAATCTATCTTACCCGTGTCGGCTCGTTGAGCGATGGATATTAGTCAGGTAACTTCCCGGATTGACTAGGCCCAACAATCCGTTGGACGCTTGCATGTTTGTGCGTGCATGTGTGCGCCCTTTTGTTATGTAGGCCGACCGGGCTAATGCTAACTGGGCAGCTAGCCGACGGTGATACATCTGTGATATATGTGTGTGAAGGACCACGTGAGAAGGTCCAGGATACCGTTATGATGAATCATTGCAATGTTTATGAAGTGGTCAATTAGTTTTGCAAAGATCGTTTTTCGATTGAACTGTTTTATGGAAGTGTCAGGAATATCGAAAGTACCACAGGTATAAACACGATAGTACCGCAGGACGGTAGTACTATAGGTATTCTTGCGGCAGTATCGCAAGGCGGAAGTACCGACGAAGCAGCGGTATGTTTTTTTCAAAGAGGTCCAGCTGAGGATTTACAAGTGCGAAAGTTCTGCTTTGGGGAGCGGTAGTATCGCAGTATGGTAGTACCAGAATTGTAAGTGCGGTACTACTGGATTTTGCAAAAAAAACAAGGTTTTGTGATTTGAGTCATGAATCAAGTTGTTGGAGTGTGGTCATGATATGAGTGTTGTTGCTTATGTGCACATGGATTTATTATTTGGTCCTAGATTTAGAATCAATATTTTGGTTGCATACGTTTTGCATGGTGCATTGTATGGATTAATTGTGTAAATTGATGATCTTATGTGTTGTGCGATGTTATGTGACAGTTTGCTTGTTGGTTTTTGTTGCAGGACTTCAGAGCTAGGTCATGGTGAGACATAGGAGGACCGAGACTAGGCACAGGGTGGTGCTGAGGTCCAGAACGGTCAGGGAGATACTGAAGATGATCGAGCCTTGCAGGGTGGTTGCAAGCTGGGACGACGAGCAACTGGAGCATCAGCTATTGGTGGTAGACATGACAGGCAACGGCAAGGTGGACAGGGACTAGGCTTAGGGAGGAATTGATGTTCAGATGGTCGAGGAAGCCGGGTGTCGTCATGTGCGAGAAGAAGCATGTGGTGCGCCAAGTGACTTGGATCTTTTGCAAGTGATGACGGATCAGTGGGATTCAAATACGTGAGAGACTTGGCGGCAAGTCATTGGAGCCATGTGGAAAATGGCGAAGCATGGGCGATGCTTTGTAGAAAAGGAAGTGAGAAGCTTCGTGGAATGCGGTAAAAGGGCATTTTGGTAAATTATCCAATACAAAAAAGTAACGGTATGTGAAACCGTAGTATTGCCTAAGTGGTTTAGGTTTTGTATGTGCAAAAAATGTGAAGTGGATTAAGTGTTGATTCACTAATGAGTTAATGGTTTTAAGTCGCTTTGAGAAGCGTACGTAAGAGAGTAAAACCCGGTGTTAGTTGGGGTTAACGGGTTATCCCCGGTTTGATCTAATGGGTGGATCCATTAGTTTTGGTTCAAGTTGTAAGGCTATATAAGGAGAGGAGAGGCAAGAGTTAGGGTTTGAGAGAAGGTTGACTAAGCCTTTTGATGGCTAGCTCTTCCTTCCTCCTATGTGAGATTAGGGTTAGGTAAGAAATAAGGCAAGATTAGTTGCTCAAGGTTACACTCAAGTTGAAGGCTTAGATTGTGATAAAACTTTTGCACCTGTAGCTAGAGTCGAGTTAATTCATATATTACTTGCTTAAAAGTATGGGCTCGTCGCAAGCATATGGAATGCCGAAAGCAAAAGCAAAAATGAACTCAGAAAAGCATTTGGCTCGTCGCAAGCACTTAGAAACTTAAAAGTATGGGCTCGTCGCAAGCATTTGGAATGCCAAAAGCAAAAGTCTATCCTTCACACAAAATGAGCAATGATGCAAAGGTATACTAGGAGACACGGTCTGTGAGGACACACATCAACAAGGCTTAGAAAAGAAGTCCTTTGGACAGAGATAGAAGAATAACACAAAAACAACAAGGCTGTCATTGTGCTTTGGCTTCCAAAATCGGGGTTTCATGCTTTGCACTTGATTGTTCATGTCATAGGCAAGACTATGAACACCAAGAGACTTAGAAGCATGATCTCGATGGCATAAATGATACTTAAAGTTGGTATGGTGAAAGCAACGTTCACTTTGTGTTCATCTTTCTTATAGTAGGTGCAATGATACTTCTCTTTGAGAGATGTAGTGTCATGTGAAAAAGAAACACTCTTGTCTCTAGAATTCCTTTGGACAACACTGAAAAGCCAACAAGAGTTGCACTAGCCAAATAGGAGCATCCAAAGTTATGACACAAATGCCAATAACAATAGTACTATGCTCACCACTAGGAAGACCCAAATACAAATTCAAGGAGATGACTAAGTCACAAGATTTAGCGTTCTCTCCACAAAGCATTTACATCATCTCTCAAAGAAAGACAATATGTGCAAGAGAAGAGAAAATGCAATCAAATAATGAATTGGATCAGCATGAAGAACATAGCTAGTACAACCATAAAATAAGATAAGCTAGACTTACAACAAGAGAATCATGAACAGAAGCACTTAGCTAACCAGTCCCAGTCCTAGCAAAACCAATCTCCTCTACACATGTTCGGTGAGTCAATTTTAATTTCACGTTTTCATATTTTAAGCATGCAAGAAGAGTATTCAAAATTTTAATATCCACATGTAAATACTCACAACCTACACATGATAACTGAGTTTCTAACCTAGCATAATCAACATCAAGTAATCTAGCATTCTTATCATCTAGACATCTCACATTATTCCTAAGAGTAAGCATATTCATCCTGGACAAAGCCAAGGTCACATGAGGTTTACCTTGCTCGTGATGAGTCGAAGATCATCCTCCTCGTCAATATCATCATCATCATTTGTGGACTTCAAAAGTTTCTTCTCCTCGCTAGATGATTTTGAGCCTCTTATCACAAATGACATCCTTGGCAAAACATCCCAACAAGGTGCAAAGAAGAGCTCACAAGTTTTCCTACTAGTTGCCAAGCTCATGATCGGTTAAGATCAAAAAAGAGCAAACATGGCTCTGATACCAATTGTAGGACCGAAGATAGCAACAGAAGGGGGTGAATGGTGTCTTTAAAAATTTTCCCAAAGTATTTACCTATCCATTGCTCTGATAGCTACAAAGATATGAAGAATAGGATAGAACCCTACTCAAGACCTAGAGAAACAAGAAGCTAAACCACTGAGAAAAATTAGTAGGTGCAGTACTATCGCCGTCGTTACTACGGTAGTACCGCAATAGGTCAGAAGACAAAGTAGTCTGAAAACGACTCATGGTCGACAATCAGTGAACGGTCAAAAACCAATGTGGTTGAAAGCCAATCTTGTCGAAGGCCAACATTATCAAAAACCGATGTGGTCGATGACCGGTGCGTGGTCGAAAGATCAGCGTGGTCGAGGACCAATGAGTAGTCGAAAACCAACACGGTTAAAAACCGATGTGATCGTAACGTTTGTGATCGATGTCTAGTGTGCGGTCGAAAAGCCCACGTGGTCAAGACCAGTGTATGGTCAAAAAACCATCGTGGTCGAAGACCAATTAGTGGTCAACAACCAACGTGGTCAAAAGCCAATGTGGTCGGAACCTAGTGGTCGTAACCATTCGAAATATGACCAGAGTGGTCTACGACCAATGAATGGTCGGAGCCAAAGTGGTCGACCAATCCGAACTTCGACCAGTGAGGTCATCGATCAATGAGTGATTGAAATCCATGGTGGTCGACGAATTGGAGCTACGGTAGTATTCCTACACAGCTTGCAGTACTTTCGCTTATACCAGATGAACATGGTTCCAATCATTAACCCATTAGTGAATCAACACTTGATCAATTTCGCATTTTCAGCACATACAAGACCTAAACCACTTAGGCCAATACTGCGGTTTCACATACCGCTACTTTTTTAGGTATTGGATAATTTAACAAAATGTCCATCTACCACTTTTCATGAAGCTTCCTGCTTCCTTTGCCATGAAACATCGTCCATACTTCGTCATCTTTCACAGGGCCCCAATGGCTGGCCGTCAAGCCTCTCATGCGTCCGAATCTCATCGAACCGTTCTCGCTTGGAAACGACACAAGTCACTTGGCGCACCACATGCCTCTTCTCGCACATGACAGCACCCGGTTTCCTTGACCGTCTGGATCTCGACTTCTCCCTGAGTTTAGTCCCGGTCCACCTTGTCGTTACCCGGTATGTCCATCACCGGTAGCTCCCGGTCCGGTTCCTCGTCGTTCCAACTTGCAACCACCCTGCAAGCCTCAGTCATCTTCGGCATCTTCCTGACCGTTCTGGACCTCAGCACCACCATGTGCCTACTCCCGATCCTGCTACGCCTCACCATGACCTAGCTTCAAAGCCCTACAACCAACACCAACAAGCAAAGCATCACGCAGCACTACACAATATACAAAGATCATCAATTTACGCAATTCATCCATACAATGCACAATGCAAAATGTATGCACCCAAAAACTGATCATAAACCTAGAACCAAACAATAAACCCATATACATACTAGCAATAATACCCAGGTCAAACCATGACCAAAACCCCAAGAATTCCAGAGAACAACTTCAGACCACCGAGAGAAGCTAGTCTTACCGCCAAGCACAGGCCGGTCAGACCACTAGCTGGTCTGACACGAGTACTAGGTGCTCAAAAAATAAGGCACTCGAAGCCAACGAGTACCGACCATGAAACCTACGACCAGCACAATAAGTCGCTACGTCCATCCGTGGTCGTTCTGCCGTGCCTATCCTGACGTGGTCGATCTGCCGATTGGACCGCCGATCGAACTACGGACTATTGATCGTACACCACGCCTCCGACTACGTTCTGTGGTAGAAGTCTGCAGGTCAGACCGCCAAAACAAAATGGTCAGACCGCTTAACATGAAGATTCCAGCAGACAGCCCAATTAGAATGCAGTCTTTTGCAAAACCCTCAAAACCAAACTCAAGCTCCGTAAATACTATAATTCAAAAGTCAATTACTCATCACAACCATTGGGTGACCTCCACATAGTCTCACAAAATCATAAACTATAAGCCATAAGTTGAAAAGAAAAGCCCAAAAGTCTCATCAACTTTTGCTCGTGAAGGTAAAAACCAAGCCTCCTTATTCTTATTCATACGTAGCAAAGCATCCATATATCTTCTCACTCATACTGCTCACGGAAACAAACTAAAATCACAAACGCAAGCATCCAAACACCTAGATATATAATTGATCAGATTTGCATAGCATAACGACTAGCTTTGCCAGGTTTCGCTCCACTGGTCGAGATGCAGCGCGTGCATATGGCTACCATGCATATCTTTTATTCGTGGCAGGCTGTTGCGGCATGCACGCATGCACACGTACGCGGGCAGGCAGGCAGGCTGTTCAAGCAGCGACGAGTTTGCCCTGGAGGCAGACCCACTGGCCGACGAAGAGCGCCTGGCAGTTGATGTTAGGGTTGAGGAGGACGAAGCGGAGAACAGGCACGGGTCCCATCTCCGCGCCGAAGCGCCGGACGATCGAGTCGCAGGTTTCACCGGCCTCCACCCCATGCGCTCTCGTGCAGACGAGAGCCGAATCTGACGCACCCTTCACGCCCTTCACCACCACGTTAGCTGCAGCATTTTTTCCCCCACCAAACAGAACAATCAATCAATGTACCGACTACCAGTACGTTAACTGATGCACGAAGCTATATGCTGATCCACGAAGCTATATGCTGCATATATATGTACAGGCGACAAGTGAGCAACGTGCACTGTCGACGTACGTACCTCCGTGGAAGTTGAACCTCTGGTGCGCCACGGTGAGCCTCCGGCCGTCGGCAATCGCGACGACGACGAGGAGAGACGCAACCAGAAGAGCGGCGGGCCTGAGGATTGCCATTGCGACCAGCTTCTTCAATTCGAAGGACAATGAGCCGGACTCTCTTTTTCTGTCACGGTGATGCGGTGCGAGCTAGCTGGTATGGCTTCTCTGCCCCGGGTTCTTCGTATATATAGCCTGGTGGTACAGAAGGCGTAGGCACGATGATACGCATCTGACCAAAACATGCACGCTAGCTCCTTGGAAACCACGCACGCTCCGAGGTTGTGTGATAATAGTACTTAATTAAGCTCATGCATGTTATGTACCGACGGACCGTTAAAAATGTATAGTTAAACGCCATGAACATCCTATTAAGTTAGACGTCATTAGCATTCTCTTAACATTGTTCATCGGATAGTGGATACTAACGAGACGAGGTGACAAGGGGAGAGACCGGACGAGGATCGGGTGGAGGCGGAGGGGACTAGGAGGAAGATGGGCGTGAAGATCGGCGCGCGACGCGCCAACCCGTACAGCGCGTTGTCCTCTGCGGCTCTGCCAACACACAAGGTAAAGAACAGTTTTTGCAGTATTCACCGGCTGATATGTGGGCCGTCAATACGGTAATATCTGAAGCCTTGTTTCTGTGTGTTATATAAGGTTTTCGAACGACTTTCTCAAGCATAGAGCAACCTAAGTTAGCTCTCTCGTAAAATGCGAAGCGAGGATGAAACGGGAGTGGGGCTGCCGTGGGGCGCTTTGACCTTTTTAGGTTTTAGCTTTTCCTGCAGATGTTTGCAATTCTTGTCTCAATCTTGAACCATGAGTCCATGGCAGTGTACAGAAGTCCGGCAGCGCAAAGATAGTGCATGGCTGAAGTCCTAAAATCGTAAAATTTTCGGTCTGTTCAAAAATTGATATTGTTTAAATTTTATAGGATCCATAAAGCCTAACAACGATAAATCGGTGTAGCCAAGAGATCACCATCATATCCAATAAAGAGTCTATGAAAACACTCATTATCTTTACTATTATAAAAGTGTGAGTTGGTGGTTGATCCATTCTCCCTTCTTTCTTCTCAGCCATCCGATTTGATCTGGACCATTCGTCTCCCTCCTCCTCTCTTTCTCAGGATTTAACCGTCTACCCTTCCACTTTTCCCATCTACTCGTGTATTCTGGCCACCTTTCTCTCTCTGTCGCTTACTTTCTAATATTTGATGTGTGAAGTTGGTCAGGCAGTAAGTTCCGTCTCATTATTTTTATGACTCCGTTGCAACGCACGAGTCTCTAACTAGTAAAACTTAGTATCCAGTTAACTTCATATGACAAGCACCTCTTAGGTGACAACATAAGCTGTAGCTAGCACACGATCACAACATACGGTATATTATAGTCTAAAGATTTCTTTGTAGTCTTATATCTCGATGTTTAGATGAAAACATTGGATTTATAAATTAGTGCGAACTATAAAAAGGAGTCATGGCTATTAGGTTGAAGCTTAACTTATGCAACTTTGATCAATTAAGTATTCATACATACATTTGGATTTCATTTGGAACCTTCTTTGAATTTCCTTGAAAAACCGGTATGACCACAAGTTCATGACGGTAGTACCGTTGCACCGGTACTGTAACACCACGACTTAACAAAAGCCTAAAGTGTCACCTACAACTACTAACTCTATCCTTTTTTACCAATAAACAAGTTTACCAACAATTACGCTTCAAGAATAAGCATTTAACACAATAATAAACGTAAATTTTAGCATCACAGTAAACCATAAATTGAACTAAGTTGAACAACATAGTTATCAAGTTGACTCATATATAAGTATAAACCAAGGAACACATCATATAGCATCATTAGGAACCATACTAAACTAAGGGAACCCATAAGTTATATGAATATTGCTATGGAAATTACTAAATTGTTCATGACTATAAGCGATGAATTGCTAGGTGCAGTGAAGAGCTACAAAAGTGTAATTATTCCATATTCTACTCCCACCCAATAAATGTCGCCTTCAACTATCACCTAAAAAACAAATAAGGGTGAGTCTAAGACTCCGTAAGTACAAAGCAGAATAATAAACGAAGCATCACCACTAGGGTTGTAAACGAGCCGAGCTCGAGCAAGCCTGGCTGTGACACCCCGGGTTTTTACCGAGGGGTAATAATCCTAGGCAATGGATTATTATTCGTTTGTTCGGTAAAACATCGCTCCAATGAATAATAAGCCGATCAGAGCGTTGCAGCAGAACAATAATTAGAGACGGCACAATATTATTACAATATCATTGCCATATAGGGCTACTGTCTCAAACAAGACTTAACAAGTTCTGCTAGAATATCATAATACATGGAAAGAAATTGGTTCTACTATTAATTATACAAATACTAAGACTAGTAGATAGCTACACACTAGCACCCAGTTATCACGATCTGAGGAGGCTTGTACATTGCTCGACACGTGCTAGAGAGGCTCATCCACCACCTAACACCCACCCTAGGGTCACCACCTTGCTAACTATGTGTTAGGGAGGCTAAGTCCATCACCTAACACGTGCTGAGGAGCCTCGTCCATCACCCAGCAACCACCCTGGGTCTTGCCCCTCTTGTCCTTATCAAGTATCTTGTACCCAAATGGAGTGCATAATAATTTTTGGTAGAATAGCATTTTCTGCCCGTCCTAAACGGGACCATGGCCGATACGATGATACGGCTTGTACACGAGTGAAAGTCAGTTGGTCCTTTTATTATAATCATATGCAGATGGTCCCAACCTGCCATGATCATTCCTTTCCAGGGCACCCTTTGCCCACCTCTTATTTATTGGTACGACAATGGCTTCTCCAACCGCCCACCTTTTTTATATTCATTATCGTTATTAATTTCAAGCACATGCTTTCTTTTTAAAATTAATTTTATGCATGGAGTGATATTAATCTAGCATAAAAATAAATTTTAGGTGCTCTAATTCAATGATCAAACACATGGTTGCCTGAGTATGGATCAGAAAGCTCGGTTTTAGATTCTCTCGGTGGAACTCTTCCTCTGGACCCAGTTATTTTCCTGCAATTAGCAGTGAGCTACATTTCAATTTACGGATATAGAAAATAAACTATACCAATGTGTTTATGTGTGGTACCCGAAATTACTATAGCCAATTTTAGATTTTTTTCATCTTAATTGCTATTTTAGTTTGACACGCATAATTTTAATTGGCACGTACAGTTTTAAATCATCGCGCACAACTTTTTAATCTTCTGACGGAAATTACTTGATTCTAATATTCAAAATAATTATTTATGTGCCTTATAGTTTTAAATATAACTAACACAATTATTTGGGTATCTAAAGGTGCAAAAGAGCGATCTAGATGATAGTACACAAATTTATCCATTCATGCTTGATCTCTCTCCTCATCTACTCTCTTTCCTCTTTTTCCCACGCGGCCATTTCTACAGTGGAGTGTCCTGTACAACTACGATGAGATTAATTAATATTTATCTTAAGCATGTGCTAATCAACTACGATGGAGCGGCCATATTATTATCTAGTGGTTCTCATCAAGGTTACTAGTCACTTTGTTGTTCGCCTTTACAGGACTTGGTGCATCACACAATACCTAACCCTTTGCTAACTCGAAGTGTAAAATGGACTCAGTACTAGCGTTACGCAGTGGGTCCCATGGTCAAAAGAAATATCACACCCTCATCTCTCTCTCCACACCTGAAGAGTCATCCACCCTCATTACTATCCCTCACCTACGGGGGGCTTTCAATTTTTTGCCACTCTTAAGAATAGCCAATTATCGCTGTCACTTACATGTGGGGTCACCTGAGTCACTGACAGTGGGTCAGGGTGGCAAATCCTTTGCCACTCTACTCATAAGAGTGGCATAGGATTAAATTTCCCCACCTACGGAGGCTCTCTGCTCCCGGGGTTCTTTCGCCTCCCTTTTTTCTTGGATCTCGCCGATGGCGTCGCCCTGACCGGATCTAGCAGCAGTGGTGGTGGATCTGTCGGCTACTTTCGCTAGGTGGCTCCCTTACCTGGCCCGATGCTATCCCCTAACTTCTCCCCTTCTCTTTTGGTTCTACTTGCCCGGGTCTTCTTCTCCTAAACCGGGTGCTCTTCCTTGGATCTAGCCATGGCATTTTGGTTTAGGCGGTGTGACACGGTTTCGCAAGCCATACCGGTGTCTCGATATGCTGCAGTGGGACTCAGGCCCTGCGTGTGCGGTAGCGGTAGCGGTAGCGGCCGTGCAGTCGTGGATGGCTGATGCGAGGGGGACGTGACATGGGTGCTCGTGGTCATGCAACCCTAAACCTACCAGTGTTGGGTGCATGGCTATTGCTGCGCGATTGCGAGCTCGTCGGTTTCCCCCTCTTGGCTTCGGCCACGGCAGTAAGGTTCCTTCCCCCTCCTTGTATGCTCTACCTAGGTTGTTCATGGTGCCTACCGATTCTCCTTCTAGTCTTCATATCTACATGTGAGCTTAGTTCTGGATTTACATGACTATTATTTGTTCTAGTGTTTATCCTTGTAATATGCTAGCCATGGTCTGACCTATCTGTGGTCTGTGTGAGTGTTCACGTTAGTTCTTGCTCTAGTTGCTTGTGGTCTATGCTACATGTTCATATTAGTTCTTATCCTGGCTCTAGTTATTTACTCTCTCCATGCCGTATTATTTCTGTTTTCTTATGGTGTGTTAGACCCTTCATTCTTTTAGTCCCATGACCCTAGTTAGTTATGTTAGTTCCATTTTCTTATCGACTAGCTCCTCATGCTTTCGGCTATTAATTGTGTTCCATTCATGCCCGTTTCATGTTGTTTGCATGGTATGTGCCATCGGTGATGTGTGGTTAACTTGGTTATCTTTTTGTGTATAATGCCATTGTCAGATCGTGGTATGTGAATGCTCTAAAGAATAAGGGTGAGCAGGGAATCACCTTTTGTAGTTGTTGATGATCTTTTCTCCTTTCTGGTGATTGCTCCCACGTGTTCACGACTTTGTGCCCTCCCCTCCTTCACTAGCTTGGCTCCTTGACCGGCTTTCCTCCTCTTCTGGTCAACTGGCCTCGAGGGATTATGTCACCATTGTGGCTGTGGGTAAGGACCACTGGTCTAATGGGCAGTGGATGGTGATACTTCGTATTGGAAGATTCCTACTACTAGTGATTCTATTCTCTATTCTGGTCTGTGTATGAATGAATCTTTTTCTGCTTCCTTCCAGGTGTCATTGTGCCTTCTCTTTTATACTCCTTTGCCCCTCCTCTTAGCACTTGATTGCCACTTGCTATTGTTGATCTCCTATTGGCCCTTGGCAAGACGTGAGTGTGTTGTTGAGCTCTTATTGGCTGGTTGGGGGAAAATGGGGGCCCTTTGATGATCATTTGTTGCAGCTGGCTCACACTGAGCTGAAGCTATGTGTGGTTCTTGTCACCTAACTTTTTCGGCTATCCAATGTGGGCTTTCGAGGCTAGTTCATGAGGGCTTCGTGGCTGGTTTATGTGAGCTTTTGTGGCTAATTTATGTGGGCTTTCACCGGATGATGAAACCCAAATAGTGAGAGGTACCGATCATCTTCGGATGGTCCTTGGCATCTCAGTGAGCTAAAAAAACAGATAATATATGAAAGGTTGGGTCTGACGGCACTTTACTAACCATTAACTTCTACTTGTGTTTTGTTTCTTTTGTAGGGTCAAAATGTAATATGTCTATTGTATTATGCCCTTGATGTATTTTTTTATCAATGATGTATCTCTATATGTACTACAAGTAGAATATAAGTATTTCTCTCTTATTGTAATTCAGTTGTATTTGTGTTATCAAGAGACACTAGATTGCATAAATTTGTATAACTGGGACTCTCATGAGTTTTATTAATTCCTTTTTGTGACTTTTGTTGTGATTTGTTTTTACTTGCTAATAAAATTGATTACTTAATTAGGGATTGTTAATAACGTAATTGTTACTCAGAATTTAGCAAAAACCTAGGTCGTTTCGCTGGCCTTCCAAGCTCAAGCTCGGTAAAAGCTCGAGCTGAGCTCGAGCGAGCCTGAGTTGGGGTTCGAGCTTGGAGTTTGGCTCGAGCTCGGCTCGAATAAGCTCGGTAAGAGTTAAAATAATATAATATACACTATTTTTCACAATAAGAAAAACTCGAGATCGAGCTCGGCTCAAAAGAGCTCGATAACAATAAAAAATAATTCAATATACACTAATTTTCAACAGTAGAAAACCTCGAGCTTGAGCTCGGCTCGAGTAAGCTCGGTAAGAGGTATTATGTATGTATGTTGTAAAACAAGCTCGAGGTTCACAAGCTATTCGATCTCAGCTCGTTAAAGCTCACGAGCTTAGGTAAAGCTCGAGCTCGGCTCATTTGGAGCTTGAGCCAAGCTCGAATTGAGCATAGAGCGAGCTGAGCTCATGCAGCTCGTGAGTCTCGAGTTTTTTTTACAGCCTTAATCACCACATTAACAATTCATGTCCATTTACCATTAAGTCAATTTCACATATTCATTCTCATCAGTTCTCATTCATGTCTCATTATCTCAAATCACTTTTCGCTTTTCATAAATACAATACCATGCTTATGCATATGTCTCAACGCATCTTCTACTTATACCAGCATAGCGGAATGTAACACCCGTCGGTTTTCACTCATGCCCGCACTCTTTAGTGCGGGGACCAATTGCCCGTCCTTTTTATACGAGAATCTCATTGCTCATATCTTACATATGGGGTAATGGACTGCGCGAAGGCTACGAAAGCAGAAAACAAAATTTTTCTACCGCGCACACAAGGACATCATGCTTAAGGAGGATCATGGATCGTTACCACTAGACGCCAGCAGCAGCAATGAAGAAGAGTTGGAGAAGCCGATCCAACCACGCGTCGAAGTAGTAGTGGAAGTAGTCGATCGTCTCGAACCGATCGTCTCCTCCACGCGATCAACCACACCACGAGCAGATCCAATATGTAGGTTGTTGATGCCGATCAACGCCGCAACGAGCGAAGGCCTCCACCGTATCCACACGTCCGGGCGAACGCCGATCGCGAGTGTACCAAAGACTCATGAGCGGCTAGGGTTTGGCTCAGGAGGTGGCGGCTAGGGATTAGCTCGGGATTATCAGATGCGTCCCCTCAGCCCCTCGCCTCCATATATATAGACCTCCTCACTTGGGTCTCGTGGACCGAGGCCCAATAGGAGTCTATCCGGATCTCTATCCGAATTGAGCCCATATCCGAATCACATTCGAATTAGTGTTCCAACCCGTTAAGTGTGCGACCCTGTAGGTTCACGTATACTTGGTCGCGACCGTAAACACCTTTCCGGTCACCACGTTAATAGCGGCCTCTAGTAAGACATATTAACCCCAAAGTATACGTAAAGATCATATCTATGAACTCGTAATGTTCTCATGTACTAATCCCTTTGCCTCACGATATAGATTAAGCTCAAGGCGAGACCTGTGTCATCCTCTTAATAGCTCAATCACTCTCTCGATTCCGTGATGGATTATAAACTCGTGATTGACTCCTCAATCACCTTGGCATGGCCATGCACTTTCATAATCCATTACATCGAGGGGCCCAGATATCTCTCCCATAAGGAGGGCAAATTCTATCTTAATCATTCACATCCCACTACATGTTTCATGGCAAACCCAAAGACTACTTTTATGACTACCCGATTCACGGAGTAGTGTTTAGTAGTCCCAAAATAAGCTACTACGCATGCTGGGAACCATGATGATCTCAAGTCTAAGGATTCCACATAAACACTACTTGAGACCAACTGATGACACATGGAATCTCTGCAGTGTCTCATGGCGGGTCTATCCAACATATGTTCACTAACACATGTTCATATTATTGATTTGGTATCTCCATACCATGATCCATGAGACATGATCATCAATCAATACATATGCTGATCTTTGAATCATATTTGTTCCTCATATGAAATATAATCAGGGATCATTTAGAAATAGCAACATTTTGGCATTAAGAGTCTCATGAATAAGTCACATACTCATTGATCAATAATGATAATGTCTATTTCAAGGAACAAAGCAATGTATCATAAACATAGTATGTGATATATTCAACATCTCCATGTTGCCTCTAGGGCATATCACCAACATGGGGATCTCACCGTACTCCTATGGGTCTCATACTCTCATCTTTCCACCATAAATGCTCAACATGCAACGCAACTATTATTATCTTTCTTCAGTAGCAATTGATATACCCATCATTCTTCCATAGTGATCAACATTATCATTAATCATAGGCATATGAGCAATATAAAAAACATAAATAATCATATAAACCATCATGGCAAGTATTCAATCGATCAAACAACAATTTCAACACTCGAGTTGCCATGCACATGCTTTTTTAGTTGTGACGGACGATTTGATTAGGAAATGACAAAACATCCGATGCTACTTCTCCTACAGCAATTACTCGTTCTCAATACATACTACAACAATATATGGCAATAAATAAATGATAATACTCCTACACACTTCTCAAATCCATCATTCTCCCCTGCTACAAGACGATCAACCCTATTGTCCTGGTAGTAAAAAAATCATAAATTTCATCTCACAAATCCTATCAAAGAAAATCTTACAATTCTGAAACTTACACAAATTTCTCTATAATTTCTTAGTTGGCCACAAGTCCTTATTAAATCATCTAATCACCTCCTTTTAACCCAGAAGATTGTTCTGTCATCTTCTGAGCAGCAGATTTATGATTTTCATATCTTTTATTCTACTAAGGCGTATACCATGAACCATTATATTTTCAGAAACTATACAAAATTATGTATCACTCTTTAGTTATTTCTAAAATTTAATTATGTATTTAAATTAGTCAACATGGGTCATAAATTTAATTATTTATCACTCTTACATATGGGGATCTCACCCTACTCTTATGGGTCTCATGCTCTTATCTTTCCACCATGAATGCTCAACATGCAACGCAACGATTATTATCTTTCTTCATTAGCAATTAATATACCCATTATTCTGCCATAGTCATCAATATTATTATTAATTTATCATAGGCATATGATCAATATAAAAAACAGAAATAATCGTATAAACTATCATGGCGAGTATTCAATCGATCAAACAACAATTTCAACACTCGAGTTACCATGCACTTGCTTTTTTAGTTGTGATGAATGATTTGATTAGGAAATGACAAAACACCTAATGCTACTCCTCCTACAACAATTACCCATTCTCAATACATACTACATCAATATAAGGCAATAAATAAATGATAATACTTCTACACGCTTCTCATTCTTCATTCTCCTGCTAATGACAGTACGTCAACCCTATTGTCTTGGTAGTAAAAAATCATAACTTTCACCTCACAAATCCTATCAAAGAAAATCTTACAATTCTAGAACTTACACAAATTTCTCTATAAATTCTTAGTTGACCATAAGTCCTTATTAAATCATCTAATCACCTGCTTTTTAACCCAAAAGAATGTTTTACTTTTAAATTTGTAGTCGAGGTTACGTATAGGTGTATGTTCTAAATTCAATAAAAAGATTTCTCTATTAATAACGTTTAATCCACACTTAGTACTAATAGACCATCGCCGTGGCTTTGATCGGCACCGAGCTCATCGACTTTGACGTCTTGAAAATCTGGGGCGTCACAGTACATGACACGAAGTTTTTTTTTAGTTTTAGATTTGAATAGTATAAAATTCAACTTATATTTTTAATTTCATTTTTATTCATAATTTAAGCTATTTTGATATTTTACTTTGGCCTTTGTACGGAAATCAAATTACTATTTTTATTTTATTTTATTTTAAATTTGGGATTTAGGCTGAATTCCTTTACAAATCCAACTACTAGTTTTCATTTAGTTTTTATTCCGAATTTCATTTTTACTTTGAAGTTTGTGTGGCTATCAAATTGCTAATTTTTATTCTGAATTTTAATTATTTTTTATTATACTTGACATAGTCTCTTTCTTTTAATCTAAACTGTTATAATTTGTATCGACCGGATGGACAGCTGAATCTTTTTTTCTTTTTTCTTCGATTAACATGAAAATTTCTAGCATTTAAAAGAAAATGTGGTGGCTTATTTGTCTATCATTTTAATAATATAATACATTCTTTAGGGGCATCTCAAAGCTAACGGAAAGGTTAAAAAATCAACTTAGAGTTAAAAAAATCTGGCAACATAAAAATTGCAAACCCTTTTTTTGGCATATTGGATATCAAAGTTTTATTTATTTATTTTTGCGAAGGGGGTGTGGCGGAGAGATTGCGATATGAAATTTGGGAAATCTATAACAAACACACTAGGTAGTTAGTGGGAATTGAACCATGTCTGTTAGCCACAAGACATGTGTACCGTCTTAAGTTGGAATTGTTGATATATTTGGTAATGTAGTTTCTTTTTTTAGTTTTAACGTTTAAATATCTTTTGTTTGCTGGCATGTGTTATCTAACGCGTTTAGGGAGGTCAGTAGGAGTGGCGACGCGTAGTAGACTGGTCGGGCGCGGCACGGCAACGCGAGGCGAGGCGCGTGAGATGGCGGCCCGGCAGCTGCAAGTTGTTGCTTGACTAATATACAGTCGAGCAATGTGTTGTATTAAAAGTTGTACGTGCTGGATGTGACCAATCAACTAAATAAAATTATGTGAATGATGGAACAGAGATATATACCGAGTGGGTCAAGTGTAAAGTGTTGAACCAGGTGGATCAACGAGTAGTAACATGTATATAGCTTCTTTCTTGGAGTTCATTAATTAGACATATATAGAGAGAGATATAGATATATATATATATATATTCTATACCCGGTGTAGTTACACCCTATATCGTATCTCGCAATGTAGGGAGTATCTCGCGTAACAGAGGATATGTACGTGTAGTATACAAGTATTTAAGACCATCTAGGTGGTATGAACAATTTTTCAAAAGTGGTATGTACATTTTTTCGACATACTCCTTTTTATGCGCGTATATAAGGGTATTTACAAAATACGCTAAAAACTATGAACCCCTTTACAAGTTTTTCGTGTGGTTCACAATGGAGTATCTTATAATTAGTATACAAATATACCTAAAGTGATAAAGGAGTATTTCAAGTTTGTTTATGTGGTATATTAGAGGTGGGTGTAATTATACCGGTGTAAAGGTATTTTTCTATATATATATATATATATATATATATATATATATATATATATATATATATATATATATATATATATATATAGTGTAGCCAGCCTAGCTATGGATTTGGACGGCAAAGACATGAACATAGATAGTGTATATGGTTTTGAACTTAACCTAGCTATGGATTTTTCAAACAGCTTCTCGAGTCTAAAACCGTACCACCTACCATGTCCGACCAGCTTGCCGCACGCCGCTCCTGCTGAGCTCTTTAGGAGCTCAGTGCTGGCGTATCTTCTGAGCTCAAGAAAGAGGTTGTTTTTTGTAAAAAAACAAATGCTCAGATGATCAGATCTAGAATTAAAAAAAACATAGCTATAATTCCAAATACGTGAGTTTCTCAAGTTGGGACTAGCCCGTTGGTTGGTGGTACACAGGTACGGTTGATATCAAAGTTACATGACGTCTACTGGTCCAGCACTGAGATGGCTCATGACCTGGAGGTAAAAACAGAAACCTCCTTATTCGTAGCACCAACGCATGGTCGCGTGTGCAACTCAAGCAGCAGTAGCATCAAGGCAGACCCACTGGCCGACGAAGACCTTCTCGCAGTTGATGTTGGGGTTGAAGCCGAGGAACTGCTCCTGGGTCAGCCCGGCGCTCTGCGCGACGGAGAAGCACGTCTCGGCCGCCTGCACCCCGTGCACCTTGTTGCAGGTCAGCGCCGGCGCCTTCACATCCCTCACCACGTAACCTGCGATTTGCACGCGCGTTCAAGAGTCAAAAGAGTCCAGAGATACATCATTGATCACTGATTTGTGCAACACGGATGCATGCGGCTTGGATGGAGCTCATTAACATATACTACCTCCATGCATGTCGCGCTGCACGGCGAGCCTCGCGTCGGCGAGGGCGACCGCGACGAGAAGGGACGCGATCAGAAGAGCGGCGGCTCCGTGGTTCGCCATTGCAGATGCTGTCGACGGCAAGAGAAGAATGAGCAAGATAGCTAGGTTTATTAGGCTCTGCTTTGCTGGTGCGGTGCTGCAGGAGGCTTCATTTCTCGCCTTCTTATAGCGTGGTAGGTGCAAAAGTCGATAAGTGCATGCGACAAAAAGAAGCAGACCCGGACCTCAGAAACGGCGTTCCAAGAACGGGTGATACTACTTATGTTGGAGGATAGTATGGATGGACTATGAACATGTCGTTCTTGCCCGTTGCAAGCCGGCCAATCTTTTTCGGATTTGGCGCAGGGCAAAGTGAAACAAAGGGAGGGTTTACAGTCCCTATGGAACTAGTTTGGAATTTCCTGTACAGTGTGATTTTGAATGAGCAAGGATTTTATCTTTGCCTCGCTTCATTTTTTATTTTTTAGAGCGTACAAGATAGATGCACACACTTAACTCACACGTACATACACATATGCAAGTCCTCTGCACAAGCTAGGAATTTCACAGAGGCACCGAGTTCTCATAGAGCGTATGCATGCATTTTTCTACTAAGCGAGCATGCATATGTAACCTATTCCTAATTATTCCGATAAGACACGCTAGGATCGATCCATGAGATCGAACCCAGTCGGGTGAGGTGTTCACCCACACCAACGACCACCTGAGCTACACTTGGTCCTCTTGCTCCATGTAGATGGTGATCGGCTCATTCGAACAATATAGTAGTACCTAGTGGTCATTGCCTCAACAGGTCGCTACTTGAGGGAAACGAGCGGCAAATGGGCTGTGGGGGTGATTTTGGCTGCGGCCACGATGGACGAGTTTTTTTTACCTCAGCCTACACGAATGTACTGAATCCCTACTTCACAGCAGCGCCTCTACCTCCCACTGGCTGCCATGGGGATGCGATGCACAGCCGTGCCTTGTCCACCTCAAGCGGGGAGGGGGGAGTGACATATTAGGGCTGATATATATGTATATGTATATGTATATGTATATGTATATGTATATGTATATGTATATGTATATGTATATGTATATGTATATGTATATGTATATGTATATGTATATATATATGTACATATTTTCATCCTAATCAAATTTATTAGCTTCCATGGATTAATTTCTAATTTTCATTCATTTTCCTTGCTTTGTTTTCCTAATTGGAATGTGCAAAAAAAATAAAAACTAAAACTAAAAAAATAAAGACAAAAACAAAAGCGGTCAAGAGAAGGGCTCGAACCCGCATCTCGCTCACGTGAGTCTTAAGTGGCCTCTTGTGACCAACTGAGAGTTTGCCATTCTGTGAATGACAAGCGGTTTATTTAGAAGATGTTAGCACTCGGATCGGCTCAAAACAGAGCATGCCACGGCGCCTAGCGCTGGCGTTGCCGTCGACGGCAGAAGCGATGGCCAGATGTGAGTACCCATAAAATAAATTGCTCACGCCCACGTCTACCTGTGGGCAAAGCCTCGCTGGCCAATTTGGCCAGAGCGATGGCCGGCGGCTTACATGGCGGCGGCGGAAATGGGGCCGATGGTGGAGACGGTGCCGGAGAGGACGGGGAGAATAACAGAGGAGAGCACGAGCATGAGGGGGCCAGTAGAACCTACCCAGGCAATTGGCGTGACCGGAGTGATGCCGAGGCGGGCCGGCGGTGATAGCCGGTGGTGGTGCGGGGAAGCTCATGTCGCCGACGGGCTGCAGCGAAGGGGGGAGTGGGGCGGTGCTTGGGGAAACTTCATGGCAGCTTGGTGATGCTCCTGAAGGAAGGAATTGAGCCGGGGGTCGCCGAGGAGAAAGCGACACTGGCCACGGTGGTTTTGGCCGGCAATGGGGAAGAACGGCCGTGCGGTGAGCCGGGGACACCGGACTCCAATTAAACGAGGAAAGAGGTAGAAGGATCCTGGGGGCATGCCGTGACGCAGTCAGATTGGGGGGCTTCGCCGGAGAGGCGGGGCGGCGGTAGCGCACTGCGGCTGTCGGTGCGCAATGTGGCAACGGGGGAGAGGGGAGAGACGCGGGGAGCAATGGGAGGCCGAGCAAGCTTCTTATAGTCGTGAGGGTGTTGCTGCGGCACCACTGCTGCCGACGACCGAGTGGCAAGGTTTGGGACGGGACGACGACATGGGTGCTGGCGCCGAGATGGAGACGCGACGGGCGATGTGCGGACGCAGGCGTGCGGTTGACGCTAGAATAGGGGAGTTGGGCCATGGCGACATGAGCACAGGGCGCGACGATGTGTGCAAAGATATGGGAGCAGTTGGCGCCAGAGGAGGCGGGACCAGCCGATCGAGGCGGCGAGCGCGGACAAGAGAAGAAGAAAGGAGGAAGGAAAGAGAAGGAGGAGAGGGCCTGTGGGCAGAGAGAAAATCGGGAGGGGCCAGTGGCAGAGAGAGAAAATGGGAGGGAGGAGGAAGGAGATAAAAAGAAGTGGGGCCCACATGTAATAGATAGAAAGGAAGGAAATGAAGGAAACGAAAGAGAGGAAAAAGAGAAAGGCTTAAGCATAATTTTGGAATTTGGATTTTTAATTTAAATTTTAATTCACATTAGTATTTTCTAATTTTGCATGATGTTCCAAATATTGAATTCTCAGTTTAGTTATTTAAATATGAGCTTTTAATATTCCTTTGAACATTGCTTTTCTTTATCTACGTAAATTGAATTTCAAATTCTATTTCCATCATTTAATACTTTAATTTTAATTTGCATGTAGATCCTTGGATTTTCCACCGTTATTATTATTATTATTTTCTTGGATATTATTTCTCAATATATTTATTTGCACGTCACAAAATTCAAAAGATTTCAAATAAATATTTAGAAGAAATTTGAATGCCAGGAAATTGCAAGAAAAAGTTTTTGAAATTCCATATTATTTAACATCCGAATTTTGGGATGTTACACACGGCCACCTGTTGTCGACCCGACCGCACCCAGAGCTCAGATCGGCCGCGCGCGCAAGCACCCGAGGCCGCCGTTCCCCAAGTCGTCGCGCCTGAAGTCGCCGCCTGGTTCCCAGGCCGATCGCCAGCGCTTGAAGTCACCGGACCAACGCTGCTTGGCCACCCGACCGTCCGCCCATGCACACAACCGCTGGCCGCTGCTGCTCAACCACACTGGCCGCAGCCACGATCAGACGCCGCCACCTCCATCGTGCCCAGCCGCCGCTCGCCACGCCAGCCTCTCGCGCCCGACCGCCGCTCGCTGCACCGACCTCCTGCGCTCGAAGCGCCCACCGCCATATTCACGCTTTGCAGCCGCCATCGCCAGGAAGCCTGATGACTAGGGTTAAAAACCATAGCCACCAGTTGAAACGGGCTGAAAAGCCGCAGGCCATATGGGCCGAAAATGCCCCAAGGAAATTAAAAAAGGGAAGAAAAAAATGGCCGGTGGTTATTTTGCATATTAGCCCCTAAAGTTTTGGTTAATTAAGAACATCTGCTAATAATGCTACAATATTGCAATTTTGACCCTAAAGCTTGTCAGAATTACACAGAAGTCCAGCAAACCGAATTTCAGCTCTAAGATAATTAATTTTAGATTATTTGAGCCCTTGATATTGTTTTATTTTCTGGAATTATTCTCTTAGCAATTATTTCTGCTTATTTAGTAATTCTGAAATTGCTTATTAATTAGCAAAAAAAACATTAAAATTGCTAGAAAATTCCAGAAAATTATAGAAAACCCTAGAAACATGGTTTTTAGGTATATGAGCTTCCGTAAATTTGTGAAATATTAGACTTAGTACCCCTTGGAAGCATCATATTTCTTTTATGGTTTATTTCCTGGCATTGTGTGTTTGGGGATTTATTTAATGGGTTAGTAATTCTAAAAATTACTTAAATGCCTTAATAATTATCAGAAAATCCCAAAGGTTGCTAGGAAAGATCTGAGAAATAATAAACTATCTATTGGATAGATAAAATTAAATCTTTACTGTTTGCACTCATTCCATGCACTTGAAATTACTTACCAGAAGTAAGTGTGCAGAAAATTGCATGAGATTCAGAAGATCTCGACTTTAGTCTAACCTAGAAGGTATTAACTCAATGATCACTACATTGAAGGTATTTAACACTTATCGGTATAAGTCCAATCAATGGACATGATAAAGGTCCTGAAGATCGTAATAAATCATGAAGATAAGCGTTGTACTCTTTTGTTCCTTAGTAAGTTTTTCTCGTTGTGTTTTCTTACTTGAAGGTTTTTAATGAGGCAACAAATGCAATGTAAGTTAACGTGTATTGTGTACTCTTTTCTCCATTCCTTTTTTCCACTGGGTTTTTGGAAGGAGTTTTTAACGAGGCATATGCATATCGTGGTATGAAGCCTCACCAAAATGTGTTTTGCTCAAACGAATGATTAGCCACATCCAGAAGTCATGTGGCATAACCACCGTTGATAACCCCACTATTATCCCTAAGAATAATGCAGTTTGTGTGGCAGGGATGCAAATGGGCTATGTTAAAGTAACATCACGAAGCATATTGCTCCTAAACTTTTATATCCACACGAGCTCCAGAAGGACAGAGAGGTAAAATATTGAAAGTTATATCCTGTGATAATCTAGTAGATATATTCACAAAATCCCATCTAGCCTCTACCTACCAGAAGTATGTATGAGGCATTGGAATGAAGTGACCTACAGATTTACAAGGTTCAGGGGGAGCAAATCCCTGAACCGTAACCCTTATGTAAAGCCAGAAGACTTACATGATCCTGAGGATCCAAATGTTGCACTCTTTTTCCCTTTGTGAGTTTTATCTGAAGTTTTCTCACGTAAAGGTTTTTAATGAGGCAACAAGTACGACACATGGAACAGATGCGATGTACTCTTTTCTCCATCCCTTTTTTTACATTGGGTTTTTGGGAGGAGTTTTTAGTGAGGCATATGCATGCCGTGGTATTCGCATAAGGGGAGTGTTACGAAACCTAGAAGGTTCCGGTGTGGGCAAATACCAGTACTGCCCTTGGTGGGCTTAGACTATAAATAGAGAGACTATTGCACATTGTAATCGTATTCTTGGTGATTGATTGTGTAGATTGCATTGCTGTTCATCTATTCCTCAATGATTTCTTAACAGATATCAAAGTTATATGACGTCTACTTGTCCAGCATTGAGATGGCTCCTTAGGTGAGGCAAGTGATACGTATCGTCTATCGCACCTTCTGAGCTCAAGAAAGAGGCTATTTTTTGTAAAAACAAATGCTCAGATGATCAGATCTAAAATTAAAAAAAAAACATAGCTATAATTCCAAATACGTGAGTTCCTCAAGTTGGGACTAGCCCGTTGGTTGGTGGTACACAGGTACGGTTGATATCAAAGTTACATGACGTCTACTGGTCCAGCACTGAGATGGCTCATGACCTGGAGGTAAAAACAGAAACCTCCTTATTCGTAGCACCAACGCATGGTCGCGTGTGCAACTCAAGCAGCAGTAGCATCAAGGCAGACCCACTGGCCGACGAAGACCTTCTCGCAGTTGATGTTGGGGTTGAAGCCGAGGAACTGCTCCTGGGTCAGCCCGGCGCCCTGCGCGACGGAGAAGCACGTCTCGGCCGCCTGCACCCCGTGCACCTTGTTGCAGGTCAGCGCCGGCGCCTTCACATCCCTCACCACGTAACCTGCGATTTGCACGCGCGTTCAAGAGTCAAAAAAGTCCAGAGATACATCATCGATCGCTGATTTGTGCAACACGGATGCATGCGGCTTGGATGGAGCTCATTAACGTATACTACCTCCATGCATGTCGCGCTGCACGGTGAGCCTCGCGTCGGCGAGGGCGACCGCGACGAGAAGGGACGCGATCAGAAGAGCGGCGGCTCCGTGGTTCGCCATTGCAGATGCTGTCGACGGCAAGAGAAGAATGAGCAAGATAGCTAGGTTTATTAGGCTCTGCTTTGCTGGTGCGGTGCTGCAAGAGGCTTCATTTCTCGCCTTCTTATAGCGTGGTAGGTGCAAAAGTCGATAAGTGCATGCGACAAAAAGAAGCAGACCCGGGCCTCAGAAACGGCGTTCCAAGAACGGGTGATACTACTTATGTTGGAGGATAGTATGGATGGACTATGAACATGTCGTTCTTGCCCGTTGCAAGCCGGCCAATCTTTTTCGGATTTGGCGCAGGGCAAAGTGAAACAAAGGGAGGGTTTACAGTCCCTATGGAACTAGTTTGGAATTTCCTGTACAGTGTGATTTTGAATGAGCAAGGATTTTATCTTTGCCTTGCTCCATTTTTTATTTTTTAGAGCGTACAAAGGTTGATGCACACACTTAACTCACACCCACTCACACATACATACACATATGCAAGTCCTCTGCACAAGCTAGGAATTTCACAGAGGCACCGAGTTCTCATGGAGCGTATGCACGCATTTTCCCACTAAGCGAGCACACATGTGTAACCTATTCCTAATTATTCTGATAAGACACGTTGGCCTCGATCCATTTTTTATTTTTTAGAGCGTACAAAGTAAATGCACACACTTAACTCACACCCACTCACACGTACATACACATATGCAAGTCCTCTGCACAAGCTAGGAATTTCACAGAGGCACCAAGTTCTCATGGAGCGTATGCACACATTTTTCTACTAAGGTGGTGTTCGTAATGGCTTATTTTTGGTGGCTTATGGCTGAAAACACTTGAATGGTGAAAAAAACATCAGAATGAGAGAGGCTTATGTAACATAATTAAATTTAGAAAAATTGAAAAATATAAAAAATATGTTAGCCCATCACATACAACGCAAACGAATACGAGAAAAAAAGGACCGACAAAAAAGCTCAAAAAAAGTCAAAAATTCAGAAAAAAAATGAAATTATGAATAGTGCAAAATTAAGCTTAAGCCATATTGAACGGTGCCCGAGCACACATATGTAACATATTCCTAATAATTCCGATAAGACACGCTGGGATCGATCCATGAGATCGAATCCAGTCGGGTGAGGTGTTCACCCACACCAACGACCACCTGAGCTACACTTGGTCCTCTTGCTCCATATAGATGGTGATCGGCTCATTTGAACAATATAGTAGTACCTAGTGGTCATTGCCTCAACAGGTCGCTACTTGAGGGAAACGAGCGGCGAATGGACTGCCGGGGCAATTTTGGCTGCGGCCACGATGGACGCATTTTTGCTACCTCAGCCTAGGCGAACGTACCGAATCCCTACTTCACAGCAGCGCCTCTACCTCCCGCTGGCTGCCATGGGAATGCGACGCACAGCCGTGCCTTGTCCACCTCAAGCGGGGAGGGGAGAGTGACATATTAGGGCTTTGCCGCTCGTTTGTCATATTAATAGTGTTTTGTCATATTAATAGTGTTCACCGTGCACACCTTAAAGTTAGGCAAAGTATGGCATGCCACAAAAAATATGACCAACAAGATGTTAGCCATAAGTTTCACAAAGTTAGGCAAGAATTTGAGTCTATGACATGTGGCCCCGCTCGTTTGGGCTGAAAAGCTATGGTTTATAGCTAAAATTGCACTGTAGTAATTTTAATGTAGCTGAAGATAGCTTATTTGGCGTAATTAAATTTAAAAATAGAAAAAAAATATGCTACCCCATCACGGACAACACAAATGAATACGGAAAAAAAAAGAATCGGCAAAAAAGCTCAAAAAAAGTCAAAAGTTCAGAAAAAAAATAAAATTTATGAATAATAAAAAATAAGTCAGAAACTAAAGCCAAAACGAGCGACGCCGTAATCCATTAGGCTAAGAAAATAGAACACGACTAAGGTGCTATTAGTCATGCGTTAGCACTCCAGCACTACCAGTTTTCGCTTGCCTTTTGTAGCCACATGACGCATCTCTCCCAATTCCACTTTTCTTTTTACGACCAGCACGATTCCACGTATACTATGCATATCAGACAAAAGACAGAACACATGAATATCTACCGCATTAAACCATGACTTTTCTTTTTTTTTCAACCTTTAGATGATCATCTCTCTTTCACCGAGAATTGTTTGGCATTCCGTTTGAACCTTTGTATTCTACATGACAAACTTAACAAAATAAGACACATATTGCATAAATTTCGGTGACATAATGATAAGGTTACTTCTCTACTAGCAACTATATATGTTACCTACTAGCAACTCTAAATTGTCATGTAAATCTCCACTACCAGTAATTATAATTGTTGCTATCTAGAGGACGGTGACTATCAACTCTAGGTATTGTTAACTTGCAACTCTAATGTGTTGAAAACTAACAAATTTACATTACTAACAGTCATAAATTCACTATGTAGTTGCTGACAACTACCAACTCTGGATGTCGGTAACTATCAACTCTAAATATTCACAACCACCAACTCTAATGTGCTAGCAACTAGCAAATCTTATCTGCTAGTAATTATAGCTATTACTATCTACTTGTTGACAACTAGTAGGTGCTGGCAACTAATAAATTTTCACTGCTGGTAATCATAGGTTTCAATGGCCGGGTTCTTTTGGGCTTAAAGTTGGCTTATACTTATATTGTCTACAGTAACTAACTTTTAAACGGTGTGTTTTTTCAAGGCAGAGTCAATAGAAAAAATTATAGGAAAAAGTGTACTGAGTTCAGCTGTACCAGCCAAAATCGCATGCCACTATTTCCCTCTACGTACTGCCTCTCGCGAACAGCCAAAATTTAAATATTTAAACCATAAGCCATCAGCTTAAAAGAACACACCCATTATATAGGTGTTGACAACTAGAAACTCAAGATGCTGACAATTGGCAAAAGTATAGTTGAAAGTACCCTAGCAAATATTATGTCGTATATAATAGAGTTTTGATTTGTTTTCCACATTATACTAGCGACTTTAATATTTGATAACAACTACCATTCTACCAATGATTTTTAGGCAACTAACGGTGTAAAGTTGCTAGCACTTACTGTAGATTAACCATCTATAGTCACTACAAAGAAGTTGACACATATCAATATAAAAGTTGATAGTAGCTAACATGTAAAGTTGCTAACTAACACATGAGTTACAAGCACTAGCACATGTACCTATCAGTTTAGAAACCGCATTTACATTTAATCAGGGCCGGTCCTGGGATTTTAGGGGCCCGGGGCGAAACTAGAAATTGAGGCCCTAGTATAAGGTGGTGATCGGTTCACTTGAAAGTGAAAGCTTATGGTTTGAAAACACTTGTGAATGGTGAAAAAACATCAGAATGACAGAGACTTATTTAACATAATTAAATTTAAAAAAATTGAAAAATATAAAAAAATATTAGCCCATCACGCACAACAAACGAATACGAGAAAAAAGAACCTACAAAAAGCTCAAAAAGTTAAAATTCAAAAAGATGAAATTATGAATAGTGTAAAATAAGCTTAAGTCATATTGAACACAACCTAAATATCTAAATATAAATCTACATACACACACAAATATATATATATATATATATATATATATATATATATATATATATATATATATATATATATATATATATATATATATATATATATATATATATATACATATATACATACATATATACATACATATATATATATATATATATATATATATATATATATATATATATATATATATATATATATATATATATATATATATATATATATATACATATATATATATATATATATATATATATATATATATATATATATATATATATATATATATATATATATATATATATATATATATATATATATATATATATATATATATATATATATATATATATATATATATACATATACATATATATATATATATATATATACATATACATATACATATACATATACATATATATATATATATATATATATATATATATATATATATATATATATATATATATATATATATATATATATATATATATAGATGGGCCCTGATTTTGGGGGCCGGGCGGCGGCCCGCTCGCCCCAGGGCCGGCGCTGCATTTAATCTCCAAAACATATCCAACAATGGTCTCATTTTGTTAAGTTTGTTATAAGAAACACAGCGGTGCAAATGGAATATGAAAAAATGTCTCAAAAAAACATGATCATTTAAAGTCAACAAACCGAACATGTGCACATAACGTGATATTTCTTGCTATATCCTAACATCACACCCATGCCAGCAGCCAAAAATAAGATATTAAATGAATCCACTTTGCTGATAGTTCCTCCACATAACGATCACAACTCTCTCCTCGGTTCCCCCACCCCCAATGGACCGCAAACGCGCGTGTTGTAGTCGTACTAATACGCGGCTAGTAGAAACTACTCCCTGTGCTCGTAAATGCATGACATTTCACAAAACGCGCAATCAAACTTTTGTACTACTACTAATATATTAAAAAACTATTTAGACTGGTTATGTGAAAGTGATAGTATTAGATTAGTCATGAAAAATATTTTCATAGTATAATTATTTTATATTTTTATAAACATATTCATATAAAAAAGTGGTGGTTAAAATTACATATTAGAGACTATGTCCATGTCCAAAACATTATACATTTACCAAACGGAGGGAATAGGCGTTATCAAAGAAAATATAGCGTGCCACAATTGGAGCAATGAAGAAGACAACTACCTACCTAAGAAACTGTGGCAAGAAATCAAAACCAAAAGCACCCCTAGCACGCACACGGTGCTCAACAGCTTTCGCGTACTTGGATTTTTTTTTCAAAAAAATCACCTTGCTTTACAAGGCGCTGCCTCCACAAGCAGATTCCGCTTCACCTGGCTATAATGCCTGCCCTTCTGTTTTCATCTGGCTAATGTCTGCCCCAACATATCGCAAAAGCACCCCCATGGACGGCATATAGCGTCACCAATATAACAGTTTAATTCATAGTCATCCGCCAGGACGAGACAAAATGGATTACGAGCAACAAACTTCTGTTGACGTAGAGCCATGAATGGGTTATACATGAAGAAGCTCATTTGCACCTAAATGTCTCCTAGCACAAACATGACAGTTATTCGCCCATTACCTGCATATTAAGTATCATACTCCTGATTTGCTACATTTTGCAAAACTCACAAGTAATGCTCCATGTGATGGGTACCACATCGTCACCAACAACCTTCCACTCAACTTAAATCATCAACACGCAGTATCTTCAGCTGCTGGCATTTGAATGAATCGTTTAGCATACAACTGTAGTTTCATTGCACCAAAGTAGCTGAGAATATTATGGAAAGGATGGGAGAACCTTGATTAATAATTTTGGGAGCTTGCCCGACTATGGATCTGTTCTGCTACAATATTACAATTTTTGCAGTTGCTGCGAGGATGAAAAGGAAAAACATAAGTGCTGAGTGTTTGCAAAGAAAATGTATTTTTCCATCTACGGAGAAAGCATCATACTTACAAACAAGATCCAGCAATATGACTTACAATTCAATTCTTGTCCTCAACATATACTTCTCTTGTTGAAGGATTCCATTGTCAGGTTAGCAGTGAAGGCCGGGATGGAGTTCATCTTTCTTATAAAAATCTCGACCTGAGAAGAATGGTTAAGATCATCTGCGGCAGTTAAATCATGTTCTTGTTCAATACCAAACTCGGAACACTTATGGACTTCGGTACTGTAAGAATGCTAAGCATAACAATATGGAGTGCCTAGACCAGATCCTTATTCCAAATGCGTTGTCTAGAAAATGTGTGTGTCAGGGATGTGGGCCTTGGTCCCTAAGGCCTAGTCAGTTTATTATTAGGAATTGTTTCTATTTGAGTTAGAGATTAGATTCCTTATGTTAGAGATATAATTAGAGATATGATATTAGTTACTATATCTGTTAGAGATAGGATTGGAATTAGACTCTATCTGTTAGGGGGGGCCATCTATATAAAAGGGCTACCGCATGCTATTGGAATCAAGCAGAAATATATCAAAGTCTTCCTCGTCGTGTCTCTCTCTCTCCCTCTACCCCGGTTCATGACAGTGTGTGGCATTCCCATTACTTAGGAACAGCTTGGTTCCAGTACTCAACACCCTGCGATATGCCTTGACTGAAATGCAACGCGTTCCAATATTTTTAAACACATGTATATCTATCTAATCACCTAGATTAGTCTATTGTCGCCTAACGCCTGTCTCAGAATTTTGGCACTTACTAGATGGCATATTTTGTATTTTGATGAACAATTTAGTGACACACTTAGTAGATGGCGTATTTTGTATTTTTATGAACAATTTAGTGACACTTCAAAACTAAAGACAACTGGACTACACCTGTATATGGAAAATACAACTTAGACAATGCAAATTTGGAGGACATAAATAAAAGAAGCTTCTTTGTTCCACAAGACTAAATAACAACCCCCTACACACCCTATTCAGCTATAACATTTACAGCGCTATTGTTTATTTGATACAATACTTCAGCAAAGTAAATATAGTCAGGTGCAATCGGTAAGCTGAATACCTGCTGGGCAATCTCTTGTTGAGATGTGTAGTCATTGACCTGTATTTATTAGTAACATCAAATAATGTCCCCTTAAAACTATAGGAAAGACCATTTCAGCAGTGTAATAATCCTACCACAATATTGGTGCTTCCTGATTCATAGTCAAACTCAAGTTTTTCCTCATCACTTTGGGCATAGACTGATTGCAGAATAAATCGTGTTACAGGGATCCCATTTGACTGCTGCTGGTCATTCATCACTATCTAAACCCATAAAACAAGAAAAGGTTATGCCAAATAATATTGATGCTTAACAGCCGGACATAGTTAAACCATGTAATAATGAAAAATTAAGCGAAATGTTGAAGCCGGAAAATGACAAGCATGGTATTTAATGAAATGCATATTACCTATACAACAATTGAAGAACATCAAAATGTTCAATCCAAAAGACAAAATGATTGAGAAGTCTGAAACTAATCATCCTAATGAAACAGATATAGATATATTCTGTTGACCTCAAGTGAAAAGGTGAATATTACTTATGACTGTATCAGTGGTGCATAGTATTAAACCACATGCTGAATGCATAACTCTTTTAAGCTGAACTTTCAAAAGCAGGACCTGTAGCTTCCTCACTCAAGATCATGCTAGTATATTCTAACTTGAGCTCAAGAGAAGTTCACAACGGGATGAAACCACAAAACAGTTGACTTGATCTAAGAACAGTGCATACAAAATTACTATTAGTCTATTACTATTAAGTAGCTAGAACAGTAAGATGTAGAACCTGCTAATATAAAGCCTTTAACTACGATACATGGCTTCTCGAGATCAAGATATGACCTCCCTTCAGACATAGCCTAGGGCTGAGTTCTTCATGGGCCACAAAAAAACTGACATGGGGGAATACATGGGTAACAGTAATAGATTGAGAGAGTTAACCCCACCAAGGATTCAAAAACCTTGGGCCAGTATACATGGGCACAATCATTTACTTAGTATTTCAAATTCCAAATTCAAATTTAAAACATTTCAGACCAGTATTTTTTTTACCGGGCCGTTTTTTATCCCTGGACCCCACCATAAAGTGTGTTGTATTAACAATACCTTGTAACCAAAAAGCGAGCAGCAAGCCTTTCGGAAAACTGAGATCCTCTCTGCAAACACTGCCTTATATCTGTTTCAAAGCAAGTATAAGGTCTTCTCCAACAAATCAGTATGTACAAAAGCTTATACAAAGAATTAATAAACTAGACACCTTTCTTCGCGTTTTTCTAGTGTGGCAATTTGATTTTTAAGCTGTGCTAGCTTTTCAGCAATATTTGCATCTACCACAGTTCCAGCATCTGCAGTAAAATAAATATTCTGTTTGTAAATGCATTCAAGTAAAATCCAACAAGGACTCTCAGAGCTTGACAATACAAAGCACAGGATATTAAAAGATGGGGCACTCAATTAGAAAATATAGGTGTATCTTGTTAGCAACTACGCCAAAGAAAAACAAGCGAACAGAAATTGTAGAATGAGCAAAAAAGAAATCAGGAAAGAAGCTGACAACTAATTATTGCATGCTAAAAAGTACAATCCATTAGATAATAAATCTTTGGCAGAGTTTCAACCTGAAAAGAAAAGGTAAACCAACAAGAAACTCAAACATCCAAACCATGTGGACATCATGAATAGATTAAAAGAATGAGTAAGTGTACTTACCAGCTTGTCCTTTTAGTTCTTCGACTGCCTGCAGCCTCTCTTTCGTTTTCTTTAGTTCAGCTTGCAATGCTTCTATTGTCTGCTTTGCTTCACTGTCCACTGCAAGAGTATTTACCATGCGCAGTACTTTTGTGCTTGAGGCAGAGTAATCTCCATGACCCAGCTGTCAAATATGACTAGAACTTTCAAGGTACAGAAGCATGGAATGCAGATCACGGTACAGAAGCATTTTTTTTCTCGAACGCGCAGGAGAACTGCGCATCAATATATTAAGAAGAAGAACACGGTACAGAAGCATGGAATGCAGAACAAAAAAAACATTGCAGGTTAGAATTCTTCGCAGTGTACTTACTGAAAATTGCACGCTCAACTACTCTATTGTTGAATGAAAGATGGTATTTCTACTTAAGACTTCGACGACACAACACTGCACTGTAACAAAGGATAACTCTTGACATACGAACACAACAGACATTCAGCGCAAAAACATCCACCATTGCTTCATTTGAAGCTGACAGGAACAATAACAGTTCTTAGCTAATGCTTTTATTCACAGGCAGCAGAATGATACAAGCTACCCAGTAGCTCAGGCCTGCTAACGAGAGAAGATAGATGGGCATGCTCGCCCAACTAAAAGGAAGAAGGCTCGAATATTCTACCAGTGAACAATAAATCTACACAAATATTCCAACGCAAACTTTTTGATAACTTGCCCATGAGCAATTAATCCAAATTTAAGATGTTTCAGACAGGTTTGAGAAGTACATGCAGAAACACATTTGAGGATTATGATCGATATATATTTTATGCTGCCTTTTCAAATGAAAACGATCTAAATAACAGAGTCAGCATACCAAGATACCTATTCAAAAGTTAATCTTAGTCCTAACCTTCGACTCAAGTAAGGCCACCTGAGAGCGTAGTTGGTCACCCTCTCGCTCCAAAGACTTCGCTTTTCTTGCTTCAATGCTCAATTTTTCATTCATCAGATTGAGCTCATTGTGCTGTTGACTAATTAGTTCTCTCTGCTCGTGTAGAGTGCTCTCCAGTTCTCTTATTACCTTTTCCATTCGAGATAGCTCTGACTCCATATTCTGCATTGTTCCCTCGGAAGAAATATTTTACATTAAGAAAAGTTATAAGGGCATGAAACCACCGATCTTAAGAATATATATAGAAACTCACTAACCCTGGATGTTGTGTCATCACCATCCAGAGGTTTTTGTTTAGTCAACATAGCATGGTCCTTTCTTAATTTATCTCTTTCTTCACTGATTGCAGCAAGCTGTTCAGAGGAAACAAACCACACGGGGGAAAGTAAAGCATGACAGCACAAATTATTAACATATAAAAGGATGAATTCTCAATTTAAAATTTTAAATACACAATGAACATAGGAAGAGTTATTATCGCGTGAAACTATTGAAACAGCTAACGCAGCAAAAGTGTTATGGGACTACAAGTGGATTTATGCGTAGGAGGACTAAAAACTGGAAACCAATGCCACAGAGATAACTCTAAATATAGCAGGCAACGAGAAGTCGAGAAGATAATACCAGAAGTTCAAGCCGCTTGACCTCCCTAGTAGCGCTTTCTGCCCTCTCTTTGGCAAGGGTAGCTTCACCTTCTGCATGTTGCTTGCTGAGATCAGCAAATTCCAATGCAACCTCTAATTCTTTCAACCGTGATGTTACTTCACCAAATTTATTCAAATTTATCAATGCTTGCCTGTTAACAATTCAAAGAACTGTATAAATCATATATGAAGGTAGTACTACTGAAAGTTGAATGTGATCAATATCAATCTTTCTCACAAGTTTCAAGCAAAAGAAACTAACATTTCACAATTTATTGAATTTATCAAATGTACTAGTTGTGCAGTTGTTTTTGTGATCATAGGAAAAGATAATACTCTGAATAGTGCTAATAACGATGAATTATAGGGGGGAAATAAAGTTGGAATAGTGATAATGGACACATACTTTTGCAAATCTGCAATCTTTTGAGGTATGTCGCCATAAGAAGACACATCAGGTATGTCCCTGAGCAATGCTGTACATGATGCTAATTCAAGCTCCAACTTCTGTGCTTTAGCTTCGATTTCCTGCAGCTTAGATAATTCCATTTCTGCTCTTTCCCTACGCCCTTGCTCCTCCAATAGTTTTTCTTTCAGCAACTCAACATTTGTGTGGGAAGATTTTAACCTTCTAGCTTCATGCACTTCTTTTTCCTAAATATATAGAATCATTTAGGTAAAGAACGTCATTCATTTTGACAAATTGCATGGCAGTTCATTATTGACAACCTATATAACAACAAATAAGTAAAAGAACCTCAGATATGTCTAAAATTGAGGGGAAAGGGACACTAACAACTAAATTTAAAACAGGCCATTTAATACTAAAAAAGTTCATCGCGTTATATTTCTACAACATCCAATAACAAAGTGCATTGCATTGTAAGAAGGTGCCTTGATGAATGAGGTTATGCACTTGTACCAGGATTTTTTTTCAAGACAACTACAAGAACATATTGTATGTAGACTCAAAAGCAGTCTACCACAGCTGTGCTTAGATTAGAACTTCCTACATAGCTTGAATGTCCTACATTTATGGCAGCTCAGAGAGACATTTAGGGTAGTAAACAGATCTCCATAGAACTAAACATAAATCCTGCATCATTAATTAGTGCTTACAGTATCGGCATAACACTGAAACATTCACATAGCAACCATCAAGGAGACAAACTTTCTAATGTTAAAAATGCTCACATAATTCCGGAGCTCCTCTTGCAAAAGCTTTATCAGCTTCTGGTCATCTGTTGGAGTACGATGACCAGACAAAGCACTGGAATTCAAAAGCTTGTGCTCCATTTCATTCTTTTCACGAAAACACTGACCAAAATCATAAAATGTAGATCAGTGTAGCTGTTGTACCAAAATGTAAAGCCAATCGACATAAGCTTGAGCATATGGTGAGAGCTCCCATTCTCGCCAGGGAAAGGAGTGGGAAATGTTGACAGACATAATAATTATGCAGATTAATATAAGCTGACCTCGTCTAGTTGCCTTTTCAAGTTCTCCAACTGCTCATTTAACATCTTTGCTTCACTCTCGGTGTTTTGCGCCCTGAGTCTCATTCTATCAAGCTATCCCCAGACATGTTCAAATAGATAAGACAACATGCAGTGACAAATCAATGTTCACAAGAGTTTAAAATACAGACCTCGGCATTTAGTTTAGAAACAGATAATTTTGAGTCATCTTGCAAATACGAAAGTTCCTTCTTAAGGGCTTTCTTCTCCCTTTCTGAATTTTCTGATAACCGCTGCAAATTCCCTTCCAACTCCTTGACCGACTCCTTTGCAGATGCTGCCGATGATTCAGCACTAATTCGAGAATCAATCTCTTTATTGAGTTGTGCCTGCAGCACCACCAAGTTTGCGATTAGTCATGTCAATTGATAAACAGAGATACGATAACCCACGGCAACAAGATGGAGTTCACATGCCAAAGGGGAAGATTCTTATACCTCAAGTTCACTTATCTTCTTGACTTGATCATAGTATCGTTCCTGATACACACCCAACTCCTTCATTAGTCTTTCTTGTAATGCAGCCTCCCGCCCTTTTGTTGCTGCCAGTTCTTGTTCAACATAGTTCAGTTTATCCTGGTATGTTGTCCTTTCATCCTCTGGAAAATAAATACTAGTTTGTTTATTCTGTTTGTAAGTATGTGCATTCAATGGCCTGCAACAGAATAATACTAACATCTATTTCAAACCCCAGGTTTCTTAGAGCAGCAAGCCAAATCAACATTTCATGCTAGCCCAACGCATATAGCTAATTAACAGCGAAATGAACTGCATTCACACACTATGCATATGAAAAAAAATCAGAATAAAAGCCTGGGTCAACCAAAGCATACCACTCTTGGATAATCGTTCCTCCAACGCATCAAGTGTTGTTCGATACTCCTGAACTTGCTTCTCTGCCGTGTCCAGTGCCACTATGAACTCTGATTTCACCTATCAGAAATGTGCACATGAAAAAACATCAATATGCCTATCGATGTGGCATATAAACCTAGTCACACAACATCAGAGCGAGGGTTCTTCCTTTCGCATTGCGTACTTCACTGCAGACCCTCCAAATCGGATCAACAAATCAATATCTATAATTGAGGAGCTTCAAAGAGCTTTTTCATGTGGCATGTGTGGCCAAAACTAACTTAAGTATAACAAACGTGGGATTACCTACCGCTAAATGGAAGCTGCCAGTTGCAGCAACAGAAATTACACAACATTGTATGCTTCCACCGAGCTAGACCGTAACAGTAGGAGATAGGAACGAAGCGATCTCACCATCTGACGGCAGTGGTACGTGCAGACCATGTCATCGGAGGGCTCCCCGGGGGCGGCGGCGGCGGCTACGAGGGCGGTGGGGCGGTCGTAGAGCACGAGGCGGCGGTCGGAGACGGGGCTCTGGCCGGTGGCGGCGGCGAGGTCAGCGGCGGCGTCGGAGTCGGCGCGCCGCTTCCGCTGCGGAGGGGTCCGGAGGATCATCTCGCTGGCCTCGCGACGCCCTCGGGGGTTCTAGAAGCTTCCTAGGGTTCTGGCGGCGAGGGACTCGCGAGGTGGAGTGGGGGAAAGGGTGGTGATGTTGAGGAGGAGGGATTTGATTTGAAAATGCGCCGATGGACGGTGGTGGTGGGGGGAAAGGGTTGCGAATTGGCGAGTGTCGATGGTACGGACGACTGGGTGGATGGACATGGATTGCTAGCTTCCTACTGATGCTTGCTGCGCTTCTAGACGGACGAAAGCGTATTGGCACGAATCCGTTTTCCTTATTGTTTTATTATCCTAATTTTTTGCGTTTTTCGTTTGACCTATCAAAAAGCCTTTTCCTATAATTTCCATGTATTTTTCAACCATCTGTTGCCCACCTACGTTCCTTTCTCAACCTGCATTTATTTCTTGTGCCTCCGCTTTTCTATTCTTACTTTTTCGTTAGATAGGTTCTTTTAAATTTATGACTTAACTAGTAGGTACTGTTTCAACTTCATCTATATCGGGCAAAATCGTACGTGAGTATTCTTCTCTCCTAACTCTCTTTCTCATGAACAATCAAAATTCAAAATTTTAAGTTAAAAACTATGACCTACGGTTTAAAACAATCCAGCCTTCCAAATGAAACCTGAAGCTCCAAAGTGTTGTGGGCTGGCAGAAATTTTCGAGAGATAGGGTGGAACACCATTGTCGCACAGGCAACATCCAGTCGGATGCACCGCCAGAAGGATGTAAATGCTATAGCAATATATTTTTCTTGAATTAATATGCCTTAAATAGAGTTAATTCTTGTTAGTTTACCAATAAAGGAATTCCGCTCTGGACATCTGTAATGTTTCAAGAAATACTAAAAAAACATAGTGGGTATGGATATAGGACATGCTAGAAGCCATGTGTTTTCTTTATTTTGGTGCAAAGATCAACGTAACATTTAAATATTAAACATAAAAGGACATTATAGCAATATAAAAATAGTTTGATTAACCAATATCAAAGTACTCTTCGTATCCAAACCTCTTTCCATGTAATGATATCGACTTCCTAATGGGTGGGGTTTTTTTCCTTGTAGTTTATGACTTATAATTTAAATTTTTTAATTATGACTATTTGTAAGAGATAATACACATAGGAAAATAGCCGCGTGCAATTTTGGCCAATACAGCTGAACTCGGTACATTTTTACTATAATATTTTTGTTGACCCCGTCTTAAAAAACACACCGTTTAAAAGATAGTTACTGTAGTCCGTACAAGCAAAAGCAGGCTGAAAGTGGTACCGAACACAACCTATAACATGGTAAATTGTACTGCTAGATAACATGACGCACTAGATTATACACGTAACAACTCAAAGTTGAAATATGCTTATTCACTAGATTGGATAAATCTTTAGATACGATTTTAGAATATAATTTAGGCCAAGGAACTTTGTGGTCGTAAATCTCTGGAGGTTACTTCCTGAATACTCTAGTCGGCGAAATATTATGCATGTTGTCTGATCGGATGACTGCTCAGAGAGTATATGAATTGGTCCCTGGACTCGATTCCAGGATATTCCTTCCGTACAATGGATAGAATGCGTACCTTATGCACTCCAAAAAGCATGATGCTTCGGCCCTGAGTCTCCGACAACTACTATCATGTGGTTGTTTCCTACGTTCGTCTCCCGCTGACAACAACCGACGATCATGCGTTCTCTCTCTGATAATAATTGCCTCCCTGACTAGACGTGTTGGTTCCATAAGGCGTTTTCCTCGATGGATAATTAGCATATCTTCATTGGTATTTAAGGCTAGACGATGAAGACAATTTATATCCCATTCAATTCGGTGTAATTTCAACAAGGTTTAACCATGCTTCCAATAACAAAACTAAAACTCGAGTTCAAAAAACAAAACATAGAGTATCAGAAAGAGTTTCAATCGAGTTTCACCAGGTAAAATTCAAGTCTCGAAGAGTTTCAGGCACGTTTCAGAACTGAAATTCAAGTTTGAAAAGTAAAACATGAAAATTTAAAAGAGTTTCATCCAAGTTTCAGAAAAGTAAAATTGAAGTTTCAGAAAGTTTCGGGTGATATTAAAAAACAAACTTCAGATTTCAATGCAGTTTCAACAAATTCAAACTTGTGTTTCGGTTCGTAGATCGACGCGACGACCTCGCTAGTCCTGCTCACCCATTGCATCGCACTAGAGCAACGGGGGCCTCACCGAAGCCACTGTTGTAGCTTATCGAGAGAGTGCCCGCTAGAGTACCCATCCTCTCAAATCAAGACCTCGTGACGATCTAGTACCTAAGCAGCAGCACCTCTCGCCTCACCTTGTTGGAGCTCGAGGCATCGCACCGCAGCTCCTGGGAGCTCATGTCTTCCGCCAAGTTGCATAATGCCTCATTTGTGCTCACGTAGTTGATAGCCACACCTCCCATCACTGTTGGTCGTCGCGCTCCATGGGACCGAGGAGCATGGCCATGGTGCCATCGACTTTCAATCCACCCTTGAGCGACCGCGCTAGCACCGAACTACCACCATGCATTACGATCATCGCTGTGATTTTCCTGTGATCACCAGTGTGCCCATTCGCATCGCTACAATAATCGCTCTTGCTCGTTATGTTATAGAGTTGGAGAGAGAGATGAGTTTTATGTCTGGATGGATAAGATTTTTGTGTAGCCTGGGTGGAGGTTGTGAGTTGGAGAGAGAAGGAGAAGTTTTGTGTCTAGATGGATAAGATTTGTGTGCCCATTGTGAGTTGGAGAGAGAGGGAGTTGTGTCTGGATTGATAAGATTTGTGCACCCTAGGGGGAGGTTGTGAGTTGGAGATAGGGGGAGTTTTTGTGTCTGAATGGATAAGATTTGTGTGGCCTTGGTGGAAGTTGTTATGCAAGGTATGGATACGGCAATCCAACGGTACTATTGTTCCCGTCTAGACATGACACGACACGAATAGTAAACAGGCCATGCTGGCCTGGCCCGACCAGTCGTGCCGTGCTTGGGCCGGCACCTCGGCCCGATGGACCAGCCCTGCCCAACATGCACAGTATCATGCCGAGGCATGACCCGGTCCAGCACGGCATGACATAACATTTACCCTTAACCCTCCTAGTCATATGGGGTCGCCCAATCTTCTCGACGTAGGATCAAGATACTCACATGTACCCTCTCGAATCGTAGTGATCATCTGTTGCCAATGTAAGAACGAACACTCTTTAATTCGCAAGAACACACGCACCGAACTTTACGACCACCAAGCGAAGCCCTATCATGCTCCTAATTCACAACGAAAAGGTTGAACTATCTTGATTAGCAAAGAAATCTTAAATTCACCATTGATGTCATCAGCCATCAAGAAGAAGCAAACAAACAATCTGTTTCAATCTCATAATATGTGATCTAAGGTTACAAGAGGAGATGCTAGGTATTTATGGCAGCCTCCCCCACATGACGCACATGGCCTAGGGGCGGCTGAACTTGATTTGATCTAGTGATTGACTCGGATCTCATTCAGTAAGAGCAAACCAAATTAAATGCTAATGTTGAGTTTAATCCTAACCAGTTTGGACTCAATTGAATAAACAAAGCCATACAACCACAACACTTGAGTTCGGTGCTAGCATGAAGTAAATGGCTGACTTGGAGTGTATCTCGGTCTGGGCTTTTTCCACGCCTCAGGTTGACATTCTTGCTTTGGGCTTGGGCCATGCGGCATGACCTCTAAGTTCATGCGCCTGAGTGCAGCAATTATTCGCATGTGCAAACCATTCTGAGGCATCAACACGTAATGGCAGCAGGAACTTCCTTGGAATATTTTCATGTGTATGCAATCTGCATGCACTCCATCTTCACATGCCAAATGCGCAAGTGACCTTGTGACGCCATAATTAATCTTTGTACATTAGTAGCACTCCTACAATCATGAGTAAATGCATCAGGTAATATAAATGTCCTTATATTGAAATAGGGTGAACTAAGGAACAAATTCACCTTATAATTTTTAATGCGCCTTAATAATTCCTTCCAGTTAAATAATACATTCAACTAAAAAGCGCAAAACATGTGCATATCCGCATCACCTAGGAGGCTAGGTATGCTCAGAAGAGTGCAGTAACTCTTATGTAGTAGTACAACAAAATTGCTTGCTGATAGCAATAAAATTACTTGTATTAGGGTTACTGTACTCTTTTAAGAACGGACAGATAATCTGACAGTAAAATTACTTACGATTGGCAGTAAAATTACTTACGACTAGTAGTAAAATTACTTATGACTAACAGTAAAATTACTTATGACGGATAATAAGCTTACTTACGGCTAGCAGTACTGCTAGTGGCCCCCTTTAGCTCTTGCCCAGTTGCTCCCTTGGGCCCCTGTGGCCCTGCCACTGTCACATAGGCAGCGGCACCAGCAATTTCGCTACTAGGTGCTAGACCGGTTGTCCCCATCGCTTCCTCCCTCATGACCACGCCCTCTACCGATCCCCTTCCTCCCCCCTCGTCACCATTGCCTCCTCCTCCATCCCCACCCACACCGCCTCCTTTGTCCCCGCACATGCTGGCCGCTGCCTCCTCTCTCCAGCTCTCCCTCTCGTTAGCCTCCGTCCTGTCAACCACCGCCTTTAGCCTTCTCTTTTCATGTGGGCGACAAAAGGCGGTGCAACAGTTGCTAGCGGGGTAGACTAGGGTAGTGCTAGACCGGATCACCGTGCTCAAGGGGCCATAGGCGGCCCATTGAGCTCAGTGTGCCCATGGCCAGCCCATTAAGCTCAGTGTGTCTGTGCCCGGTTTGGCCTGATTCCTATCTATGTTATACCTAAGTCGAAGAATAGACACATAAACCGATATGATATGACATAGTAGAGTAGTATTTCTATACTTTTCACTCTAATAAGAATGATACTAATCTTAAAGCACATAAAAGGGTAAGTAATCACTATTCATCATCCAATTCTGTTTTAAAAGTTATATAAATTACTTTAGAAAAAATATAAAAATACCTTTTAATATAGTAAGTTATTCTGACTAGCCGTTGCATGCCTAATTCAGCGATGCTCGATCTGGTTCGTGCCGGTCCAGGCAGGTCTGCCGAACGCTATAACTTCACCTAGTTTCTGGGCCTGTTCTTTACCTCACAAACCAATATTTTTTATTTTTTGCTACAATACCTAACTTTCAAACGGAGTATTTTCTTAAGACGGGGTCTACAAGTTAAACAATCTACACGTTAAAAGCCTAACATTTGTACCTGCCAAAATCACAAGTAAGTATATGTCTCTCCATAATCTATATCATAAACAGTCAAAATTCAAAATTTCAGTCAAAAACCAAAAGCCGCAGCCGAAAAGAAGAACCTCTCTCATTTTATATGCCCCGCTTCCAAAAACCCAACCAAACCCCTCGTTCTCCCCGCCTCCATCCGCATCCCCGCCATGGCGCCCGGTGCCCTAGCCCGCCTCCTCGTCGGCCGCCGTGCACCGGCTCCTCTCCTTGCGCGCCCCTTTGCCGCGAAGGCCCGCGCGTCGCGGCGGCCGCAGGAGCCGGACCTCCCCTCGGAGTACGACGACGACTTCGCCGGCGGCCAGGAGGTCGCCCCCACGGAGGGCATCAGCAAGCCGCTCGCCGATGTCCTCAGGGAGCTCGGGAAGAGGGTTCCCGAGTCCCTCGTGAAGACGCGCGTCGAGGACGACGGATTCGCCATCAAGTACATCCCATGGTGAGCCCGCTCGATCACTGGTGATCGCTCATCGAACCCTAGCTTTTAGTGTACACTGCAGTGTAGGATTGGTCAATGTGGGAGATTTCTGATCATTTTTGCATGATTTGGGCGTATTTCCAGATTTGTGCATTAGGTTATGTTGGACTAGTGTCCTTGACTCCTTTCTGCTGTGGTTTATAATGCTTTGTGCTGACGGGTGGATTCGTGGAATCGTAGTAAGTAGCCAAATGAAGCCTTCGACCTAACAAAAACATGTTAACTATGCTCTGTTGTTCTGTGAAGAGGAACTGCATCCAATAAGAGCAACTCGAAGTGTTGGCTTACACCTGTACTTCTAGTCTCAAAGCAGCAATTGGTGATCTGTTGATAGAGGTAAAATCAGACTTGACGCCTGATTCATGCTTAATTAGGAGGAAAGCTATCACATTTCTAGTTGGAAAAACTTGTGACCAATGGTTTTGCTAAATCGATTTCTGTGTTTTTGACGTGGGTGGTGGTTATCGTCATCACTTGAAGAGGTGTTTTGTTTAGAACGCAGCCTATGCCCAACTTTTATAGAAAGAAGTCAGGAAGGTACAGGAGGTATGCTGGAACTACCAGCTTACAATTAGATTCAACGTCAAAAGGAAACCTGACATAAGAGAAACACCCCCCTGAAAGCTCCAAAACATCGAAATGACCAAAACATTGAAGAGGTGTTGTTGCATCACAACTTCAAGAGAACTGTCACGAACAGTACATGCCTTCCAGTTTAGTGACTGATCATCGTATGAAATTAAAATAACTGGACAGAATTTCTCGTCAGAAAATAAACTGAGTATGGCATCATGTGGTGTTTGTTTGACCACCTGACAACCTTAGAACCCTGCTTGGCATACTCGATAATCTGGCCCTTCATTTTTTTCGTTTATTGTTCAAAGCTGCTTCAATTCCTGTAGCTTGACACATGTTAGATAAAATGCTGGAATGTATAGGCTATGTATGTAATTTTTGCAATATGTATCCTTGTGATCTCATTCCTGATGCCTTTTGCAGGCACATTGTTAACAAAATTCTGAATGTGCATGCTCCAGGTAAATTTCTGGTCATTATTATATCAGATATTTATTTATCCTGTTGTGGAGGGCTTAAGTTCAAAGCAGGCCAAATTGTTGAGAAATTATATTCCCTATTTTACTTCTATCATTTCGTATTCCATTGCAGAATGGTCTGGCGAGGTTCGCAACATTGTTTATTCATCTGATGGGAAATCTGTATCTGTTGTCTATCGTGTGACTCTCCATGGAACTGATGCAGAGGTACCTCTTTTGGCCTGGGAAATGCCGTTATATATACATGACAGGCCCTCTGTAACTAAAGGTCATTCTGAAATCAGAAACATCTGGTTGAAGCTTCATAGCCAGCATTCATCTTTTGGCAATCTACTGATAATCACACACTTGGTTTTCAACTTTTTGTTGCCTTTATGATTACCATTGGAAGAGAATTATCACAAAATGACCCGCTTAAAGACAGTCTACTGCATCCATGATTAACATAGCTATCGAATATCAATGTGCATACTGAATACCTATCGAATATTAATGTGCATACTGCATAAGCTATGTTAAGATTAATTGCAATTCTTCAGCTGTCACCATAGTTCTCATTTCCTTTTTCTTTCTACTATGTATGCTGGTGTCTGATGTCCCCCTTTTGTTGACGCTTAATCGGCTCGATACTGAATTCGATTATGTGTGATTTTTTGTCATAATTCTATTTTTATGCATGTTTTGTGTTATTTAACATTGTTGGTATTATTTGGATCCATGTACTGGATCTGTTTCAGAAATGGGATTACACTATTCTTTCTTACATAGTTTTCCACTTTCCAGTATATAATTAGTTCTTGTGTCGTGGGATTATGCATGCTGGAAATCTGTAATTAGAACAATTTTATGCTGACATGACAAAGTGAGGCCCTAGAGATTATTCAGTGTTTCGTTGTTAATGCTTCTTTTTCAGATTTACAGAGAGGCCACTGGAACTGCTTCTGTTGATGATACAAGCTATGGAGATCCTGTACAGAAGGCTGAAGCAATGGCTTTTCGTCGAGCTTGTGCCCGTCTTGGTCTTGGACTTCATCTCTATCATGAAGATATGCCCTAGATGCGTAAAGTTAATTGTCTGTGGTATGAACTCTGTGGTATGAACGTTTGCATGTCTCTTGGTGTGCAGACCCTTGTCCTTTGGTAGGCTGCCCTTTCGTGCTGGATACGCTTTTCTTATACATGATATGAATGTGCCATCATATAAAACTAAGTATTTTAGGTTGTCGCGTGGATGACTAAATGTAAGCCACTGGTGCAACTACTGTTCTGAACTGTTGCCTTAATATGAATGAACATGTTGTTCCAATGTGTGAGTTTCTTTCTGCACCTATTTTCATAGAAGCTTGATTTCTATATTTTCTGATTTATAATATTCTTTATCTGGATATTTCATTGCGTGCTAGTAGGTCGCTAGCTGAAAGAAAACATTTTGCATGTTAGTCAGTGCTCCTGTACTAACATTTTTGCAATATTACCAAGTAAGTTTTTTTTCTAGAGACTAGAATTGCAGGTACTAAATGAATTTTAACTTGTTAGAATTGTGATGACCAAACAGTCCTATGGTACTGATACCATCTGTTACAGTCCTATGGTACTAATACCATCTGTTGTTTTTGCTTTTAGGCCAAATGTTTTCTTTGACCGTATGTTAAGGGCTGCTGAATCATTGTCCCTTCCAATTTTTTTGTCATAATATCATGTCTGATGAAGCCATACAGGGCCATGATATATGACTAGTGAATACTTTAAACTATCATTGTATGAGTTTGCTTATGAATGTAGTTATTATAAACCAGTTGTTATTGTCATCTTCATATAGAATTGCAGAATTGGACTGGTAAACTGTTAGTTTATATTGGTAGTAGTCAAACGGGCATGCTTTTTTTTTTTATTGTGGCACTCTGAGCATTGGCTTCCTGTAAATTAACTCTTGAAGGAACCTTGGTAGGATCTCTAGAAACTAGAAGGCAATTGAAGTGACTTCTTCAATAAAACCGATGCATCGCCGAACGATTAGCTCACCCAATTAGTGGAATTTATCCAGCTAAAAGCCTAAAATACTACTGGATGGGTTTGAATTTCGCCTCAAACTGTCAGTCTTCCTAGTACCTAGTATCCATCTGATGCATCATATATGAAGGGATAATGGTTGTAAGGCATTTCACAGTTCAACTTTCAGTTAATCAAGTACTGAGACGAAATTAGTTAAAAGATCAATAAATAAGAAATGTGCAACACAGTGGCACTGGGTAGATTTTATATAGCATTATGTCGTGAACTGCAACGTTGGGAAAGAAAGTACCGACTACACATGGACGGAATATTAGCTAGAGACACGGGAAAAAATAGTAAAGAGTTCTGCTTGTCCTAGAAGTAGCATAGTACTACTTTATTATTACAACATGTCTGATAATAATACATTAAAAAACATGAAGGTCTCTCTCTGCCCGCAGAGAGAGAGAGAGAGAGAGAGAGAGAGAGAGAGAGAGAGAGAGAGAGAGGGGAGGATCCTGGACCTAACCATGGTAGTGACACTGGGGAAGATGAACATCTATATGAATGGGTGACCCAAGACAACAAAAATATGTCTATGGGTCCGTTGGGGTTAACGAGTTACACAACAGTGCTTGGCATCTCCAAAGCCTTCTTTGGAGTCCCATCACTGTGTTAGAAATGACAGGAGGTAGCGCTAAGTGCCAAAAACAAACATTAGCACTCCTCTGAACCTGTCTCTGATGAGGGGCACAGGCTCTCCTTAGAGCCTTAACCACCTAGATGCAATCTATCAACTGAAAGATAAAAAGAAATGTTAGTTAGTGCATCTAATCATTGCTTAGGAAAGGTGAGTGGTTGGTTGCACAAGATGTTACCACATGATGTCTATATAAAGTTGGCGGGGGTGAATATGCATGGAAAAGAGGTCATGGACTGGTCAGATGTCAAATTCATTTGAGGTAACACCCAAGATTAGGGTCTGCTAAGTGGTTCATGCTTCACCCAGAAGCACTTGGCCTAAGCTAAATACAGTATAGATTCCACTGATGAAATTATGGAGTGGCGTGCTAGCTCGATCAGTTGTTTAGCTGTCACTTTTGTCCATTAGGCTTGTGTCAGCATGTACCCTCCCTGGGGTAATGCTTGATTGTTAGGATTTCTTTTGCCCACAGCCTTCTCTTAGGGCTGAAATTAGCTCTCTTGGATGAAGTCCTTGGACTATTGTTAAATTGGTTGGTTTGTGCTTGTTTGTCAGTACAACCCCATCCTTGGGGCATCAAGCTTTGAGCCCATCCTGGGGCTGAAGCTAATCTCCAAGCACCACATGACCATGTGGGATATGGAGAGGGGGGCACTTGGACTGATGAACGTGGGATCAACAATAGTGCCCTTTGGTGTTAGAGATGGATGCATGGACTCAACACGTAGGAAATAAAAACGAGACAGTGACGATTAGAAAGGAGACCATGGTTAGGCCAAGGGTTGCTCTGGAGCAGCAGACACAGCAAAGTGTGAGGGGGTGAGCCGGTAAGGATGAGCAGCCTGAGTCGGAGTTGGCAAGGTTGGAGCTGTGAGAGCCATAGTCATGCCTGTTTAATGGGGACACACACTGTCAAGATATTAGTACCACGACTGAGCAATAAAGAAATACTTCAACTAAATTCTGAGAAAGTGATAGGATACTTCAACTAAATTCTGAGAAAGTGATAGGTTTTCTTAGCAAATCAGTGCAAAAACAATAGTAGTCATACTTTCTACCATATTCAATGCATGCGCACTGGTTTAGGCTCTTGTATTGCACCTGACAGACCGACAAATGCATACTGACAGCTAATTTGTTCTTGGAAATGTGCTAGAGCAGACTGAGCTATTTTATTGAAATACAACCTAATAATAGCCTGTGGATTCCATTTTCTTCATCAATAGAAAAAAACATGTCATGACCTCTAGAAAGTTCTACTAAGCCCTACATTTAGCTAGGATGGTGAAAGCACAGCAGGGTTTGAATAATGAAAGCCAAGCTTTTAGAAAATGTTAAATGGATATATACAAGATAGCTAGTAATACCTGCTTGGGCTTGAGGACTCGCTGCAAGTGACAATGGTCCTCCATATTGCTGTGCAAAGCTCGTTACAGCAGCAGCTGTAGAAGCCACAGTGGAGAAGTGGAACATCTGTGGGTATTGCAAGTTGTAGCCCTGTCCACTTGCATAGTTGGTCGTAGTGCTTCCTGACTGCCCAAACTGGAAATATGGATAAAAGGGACTGGTTCCAGTCACCATGCCAGCTGCTGCTCCTCCATAAAATGGGTACTGGGCTCCTCCATAGATGTTGTAGTAGTTCTAGTTAACAGAGCAAGGAGAACATATCTAAGTCTTTACATCATCTTGTTTGTTGATAACTCTGTTATTGTACTAATTTACATTACATTTCAAATTATGTTTATATGCAGTTTGTATCTGTTGGGCTTGCATGCAATGCATTTCAGCATTTACAACTTTTTGTAAATGTTAATTGAACTATTCATGATCTTATATTTCTGTTAATTTTTCTTGCTTCCTGTCTAAAATCTCATCATTTAATATGGCTTTGAGTTAGCGGTTCTAATATTGTTAAGGCATCAGCATATAACCTTAATATATATAGCAGCTGTTGATCAAGAGACAAAGTTATGGTCTAATTGTGCAATTGTAAAGATTTTCAGTATGTCTATCACGGTAAGACCAATATTATTCTGATAATTGCTAAGGCATAAGCACATTAATAAAGCATCGGTGAATGAAAAATATAAATTATAATATAATTCTTGCTATTATAATCGCTGTGCATATGCATATATCTGCATTGAAACCGTGCTGTTACATTATGCCAGAAAATATTCTGCTATATTCAAATGAGTAACTTGTTTTTGCTCTTTCTTTTTTAAAAGAAAAATGGAAGGAAAAAAATACTCTAGTTCTGTTGCTGTAGTGATGTATCTAAAGCATTTTGTCTAGCTCATGCAAAGCAGTATTGAAATTCCAAGATTTTATATCCTTTTTATTTGACTTAAAGAAAATCATTTGCCTGTAGAACAGACTACAGAGACACTGCTGCCTGCCTGTATGTGTCATGCAGTGGATCAAACTGGGCCATATATAGCTGAGTTGGCAGCCAAGGTCCTAAATAGCGGATAGCGAACTTGTAGTGGATTGGCTCTGGTGTGGTGGATATTGGATAGCGGGCGCTATATTCCCATAGCGTATTCTAAATCATAGTGTTAATTTTGAGTTTTAGATGCATATTTAAATTATATCTTGTATCAAACTAACATGGAATAGATACAATCTATAACATGGAATAGATACAATCTACCAAATTATGAACATAAAGAGCATATATAGTGCAACAATTTTGCATATATGACTTGAAACAATGCTACAACCGCTGTATCGGCTGCTACCACAGCAATAGCGCTGCTACCTGAGCAGTAGCGCCCGCTATCTCCGCTATAGTGTCTGCTATATTTCAATCCGCTATTTTGCACCACTACAACGTCACGGTAGCGCCTAAATCCCGCTGCTACTACGTCCGCTATTTATTAACTGGTTGCAGCACTAATTGCAAACCTGTACTCTGGCCTACATTTGGGTCCACGATTCAAAGTCCCGGCAGGTAAATTGGGTCCTTATGGAGCCAAACATAGGTTTGGGTTCGGATAGAATTGGGGGGCCAAGTATGTGCTGTCAAGTTTATTGGGTTAACAGGGGGGTCTAGCTGATGGAAACATGGACCAAGTGTTTTGCGGGTTTGGTCTGGAGTCTGGACAAACTAGGGCCCATGCCATGTGCGCCTGTACAAGGTAAGATAGAAGTTGCTACTTGCTAGGACTGGAAGCTCTGTTCTTTTGGACTTTTCAATTAGTTTTTGGCTTCGTTTTTTTTAGCAATAACTATTCATTAGACTAATAAGTCACAGTCAAAAGCCACAGCCCAAAATGACATGCCTAACTGTTAGCACTGCACCGCTTCATAGAGGATACATAATTGATTTATGTTTTTTTCTATAGTCATGGACATTTTAGAGACTGGGCCCTTCATCATATGGAACCATTGTTTTGAGGGAGATTGGAAAGCAACCGTCTATCCATGAGCAGAAGCTACTACTAAGCTTAGACTCACATTACAATACCTGTTACACTCTCAAAGGTGAAGAAAAGGAATGGTTTAGAAAGGATAGATTACAGGCTGTCAGTGCATATTATTGTCAAAGAACATGCAAAACAGCTAGGCAGATGATGAATCTTTTTAAAAGCTGCTAGCTCATGCTTGTTTAAGATAAAAAAAAATACGGTAAAGGAGTTTTTGCAGGAATGTGCTAAAAACTACTTCACCGGCACTGTGCTGGTTGTACTCCAACATGCTTTTCATTTATTCAAATTACTCCAGTGCCAAAGGAAAAAAAGAATATGTATTTCAGCAATAAAACAAACGAGTTGACCATGCATCATTTATGAGGGAGCATGTGGTAGATAAAATGGTTCAGTAACATTGAAATCATTAGGACTGTAGGTTTTCCGATAGGAAACATGATTGTGCAGATGGCATGTTTTTTTTTCATTTGCACGTTATTGTATTTATTTAGTGATAGTGAACAACTAGATACTAATATTTTATTCATGTTCAAGCCATTAGTGGTGGACTTAATGTTAATTCTGTGCTTTCCATTAGAAACAAAGGATGATGGCATTTGAGCTAACATTGTTGCAATTTGCGAATGTATGCTTTACATTAATTGGAGCTGTGTTCATACTATTACAAGTCTGATAAACAGTTCAGCTTTTTAGAGGATGCGCGCTGTCAGTTTTTGTAAAGCTTATGCAGGATTTGTTTCCAGCATAAGCGAAGAAGAATTCGTTAAGCGTAAGAGAGTGAACACCAATCCTCCAGGTTGGTGTGAAAGCTTGCAGAGGCTAAAATGGTGAGCGTTTCTTGCCTTCTTTTGTTATTGTACATTATAGTATTTTATATTCCTGGAGCAGATAATGCCTATTTTTAGCCAGTATACATTTATATACTGCTGTTTTCATGCATCTTGTATCATACTTTGATTCTTATGATAAATGCATAATGCAAATATACTTCTGGTACACTTATAAAGTATTGGCATAAAGGCATGCAAACTTAAAAGTCAGGTGCTTTATCTTTGTCTGTTGTCTCCACAACTTGACCTCAGTGAAATGAATACAAATAACTGTTTGTCGAGCTAATAGAACATATTGACAATGCGCAGGGTGAACTTACTGTGGGATAACTGTAGTCTGGAGAATAGGGAGAGTATCTGCAGTAGTAAAGGAGAGAAATATTAGTTTTGTTTGTTCCAAATTAATTATGAAAAAGAAATATTAGCTTTGTTTGTTACAAACTAATTATGACTTATTTGAGTGATTCCTTGATTAACCAGCTGCTAGCTTAGCTTGCGTGGAGGGAGGGAGAGATCTTGATTAACCCAGCTAGCTTAGCTTGCGTGGAGGGAGGGAGAGATAGTGTGTGTGTGTGTGTGATTGCTAACTTGCGAAGTCTACTGTCTACTACGGGAGAGCACGCACTGCCACTTTATGAGTGTGTGTGTGTGTCCCTCTCTCTCTCTGCGTGTGTGTGAGAGAGACCAAGGTGGCATTTCTTAATGCACATGTCATGCATGTGATAAGCCTCCTCATAGTTGGTCCTTGGACACTTTTAAGTTTCATAGGGTCCTCACCAAATGAGAGAGAGAGAGAGAGAGAGAGAGAGAGAGAGAGAGAGAGTACCCATAGACATGGTAAGGGAGACCTTGTGGGATGGCATAATGAGGGAAGGTGGCATGAGGAGGAAAAGCTGCACCCAGCCCACCTTGGATCCCTGGCTGCTGGCTGAAGGACTTCATCACCCTAAAGCTCCTAGCCCCTCCTGTAGCAACATCATCAGGAAAATAAAATCAAATTTACCAACATTGCTTGCTAACATTATCAGCAAAAGTCACACTTCTTTAAAGTAGGCATGCACTTGTTCCGATGCACCACTGGTGAATTTATTCACACAGACGCATTCATGCCATTCTTCAGTCTCTGAATTGCAAGACGACATAATCGAAGTAAAAGATTCTCGAATCTGGCACTGATTAATTTAGGGTTAAGGTTTCATCTGTTGAATTTATTATTTAAGCCTCGGCTTCATAATTAGTATGGCACATTATCCAAAACAAGGCACTTATTTCAAGGATAACTAACATCTTTGTACTACTAATGCTGTTTCTCTCCCTATCTTTTTTTCAGCAAGTAAATGCCAAGAGGATATCCTTTTAAGGTCGTGGATATTTATGTCTGAAGGGCAATTTCAGCGATTATTAATGTACTGTACTTGGGAAAATCAGGTAGCACTAAGCTAAAGTTAGGCATTTAAAGCTTTTTATTCTATACTAAATGCCAACATATGATACTTATTTCACACTTAAGGCTGGGCCTATTAGCAAAGATAGGCAAACTTGATGTCTTGTTCTTTAAGCTCTTCATTTATTCTAATGGCACCAAGGAACTTTTTGCGCATAAAATCATAATAGCTAGTTTGTGATCATAGAACTACATATAGAAATAATAGAAAAATGCAAGAGGTAGTGCATCTATAATGATTATTACTTTTCCTTTTCGAGAGCTCTTTAGAGTCTTCAACTGAAGAGAAGATGACATCAAAGGCTTTCAATTAAGCAAGCTAGCTAACTGTTTCTTTTGTGTAATACTTTGTGTAGCTGGTGAGATAATGGCAACTGTCTAACCATGCTGTGGGATTGGAGGCCTAGATCTCTGAACCCCAAGGGAAGCCAGATTACAGTTAGCCCTCCTCCCGTCGATCACCGGCGCGGGATCAACGCAAGCCCTCATCGCCGCATCCGGGTCCCGGAAGGTAACCTACAATACGAATTTATGGTGCATAATTTAATGAAATTAAGCAGCCATTGAAATTGCAGGAACAAAAAAAGGAAGGAAAAAACACATGGACTAAAAACTAAATGGTTTGCAAACTAAACTGCAATTGAGTGCACACAAATGAAAAGGATCGTACAAATCCGTAGCCCTTGGATCTGCCAGTGTTCTTATCAGTGATGACAACTGCTTCCACGATCTCCCCAAACTGCTCAAAGTACTTCCTCATGGTCTCCTTCTGAGTCTCCCACGCCAGTCCTCCTACAAACACCTTGGTGTAGGTTGTGTCTCCAAACTGCCCCATCACACTCGGTGGACTCATGATACTAGCTTCACCTCAGCAACAACAAATCTAACTCCAAAAAGGAACAACAAAACCAGCAACTAAGGATCTGAATTTGGCTAGGACTAGTTCTTGTTAGAGACAAGGAAGAGGAGAGAAGAGGGAGGGAGGGAGGGAGGAAAGAAAAGGTAAAGGTTAGAGGAAAAGAGAGTAGGAGAGAGAGGGGGGAAGGCAGGGTACAGAGGAACAATATATACTAGTGTTTGCTATAATGCACAATACTACACACCGGGAGACACACCCACCCTGGCCAATCGTCAGTAAAATGACCCAAGTGCCCCGTTGGATTGAACAGTAGTTACAGGGTGGCGTCATGGAGTTGCAGCACAACATATATGGTACACACTTTGCTATCGAGCTGTGATTTGTTATGTAGGGATTATTTTGAGTTTTGTTTGCTTGCAAGGTTGGTAGATAAACTTGGGTTGAGGAAGTATGCCTCCATAGTTTTAACTTTTAAACCAGTGCGTCACTATAATGTAGGCAATTTTTGCAATATTTCTAGGTGTCTGTCAATTCTACTTATATAGCTGGAGATTATCGTGAGCGCTCATGATCCTAGCCACTTTGAGAGCTAGAGCTACAAGCCGTGGTGGAGGCTTTTTTTCCCCATTGTACATCAAGCACGTACAAAAGCATGCCCCACAGATGGAGGGGAGATACTTGATGATGTGCATTGGCTGGCAAACTGAGGGGAACGCATGATGTGCCATCAGATCTGATCTGGAGATGGACGGCTGGAGTTGCCAGCCCCATTGGAGTGGTCGGGGGCGAACGAACTGTTCCGAGGCTCGACAAGGACGCGGCGCCAAAGCTTTTGCCAATCACTAGCTCCTAACTCTAGATCTCTCTTGGCCTTTAAGCCACCTCTGATAGCAACAGCCTTGTCCATCACTTGGGCCTCCCTCCGACAGCAACAATACAATCTTTGACGCCCCGTGTGTATGTACCTATCCATGCAATATCTTGCTGCCGACTTAATAGTTGTCCCTTTCTTTTCCAGACGAATAGTATGAAGAATATACGAAAAGCGTATGATGTGTATGCTTATGTGCTAAAGATTAATGGATTTACTAACATAGGAAGGCGATACGTGTGTATGCTTATGTGCAAATATTTCATACTGTTGGACGTGCTTATCCAACCTGACTTAGTGACATGAACAAAAAGTAGGCTCCAGTGTAGATTCCCATCTTAGTAGTGTCTAAACAAGGGAAATCTCCTCTTGATTGTAGAGCAAGAGAAGGCTGAAATTCACGTGGAAGATTAGGAATACGTGTAGGAGAGAGTAGATAAGTCAGTGAAGAAAGGTGGAATCTCGTTGTCTAATCAGAGAAGGTTCGCAGATGATATCAGTATGGGGGCTATGCCATGGTCTGGCTTTTAGCCGACGGAAGTGTGAACGTGTGATTTGAGGCCACGAAGCTTCTATTTTGGACAAAGTGATTATCCATTTGTAGCAGGATTTTTTTTGTTCTGAAAACTTGTTTTTATAAATGCTTCATCTCATAGGCGTTTTGGTGGTAAATTTTCTTTGGAAAAGGTGCTTAGTTGTTTCTTTTTTCTGAGACAAGCAAGCAAATAGATTCTTGCAAACTTTCTCCAGAAATGTGCTCTCTGCTTTTCCTATCACAATGTAGCGAGGTATGTTGTGTAAGCGATGTCGTTAGTCCTTACTAATTAGTATTAGCGACATGTGTTGTATTTCACATAAACTGAAAAATATGTTACCCATCTCATGTGCTTCCTTGTCGCTCACCTTTGTGTAGCTCTCTTATTCCCTTTTGGTTCTTTCTCTAATCATTTGGCTACCTACTTCATTGCAAAGGGAATCTTCTTTTACAATCAGTGGTAGTATTTTTTTCCTCTCTGGCTAGCTTAATGCACGTGTATTGTTACGAATAAAAAATTATATAACCCAATACGTCAAATTGATGTTGATGGATCTAGCCTACGGTACTCTCTTGGCTCCTCTGCAGTGCCTAATCGAGCGCCGCCCTAGGCTCCGATGGACACGGCGCCGCAACACGATGGCAATCATGTATGAGACGGCATGGGATACAAGGCAAGCATGTGGTAGTGTAGACGAGCAGGGAGGCGTCACGGGCAAACAGGTGGTGGCACAATGAATAGGAAGGTAGGAAGCGGGTGGAGGAAAGGGAGCAGGGCGGCGGTCGGGAGAGAGCACGACATCGGGAAGAGAGTAGCACATCTAACTCACAGTATTCGTCATCTCTCCAGATCTAGGTGTACTCCGTCCTACTCGACTTATTTTTTTCTTGCTCCGCTCTACTCGGCTCTGGTTCTTTCTGGGGTCTAGCATCTACTTTCTTCGTTCTTTCTGTTAGATGCTGTATAAAAATACATTTTTTGCCTTGGGCAATGCGTAGTTAGTTGGATCCTTATTATATATATTTACATGCTAAGTTTTGCTATATTTTGTTCTATGGAAGGTACATACAGCTTTCTCTTAGATGTGCGGTTCTTGCTGATAGGAAAAGAGCAAAACAAAGATATGATCAACAAGGTGTGTAACTATCATTAACCTCTATAATTTGCTGTTTAATTTATGTCATTATTCTCGCTATATGTCTCTCATTTTCTCATAAGAAATCATTGATTTATATATTTTATGTATTTTATTATATCTATTTACATGTATTGTTATATCGGTATTTTAGAAGAAACTATGTCACAATATTGATGTATCTAGCAATCTAGCTCTAAAGTTCTAGTACCTAGCCTAAATATCTTGGGTTCATAACTGGTGAGACAGGAGGTAAGAGGGGGTGGAGAACGTATTGCCCAGTAGTCACCGACTCTTTCTAAAGTCGCAGAGAATAAAGTTTGGTCCAGCATATTCTGACGTGTGTGCCAGTATTAGTGTCCTAGATTAAACTTCTCCCAGGCCTGCTGTCCTTGTTGACCGGTCGACTCAGACTAGCCTGGAAAAAGGGCACCGGCGTAATTTTGGACATGTTAGGCATCAGTCCCTGCCTGGACCTGGACTGCGCAGTGTTCACAGCCAAGTTTGCTCGTCCCCGCTCTCTGCGCAGCTTGGAACATTGGATACTCTGAACATGATTCTGAAAACTTAGTAAGCTCGCACTGCCTCTCATCGGTGTTCAATTTTGTTTTCTTGCATCCAAGTATGAATTCACGGCTTGCCCAGTCAAGCTTGTGATGTAATTAAGGCTCCGTTGAAATTCCGGCATTCTAAATTGGGTCTAAGGATCTTACTCTCCGTTTTGAAATGTTGTGTGACTGTTCTTCCATCTCTGGGCCTGTTCTTTTCGGCTGCGGCTTATGGCTTTTGGCTGAAATTTTTGAATTTTTTTTTTACAGTCAGATTACAAAAAAACAGATACTCGCTTGCAATTTTGATAGGTACAGATGTTGGGCTTTTAACGTGTAGATCGTTTAACCTGTAGACCCCATCTTGAAAAAATACTCCGTTTGAAAGTTAGGTACTGTAGCAAAAGCCAAAAGCCACCGGCTTCGGAGGAAAAGAACAGACCCTCTATATTGGACAATGTTTATGGTCCATTACCGTTTCATACTAGAAACATGTTTTATTTGGTTCAGGAAATTGTTGGCAAGGAAGTTTGTGTTGACCCGTATCGTTCCATCTGTCGTGTGCTACGTTTCACCCGGCGAACAGGGATAAGAGTAGCGGCAATGAAACCTACAGCTTGAGAAAGGTCATTGGTTCGTGTCATATGGCGCAGCATTTCGGATTCCACTGTAATTTTCAAGTCTTCCGGATGTTCTTTTCTGTTTCTAAAAGTTGCTTTTTAGTTTTTATACAGTAATTAACTCTCCAACGGATTGTTTTTTTTTTCAAAATAGAATTTATAAGTTGATTGTAGTACACACTATAACGACTTTATTTATATCAGTTAAAACTATACGTGAGTTTTTGTTATTCTATAATCTCTTTTATAAACAGTAAAAAAATTATAAACCATAACTAAAAGTAATAAAGACAGTTAAAAAGGACAAAACCGATATTGGGCGGTGCCAGTGACGTAGGAGGGCTTGATAGTCTTTCCCATGGAAGGAAACGGTTGCAGTAAAGAGAAACGGGTGAAATTTTGGTTGGTAGAGCAATGATTTTTTTTGGCAGCTAGTTCAGTACGCCTACCTCCGAAAATTACGTCGTTTCGATATCCAACCGTTAAACTTTTAAAGTTGTAGCTATTAATATCTTTTAAAATATTTAGATTATATACATAAAATTTATATGTATAAATTTATCTTAAAAAGTATTTTTCATAATATTATAATTTATTGGGTTTGTAAATATATTACAAGAGAAATTATTGATCAAAGTTACGTTTTAAACTCCGTACCAATATCTAAAATAACATGTATTTGTGACCGGTTGGAGTGTCATGTTCTATTAAATATAGTCCAAATGCCCTCACTACTACACAAAAGGTCATCACAGACGGTTTCGTGAGCCGTTTAAGTTTATATGTCAGTAATAATACGAGGTCATCACAGACGGTTTTCAAACCGTATGTGATGAAGACTATCACGAACGGTTTTTATTAGAAACCGCTTGTGATATATTGATTATCACAGACTGTTTCAACTACAAACCGTCTGTAATATTTGTTTAATATCACAGACGGTTTGCAGTTGAAACCGTCTGTGATAGTCAATATATCACAGACGGTTTCTGATAAAAATCGACTGTGATAGTAAACAATCACAGATGGTTACGAGTTAATAATCGTCAGTGATATTCTTTTCTATTCCTAAATCTATTTATGTTGTTGGCTAGCCTCAGAAAATGCTAGCTATGCCATCTGAAACAAGCTGGTAGATCAACACAATATATATACATCTAATTCACATTCATTCATTTCAGAAACAAGAACATCTATTTCACAAATCAATTAACAGAAATAAAATAAATTATCTATCTATGAACAAACACACACATAAACAATTAAACTCAATCTTATCCCAGTGAAATTCATTCTACAATGTGGAACTCTCCATCTTCTTTTATGACTTTAGACATCAAGAAGTACGCACACTGTCCTTGAATATGTTTGAGGTCGACCTGTTTCGGCAGAGTTATAGAGATGGACAGAACCTGTCGGTAGGAAGATCAATGTTGTGTATATATAAATTGATAAGTATGAAATAATTATTGCAAGATTGACAAACCTCATGATTGCTATTTGCGGAATCGACGAGTAGTTGCATGTTGTGGTAAACATAGAATTCACAGGTGTTGTTGCCCAGTGGCTGCTGGTGGCACTGCAAAAATAGAATTTGTTAGTTCGAGAGGTATTACTACGAAGTGTTATATATGATTAATGTGTACTAGCGAATGTCGAGGAATCTAAAACGTGTCGTAGGGTGTTGATCCATCTCTTGGATTTTCGTACCTTTGCACTGTACGTCATGAACGACTTACGTGATTCCAAAAACTTAGTCTTAGTCATTGGGAAGGAAGGAAAAACTACAATACAGTTATCTATGGAGAAAATGTGTTTACCCGTCGATTACTTATTGGACAACTGTATAGTCGATTTTTATCCTTTTTAGGGAATCAAGGTATATTACCCTGTTCTATTTTGGTATAATTATAATTAGAATCCAATGGAACTTACGCAGGTATGTCATGATCATTAAACCTAATTCGTGCTGCTTATAAAGTATATATCAACAAGTATAGCCACTAGTATAGCACTTACCCCTGGCTGTAGGGCATACGTGTGGATTCCTTGTTGCGGTAAGCCTCCAAGGTCTTCGTCATGTTATTCTCGATGAAGTATACATCCTCCTCGATGGTATCCATGGAGACCAAGCGTGGGTTGAAAAACCAACCGGTGATTTCGATAATCTCGCTTCAGTCACCATGTATATATATACACACAAAAAAGCAATTAGTTATATATGATATTTATGGGCATTACATAAATGTAGACCGTGATTGTATACACTTACAGTGTCCAGCATCGAATGAGTGAGCGTCGAGGGTGTCGGGTGTGAAGAGAAGGAATAAGTCGTCGAAGGTCACCGTGAAGACACAGTCATGAATATTGTGCTGCAGATGATGCGACATGAACTTGATGTTGACACTCAAAGCGCTGTTGTTCCTCCGGTTTGTTGGCATGTTCTATGTAATACATATGCAATCTCTGGTAAGATAGTCCTAGAGTTAGGATGCGCTCTTCTTGGACGACCAACGACTCGCCTAGCATGAATTTTTGGGCCAACGGCAAGTAAGCGATCTCATCATCTGTCTTCTTTGGTTTGCCCTTACCGCCTCGGCTGTAGGTCGACTTCACGATAGTCGACCGAGCACAAGATGTAGATGCACCGCGCCCTTACTGTGTTTATGTAGGTTGCGTTCGTGTGGATTGCACCTGTGAAATTGGCACCGGTGTAGGTAGCTCGAGTGGACTTGGTACAGGTGCAGGTAGCTCAAGTGGACTGGCACCGGTGCAGCTGTCTCTTGTGGACTTGGCATTGGTGCAGACAGCTCTTGTGGACTTGGCACAGGTGCAGGAGTCTCCAGACAGATGTCGCTCTTGGACCACTGGATAAATGTTCAATGGCTTTACGTAGAGTCATGACCTCGTCGTTGGGGGGCATCTGCAGCCGGATGACCTCGAAATTGGCATGAACACCGTGCACATTAACTTTTGCAAAACCTGGTGCTAGAGATACACCGTGCACCAATACCCTGGGCCCAGATGGATACGGCTGACCCCAAGTAGCGCATAGGGCAACGGAGGTATATCTCACTTGGAGCTTGCACTTGGTAGCCACCTACATAACGATACAATATTAGCTACTCCAACAGGTTTATCAATGGATCGAGCATTCTATAGATAATAATTATTACTAGGATATCATCGATAGGAAATCGGTGGTCGCTTTTTGAGGTAGGGTTGGACGCGTAGCTACTCCGACGGTTAGGGGGTTGCCTAGCACAGGAGCGGCGGGGGCTTCCTGCTGATTTTTTCTATACCTTTGCATCTTATCTCTGACCAATTTTTGCATCTTATTTCTGATTTTTGTCGTAATGTCCTCCCGTAGCTGTGTCTCACACTCAGCTTTGGATCTCTTCCTACACCGGTAAGGTTCGGAGTCCTCTGGGAAGCCATATTTCCAAGGAATATGAATATCAAGGCCTCTCTTGTAACCCGGGTCTCCTTGTTTCCCAGGGCCGTGGAGAGTAAAGCTCTCTCCCTAACTCCCTCGAATGAGCCTTGGGAAGATTCTACACTCAGCACTTTCAAGCGGTGGGACACTTTCTCGTCTGCGGGGTATCGAAAAGAGATGGCCCCAGATGACATGATAGATGACATCGCTCTTATCCAGTTTAGGGACACGCTCATCAGGGATCCCGGCAAATGGCAAGGAGGTCTCCCGCAGGATTGCCCGCTCATCCTCCTACCTCCATTACGGGATTTTACCAGCATACCCAGCGGTGCCGAGTTTGTGAGAGGTGCGTGTTTTTTTCCTGGAGGGCCCTATGCGCCGCACATTCATTCCTAAAATTATATGTCATCTTTGTTGCCATAAACTCTTGCCATTGCGGTTCTAGGAATGGATACTTATAGAAAGGTGTCAGATTCTTCTCCACATATTGCTTGAAAAGCAGGCTCTTGAAGTTTTTCCACGCTTTGCGCGCTGCTAGCAATTCATGTCATCGCACGAGGCACGGTGTTCTTTTGGGATCTCGAACGATTAAAAACTTCCGTCAAGAGTCGACTTTTACGTTCTTCGCCACCTTATTCCACAAAACGAATGTGATCTCAATTTATTTCCATGCAACTATTTCAACTATTCATGTCATATCCTTTATGTCATATCTATTTATGTCATATCCTTGTCATGTCACAACTGTAAATGTTGATCCTTTTGCCAACCATGTCAGGATATTATCTGACAAGCTCCTAGTGAGTCGCTCCTTCAACTATTAGTTGAACCGACTGTTGTGTCATCTCATAATCCAAACATCCGGCCGCTCTGTATTCTATTGCTAAAGCACGCCCTTGTGCTGGTCGATATACATGGACACTTCAGTCATGTGTTGCAAGACCGTGAAATGAGTTTGAGCATACGTATCCATATCTTGAGTGATTGTTTTCCTTCCGATGGTCCCGATACCCTTGAGCCTCCCCTCCATGCTTGTCACGACGTCGCCTTGGCGACGCCTTGGTGTCCAGACGCCGGGGAGATGCCGGGGAGGATCGCCTCGCCTTGGCCCAAACCCTAGCTTCACCGTCAGGTACGCCGTCTGCCCCTCTCCTCTCCGGCCGCGCCGCCTCTCTCCCACCGCCATCTCCCTCTCGTGCTCCGGCCACCTCCCTCCAGCGTTCTCCCGCTGCCGAGGGGAGGCGACGGCAGGGGGAGACGTCGGGGGGAAGGAGGTGACGCGCAGGGGAGGGGAGGGAGGCGTCGAGTGCATACCCCGTTTTGAAACCACTTCGAATCAAGTACGCTTCAATCTGCTCTCGGTCCTTAAATATCTTTAGATTCTCACAGTCAATATATGGGTAGTACATATATGCCACAATCTTATTCAACATATCTTTCTCGACAGCTCTTGTAAAAGCAGAAATACCATTAATGTACTCTTCACTCATACGGTTCCCAGCGTACATCCAGCTTTGGTTCTATGTTACGCATGTAACAATTTAGTATAACATATTCAATTAATTAATTATTGTAGTATATATGTACGATCTAAATTAAGTCTATATGTAGCTAGATGTAAATAATATTCCCTCTGCATCAAGCTAGATAGATCTAAACCATCTTCTATTCTTCTTTCACCAAAAGCTAGATCTAAATTATAATGCAATTAAAAATAAATTACTAACTATAGCTAACCAATAACTTAATAGATCTACAATTACTCTTGCCAAATAGTCATTCTCCTTCCACCATTTTTTCATTTTAAATTTTTTTACATTTAATTATGTCAAATAAGTCACCATCAACTATAGTGTAATTTCGATCACCACAAGAAAAATTCAGCTACAAGCCACCAAAATTCAGTCTAACGGAGCACCACAGCCTACTGTGCACTTTTATGTAACATGTTTTGTTCCATCCATTGCAAGCAGACGATACACGGATACAGTGAATAGACATCCGGTCCTATCATCCATCAACGTCCGGTCCAACCAATTCTTAAACGTGTTCCCTGATTTTTCTGGCTTGTTTGATCTACGTTAGCAGGTTGGGTTGCGAGGATTGTAAATTTGTAGTTTATGAGCTTATATTAGCTAGGTCATAGAATATGTTGTGGTAATGCTGTGCTGGTTGCAGGGCTTTTGGTGGATTATATTGTTACAAAATTATGATACACGAGTGTTTGTCTTTGGAATGAAGGACTGGTCCATTTGAGTCTTGTGCAATGTCACTCTCTCTACTCATTCATGTAATCTTTTTATTTATAATGTTATATACCACAGGGGGCACCCCTACTGTGTTTTCCTAAGAAAATCATTTGTTTTTCCCATTTCTTGTTTAAGCACTCATTAGTCATTTTTTGTGTGTTTGCTAATCCTATTTCTTTATCTACATACATGTATTTTTTTTATATATACTAGTTGCCATGTTCCATAAACTAGCCGTGTGAACAGGAATTAAGAGGGGGTGAGAATTTCCAAGTATGCTTAGAGTTTTGTTAGGGTGAACTATATAGATGAATACCCGCAGTTAGTATAGTATAAGTTGTATCACCTTCTCTAGTCCACTGTTCATTGACGGTGAGGTTAGATGGCCAGCAAATGAAACAAGGGCGTAAGCTCATAGAACATCCTCGATAAAGCCATACAAAATTACCCGAATCTTCTAATTTTGCAAAAAAACTCTAATATAACCATAATGCCGCAAATTTAATATAACCGCAATGCTGGAACTTACTATTAAACCCAAATGGCCTTCGACCAATTTAGGTCCGTTCAAAAGTGTTGTGGTTTGTAGTTACTACTATAAAACAAGCTATACTGGACATCTTATCATAGACGGTTCATGTGGAGTTATCTATGCTTTGATTATTACAGACGATTCATGATTAAAACCGTCTCGAAATTATCACGAATCGTTAGGTTTAAAAGTCGTCTATGATATACGCATTATCACAAACGGTTTTTAATTAGAACCGTTTATGAAACCATCACAAATGGTTTTTATTTACAACTGTTTGTGTTTTGTAATTTGCCGTATAAACTACATAAGTTATTGGGACGAGAGACAAATTGAAAGCAAATTTTAAACGGTTTTTGGCTAAATCAGAAGCTGTTGGAATTGATCTATACATTACTCCGATATTAAGCCGGACTTGTAGTACTCCCTTTGTAAAAATATAAGGCGTATTGCTTTAGGCACATAGATAAAAAAATGGTGAAAATGGCTAAAGTACCTTTAATTATTATCTTTCAGTATTATATTCAATGCATGTATGTAGAAAACAGAAAATAATATTGCATATTTATTAGAGATGTAAGGAAAACATTATATTAAATTTATATTTAAATATAAAATACATCTTATATTTAAATATAAAAATTCGGCGAAGTACTTCCTATATACTTGGTCGGAGGATGTATTTGCAAAGTGGTATGGATACACCAGTCTAAACGACGCCAGCCCACATGCAATAATGCTTGGAATTATTGGCGCGTTCAAGGGAGGACTGAGGACACACACCCACTGAGGCTGTCCCACGTGACCGTGTCAGAGCGCCCCCTCCCCTCACTGCGCGGAAGGGGAAAACCAGCTGTAAAGCGGGGCCCACCTGCCCCGCGCGGCCATCGAGGCCACTTGTGCCCAAAAAAGCCACCGTCCACTGCCCCCCTGCGCGGCCTCGGCGGCACGTGCTGCCCAGGTACGGCCCCGCCTGCCTCCTCGCCGCCGAGGAAATTATTACCTTCCTGCACTCCGACTTGTGGCTGCGCGCGCGCTCCTCCATGAATGAACCTAGTGAGAGATTGTTCATTAAGTGCGGCACTAGTGCTCTTAAACCTAGCGATTTGGACCTACTCATGAGATCCCCTCTCGTTACCGATTTCTGTTTCTATCATCTAATTAGATAAACTAAAAAATTAATATAAGTATCTAGTTTTTTAAAACACTTCACCACTCACCTTACTTTCATCTCACTATATGTATAAGACATAGCGTCACAGGTATATCACACACCTCATTTCTTTTGCTCCTGTCTTACGTATGTATCTCTCCCTCAACTCCTCATAACTCACATCCTTCTTCTTAAAGTACTTTGTTTAACCACTAATATGCGTTTTCAACTAAAATACCATCAATTACAGCTAACACAAACATTACCCTTATACACGCTCCACACCAACTCATTGGTGGCCCCGTAGGAAAAGAAATATCAGCAGCTAACTCTTGTTGTAAAATTGTATCCATGAAATGTAACCACCGGCGGAAACAATGTATCCGTCCTCCAGTCTCCCTAATGACTTATGGATGCATTAGTTTGCGGGTTGAGAAGCTTGGAGCTTATATTTGTTGCAATATCAGTCAACAGTGAACTCACTCGTTCGGATTATTTGCCGTAATAGAGTGCGGTGAAAAGAGAAATGGAGCACGTCGTTTCTCAATTGTCTGGTAGTGTTTGTGCTCTCATCTATTGTTTAGTCAATAGAATCGAATTTTGCCAACTAAATTAAAGAAGTTTGCAGATGTCCAAATGGCCGCACCGACACGGCAACCTGGGGCGGACCATGGTTTTGGCCCCGCTTTCGGTTTTCCAATAAGTTTTTCTTATCAAGTTTTTTTATGGATCATTATTTATTACACTAATAATTATAGCTAAAAGATAGGCTTCGCTCATTTCGGTTTAAACTTCTTACTTCTGGTTTATTTTTCACTATTCATAAATTTCGCATTTTTCTGGGTTTTGGTTATTTTGAGCTTTTTTACTAGTTCTTTTTTTCCATATTCGTTTACATTGTTCGTAATGCCATAGCCTGTTTTTTCTTTTTTTTTAAATTTTTTTAAATTTAGTTACGTCAAATAAGCTACCATCCGCTATAGTATAATTTTAGCTATAAATCAGATTTTTTCAGCCAATCGAGCGGTACCATAAATCGTAGTCTAAAGAACGCACTTACAGTGGTGCTACCCAGCAATTTCTGGTTAAGTGCCAGTGCGGCGTGGCCCTACCACGGGGCAAATCATTGTGGATGCAGATCTCGATGCATGGGTCCGGCTCCGGGTCCGGCCGATACAAGCGTCGCAGATTCTTGGGCCGCCGCCCTTTCCTCCCGTAGGCTGTGTAGCGTACGTACTGTAGCGTAGGGCTCACTTGCTGTCTCGCCGTCTCCGCCCTCCTCATCCACACCGAAGGGAGAGAGAGAGAGAGCGCGCGCGAATACTGCGTGCTCGACTGCTTCCCCTTCCGTACAGCGCCACAGCCACCGGTTAGCTAGCTAACGAAATCTTCCGGTTAGGACGCCGCTGACGTGGCATGAGGCCCAGATGGCAGCACCTTGTTTAACAAGGTGCTGGCAGGCACCACCATCACCTGCAGCCTAGAGGCTCCCACAACTAGTATATTACTGCCACTCGCTACACATAAGTCAGGAAAATTTAGATGTAGTACATGTTCTTTACGTTTTTAAAAGTGGATTTTAGTTTTTGCTACAATATCTAACTTTTAAATAAAATATTTTTAAAAATAAAATCTACAAGTTAATTGTAGTACACATCAAAAATCTAATATTTGTACCAGTAAAAATCACAAATAAATATCTCTCTTTAATCTCCGTCACGAACAACCCAAAAATAAAAAAAAAATTCAGCTAAAGACCATCGACCTCAGTCATAAACAAAAAAAAAGAACATCCATATACCACTACAAAATAACTGGTTTAATGATATGACGCCGCAAAGTTACAGGAATGAGTAACTAACTCGTTGAGTGTCCGTTATGCTGGATGACAACAGCCTGAATCTACGGCCATGTAAGCAACTGTGGTCACAAACACATGGATCCATGATTGACGATTCCATGCATGCAAGATCAATCCAACCCAGCCTGACTTTTTAGGGGCGTTTTAAAATAAACTGATTTATAGTTTTATTTTATACTTAGTTGATTTATTTTACACTATAACTACTGACAGTATTTTTGGCACAATTAAATTTAAAATAATTTTAGAATAAAAAATATATTAACATATCATGGACAGAAAAAAGGAAAAGCAAAAAAGCGAAAAAAATGAAAAAAATGAAATTAAGGAATACTAAATTAGAAATCAGAAGATAAGGCCAAAACGAATATAACCTTAATTAATCATCTAAAACCAAAGAATAAAAATAAAACAAACCCGACAACCCTAAGATCTCCATCGTGGCATGCATTGCATTGCGTTGCACGAGTCCACGCATCCATCCTGTCCATTCTCTGACAATCTCATCCAGCTAGCCACATACGCGTCACCAACAATGCACCGATCGATCGATCAAGCTTTACATCTTGCGTCCTAACTGGGTAACCGCGAAATATCAGCGAACAACCATCTTCCCGGACCAAACAAAAGGATTGATACGTCACAGCTCTCAAACACTCGTTATTAAATTTAAAAACTGTGGCTTATGGCTAAAATTACATTATAGTGGCTTAATTTTACTGTATCTGAAGGTGACTTATTTGGCGTAATTAAATTTAAAAATTTTTAAAATAGCAAAATATGCTAACTCATCACAAACAACGCAAACGAATACGAAAAAAAGAACCAGTAAAAAAGCTCAAAAAAGACGAAATTTATGAATAGTTAAAAACAAGCCAGAAAGCTGAAACCAAAATAAACGGAGCCTAGGGGGCTTTGATTCGGTTTCAGCTCACAGTACATCTCATTTTTAGGAGCCACTTTAAGGCCTCGCTCGGTTGGACTGAAAAGTTGTGACTTATGACTGAAATTGTATTATAGCGGCTGAAATATCACTGTAACTGAAGATGATTTATTTTGCGTAATTAATTTAAAATTTTAAAAATAGAAAAAATATGCAAGATCATCACGGACAACGCAAACGAATACAGGAAAAAAACCAACAAAAAAGCCAAAAATTCAGAAAAAAGACAAAAATTATGAATAGTGAAAAATAAGCCAGAAGTCAGAAGCTAAAGCCGAAACGAGTGTGGCTCTCTCTGTCTTCTCTCGTTGCATCTGCCTCTACCTCTGCGACATGCCTATCTTCTCCCTTGACCTCGCCAGTGATGCCTCCAGCCCGCGCCTACACCCCCTCCCGACCTTGGACTCAGCGCCGCCTCCGTTTCTGCGACCTCCTGCTACTTATTTTTATCTATATTTTATTTTTCCTTTTTCGGATATAGAACGAGTTACTAGTGTAAAATGGATCGTAGTATGTGCATGATGCTATAGTTACACATTCAGAGGCAATTCATATATTTGCTCAGCCAAAAATAAAAAATTTCAGCCGAATCAAACCCCCAACCACTTCTACTTCTAGTTGCTACTATTCTAAAATCAAGAGCTCTAGCCGTTTCAAACGTCCCATTAACCTCTAGTCATGCATGCCTTCACATCTGGAGTATCAGTTGCACCGTTGTCTTCCCCACGAGCGTACATGGTGCAAGCAAAAGCAATGCCTCGTTGATGCGCAATTGCGCATCGTGCACCATCGTACTGTAATTTGCGTGAGTGGGAGAAAGTTGAGAGGATACATGTGTAGCTCAGCGAGCACTAGGGGCAGATATCGAGCTAAGTTCTGTCTTATTGACTTTTTTTCGAAATTGGCATATTTTGATTTAACATCATTTTATATATAGTTTGAAAGTATTTTTAAAAACAAGCTAACGAGGCCGTATCAAGCTAGAGCAAAATCTAAATTCACGTCTTGATTTTGATTGATTGCCGTGGCTTCGGCTGTTGTTCCTGCAACCAAACATTCTTGGATTGAAGATTTTGTAAAAATAAAAAACCTCTCGGACTCTATGTTACATTGCTTCATATGTTAATTCCTTAAGAAAAGCTCCTGTTTCGAATTTTATTTCCCCTTTTCTCCACTGCAAGTCTGCACCACGGCCTGATCGTTCGGGCTTCAGGCCTAAACCTCTTTTTGCCGCGGGCTTCAGGCTTGGCAAGTGCACACTTTCATGGTGCATCAGGAATTACAAAATATAAACCTAAGCCCTCCCGAAAATTGTAGCAATTACATGGTGCATCAGGGGGGCGAAATTTCAGTTACTCTGTGTGGCCAAGAGGCAAGAGGGGGCACTGGGCACAAGTCACAAGGGAGCGAATGCAAACAGCAGGTGGTAGCATGCGAGTATAAAATAGTCGGTGGCTGCTGGCCCCAAGTGCAAGGAAAGAGAGGCTTCTTTGACCGCAGAAGGTGACAGCCCAGCACTCAACTCACCCGACACAGCAGCAGCAGCAGCAGCAGAGGCAGCAGGCGAACATGCAGTTAAAAAAGATTCAGACAACACCAGAGATTTACAATTGAATAGTACTCCTACTGCTCGATTCAGCTTATTCAGTTTCCGCGGTACACCACGGCGTGAGGACAGGAGACCATTCCTCTGACGCGCAGCAAAAGCATTTTATGGCGTTGCTGCAGGCTGCAGCAGCACGACCGAGCGTAACTGTTGGTATTGAAGGTGCCCATGAAATGAATTCATCATCACTGCGACTGATCGATCGACGGCCGGGTAAAGGCAGTGCCCGTTCTGAACCTACCAAGTCTTTTTGCAGGGGCGTTGCTTCGCCTGCACCGAGAGGGCACGCCTTGTTCTTTGTTTCGATAGCAAAGCAATGGGAGATCCTTTACTTAGTACATAGACGGCTTGATTTTGATGCGAGAAGAATGATCGCTGGTAGCACTAGCTATCGTGGAAGATTTTCAATATGGGTGTGTGTTGGTTCAGCTTCAACGAGCTGCAAAGGTTGTGCTATTTTTCTTTAAATTCCGCTGCCTTTTTCCAAGGAAAGAGCTGGTCCTAGTGCTAGAACAAAGTCGCAGATGCAGCAGATCTTCTGTCCAAGTCATAGGCTCGTAGGGTTGTTGACTCTTCGTCTGTTTATGTAAAGAGACAGGTATTGTTTTCTTCCCTTTCTGGTTTGAAGAGCTGGATAGCTAGATTGATCGCCATCCATCAACCACCGCTGCCCAACCAGGCAACAATCACCCACTGCCTTAGAAAATACAGCAGCCTGATGGAGAATAAGACTATCGGCACCTGGACGTAATGGACCTGCAAATAGGCCCAAAAAACCTAGTACCTTGTAAGTGCCGAGGCCCAAAAAGAATATGTTTCTTCACATTGATATATTTGTCTATGCAACTATCCAATAATAATCTTTCAATGTTGACATAATTGAGACTATAGCTACTACATGCTATTGTGTAACTTGTGTTATCACTAGCAACGTATCGTGGTTGTGACAGTGAGATTTCTGAGAGTTGCTTGTGATTTTCAAAGCTGCTCCGTAGTTCTGGACTTCTAGACGTACTTGATGCACCGAGTCACATACATGTTCGAAACTGTTTCTAGGCTGTGATTGTTTCGGCTTCAGCTTCTGGCTTCTAGGTTATTTTTCACTATTCATAAATTCGTCTTTTTCTGAACTTTTAGCTTTTTTTGAGCTTTTTTGCCCGTTCTTTTTTTCCCGTATTCGTTATGTTGTGCGTGATGGGCTAACATATTTTTATATTTTTAATTTTTAAATTTAATTATGTTAAATAAGCATTTGTCACCATAATGTTTTTCACCACCACAATGCCTTTCAGCCATAAGCCACCAAAAATAAACTCAAATGATCACCACCTTAACTGCTAGTACGCTATCGGGTACTGTTTCTCTTATACCTGAATAAAATTAGGTAAAGCTAGCATAAGCTTGTGACAACAGACAGATGCTGCAGGCCAGCAATACCTAAAAGTGCCGAAAGAGACTGCATTGCGCAAGGACGAACTGCCAAGTGACAACAAGCTTCTGCCTGCCAGTTCTTAGTTGAAACAAGGGCAACAAAAAAGCCGACCATGAGCGGTTCACCCGATATCACGATAAATAGTCTCGTCAGGAAAGAAGCATGCAATATCTCTAACACAGAAAATATATTCTGGACAAATATTACTGAAACAGAAACAAATTATTTGTCCGTGTTACAAGTCAAATGTTGGGTTTTTTTCGGCTTACGACTTACAACTTCTCTCAAACAAACAAATGCGATGGTTTATCTGTCATCGTTTCGAAGCGGTCTATCGGGATAACTTTTTTGAAGCGATTTATCGGCATTCGGTTCGGTCACATAAGTGTTCGCGTTAGAGCTAAAAACTATAAGTCGCAGCCGAAAAGAACCCATCCAAAATGTATAATGCTGCAGTACCATACAATTCCATTTTCCCCCTCTGCAGGGAAGTGCCATGCAATTCTCACACAACCATCAAGTCAAAAATCAAAGAAACAAGATCATCTCTACATAGTGTCTGATATGGTGCATCTTTTTCATGTATTGCAGCACAGGCACTGCGTCGTGTAGTCCTGAAACATTGCATTTTGATTTGATCCCTTATATACATTTTGATTAGAAGACGGGCAAAGTCTTCATGGAAGGAAACTATGCATGTGTAGCTACAATTGCAAACGGTGTGCCATTCATCGCTGAACACACCTCAAGCCATGGCACACTAGCATCCACACGCCAAACAGGACCAGGCACAGCGCCACGTCCACGGCGATCACGACCACGGCGTGGCGCCGCCACCACGAGAGCCTCCAGGAGAGCCGTCCTGGCCGCCGCGCGCCTTCCTCCGGTTGCACGGCGCGGTGGTGTGGCCAGGCGTGCTGGGCCTCCTCGTCCTTCCCGTCCGGATCGCCTGGTGAGTCGCCGGGGAGCACCTCATTTTCCGTGCCGGAGCTCGTCCTTGCGGTTCTTGCCGCGGCCTGCAGCGTCTGCACGAACTGCCGCGCGACGGGGGCCACCACGTCGTCCCGCGGGCGCTTCCAGGGCGCGGCATCGCACGCGTCGCGGACGCGCTCCAGGAATCGGATCGTCTCGGCGCTGCCTTGCGTGGGGTCCGCGACGGCAAAGTACGTGCGGCCGTCGTCGGTCGCGAGGAACGCGAACGTGCGCCTCCCGGCCACGGTGTGGTGGTGCCACCGGTGGTGCTGCGGTGCGTGGTCGAGGCAGAGCGCGGCAAGCGCGCGGGCCGCCTCCGCGTCCTTGCCGACCGCGTTGGAGTGGAAGAACGACATATTGTTCTTCTTGCCCCTGGACGTTGCGGCCACGCAGAAGACGACATTGTCTGCGCCGTCCTCTTCACCGTGGAAGACGTCACCGCCGTCGCTTACCTGCATCCCCGGGTTCTCCACCTTCACCTTGTTGGTTTTGATCAGCGCGAGATCATATAGACTCCAAAGGATTTTAGAAGAATTGCAGCATCAAGAAGAGTTCTTGTGCGTGCATGTGTCAGTGTATGGCCGGTTGTCGAGGTTGTAAACTTGCAATGCTAAGGGACAGCTTCAAATCAGCATGTGCAATACCGCAGATGCAAAGGCTGCAACTGCAACTGCAAGATGCAAAAGATTTGGAGACAAAAAGGGTGCAGGGGGAAGCTGCTGCAGTGCAATAGCAGTACTTATGCAAAAATGATTTCAGTTTTCATATATGCTGCAGTTGCACCAGAAAAGAGCACAAGGCAGAGGGGATATGCGCCTTGTAAGGATCTGTGGCTAAAGAGCAAACAAGTTGACAAGGAAAGAAGCCCTACAGGCTAGGTCAGTACAGCATCACAAGTAACTTACTTGAGGAAATGAGGAGAGAGGCAATGAGAAGCACCATACATGGCTTCGAGCGTGGTTTCGACCTTGAAGAAGGATTCAAGGGGCCCAATACGTTTAGAAGAATATAAAGTATTTTTGCCGTAGAATTTTCGTTTCCGGATAAGATAGTTTTGGGTTAGGTGAGTCAAAATCCGATTGTTTCAGTGCTACCATGTCAATCTGTCCAGTTTCTTTTTCTTGTGTGCGTGCGTGTGTGGAAACTTGCATGATATGGCTGAAGTGATGTGTTCTTTTCTTCTTTTTTTAAAGATATGGTTGCAGTGATAACAAAGAACGACGATTAGTGGTAAGCCATCACTTGGGTAAAGATTGTTTTTGGGGTTGTTCGGACAGTGATAGTCTCAACCGAGTAGTATTACACGTAATAAGATAGGTGGAACTGCACTGGTAGAAAGACGATCAAACTTGTCAAGTATAATATATTCAGGCACCAGACACTCAGTATTCTCCACCACACCTAACACGAAAATTTCGGCCAAAACGCAACAAAAAATCTAGCTAGCAATGACAGACGACATAGAAATAGAGAATTGCAAAACGAAACAGCAAAACCATTAAGTACTACAGCCGAGTCATCCTCTCACAAAAAAAAAAACGAGTCATTGCAGCACTTAATCATCACAAAATAGGGTTGGCTTGCAAGCTTGCATTCCAGAAACTTTGCCGGTCCTGACAGAAATTTATTTCTGTGATAGGCATGGACACAAGATAGTTGACTTGACTCGGTTTTATAAATATCTACGGCTCTACAGTTGAGACATCAACATCTTCTGGGTAAGAGTAATGGTCATTCGAGTACACGACAAGGATTGCGTTTAAGAATAATGCAAAGCATGTATTCAACTATGCAATATCATTGTCTCGCAAGATAGAGGGGGCGCAGTACGGCCGGCGCTGTTGCATTCCTTTTTCCCCATGAAGAGGATCTACAATTGTACTAAGCTATCTTCAAGACAAGGATGGAGAGTCTTCTATGACCAATTTACCATTTATAAATGACATAATAGCCATATTTGCATGCATGAAGATGAAGCACAATCCAGATGTTACAGAAAGCTTTAGGAACTAAGAAGCTATGCTCAGCCTGCCTACTTTGTCAACATACGTTGCATACCAGATTCCATTCTTTGGTGCCTAGTAGGACGGGTACATGATTGGTTGCCTCAGAGGCGGAGCTCCATGTCCAACAGCATTCAGAACAGAACCTCCATAGCTAGCTTTCAGAACAGAACCAAATAAGTGCCTACTGTAATCATACGTACCATTGCTGAACTCTCTATGGCTATGCACTGGTCCAGCTGATAATGCTGGTCAGAAGAGAAAGCAGAAGAAAAGGAGGGATTAGATCAAGAGTGATACATATGATAGCGTATCTATAAACAGACCGGGAAATAACCTCACCTTGAGGGTGAACACTGTAAGGATAATAATTGTGAGAAAAACCATAATCTGCAATCCCTCCATTTACCACTGGATATGCTGGGTTATGCGACACAAGCATATCACTACAATGCACAAATTGAGGCTTATTTGGTAATGGTATAGGGTTGAGTTTAGGCATTACTGGATTATTGCCATTTGATGAGGGCTTGTCTTGTCCAGAAATCTGTCAAAAAATGATACAAATTTAGTGATTGATCTTGCTTATATCAGCACAAATATAGATAAATACTAGCTGAATGCCCGTACGTTGCTACGGATTTTTAAAAGAAACTCACAGGAGGTAGGCGAGAGAGGCCGGGTAGAAGAGGAGGTGGGAGATGGTAACTGTTGGTGGAAGTGGAGAGGAGGGGTAGTTAGATATGAGAGAGAGGGAGAGAGATGTTAGATAGATGGTCAAGATTTCAGTATTCAGATCGGACGGTTGAGAAAGGAGGAAGGAGAATGCACCAACCACCAACTCAAACTTATTAAATAGTAAAGATATATATTACATAGTAATAACAAAATGCGCAAGCATCACAGGGTATAAAGGAAATGAAAGAAATTAGGAACTAGGACTTTTCAATCTTTACTAAAATAGTACGACACCAACATAAGAACACCTACTAGTGTACTTTAACTAGGTATCTTGTGATCATATTAGTACAGTGTTATCTTGGTAGTCTAATGATTAAATTGATTCTATCGATGCAACATATCCAAATTGAAGAGTATAAAATAGGAAACATACCGCAAATTTAAGTGTTTTACCATTAAGCCGAACAAGTCCCGAAAAAAGTCCAACAGCATACTGCGCGATTTCCTCTGCCTCATACTTAGCAAAAGCGTAACCTTTGGGACGACTAGTTTCCTTGTCACATGGTATGTATAGGTCTACTACATGACCTGCTTGAATAAGAATCTCATACAAGACTCTTTCAGATACCTTTTCATCCAAGTTACCTAATGAGAAAAATATGTTAGTAATGTCAATAAAACACAAAGCATTATTGAACTGATACAACATGTTACGTTAACATGTTAAAGAAATCCATACAATGCAATTGTACTAGATAAAACTAGGATTGTCCAGAGAGAACATAACAGCATATAAATTGATAAGGTTCTGAAAACAGCAGCACAGCGCCACAGCCTAGAAACTGTGGCAAATGAAACTAGATAAGCCACGAGAGACCAAGCCAATAGACCCGGCTATAAACTCACAAATGGTATAAATTAACCAATGCAACAAACAATGGAATAGTTCAGTATCTCCATGTCAGGTTGTCATGTAAGTCTAGAGCACATGTGAAATTTGAAATTTTATTTGCCAAAACTACAACCATATATGATGATTATGCAGTACTGTTCGTAGGTATTGACCAAAGTTCATGAGCATCGCAGCATGATACACAATTCTTGGAGTTGCTTACGGTTTGATCGTACAATCATTTTGTCAGTCAACAGAACTAGCAAATCGATCTACAGTTGGCACCCTTAATGGCATGGGTCTACTGTTAAACGCTACTACTATAGTCTATAGCAAGTCACAAAAAATTAAAAGATCAGGAATCCTTTTCCTTTCGCGGGCAAGCTCAAACTAGAACCATATATGCAGGAGTAAAGCAAATTGGCGATTACAAGCACTAACACTAACCGGTGACACCACAGTAACATGGAAAGCGGCCACTAAACAATATTGAATCACGAACCCGCTACGTAATCTACCGTGGTTATCAATCGACCCAACGAGACACACATGAAGCCCCTCGATTCGACCACGCGGTTGATTCGAACAATCCGGGCAGACGCCGCGATCCGCGACTCGTACGGGAGGGAGCGCGAAGGGGGCTCACCTATGTAGACGCTGCGGCTCGGGTTCCCCGCCATGAGGAACGGATCTGGGCGCGAAGGCGACGAGCACCGCGCGCTCGCGGTCGCGCCGCAGTCCGGAGGCGGAGTCCACGGAGCCGCACGAGCGAATCGGGCACAGGAAAGCGGAGTCGCAGACCGGTTGCGACTTGGGGGGCGTTTAGACCTCGCCGTCGGAGATTCGGAAAACGGCACGGCCTCCAGCTCTCTGGGGCCGAAGCGGAGAGGGAGATCCGCGACGCCGTCGAGGGCCCGCCTGTCAGTGAGAGGGGAGGTAGTCGCGCGTTTCTAAATGGTTTCATGGCCCCCCTGTCCTGTCAACAGGTGATTCTGGTGTCGGTGGTAACATTCAACTCAGGACCTGTTCTTCAGCCACAAGTTGATCGACTTTTAACAGTTATTATAGTATCTAACTTTTAAACAGAGTATTTTTTTAAGATGGAGTCTACAAGTTAAATGTAGTACACGTTAAAAGCTTAACATCTGTACCAGCCAAAATCGTAAATAAGTATCGATCTCTCCGTAATCTGTATCGTTAAACAGCCAAAATTCAAAAATTTCAATTAAAAATCATAAACCTCATCCAAAAAGAACAGATCCTCAATTTAACATGCATGGTTACTTCTTGACCAATCGGTTGATCGAAAAGATGAAACGCATTCGATCCAACCCATAGAAGGGATTGAATCAATCACAGGATAGTGACCCACATCAAGAAAAACAATCCTGAAAGGTAATCGATAAATCACACAATGGTGATCCAATGAATTGACGAAAAGAAATAAACAAATGAGATCCAATTAATAAAGTTCGCAATTATGCACAATTCCCCGCTCGTTTCGGCTTCAACTTTTGGCTTATTTTTATTAGTCATAAATTTCATCTTTTTCTAAACTTTTAGTTTTTTAAAGCTTTTTTGTCGGTTCTTTTTTTCATATTCGTTTGTGTTATCCGTGATGAGCTAGCATATTTTTTCTATTTTTAAATTTTTTAAATTTAATTACACCAAATAAGCCACCTTCAGCTACAGTGAAATTTCAGCCGCTACAGTGCAATTTCAACCATAAGCCATAGCTTTTCAGTCCAACCGAACGGGGCTCAGTTAGGGGTAGCTTAAGTTTCAGCTATCTCCTCGATGATGCAAGTCCAAATTTATTGTAGCCAACTTTTTTTTTGCATCGTAGCTATTTTTTTTATTAAAAAATGGTCTATGAATACTTGTTTTTACAAATATAACAACTTCCGTGGGTCTAGCGAGTTCGGCAGTTATCTAACAAACTAGAAGAGCTCGGCATATGCCTTCTACGCTATAGTACCTCGGCATACACCTATGAGCCCCTATACAGCATGTGTTCCCGGCTACTATGCACGCTTAATTAGCACTTTAATTAGTATTAATTATATTTAACTAATACTAATACTAATTAATTAGCTATATAAACAAACAAGAAGTACATAATCTCAGTGATTAGCACTAATTAAAAGTGCATGTATTAATTAGCACTAATTAATTAATCGCAATCGTGTAGGCCAGCCATGTTGTGTTTGGATCCACCAAGATTAATTAATCAGCCTGCCTCATCAAAGTGCATGAAGCTGGTTAATAAGATAGTCTACCTTATTCTAGTATAAATATTTGTTTATATGTTACACAGATACTCCGTATATTAAAGTTGGGGGACTCTCTGTCCCCCGAGAGTATCCACGCGTCAGTCACCTGCAAAACAGCCCGCAAAGATTTAGTAATTACGTTTAGGTCCCTGATTTTCACAAAAAGATCCTTAAATTCTTGCGAAAAAACCCCTACACACTTTTTTGCTGGGTAGCAACCCGCAGTTTTCCGTAATTACGAACAGACCCTTATTTCTTCCAAAAAGACCCTTGGTTTTTTGCGAAAAAACCCCTCCACTCTTCTTTTATTGCGAAAAGGCCCTCAATTTTTTTGCAACAACCCTATGTTTTCTTTTTCCTACGAATTTTCGCCACTTTTACTTCGGTTCATATGGTAGCTGACGTGGCGTGGCGCCACGCCTACGTGGCTAGTTAGTACTTACTTATTGCAAAGTTAGTAGCTGAATAATGAGAGACAAACACATACATATATTAAACCGTCAATGATTCTAATATTTTTAAAGCGTATTATTATTATTATTATTAGTACCGGTCTTTTCTAGATATTGTTATAAGACAACTTTAGATTTGATATTTAAATAATATAATAGCATAAACTATACACTAAAAGTCGAAAAGAATATGGCTGAAGAGGAGAGTAATGGTAACACTTGGCATGTTGCAGTTCTGGCTCAGAGAACGATGCTACTTTTATTTTTTTCGTGGCCAGGCCCGACTGTCCTTTTTGCACCGGCGCAGACAAGCCCCAAGGCTCGTTTGGGATCCAAACAGACCCCGGTTGCATGGACGGGCCGTTGCATGGGCGGGCCTGGCCCGCGGCCTTTTCCAGGCAACCAAACGCGTCAACGAGGAGAAACAGGCGAATCCGAAGTGATGGGTATACGTGGTCGAGGCCACGCGGAGGCTTGCTATTGGCTGATACGCGTGGCGTGCACTCCAGTTGGTCTAGTATACCAACCAAAAAAACTGCAGTTTAAAAAGCAAAACTGTGACGTATATGTACAACCTAAAACGTGGAACCGTCCAACTACAGCTCGACAAGTGTACAAGACGATGTACTGCTGTAGTAGATTGATTGATATGCTAAGATTTTCTTCCTCTTAGTGAGACAGGTATGCCAAAATTTTTTATTCTCTTCTTCTAGTTCTACCATGTAGTGGAGTACAGTAAGCTTTAGAGTATAAACTTGTATGGTCCTGTTTTAAACAGTTTTTGGCTTTAAAAGTCAAAAGTTATTTTGAAACACGTCGATTTCTTAGCACGGAATTTTTTCTTTATTTTCCTCTAATTTTTATATTTTCTTTTTTCTTTTACATTATCCATAGAGATATAATAACATCAATTACTTTTTTAATTAAATATTTTTTAAAAAAACTAACAACCATTACAATATTATTTTATTCAAAAAGCCACGGCCCTTTTGAACGGCCATGTATCTATATCAGCTGTAATCATCTCGATTTGTGCAGCTTATTAATGATTGCCGCTCGTTTCAGTTTTAGTTTCTGGTTTATTTTTCACTATTCATAAATTTCGTCTTTTTCTGAACTTTTGGTTTTTTTAGCTTTTTTGTCGGTTCTTTTTTTTCCGTATTCGTTTGTATTGTCCGTGATGAGCTATTATATTTTTTTTTATTTTTTTTAAATTTAATTACGCCAAAATAAGCCACCTTCAGCTACAGTAAAATTTCAGCCGCTACAATGCAATTTCAGCAATAAATTACAGCTTTTCAGCCCAACCGAGCGGAGCCAGCTCATTTGAGAAATGGGACAGATAGGAGGAATAACTACACGGCATAAATGCTAATGGACAATAAGAAAATCATTATTATTCATAATAGATGCAGGCCTTATTTTCCATATCTGCAGTGCTCAAATTCGCCTCCTACGCACGGTTATTTCTCCCCGAATTTGAACTTCGCAGTACTAGTTTGAATCTGAGCCTTCGACAACGGTTCGCAGCTGCTATCCCACGTTGGAAAGCATAAACAAAACGGCAGAGTCCAGAAGATCCACCTCATCACAGCGCGCAGGCACAAACGGCAAACCACAGTGCGAACGGTGGAAGCCGACAAGATCTCGCGATACAAACGCCATAAAAATGCCTTCCTCTTCCGCTCCTCCTCCGTTCCTTCTTCCGATGGAGCTCCGGCCGTTTCAAAACCCCCCACCTTCCACCGCCCGCTCCACCCACCGCGCGGCCCGGCCCCCGATCCGCGCTGATTCGCGTCGGACGCCGCGATTCTGATCGGTCCGGCTGGGATCCGCCCGGATTCGCTGGGTCGAGCCAAACCTGGCGCTGCGGGGTGCGGTTCTGGCGGCAGATGTGAGGCGGTAGAAATGCAGAGGTCGCGGAGAGCCCTTCTGAAGAGGAGGGCGGCGTCGGCGGCGCAGGAGCAGAGCGCGGGCTCGGCCGCCGGGAGGAAGAGGCGGCTGTACGGCTTCTCCGCCTCGGTGGTCGTCGCGTCGTGGGTCGTCCTGCTCCTACTCAACTCGCTCTTCGGCCACGGCGACGGTCAACACGGTATGAATTTGGCCTTCGTCTCTGCTGTTTCTGAATCGATCGTGGTGAATCGTGCGGGTGGGCGGGCGGGGGTTGCGTGGTGAGGTGATCGGTAGGCGATGGCTTGGGGCTGCAGTTGTTCGATGAGTCGATGAAACCGCGCATCGCAATCGAACATAGATCCGTGTGCGGTTGCTATGTCCTTTTTGAATACAAGTTCATGGTTGTTGTATGGCTTGATGAAAACTGCTGATTTTCCACCTCTTTTTTCGAATTTTGGTGCTAAGTTCCATGTCGATTGGATTGGGATTACATTCGTGGTGTCTGATTCCTGCAGATGGAGGTGGCTCTGCTGTTGCTCTTACCGTCGTCGATCCTACCTTGAATGAAGCTTCTGGTAATCCCGGTGTACATGGGGAGCATGAGGAGAGTTTGGCAGTGTCAGGTGATACTTGTGTTAAACTTGATGAAACTGTTGTGCTTTCAGTAGAAAGACTGCTCCAGGGAGATCAACTGTGCTACAAGGATGAGGCGCAAAGTGATGGCGCAGAAGCTCTAACCAAGGATGGTCAGGTTGAGCTGTTAGAAGGTCAGGGTCAGAGTCTTCCTCTGACAAACGTCGATTCTGGACTTGATCCAGTGGGGAAGGTGGAGGGTGAAGGTGTTCCGAGATCTGCAAGATTGTCACGAGTTGTCCCTCCCGGTCTTGATGAATTCAAGACGAGAGCAATCGCTGAAAGGGGAAAGGGCACCTCTAATGAAACCGGCAATGTGATCCACCGAAGGGAGCCTAGTGGGAAGTTGTACAATTATGCCTCTGCAGCTAAAGGGGCTAAGGTCCTGGATTTCAACAAGGAGTCCAAGGGTGCTTCCAACATCCTGGACAAAGACAAAGACAAGTACCTCCGCAATCCTTGCTCAGCAGAGGGGAAATTTGTCATCATAGAGCTTTCTGAAGAAACCTTAGTAAATACCATCGCAATTGCAAATTTTGAGCACTATTCTTCTAATTTAAAAGAATTTGAAATGCTGAGCAGTCTGACCTATCCCACAGAAAACTGGGAAACACTTGGTAGATTCACTGTTGCAAATGCCAAGCATGCCCAGAATTTCACTTTTCCTGAGCCGAAGTGGGCTAGATATTTGAAGCTCAACTTTCTAAGCCATTATGGTTCCGAGTTCTACTGTACACTCAGTATGCTTGAAGTGTATGGAATGGATGCTGTTGAAAAGATGCTGGAGAACTTGATTCCAGTTGAGAATAAAAAAGTGGAGTCAGATGATAAAATGAAGGAGCCAATTGAGCAAACACCTTTGAAGGAGACTACTGGTGGAAAAGACTCCTTGCAGGAACCCCTTGACGAAGATGAATTTGAACTAGAAGATGAGAAAACAAGTGGTGATTCATCAAAGAATGGTGCTCATGATCAAATTGCAGAGACAAGGACACTTCAGGCTGGCAGGATTCCTGGAGACACAGTACTTAAGGTGCTAATGCAGAAAGTTCAATCTCTTGATGTGAGCTTCTCTGTCTTGGAGCGGTACCTAGAGGAGCTGAACAACAGATATGGACAAATTTTTAAGGATTTTGATGCTGATATTGATAGCAAAGATGCACTGTTGGAGAAAATCAAATTGGAGTTGAAGCATCTTGAGAGCAGCAAAGATAACTTTGTATGCAATTTTCTGTACTTAATGTTTTCTTTCAGCTATTGCTGGTTTTAATTTCTGTACCTTATCATATATTCCTTGGTTTCAGGCGAATGAAATTGAAAGGATCCTCTCATGGAAGCTAGTTGCTTCCTCACAGTTAAACCAGCTTATCCTGGATAATGCCATTATCAGGTTTGTGTAGTTATCTTTTCCCTTTTCCTCTATTATCAGATTTGTATTCTCGATATAGACCCATCTCCAGTTGTTTCAGTGTTGCTCATCATATAATACTTTAATACTAGAGTATTTCTCTGTTAGCTAATTAGACTTTCTAAAGGGTTGTTAAGACTTCAGAGCAAACTTCATGAATTTGCATCTGCGTTAATACAGCACGATATTTGATTGGTACGATAATAATTTTGTGAATCATTCTGTGATGTCTCTGCAGATCGGAATTTGAAAGATTTCGGGACAAGCAAGTTGACATGGAGAATAGGAGCTTTGCTGTTATATTTCTGAGTTTTGTTTTTGGATGTCTAGCAATTGTTAAGTTGTCTATAAGTATGATATTCAATATTTGTAGATTACATGATTTTGGAAAGTTACATAGGGTAAAATCTGGATGGCTTTTGTTGCTGCTGAGCAGTTGCATTATAGCCTCCATTTTGGTAATACAGTGATGTATGTATTCAACTCCATATAATCGCGGCTGCACATTGTAATTGCATGAGGTTTTCAATTCTAAATCGGTTGCATCTTTGAGATCTTAGACAAAATTTCAGTGCAGTTATGTAACGTCAGCAGTGATATCAATTTGGGGGGCAGAAACGGAATAAATTTTGTGATACTCTGGTCATTTTAAAGCTTTAACAGACTAGTACTAGATTATTTTGCTCTGGTCCATGGTCCACTCGAGAGGAATGTAGAAGCAGATCTACCTGGAAAGCATGTGCAGGCAGCTGGAGCATGGCAACTTTAGAAGTTTAAGGAACCAATGCATTTATGCATGGGCCCATGTGCTTTCATGCATGATTACCAGGAAGAGATGGAGTAATATATTTTGCCATGAGCGTTGTGCAGTGGATGTCCTTAATTTTGGGTGGGCGTGCTGCCCGGTGCACATGGCCTTAACGTTGCGTTGCTTACAAGGCAATGTCCCGTTTGTTTCCACCGTGTAGGCAGCACTGATAACTTCTCAGTAGTGAAGTCAATGTCACAAATAGTGGGTCTGTTTTTTTAATAGCTTTTGTCTATAACTAAAAGTTTTTGTTTGTATTTTTTAATATAGTAATGGATGGTTGAGACGTGATGTGAACGGTGCATATAATTTTGAGCTTAGAAAATCGTTTAAAGAATCTGCTTTTCAACTTTTGGAGAAGCTAAAAACCCAAAACAATAGGGCCATTAGTGAAGCGTACACCTGCACAAATGCAGAAGTTTGAAGTGGTTTTTGCTGTAAGTTTGTTCTTTGCTTCCAGTTCCAGCTTCCTCGATGGGGACTTTTGCACGTATCTGTACAATAAGTAGCCTTCCATGATGGTTGGCAATTTTATTTCATTGGCATAGAAGAACAGCACAGCATTGAAAAATGCTTTATCTGTTAGTTAATGACAGCTTTTCTCTTAAAACACGGCTTCTTTGTCGACCGTGCTTTTTAATTTGCAAACTGCTGATTTTCTTTCGTGCCTGGTGGATATCCACAGTTTCGCACGACATTCTCTTACGTCAACTTCGGCATTGCTTCCTTCTTCGGTTCGTCCCTTAAGGGCATGTACAACCCACAGACAGTTGCTGTCTATAAGTTCTTTCTATTTCACACACAGACAACTGAATAGACAGTTTGTACAATGGATCGTCTATTTAACTGTCTGTAAACTGTTTAATGCATGCATACAGCCATGATCAAGCATGATATGATTCCTGTATACCATTGTGTTGCTTCTTGATACAAAACAGATCAAGCATAAATAAGATGAACATAATTACAATATTTTTTGAACCATCAATATAAATGATATATTAATATATATAATATAGTATAATATAATATAATATAATATAATATAATAGTTTTTCATAAATCAAATAAAATATAGTACGATTACATCATGTAGGTCTAATTTCCGTTGTGGCCATAGCGCTGCCATATGTGCTCGACTAGATCCTTCTTAAGTTGTCTATGTGTTGGCCGAGCACGGATAGCGGAATTTCTTCGAAGCACCTCTGCGAAGCATGGATTAGGATTATTGGTGGTACACACTTCAGGTGGTAGCACTATCGTTGCACTCGCATTTTCATTCATGTCCAAGGGAATTTTAGCCAATTCCTTCTCATCTTCAACTATCATATTATGAAGAATGACACATGCTTGCATTATGTTGATAACGTCCCCCTGCTTCCATAATCGTGCCGGTCGACGAACAATATCAAAACGGGATTGCAACACGCCAAATGCGCACTCGACATCCTTCCTCGCCCCTTCTTGCTTCAATGCAAATAATTTGTCTTTCTCCGTTTGAGGAGCTGTTACTGTCTTCATGAAGACCGCCCATTCTGGATATATTTTATCGGCGAGATAGTAGCCCATGTCATACTGTGTCCCGTTTACGTTGTATTCTACTCTAGGAGCTTCCCCTTTTATTGCTTGAATGAATAGTGGTGATTTATTTAGGACATTGATGTTGTTGTGGGCCCCGGCAGTACCAAAGAAAGCATGCCATATACGAAGATCCCGCGATGCCACCGCTTCGAGGATCATAGTAGGAACCCCTTTGTCACCACGTGTAAACAGCCGCTTCCTCAAACACTTCAGTGCAGTAACATGCTCATCTTTTTCTTCAAGAGAGAACCCTCCACAGTCTCGTGAGAGGAGACAGTTGTATGTCTCCATCATCTTTGCTTCCATTTCTAGCTTCTTAGCTTCTTTATTCTCCATTGCTGCAAGATGGGCAAGTCTTGTACATAAAGGATTGCATCAAAGGTCTAAAAGATGTAGACTTTTCCTATTATTTTTAACCACTTCAATTGTTCCCAATTTCTGATGGATCTCAGCAATTCGGTCTCAATTCAGTGCAAAAACAGCAAGATTTTGAGGGAATGATGTGATACCAGGTTGGAGGTTCTGTAGATTGAGGATGCGTCCATGGATTCATCGGGCTACCAGCAGCGCCTTGAGTGTAGTACGGGTGTGGAAAGCAGTCGAGGGAGGTGGGGGGCGCTGGTGAAGACGCTGCCCCCGCCGGTGAAGGACGGTGCGGCTGACGGGCGCGGCTGCTCGCACTCGCCCGCCCGGCGGTGTCGCCACGCAGCCAAGACCCTTCCTCCCAAGCCCGCCGCCGCCGCTTCCTCGCCGACGCCATGGCCTTCCTCTCTCGCGCCGCCGCCGCCTTCCTCTCTCGCGCTGCTGCCGCCGCTGGTCTTGCTCCTGCGGCATGGCGCCGCCGCCTCCTCTCGGATGCGGATGCGGATGCGGATCTTCGAGCCCGCCGCGCTCGGATCTGGAAAAGAAGAATGGCGCGCTTGGAAGGAAATCACTGCCATTTCGCGCGCCCGCATATGGATCCGCTTCGCGTCGGTAGGAGACGACGGCTCGTACAACGCGAGGAACTCCGGCGGTTTCGCCTGGGAGCACGAGCGCGTGCCGTCGCCTCGCGAGAGGACGGCTTCGGTTTATTCCATCGGTTTAATCGCGAGAGGACCGTCCACGTCGGATGAATCAGCACAAGCTGGCATTATAAAGACGGTAGTGTCTGTGGGTTGCACATGCCCTAATACTAATCCTTTACTTATCTACTTGTATTATCGGTAAAGCATGCTATAAAACCGGTCTCCTAACTGTGTACTCATTGATAATCTGATTGCCTAGAGTTATTATCATCTGTTGAGTGGAGTCCGTTATCATATCTTGGTTTTGGAGAGTTACAGCTTACAGGCAGTGGATCGAGATTACCAGGTTGGGGAATGGATCTCTCTGTATTTGTGCTGTGGATAATCTGCACTCTGGAGCAAGGAGCAAGTAGCTGTTTGGCGCCCTTACTGATGGCAAGCCACGAACAAGCATCTTCCGTTGACTGCATCTGCATCTTGGCTTCTTCGGTCATGCTCTCCTGAGTCTGTACTGAACAAGAATTCTTCTAAGCTTTTTCCAGGCCTCATGGCGAGAACCTTTTTCTGACCCCTTGGTTTTTGAGGATGCCCTTGCCCTTCCAAGAACATTTTGGAAGTTGATCTCTGAGTCGGTCCGTTCTTCATATCCGCAAGCTGGGCCCTATTTCGTGAGCACATTTGCAAGATCTGAGCGTTACTCGGACCGTACCGTTGGAAAACCTGGGCCGAGGCATGAAGATCTTGCTTATGGTGGACACCTCATCCGTTAATCTATAAATAAAAGCGTTGAAAAACCTGGGCCGAGGCATGAAGATCTTGCTTATGGTGGACACCTCATCCGTTAATCTATAAATAAAAGATCCTAATGATTGTATCTTGTATCTTTTAGAGGAGAAAAGTAAAAAATAAAGAAAAAGGAGTTTCCTATCTCTTTGTGTTCAATCTACTATTTGTTCTTGCATTATTCTGTGTTTAATTCATCTTCTGTCTAAGAGGTAATCGTTTGGATTGAACTCGTCAACGACGGTTCCTCAACACGTTATCAGTACGAATCACTCTGGTGGATCGAAAGGTAATCATCGAAACACTTATAGATTGAATTGCCTATCTAGAATCGTTTTAAATTTCGTAAATTTTGCTTTGTTGATTATTTTCTACGGTCTAAATCTGCTCTAATCTACCGTGGGTTGATTTGTAGTCGCTGGCCAAGCCGATTGGTAGATTTTCATAAGAGTAGATATTGATTGCAAAAAGAAAGAAGGAAAATCGCAAGTGCCGTCCGCATACGGCTGCGCACCCAAGCAGCCGCGTCACCCGAAGCCACGCCAACCTATCGCCGTGCCTCCCAAAGCCGCGCTGGCCTGCCGCCGCGTTGCTTGAAGCTGGGCCGGCCTGCCGACGCCGCTCGGCTCCTACTTGTGGTGCGTCGCCGCCCGGCCCCCACACGCAGTGCGTCATCGCCTCCCGTATGAGGCGCGTCGATCGCCGCCCGGCCCCCGCATGCGGTGTGCCGCCACCTCTGAATGAGGCGCGCCGACCGCCGCTGGCTCGCGACGCACCGCCGCTGCTCGCCCGCACGCACCGCCGTTGCTCGGTCCAAACGCCGCCATCATGCAAGACGGCCCGGCGAGCCACCGAGCCGCCGTGACCAACGCCGCCGCAACCACCACTGCTCGAGTATGGGGTAGGAAAACCCTACCCCATCACCTCCATATGGACCGAAACGTGCCAAGGAAAGGGAAAAGGGCAGGTCGGCGTCCCAAAAATTTGCAAATTGGCCCTCTGATTCCTAGAAAATCACGGGAAGGCCCTTTGAATTTTATAGATAGGCCCTTGGTCTTTCTGAAAATTGCGCGGAAAATTTCTCAGAATTGAAATTTAGTAGATTAGCCCTCGAAAATTGCAGCATTAACTGAATACCAGCATAAAATGGCCTTGGAAATTCTATTTTTGAATTGTTTTTAGCATTTGAAGCATGTTTAGCAATATTACTATTATTTTTCTATGTGTTCTATATTTACTTACTTTTTTGATTAATCGTAATTGATTAAATTGCCTTTAATCCCTGAAATTAGCAGTAAAAAAATTATATAAAATGTGTAGAAAATTCTGAAACATTACGAGAACCTTTTGTACCATTATCCAATTTATTTCATGCATGTTTACCTATAGTAAATTTATATATTCCTTTTATACGCATGTAAATGATAGGCATCACGAACCAGGAGTTCGAGAAGCTGGCCCAGCACGGTCAAAACTACTTGACTTAGGCTTCCGACGTCGAGATAGTACTTGGAGCAAAGAAGCTCTACGCTGCCATTGAGATTGGTGCACCGTAGGATGCCAAACCCACCCCTGAAGAAAAATGATCAGACACTTCACTTCCCCAAGCACCACCTCTACCTTACACTCAAGAATGAGTACATGGCAGAAAAGAGCGCGCTGGCCTTGTTGACTGCACTAAAGAAGCAGTTCAAGAAGCAGAAATACACCATTCTTCCTTAGGCAAAGCAAAAATGGATCCGACTGAGATTTGTTAACTTTAAGACGGTTGGGTAATACAATTCTATTTTGCATAGAATTTGTGCCAATTTTTAACTCTGTGCCAGGCATATCACAAATGAGTAGAAGATTGAGAAGACCCTCTCCACCTTCCACCCCAGTGCAGTGCAGTCTGCACGCAACTATCATCAAGATGGCTACAAGGAGTATATTGAGTTGATTGATATTATGCATGTTGCAGAGACTCATGATGAAGTTCTCCGTAAGAACTTTGTCGCATAGCCACCTAGGAGCTCCGTTAATCGTGAAGCCAACGCTGGAAGCTACAAGGTGCAGAAGCCTATAATGAAGAGGGGAAGGAATGGCAAGACCATAGCTCAGAAAGGCAAGCCAAATGCTCTACAGGAAAATAAGGCCGACAAACCAAAGCGAGATGACAAGTCCTATGGTCAACAAGACCAAACCTGCTACAAGTATGGCAAGTGGAGGCACTGGTCGCGGATCTGTAGAAAGCCGCAACATGTCGTCGATGCTTTTCAGGCCAAAAATAAGAATACAGCATGAAACTCACTTTGCCTTCGTCGAGGGGGGAGAATCTCAGCAGCTGCCCGCACCAATGGAGGTTGACTCCACTCCTACAGCTGCACTACCTCTTGACATTGCAGCAACCATCGCCATGATTTCCCAGAAAGAGCATCTCACTCCCGAGAAGATAGCAGCTGAAGTCTCTGACTTTTTAGCAGATCCAGTCTAATGCATATAATGCATTTAGGCTTTAATTATCATTCATTTCATGTGTGAAAAGAATAAGTTAGATTTTGCGTTAATGATGTTCAAACAATTTATTTTATCGTAATGGTTGGATGATTTTAATTCATTAATTCATTTATTCAGTTCATACTAGCATGATATGTTCTGATATTTGAAGTATTTTGTTTATATGTTGATTGCCTTCTAACATATATTATTAAAATATTGTATAATAGAACGCGTGTGGCGCCCTATGGAGGAAGTGTGCTTAGCTGATAGCGGCACAACGAATACCATCTTAAGAGAGACAAAATTCTTTCAGTTGATTAGTACGAATGCTAGTAGACTTACGACAATGGCCAGTAGCGATGCTTGTATAATAGGCTCAGGAAGAACCATAATTATACTGTCAATGGGTGCAACTTTGATTATCAAAGAAGCCTTGTTGTACCCAGAATCGATCAGAACTCTGCTACGTTTCAAGATTATTCAAGCTAACGGTTTCCGCGTTGAAACAAAAGAAGAGTATGGTAAGCAATCCTGCTCATTGCAAAGCATAAAGCAAGTGGAAAAAAGGGTATTAGAAACACTTCCTTCATTCGAGACTCCACTATACTACACTAATATTAAGGCACACGTAGCCTATACTGTCTTGAAAAATCATATTTAGAAGCTCTAAACTTTTCTGTTTCTGACATGATAGATTAGGTCACCCAGGTCTTAGAATGATGAGAAATAGAATCAACAATTCACAGGGACCTAATATCGATGTAAAAAAAATTTCGAATCAAGAAGATTTTGTGTGCCTTGCATGTGCCACCGAGAAATTAATTGTTAGACCTTTTGGTTTGAAAGTAAATAGTAAATAATGAAGTCACTACATTCCTAGAACACATCCAAGGAGATATTTGTGGTCACACGTATGTTTATTATCTATAAGAAACCATGCTTTTGCAAAGCTGATTTCGCAGATAATTCAAATTAAAAATAATTTTCCCGATCATCATATAAAGTCCATCGGAATGAACAACGTCGGACTGCCGGAGGATTTACATGATTATTGTATGACAATAGAAATTAAAGTTGAGCACTCTGTACCGCATGTCCACACCCAGAATGGACTAGCAGAGACACTAATTAAGAGGGTTAAATTTATTGCCCGACCGCTTTTGCAGAATTGTAATTTATCATCTATATGTTGAGGACACGTAGTCCTACATGCAACAACTCTCATTAACTTTAGACCATTGGCATATAACATTCATTCACCTATGCAACTAGTCAGCACCGAAATTTCTCATCTTCGTAGATTTAGTTACAACGTTTATGTACCTATACCCCCACTACAGCGTACTGCAATGGGCCCTCTTCGAAAGTCTGGGATATACGTTAGTTATGAGACATCATCCATAATCAGGTATTTGATGAGGATAGTTTCTTGACAGCAGGGGAGGAAATCAACCCCCTGATAAAAAATGTCGAAAAATTACATGGCAAGCCACAGTAATCCATGTATATGATCTGCGCACTAGTGAATCAAACAGAGAAGTTTAGAAGATCATTGATTTTTAGGCATTAGCAAATCAACTGCCTGACCAATTTAGTGATTTAAAAAGTATGACCAAGTCGCATGTATCTGCACGCAATGCACTGGAGAGGGTTGAAATATCGAAGAAAGTTGAGGGTATCACTAATCCCGTCCAGAGGCCTCAGAATAAAAGGAAAATAATTTCGGCCCCTCGAATCCCAAGTAATTGGGGACGTCTGGTGAAAAAGAATAAGAAAGACTTGACACAGTCAATCACTGAAGTTCTCTAGAATCAGAAAGGGAGCCAGTTGAGACCTGGCACAGGTATGGCACCTTCAAGAAAAGACATATCGGATTTGACCATTCCCATAGAGGGAGAAATCAGCATAGATATGTGCGCACATATCGAAGCTGAAAAACAAAAGGGACTTGTCCCCGCAACTAGAAGGAGCGGTGAGTAAGTAGAATCACTAGAAGAATCAACTCATGATGAAATAGCTATTAACTATGTGCACACGGGAGAATCCATGAATAGGACAACAACCAATGTTTATATTTATTTTGCAAAGAAAATTGTCATAATCATCGATCATGATCTAGAGCCTGCATCACTCGTTGAATGCAAGAAAAGATCAGATTGGGAGAATTGAAAAAGGCAATAGAAACTGAATTATTATCTCTGAATAAAAGAAAGGTGTTTAGGTCTGTAAGCCGCACGCCTTTTCATATGCACCTCGTAGGGCATAAGTAGGTATTTGTTCGAAAGAGAAATGAGAAAAATGAAGTTGTAAAATATAAAATGAAGTTGTAAGATATAAAGCAAGGCTCGTTACACAAGGTTTCACTCAACGTCCAGGAGTTGATTACGAAGAAACCTATTCCCCGGTCATGGGTGATATTACCTTTAGATATTTAATCTCGATGGCAATGAATTTGAATTTAGAAATGAAATTGATGGATGTGGTAACTGCATACCTTTGTAGAAACCTGGATTAAAACATTTATATGAAGGTTCCTAAAGGTATCCCTATTCCGAATCAAAACAGAGCAAATAGAAACATATAAGTGTGAAACTCAGAAAATCACTATATGCGCTTAAGCAATCAGGCATGACGTGTATAATCGCTTAAGTGACTTTCTATGCAAGAAAGACTGCACAAACAATATGCGTTGTCCTTGTGTATTTATACAACGATCCTAAAAAGGATTTTGTATAATCTCAGTGTCTGTAGATGATCTGAATATCATAGGAACCCTGGAAGATATAAAGTAAGCGAGCTCTTACCTGGAGTAAGTGCTCGAAATGAAAAATTAGGGTAAAACCAAATATTGCCTAGGCCGAGATCAAAACCAACCGAAACAAAAGCAAATCAGTCAAGACTTGAAAGATCCATATATGTGCATAAAGATTGATGTATTGCTTACTTGAGGAGGTAAGTTCTACAACCAATCCCTCAGGATAGTAGAGCTCTAAGACTAGAGCGCGCACACACACAAGGCTCCAACCCAAGGATCCCTAGTCTCACATAGGAGGAAGAGTTAGCCACTAAAAGGCTTAGCCAACATCCTCAAACTGTAGCCTTTGCCTCTCCTCCCCTTATATAGCCTCACAACCTGAACCGAAATCTAATGGATCTACCCATTAGGTCAAACCGGTGATAACCCGTTAACCCCACCTAACACTGAGTTTTCCTCTCTCACGCACGCTTCTTAAAGCGGTTTACAACATTAACCCATTAGTGAATCAACACTTGATCCACTTCACATTTTCAGCACATACAAACCTAGACTACTTAGTCCAACGCCGTGGTTTCATACACACCGACACTTTTTCGATATTGCGCAATTTACCAAAACGCCCCTCTACCGTTTTTCACAAAGCTTCCCGCTTCCTTTGCCATGAAACATCGCCCATACTTTGCCATCTTTCACGTGACCCCAATGACTTGCCGCTAAGTCTCTCACACGTCTGGATCCCACTGAACCATTCTTGCTTGCAAACGACCTAAGTAACTTAGTGCACTACATGCTTCTCCTCGCGTATGATGGCACCCGACTTTCTTGACCGCATAGGACCTCGGCTCCTCCCTAAGCCTAGTCTCGGTCCACCTTGCTGTTGCCCGTCATGTCCACCACCGGTAGCTCTCACTCCGGTTCCTCGTCGTCTCGGCTTGCAAGCCTCTGTCATCTTTGGCGTCTCCCTGATCGTTCTGGACCTTAGCACCATCCTGTGCCTAGTCCCGATTTTCCTACGCCTTACCATGACCTAGCTCTGAAATCCTATAACCAACAACAACAAGCAAACCATCATGTAGCACCACACAATACAGAAAGTCATCAATTTATACTATTCATCCATACAATACACCATGCAAAAAATGTGCAACCAAACCATTGATCTTAAGCTTAGGACTAAATATTAAACCCATGCACATAAGCAACAACGCCCATACCATGACCACAAGGTTATCCTAACTTAATCCATAACTCAAAACCCAAAATCCTGTTTTTCTGCGAAATCTGGTAGTAGCGCACGCAACATGTCGGTATTACCACTCCCCAAAGTGGTACTACCGCACCTGAACTAGATTCTCTGGAAAAAATATACCGCAACTCAGATCGGAACTACTGTTCGTGCAGTATGACCGCGAACACAACGACGGTACCACTGCTCTGCGGTACTACCATATAAATATCTGCTGTAATTACGATTTTTCTGATATTTCCAGAAAACATTCCAAACAAAATACGATCTTTACAAAATTACTTAACCACTCTATAAAATTTATAGTAATTTATCATAATATTATTCTGAATTTTTTTATATGGTCCTTCAGTTGGGCCCCTTGTTTCGAACGAACGAACTTCGCATGAAATTTTGTTTACACGAATCTCAAACAGAGAATACGTGCATTCTCAATAGGGTTTCTTTTCGTACGAAATCCTGACTAAACAAGCCTTAATGTGCTTTGCAGACGTTTGAGGGCTCAGTTTAGTTGGTGGATAGGATAGGTGCTCTCTCTCTCCTTGGTATTGGAAATTTTTACTCATTTGCCTGCTAGTGTCTTTTTTTTTCAACTTTAGCTCTTCAAATATTTTTTTACAAATTTAGTCCTCTCTTGAGTGTCAAATTACCTGAGCATGACATGTAGCAAATTCGTGCTTGATAAACGCAGAAACTCCAAATACACGATACCGTAGCACGGCTTTTGTACTGTAGCTACAATACACTGCAGGGTGATAATGTTATTTTCCGTGCTCCGCTGGCGTGGAATTAAAAAATGCGTTATAGTGCCGTGGAAATAGAGTTTTTACGCTCACTGGGCATAGATTTGCGACAAGTTAGCCTCCCGTAATTCTTCATTTGGGGAGGAGGCTATATTTAAAAAAAAATAGAGCTAAAGCTAAAATAAATAGCGTCCGGGAGCTAATTTAGCAAAGATTTCTTGGTATTGGCAGATTACTATGGAGGTTTCCTTCAGGTGACACATCTTCCCCGACCATCAATCGTCACTACCATCTGAAGTTCTGCACAGTAGCAAGTGATGCGTGAACGCTTCACATTGTACAAGGAATGGAACGACCGGTCAGAGAAGAAGTTGCACACTCCAAGAAACGTCGATGCATGCTTACGGTCTTGTTTCCGCTTCGGCTTTTTACTTCTAACTTATTTTTTATTATTTATAAACTTTGTTTTTCTAAATTTTTTATTTTTTAAGTTTTTTTGTCGGTTTTCTTTCATATTTGTTTGCGTTGTTCGTGATGAGCTAGTATATTTTTTCTATTTTTAATTTTTTTAAAATTTAATTACGTTAAATAAAACACCTTCAGTTACAGTGAAATTTTAGCCGTTATAGTATAATTTCAGTTATAAATCATAGCCTTTTCAGTCTAATCGAACGGCCCGTATTTGTAGTCTGATCCGTCTTCAGACTTCAGAAACAACAATATAAAAAGGAGAAGCATGTCAGCTTCACAGCTGGGCATGCGGAAGAAGAAACTGAGTGGCATCCACACAACGCCTAGCACCACTCGAGGCTACTTGCTTCCTCGACCGGGCAACAGACCAAATAAAAATAATCCATTGCCCTCTCACCAATCTCAACGAATTTTGTGACGACATTCTCGAAGCGAAATTACGTTTGGTAACAGATTCCTTCCCTGGATACGGGAGATGGGCAAAGAGCTTCAGCGCAAGAAAGCCGTAAAAAAGCGTCGGCATGTTCCAAACAACTCTGATTTTTACTTTTAGAAACTAAAAGTTAAACGAAGTAATTTTTTAAAATAGTTTTTATAAACTATTTGTACGAATCACTACATAAATTATTTTAAATGAAATAACTTCTTAACGTGAGTACCATTTACTCTTCTACTTTATCTTGTAATCAGCTAAAAGCCATTAATAAAAGCTGCATCGCTTTCAGACGAGAGCAAAGATTGGGCTAGCATTCGTGCTGCTTGTAGAATTATGTTTAAAAGAAAGCAAGAGGATATGTACGCTAGTTGCAGATTGGCACGGCGACGTGCCCGACGAGACATGCCAAATGGCATCTCCAAAATTTCCAACTCCTTACGTGGACGCCTCACCGCGCACGGCCGGACGCCATGATGGTCTCTGGTTTCTTGGAGGCAAGTCCAAGAAGAGTGTTCTTTTGCATCAGCGTCGGCACAAAGTGTTGATTTTACCGCACGGCCGGCTCCGTCTCATGGTCGCAGTCCACAACGTAAAGTCTTACGGTTATTTGTACTACAGATAGAGCTTTACTTCCGTCTGAAACTAGAATGAAGTAGAGTGGTCTTTTTACCGTAGCTTTAGCTTTTGATTTATAATTTTAAATTCAGGCTATTCACGAGAGACAGTATACAGTATACAGAGGTAAACAATCACATATAATTTTGGCTGGTATAGCTAAAATAGATATAATGCCGCTATAATATATCTATAGACCCCATCTTAAAAAGACGATCTGTTTAAAAACTAGTTACTGTAACAGAAAGTGATAAATTAAGGTGCCGCTCAGTTGGGCTGAAATAAGTTGACTTAGGTTAAAATTGTACTGTAGCTGGCTGAAATTACATGTAGCTGATGGTGGCTTATTTAACGTAACTAAATTTAAAAAAATTAAAAATAGAAAAATCATGTTAGCCAATTACGAACAATACAAGCGAATACGAAAAAAAACCGATAAAAAAAGCTAAAACCAAAAAAGTTAGAAATAATAAAAAATAAATCTGAAGCTAAGTTAAAATGAGCGAGACCTAAAGCTAATATCCAATGAAACCTACGCGGGGTGTTTCTTTAGACATCTTTTTCCCATGAAATTTCTCCCTTTCTTTTCAGACATCTTTTTCCCATGACAAATTTCTCCCTTCTTGTCAGATGTTAAAGTGTAGCCATTTTATGCTGATCATACATCGCGCGGCGTCTCTGTTTTAGACATGCACTGCCAGTGCAACGGAATGTACACGAGATGACACATCCAATAATTCGGCGCCACCGGATAAGTTTTTTATATTTATTTTTATAAAGCTGCATCTCTCCTGGTTGCGCGTTACACGAACCACGCTACCACGTACAGTGCCGTTGGATGCAGGCCATAGAGGACTAGCCGCGCGATGTTTATAACTAGCGGGGTTGAAACGCAAAGCATGGTGTAGATTTCTAAGTGGGAGTTTTGTAGTAGTTTATCGCTTAATCTTTAAATAATTATATCTCTTTAGAGTCTTTTTCGTGTTCCGTTTAAACCAATATGCATATTCTTTTAGACTGCAGCGTATAGCTTTTGGTTATAGCTTATTAGTCTAATAAATAGCGATTGTTGAAAGAAGCCGAAATCAAAAGCCGACTAGAAAGGCCAAAAAGATCAGACCTATTGTGTTCGATACAACGATCTAGACAAAATATGATCTATATTGCATATGTTTCGGTTTGGAGGTGACTGTGTGCATATGCTAATCGGTGGTTGCGTGCACAAGTTTCTGCTGGAAAGGTGATTCCGTCCAATGCATACACGAAATTAACTTGTGCTATGAGAAAAGACACAATTACTACCTATCCACAAGATCGATTATTTGAACTTAATTTGGTTATTGTATTAGTTTCATTGGTATTGTCACGTGTAGATTCGGTGTTGGCATAGATCATAGACCAGTCTATGCAACAGTATGACCCCTAGGAGCAGCGGAGGAGTCACCCGTATTTAGGCCTGGTAAGGGACATGCTGTTGAGAGGGAATTTCTCTGTATTGGGTAGTAGTACTATTCTGAATTAGTAATAAATTTTGTTATCCTGGCTTCATACAAGTTGTGGATATCATGTGGGTAAAGTTGAGCACTCTCTACAGAGATTAAACTAAATTATTCGAATGTGTTATGCTTTCGGTTAATGGAGTTATGTTGAAAGGGGTGGTACCTAAATCAAGGCATAATGTGTTATTAGTTAAAAATTGTGGTAACTTGAAAGTAAAAATTTGTAATCGTAAGTTGGTTGTTTATCAATCTGTGTGTAGCTGAAATCTTGGACAATTGCGTGATTATAGAGATTCCTGATAAATCCAGGGTCCCCACATAATGACAAGTTAAAAATTTCAAATACATAGTTGCCAACATCTAAAGTTGCTAGTCGCCAGAACCTAAAGTTGCTAATTGATAGCATCTCAATACTGACAACTATAATTACTAGCATATTACTTTTTGCTAGTTGCTACACACATAGAGTTTTGGACACATCTAACACTGTTGCATACAAAAATTCCAATTGTAGCCCCCTCAGCGAAAAAATTCCAAATCTGACACCCTGTCCGACCGCGGGATTACACACTGTAGCTGGGTCGTGCGGTACTGCATCGCACGATCGCACTATCTTGCTACTCCCCGTAGCGATTTCTTGCCGACCGCATGACCGAGTCCGCTGACCGCATGACCGAGTCCGCCGACCGCATGACCGAGTCCGCCGACCGCATGACTAGCTCCCCGACCGCATGACCGAGTCCGCCGACCGCATGACTAGCTCCCCGACCGCATGACTAGCTCCCCGACCGCATGACCGAGTCCGCCGACCGCATGACTAGCTCCCCGACCGCACGACCCGAGCTACAGTGCGGTCGTGCGGTACCGGACCGCACGACCGGCCAGGTGTCGTGACGGTGTAATCCCGCGGTCGGACATGAGGTCAGATTTGGAATTTTTTCGCTGAGGGGGCTAAAATTGGAATTTTTATATGCAACAGTGTTAGATGTGTCCAAAATTCGAGTTGTTATGTGCCAACACCATAGAAATGCAAACCAACATGAATTTTGTTAGTTGTCAGGAACTATTTGCTAGTTGATAACAATTAAAGTTGCTAGCTGCTAGGTAGGAACCGAGCAGTTAAATGTATAGTTATTGCAACTAGTGATGTAATAAATGACATAAGCCAACAATCTCAAAGTAGCTAGTTGTCAGAAATTACATTTGCTTGCTACTCATCAACATGTCAGTTCAGCCAACTAATTTTTGCTAATCGTCATGATGGTAGTTTCAGTTGCACTTGTATGCCTTTTTAATATTTTTCTTATGGTTCACAACTGTTTTAATTGTCAACTCTGAATTTCATAATTACTAGTAGCCATCATTATAATTGCTAGATGTTAGCAACTAATATAGCAAGTAACATGTAAGTCTATTAATTAGCAACTAATGCAGCAAGTAACATATAGAGCTAACAACTAATGTACCAAATAATCTGTAGAGGTAGCAACTAATATAAAGTTTGATAGTTATCAGCCCAGCAACTAGTAATAATAGGTTGCAGTTGTGAAACCTATTATTACTAGTAGAGAAGATATATGCTAGCTGCTAACATACTAGAGTTGCTAGTTGTCATTATGTAGGTAGATAAACCTATAATTACTATCAGTGCAGAATTGTGAACCGCTAGCATCTAGAATTGCTAGTAGCATACACTTAGCATTGTTAATTGGGAAGTAATTTTATGAACATGTCGTTAAAATATATTTAATATGTGTCTTATTTGTTAAACTCGTTGTATAGATTACAACGATTTAAGTGAAATACAAATCACACAAAAGGTATTATAAAAAATGAACATGTGTAACTAAGTGCTCTCTGTTATATTATATTATCAATGAAAAAGGAGCGCATTTGTTACGGGAAGCAACACACCAATGAAAAAGGCGGTGGTGGTAATGTCACTGACAGACTGTAGCGCTAACGTCCTTTTTTTTATCAATAATAACGCGCAAATCACGCTGTAAACCTCGCGTCCCAGTTTCTTCTGCTCACGCAACAAAACAGCAGTAACCGGGAGGTGTTCTTGCAAAAACGGCACAAAAATCCAACGCTGTCGTCTTCGGCGAAAAAGTGCAACAGCGATCAAACGCGTGTGCGTATAATATCCAGCGGGCAAACCCGGCTGCAACTTGCATTCATTTGAGGTTGTAAGCATTTGCCGTCGCCAACATATATCACCTCCTGATATCGTGCAGTTCTTGTGCGCACCACCACTCGAAACCTTTGCGTGGCGCCATCCAAATCTATTCCTTTTCTAGGTGTAGAAACCAAAGCTTAGCCGAACTTCCATTATAATTATCGCATCGCAGTATGCACTGCGTTTCAATTCTTGGCTGTTCTTGCTGTTGATTATGATTAGTGGTGGTAGCAACTAGCAAGGTGAGGTGTAGCCGTGTAGGTAGTGTGTTGCAGGCTCTGGCTGCAAGGGGAAGATGGATGGCGAAATGAGTGAGGACTTGTTCATGGAGATCCTCGTGAGGCTGCCGTACAAGTCGTTGGCGCGGTTCCAGTGCGTGTCCACGTCGTGGCAGAGCCTCATCTCCGGCGACTACCTCCGCCGGAGGCTGCCGCTCATCACCTCCGGCGTGCTCTTCCACGACAGCCCGCCGGGTGCTGACGGCGGGAAGCAGGCGTACACGTACGCGTGCGCGTCGGGAGGTGACGGCTGCGGCGGCGGCGTCGCGGAGGCCGACATGGGCTTCTTCCCGTGCCACGAGACGTCGACCATCATCGACGGGTGCAACGGCCTGCTGCTGTACTACGCGTCGCACCCGACGGCGTTCCACGTCGTGAACCCGACGACGCGGCGGTGGGCGGCGCTGCCGGCGCCGAGCAGGAAGACGCTGCTCTCGGTGTTGGCGTTCGACCCCTGCGCCTCCCCGCACTACAAGGTGGTGTGCTTCACCGGGTGGCTCCCCCGGGGCGCGTCCGTCGAGTTGTTCGACTCCGAGGCCGGCACGTGGAGCGAGCACGAGCTCGCCTTCGGGCTCGACACCGACGCCATGTCGGCCACCATGCACTACTCCGACAGCGCGCTCCATGTGCTGGCCTACTCGGGCCACGTCGTCCGCATCGACCTCGGCACCATGGCGTGCGCGGTGACCGCGCTCCCGGCCCCAGTGAGCTGCCAGGCGCGCGCCGGGCACTGCCGCGGCCGCCTCCTGTACGCGTCCAGCGACGGCTCTCGCCTCAGGTTATGGGAGCTAAGGGACGCGGACAAATCCGAGTGGGCACTGAAGGACGAGCTGGGCATCAAGGACCTCGTCGCCGAAGAGGCGAACGGCTCGTGCCAGGCCATCACCTTCCTGTTCATGGCGTTCCACCCGGAGAGGGAGGTGGTGTACCTCTGGAAGCCGTGGAAGCTTGTGGCGTTCGACTTGGAGAAGAGGCGCGTCGAGGGGGAGTGGTTGGTGGGATCGGAGAAGGAAGGCGCGCATCTCATACAGATTTGGTTGTTTCCGTTCTCGCGCCACCTGGCCAGCTGCCTGGCCTGATTTAGCCTATCTGGCTACCAGACTGGCCGGCAGCGTTGAGAATGGCTCGTGGGCTTATCTAGAACAATGTGGCGGCGTCCAACTATACAAGATTGATAGAAAGGACAAAAAAAAAAAAGAGGGAAGATATTGAATTGTATGATGTTTTATTCGTTTTTATAAAGTACATGATTAATTATGTTTCATGGTCTTATTTTCATATGCTATTATCTCTACTAATATAAAGTGGGGTTTATCGATGCGTCATGCTCCCTCTTCCTCCCCTGGATCGCTACTAAAAATACGGGGGAAAACAGAATCATTTCCCCACCGTCCTCGTGACCGTCTGGTAAAAACTGTCTATCCACCTCCACTATTCTCGGCAACCGTAGCCCCATCTCCCCCTCGATCGAGCGAACACACATGAAAAATTAGAAGCACGCCCAAACTTCCCAGTTGGTTACCAACTTCTTCTACTCCTCCACTCCCTAGCACCCTGATTCTCGGCTGCGCCACTCGACACCGCATCTGTTACCGATTTCGATGCAGGAGATCATCGCGGTGGCGGGAGCGGAGACGATGATGAGGTGAAGGTCGATCAGAACTAACGTCAAGCGGGCAATGTCAGCCGCCCTTACGAATCTCTCAATTTTCTAGCTTTAGTTTCAAATGGAATGGATTGGGATTTGATGAACACATAATGTTTTAGTGCTGCGTACTGCTTGCAGCTTTTTTGGTTTTCATCTCCTTTTAAAGCAATACAATGAAGAAGACAGTGCAAAATGGAAAAAGGAAATTGAAGCCATGCACTTCAATGCATCAGTTCACGACGTCCACTACACGCATGCAGAAACTGACGGCATGACTCAATGACTTAATGCAAAAAACTGAATGCATGCAGAGACTAAAAAATTAGCTAACGTGCACAGGATTAAATGGTCATTGCTAACAGGCAAGGACAGGACCTCCGGATTCGGGCGGTGAGGGACGACGGTGGCGGACTTGTAATCCTGGCGGCTGCTAAGGTTTGTCAGAACTGCTATATCTTCTCAATCCACCTCCTCCAACCCCCTTCCCCTTTGCTCACATCCTGGTGATGGCAGATTGTGGCTAAGGTGGTCTAGGCAGCAATGCAGGGCGGAAGCAATGGTGACAACAACGCTTGATGAGGAGGCGTAGCAGGCGCAACTAGTGGAGGCCACCCTGCGCTCGCGAAACTGCGGCTGCGGACGGGTGCCTTGCCTCCACGGATGCAGCCGTGGAGGCCGGCAGCTGCGTTGCACTGTCCATTTTCTTCCATGATCTCTCCCGGCGCAATCTATTCCTCCACGCGTTGTTGTAACCATGCCGCCACTTAGGACGGCCATGAAATCACACCAATGCTGGATGCAGCATACCTTATCTGTTTCACTGTCATAATAGTTATGAATTACATGGATGGGCACTTGGTATGTCTCGTATAATTTACCGGTTGTTTTTTATTTGTAACAAAAACACTAATCTTGCTTTTGCTTTATTATTGTTATGAAGTACTTTAAGGTAGAAATAATTTTTGATAAGAATTATGTGGAAAAGAAATTCGTTTTGGAGAATTTCTAATAAGTATGTAGAAAAAGAAAGCCATGTAGCAGAAGGCCATATGAATGTGCTTTCTATACTCTCTGCTTTAGGATGTCGAATCCGCTTTTGTGCCTAAAGTGGGACAATGTAAAGAAATATATTAATACAATGGGAGTGACTATTGCACAGATGACTCAATTTTTTTATCTCTCAGTCACCTGAAGTTGCACTCTCAATCACCTGAAATTGCAGATATTTTTTTTGAGAGGGGCTGCAATTTCAGTTGATTGAGAGTGCAACTTCAGGTGACTGAAGGATAAAAAATTTTCAGTCATTTGTGCAATAGCAAAACCGTAATACAATTTATATAAATGGGTAATATAGTTGAAATTATATAAGAATAAGCTGAAAACAATGAACAATTGGGCACAATAATTAAATATGACATCATTGAGAACAGATGAGTTGATTTATTAAAAACGAAAGTTAGAAATAAGAAACACACTACTACAGAAAGACTAATACTAGACGGCAAATCACAGACGGTTTTATAAAACCGTCTGTGACAGATACTAATATAGACGATTTTAATTTGAATACCGCCTGTGTTGGTGGCGCCGGCGAAAAAAATTATCTCAGACGGTTCATACCTATGAACCGTCTGTGATACTTTAGTATCACAGACCGTCCGTATTAAGAACCGTCCGTATTAAGAACCGTATCTAGGGTGCACGGTCAAGCTTTAGCGCCAGGCTTCGCAAAAGTTCATGTGGATGGTGTGCATGTTAATTTTGAGGTCGCCCCGCCACAAGCCGCCCACCGACGAGATCGTGGCTCTAGGGCGTGCCATTGGAACATTCATCCAAAGGCCTAAAAGCGACATCTCCTCGAGGCTTCTTCACCGGTGGCGGGACTGATCTCGAACACCGGTGCCATCTCCACCGCAAGACTTGTCTCCACCACCGCTAGCTGCACCGGTGCTATCTCCACAGTGCTCTTCTCGCCAGAGCAACTTGCCCGCATTGCTACCTTTAAAGTCGACTACCGTAAAGTCGACCCACGTACCGAGGCGATAGGGCGCAAGGGCAAAGCACGAAGACCAATGATGATATTGACCCGTACCGCCATTGGCCCGTAAATTGTGCTTGGCGAGCCGTTGCTCGAGAAAAGGGCCTCCAACCCCTACCAATTAGTTGCCAGCAATTGCACAAGTGGTACATGGAACAGTCCAATAAGCCAGAGGGCGAACGAAGATCAGATATCACTGTCAAATTCGCGTTGGAGCATTTCCATCACGATTTTCAAGGTCGTGTCTTCGTGGTCGCCGAGGACTTATTCGATCTTTTCACGCTCAACGCCTCGACGCCTCACTCATTCGATCTTTGACGCCGTAAGTGTGCACAATCACGCCTCCGTTCATGTCATACCGATAAATGCCATATATAATTTGTTGCTTTCGTGTGTATATATGTAGACACGCGGACTAAAGCTAGAACATCCAGTCATCATCGGTTGGTTTCTTGGACCCACACTTGGTCGCCAAGTATACCATCGACGAGGATATGTCCGTCGTCGAGAGGTATATTGCATCAGGGCTGCGAGCTCAACACAATAAGGATTATATACTTATGCCCTACTATCAAAACTTTCATTGGATTTTAATAGTCATTGTACCAAAATGGAACAAGGTGTATTACCTTGATTCCTTAAGTAAGAATAAAATGGACTTCACAGTTGTCGCCCAAGTAATCGATAGGTAAGTTTATTTTCTCCATACATACCTATATTGTACTCTTTCTTTCATTCCGAATGACTAAGGTTAACTTTTTGAATCACGAGGGCGCTCGCGATGTACGTTGAAATGGGAGGTGTCTCGATGCAAGGGCCAAAGGCCCGAGACATACTCGAGATTTTAAGGTATTCGCTATTACACATTAATTAATCCTATGCGCAGTCAGATTAATGCCTCTTGAATTATTGCTCATTCTATTTTTGCGGTGCCACCAATTGCCGGGCAACACATGTGGATTCTATGTTTGCCACCATATGGACATACTCCTCGATTCCTCGAGGATCACCAATTCTAAGGTTTATCAATCTTTCCATATTTACTTCATACTTATCACGTTACATATATACGTACATTGATATCCCTATCGACATGCTGCGTACATCCCGTCAACTGCATTGGAACAGCCCGATATTTCACGAATTCGAGGAGAGTTAGCGTACTTTTTGGTGGCTCAAGTCATAAAGTCGGGGACAGCCCACTGCACCATGAATTTTATTGCATTGTAATGCGATGTAATGGATATTTTATTTCAATTCAATTGATTCATTTGCGAAGTGGATACTTTATGTTTGTGAATGAAATGTGATGTGTATTGGATGTTTATGGATGCCTTATATACTTGTTCATCTGCTTGTTTCAGAGGGCATGGCTAGCATTTCCTGAGGCTAGCCAATAAATAGGAATAGATTTAGGGGTAGAAGGAATATCACAGACGGTTTTTAGTTAAAAACCGTCTGTGATACCTGATAATCCCAGACGGTTTTTAATTAAAAACCGTCTGTGATTATCATGTAACACAGACGGTTTTAACTAAAACCGTCGTGATATCGATAATCTCGACGGTTTTAGTTACCTGACGGTTTTAACTAAAACCGCTCGAGATTATTCGATATCACGACGGTTGAAATACCGCCGTGATGACCTCGTATTATCACTGATCCATAAATTCAGACGGTTCGTAAAACCGTCTGTGATGATGTTTTCGAACCGTCTGTGATGACCTTTTCTGTAGTAGTGACACCAACCAAGCTGATCTAAAAATCGTTGCCATATATGTTGTCTTCAAATCCATCTTCAATCATGGATATAACGTACTTGCCGTTGCACCTTTTGGAGTTTATCCTTCATCGGCCTTCAGTATTTATCTTGATTAATGCAGAGAGGGCTGCCTTGTTGTATAAGTCTTCAAACTTTTTCGTTGGTTAAGCTCAGCCACTAAGCAAGAGCCAAGCGACCCATCCATGGCGCCGCCTGCTACAGGTACGGCTAGCGCCTCGGCATGACGACCTGTCCATGCATGGCGCCCGTACTTGATGTCCGCGATGGAGATATGTCCTAAGAAGCTTATGATTGTTTCTATCCAATGCACTGATGCCATTGTTGACATACGGCGAATTTCAATGGCGAGCGCTAGCCTGGAATGCCCAAGAGGATGGCGAGGCTCGCCGGGGACGTGGGTTTCAGCGGCGTTGGCATGTCGGGGACGCGTAAGATGATGGCAAGGCTCACCGCCGATGTAATTAATTTCAATGGCGATGGCTCGCCAAGGATGTGGCAGACAAAGATAGGCACGCCCGGGACATGGATACCCTTCTTTAAAATTACTAAACATCTCTGTAAATATTTGCACTGTACGTACTCTAACAGTGCTATGAAAGCTCCACTGTTGACAAATATAGCAAAGACCAAAAAACTAACTACAGATACACAGTAAGCGTAGTAATGTACGGACATGTCGAAGCGGTTGGTCATGGTGGAGACATATCACTGCAACAGCAATGTAATAGAGGACGACGATGATTGACGTTTCACAGCAGCAGTGACGACGACGGCCGCGGTTGACGATAGCAACATGCCGGCGCAGTGCCGACGGGAGTTGACAGTGGCTGCGCGCCAAGATCAGATGCTTACACCAATAAAATCGATTGGAATTAAATAATCGGCATCATCAGCGAGTTATAGGTTCAGAGAAATTCGAATTTGGGATCACACCACTTCTTCGCAGGGTTCCAATTAATCAGCCAACCTAAACTAACCAAGCTGAGCTATAATATAATGTGTTGATATATTCATACATCCAAAAAAAAAATCATTAGTTCGCGAGCCCGCCATGATTTCTACTCACCGAGGACGTTCGGGATAGCTTGCGGATGTACTGTTTATGATATCTTCTATTTTTGCAATTTTTTAAATAAATATTATTATGTTCATTGAATAAATTATTATTTATAAATGCTAGTAAATATGTGACTTATTTGTGAATCTCTTTGTTTGCTGAATGATATTATTTTAAAAGATCCTCGGTCGAATGTCACCGGTCCGGACACTTTGGTAACTTATAGACCAAAGACATGTATTGATTGATGCCATGTTTCACTGGTTATAGATATGATGATATTAAATCAATAATGTAGATACATGTTAGAGAACATAGTGTTGTATTGACTCACATTGAGATACTGTTGAGATTGTTATGTTTATATGTGTTATCAGTTGGTCTCAAGTAATGATAATCTATAATTCTTATACTTGAAATCAGTATAATTTTCTACATGTGTAATAGTACACTTAGATGTTGCTACTCTATAACTGAGTAGTTGTAAAGGTAGCTTTTGGGTATACTATGAAACATGCAGAGGAATATAACTGATCGAATATGAGATTTGCCCTTCTTATATAACAGGAGAGATGTCTCTAGACCACTCGATGTGGTTGGATAAAGAAAGTGCATGGTTATGTCAAGAGTGGTCCAAGAATCAACCACATGAAGTTATCCACCACTAGATCGGAAAAAGATTGACCAGTTTGTGGATGACACGTTTCTCACCTGGAGTTTGATCAGGTATCGTGAAGCAAAAAGAGAATACACAAATAGGTCATTTAATCCGACCAGACACGAACTGCTCATATAAGTATACCGACTGATCGTAAGCTGGTCGGACATATCATAAATTAGTCTGCGAACTGGTCATAGCTCATCTTGAATTCTCTACTCATAGTATTGGAAAACTTGGAAACAAGAGTATGAGAGGAACCACCAAAGATGATATCATCCACATATATCTGTACGAGTAAAAGATCATCGCCATACTTGAGAGTATACAAAGTCTTATCTACCTTATCCATTTGAAAGTCATTTTTAGCAAATATGATTTAAATCTATCATACTATGCTCTGGGTGCTTGTTTTAGACCACATAAAGCTTTGGACAATTTGAAGACATGATCAAGATACTTAGGATTTTCAAAATCAGGTGGTTATCTAACATACACATCCTCCTCAATATAGCCTTTACGAAAAGCACTTTTCACATCCATTTGATATAGTCTAAAGCCCTTTGATGCAGCAAATATTAACAAAATTCTAATGGCTTCTAATTGAGCAACAGGAGCAAATGTTTCACCAAAGTCAAGACCTTTACCCGAGTAAATTCTTGAGCCACAAGTCTAGTCTTATTACGACGACGGCCGCGGTTGACGATAGCAACATGCCGGCGCAGTGCCGACGGAGTTGACAGTGGCTGCGCGCCAAGATCAGATGCTTACACCAATAAAATCGATTGGAATTAAATAATCGGCATCATCAGCGAGTTATAGGTTCAGAGAAATTCGAATTTGGGATCACACCACTTCTTCGCAGGGTTCCAATTAATCAGCCAACCTAAACTAACCAAGCTGAGCTATAATATAATGTGTTGATATATTCATACATCCAAAAAAAAATCATTAGTTCGCGAGCCCGCCATGATTTCTACTCACCGAGGACGTTCGGGATAGCTTGCGGATGTACTGTTTATGATATCTTCTATTTTGCAATTTTTTAAATAAATATTATTATGTTCATTGAATAAATTATTATTTATAAATGCTAGTAAATATGTGACTTATTTGTGAATCTCTTTGTTTGCTGAATGATATTATTTTAAAAGATCCCTGGTCGAATGTCACTGGTCCGGACACTGGTAACTTATAGACCAGCACATGTATTGATTGATGCCATGTTTCACTGGTTATAGATATGATGATATTAAATCAATAATGTAGATACATGTTAGAGAACATAGTGTTGTATTGACTCACATTGAGATACTGTTGAGATTGTTATGTTTATATGTGTTATCAGTTGGTCTCAAGTAATGATAATCTATAATTCTTATACTTGAAATCGGATAATTTTCTACATGTGTAATAGTACACTTAGATGTTGCTACTCTATAACCGAGTAGTTGTAAAGGTAGCTTTTGGGTATACTATGAAACATGCGAGGAATATAACGATCGAATATGAGATTTGCCCTTCTTATATAACGAGAGATGTCTCTAGACCACTCGATGTGGTTGGATAAAGAAAGTGCATGGTTATGTCAAGAGTGGTCCAAGAATCAACCACATGAAGTTATCCACCACTAGATCGGAAAAAGATTGACCAGTTTGTGGATGACACGTTTCTCACCTGGAGTTTGATCAGGTATCGTGAAGCAAAAAGAGAATACACAAATAGGTCATTTAATCCGACCAGACACGAACTGCTCATATAAGTATACCGACCGATCGTGAGTGGTGGGACATATCATAAATTAGTCTGACGGTCATAGCTCATCTTGAATTCTCTACTCATAGTATTGGAAAACTTGGAAACAAGAGTATGAGAGGAACCACCAAAGATGATATCATCCACATATATCTGTACGAGTAAAAGATCATCGCCATACTTGAGAGTATACAAAGTCTTATCTACCTTATCCATTTGAAAGTCATTTTTAGCAAATATGATTTAAATCTATCATACTATGCTCTGGGTGCTTGTTTTAGACCACATAAAGCTTTGGACAATTTGAAGACATGATCAAGATACTTAGGATTTTCAAAATCAGGTGGTTATCTAACATACACATCCTCCTCAATATAGCCTTTACGAAAAGCACTTTTCACATCCATTTGATATAGTCTAAAGCCCTTTGATGCAGCAAATATTAACAAAATTCTAATGGCTTCTAATTGAGCAACAGGAGCAAATGTTTCACCAAAGTCAAGACCTTTTACCTGAGTAAATTCTTGAGCCACAAGTCTAGTCTTATTTCGAACAATAACATCATTCTTACTTTGTTTGTTCTTAAAGACCCATTTAGTTCCAATGACATTATGACCATGAGGGGGGTGAAACCAAAGTCTAGACTTTATTATGCTCAAAGTTCTATAGTTCCTCATGCATGGCATTAATACAAGACTCATCAGATAAAGCGTGACTTACATCTTTGGGTTTAAAAGAGAAGACAAAAGCAGAATGAGTATAAGATGCATTGGTGTTATACCTACTGCGCAAAACTCTCTCATTTACTCAACGGTCACTTGTTCTGGGGATGTCTCCATTGAATATGTAGAGGTGCCTGTGAAGTGGTCGCAGGAGTGGTCGTAGATGTAGTCGGTAAGGATGTAGTGGTCGTAGTGGTCTCTGCCTCATGAATGGTCGTAGGAGTCACCTTTGACGAAATGGTCGTGGGAGTGGCCATAGGTGTCGTAGAGTGGCTCGAGAACTCTCTGTTGTCGTCGTCGGAATCATAGAAGATGTCTTCGAGTTCATCAAAGACCTATGTACCTGCATTGTCAAGTTTAGTACCAGAACTAGCCTCATCAAAACTGACCTTGCAGGTCTCAACGGTTTTGTTAGTCTCTAAGTTAAGTACACGATAGCCTCGAGTGTGAACTGCATAACTAAGAAAGATGCCATCTAATGATTTAGATTCAAATTTATCAAGATTGCCATGTTTAAGTATGAAGCATTGACATCCAAACACCCTTAAATGAGAAACACTGAGAGAACGACCAAACTTAAGCTCATAGGAAGTCTTATGAAATCTCGCTCGCAAGAAAACTCTATTGGAAATGTAGCAGGCAGTGGAAATAGATTCTGCCAAATACTTCGTAGGAGTTGAATGTTCATTTAATATAGTTCTAGTAATTTTGATCAAGGTTCTATTCATATATTCGACTACACCGTTCTGTTGAGGCACTCAAGCTGATAAGAACTAATGGTCTAAACCCTTTTCCTCACAAAAGGAAGCAAATGAATTGCTCTTGAATTCAGTTCCATTATCACTTCTAATTGCTTTAAGTGCTCCTGGTAGTTCATTGGCAACTTTAAGTTTTCCATCATAGGAGTCATGCAGCATTCTTAGTTGATCAACTTTATCAGTTGCATCTCTAAGTTGAACTATGCTTATTGCATTAACAGATCTAGTAGTTTCTAACTTAGAGTGTAAGACTTACATTCTTCATAAGAATCATCTTTAGAAATAGATGCTCTAAGTCTATTAATCTCAAAATTCAATCTTTCAACTACTAAATTGTTTTCTTTCAATTTCCTTTTGGTCTTTTTCAATTCGAGAGCAAGTTTAACTAATCCATCTTCAAGATGATTGTATGACGGTCTTACCTCATTGGGATCACTATATTTGTCGTCGTTATTGTTGTTGTTTGCCATGAAACAGATGCCCGTGAAGTCATCGGTGCTCTTCTTCTTGCCTTTGGCATTATCGCCATCGTGGTCATCGTAATCGTAGCTCTCAAAATCCTCATCGCTTAGATCAAAGTGCTCAATGGCTGCTACAACCTTGCGATGGAAGGATCCACCCTTGGTGTTACTCTTGAATGGTTAACGATGATAAGTCTTGTCTTCCTTGACCACTTTCCATTTGAGCTTAGGGCAATCCATCTTAATATGGTCTGGCTTGCCACACTCAAAACATCTAATCGGACCTGAAGTCCACCACGCTTACTCATCCTCATGTAGTTGAGTGCCTTGTATGCCCATGAGAAGATCAGCACCAGATCCTCTTTGGGTAGCTTCTCGAATTGTTCTTCTGCAACGGAAGTTAAAGCAGACAAGAAAACACAAGACATTGTACTCGACGAAGTAACCTGCATGGGGTTAGACACAAGTGCTAAATATGAGGATTATCTGTCTTAGATGGCAAAGCTTCCATCTCATAGGTTTTCAATCTAGAGTACAGACCGTCCATGGTTAGAGTATCTAGATCGACAGTTTGATTAATAGTCGTGACGACCATCAATCACTCAAAACCTAAATACCTTAAAAGTTTAGTTGCATTATCTCCATCCGCAGGAAAAACACCAACTCCACGCAAATTACTCAAATTCTTTTCGAAACGAGTAAAAAAATCATCTATAGATTCACCAGGTTTCATAGCAAAAATCCGAGTACTCCTTTTGATAAAGATTCTTACGCACTTTTTTAATCTTAGTCATTCCTTCATAATAATCGCAAAGAGTCTTCCAGATTAAGTGGGCAGAAGCAACATGAGCTACACGATCAAATTCTTTGTTAGAAACTCCTCGAAAAAGCAAGTTACGAGCACATGCATTCAAATCTACATCTGTTTTATTTTCGGTAGTAACATCAGTAGGAACCACAAAAAATTGAGAAACAGTTTTCCAGACATCATTACCTTGGGCTTCTATGTAAGCTTGCTTGCGACACTTCTAAAAAGCAAAATCAGTACCATCTAGTATGGTAGACGATTCACATACCTATCTAATTCCATCGCTACCTTGCTCTGATACCACTTGTAGGATCAATTACTGCAATCAGAGGGGGGTGAATGATTGTTGTCGTCTTTTCGAAGTCTCCGGATAATTGATGATGCTTTCAACTACTCGGAGATTAATTGCTTGATCAGATGCCCAGTGTACGATCGCTTGATCAACCGATCTATTCAACCTCTTTGCTCAATCTATCGATCTGTTCGACCACTTTGCTCGCTGTCGTATGATCCAAACCACCAGCAATCACCAACATACTTCACACAAATCAAGAACTAGATTGATTCAAAACTATCTTTATTGTTGGAATTTTATGGATTTACATAGTGCCCTCACAAGCACCCCTAAAAACCTTCTCGACGAAAGCCCTCTCAGAACCACACTAAAACTTTCTCCCAAAAAACACACGTTAGCCCTGAGCCTCTCCCTGCTTTTATAGGCTAACGTACCAACCGTGTCCGCTTCAAACATGAATGCAAAAATCTATCTCTTCCTCAAATTAAGGGACCCATAACCCTTTCGAACACGGATTTTATTCAAACTCTCAATCTTCTCAGTATGGACTCTATCCACAACTTTTAACCCAACACGTGACGAAGCCCCCCAGAATAGCACCTCCTGAATCTTCATCACGCACCATCACTGCTCATGTCGAAGCCTCACGGACCGCCTCGCAAGGTCGAGATGTAGTCGGTAAGGATGTAGTGGTCGAGTGGTCTCGCCTCATGAATGGTCGTAGGAGTCACCTTTGACGAAATGGTCGTGGGAGTGGCCATAGGTGTCGAGAGTGGCTCGAGAACTCTCGTTGTCGCCGCGGAATCATAGAAGATGTCTTCGAGTTCATCAAAGACCTATGTACCTGCATTGTCAAGTTTAGTACCAGAACTAGCCTCATCAAAACTGACCTTGCAGGTCTCAACGGTTTTGTTAGTCTCTAAGTTAAGTACACGATAGCCTCGAGTGTGAACTGCATAACTAAGAAAGATGCCATCTAATGATTTAGATTCAAATTTATCAAGATTGCCATGTTTAAGTATGAAGCATTGACATCCAAACACCCTTAAATGAGAAACACTGAGAGAACGACCAAACTTAAGCTCATAGGAAGTCTTATGAAATCTCGCCGAAGAAAACTCTATTGGAAATGTAGCAAAGGGAAATAGATTCGCCAAATACTTGAGGAGTTGAATGTTCATTTAATATAGTTCTAGTAATTTTGATCAAGGTTCTATTCATATATTCGACTACACCGTTCTGTTGAGGCACTCAAGCTGATAAGAACTAATGGTCTAAACCCTTTTCCTCACAAAAGGAAGCAAATGAATTGCTCTTGAATTCAGTTCCATTATCACTTCTAATTGCTTTAAGTGCTCCTGGTAGTTCATTGGCAACTTTAAGTTTTCCATCATAGAGTCATGAGCATTCTTAGTTGATCAACTTTATCGGTTGCATCTCTAAGTTGAACTATGCTTATTGCATTAATGATCTAGTAGTTTCTAACTTAGAGTGTAAGACTTACATTCTTCATAAGAATCATCTTAGGAAATAGATGCTCTAAGTCTATTAATCCTTTCAAAATTCAATCTTTCAACTACTAAATTGTTTTCTTTCAATTTCCTTTTGGTCTTTTTCAATTCGAGAGCAAGTTTAACTAATCCATCTTCAAGATGATCAGGCGACGGTCTTAACCTCATTGGGATCACTATATTTGTCGTCATTATTGTTGTTGTTTGCCATGAAACATGATGCCCGTGAAGTCATCGGTGCTCTTCTTCTTGCCTTTGGCATTATCGCCATCGTGGTCATCGTAATCGTAGCTCTCAAAATCCTCATCGCTTAGATCAAAGTGCTCAATGGTGCTACAACCTTGCGATGGAAGGATCCACCCTTGGTGTTACTCTTGAATGGTTAACGATGATAAGTCTTGTCTTCCTTGACCACTTTCCATTTGAGCTTAGGGCAATCCATCTTAATATGGTCTGGCTTGCCACACTCAAAACATCTAATCGGACCTGAAGTCCACCACGCTTACTCATCCTCATGTAGTTGAGTGCCTTGTATGCCCATGAGAAGATCAGCACCAGATCCTCTTTGGGTAGCTTCTCGAATTGTTCTTCTGCAACGGAAGTTAAAGCAGACAAGAAAACACAAGACATTGTACTCGACGAAGTAACCTGCATGGGGTTAGACACAAGTGCTAAATATGAGGATTATCTGTCTTAGATGGCAAAGCTTCCATCTCATAGGTTTTCAATCTAGAGTACAGACCGTCCATGGTTAGAGTATCTAGATCGACAGTTTGATTAATAGTCGTGACGACCATCAATCACTCAAAACCTAAATACCTTAAAAGTTTAGTTGCATTATCTCCATCCGCAGGAAAAACACCAACTCCACGCAAATTACTCAAATTCTTTTCGAAACGAGTAAAAAAATCATCTATAGATTCACCAGGTTTCATAGCAAAAATCCGAGTACTCCTTTTGATAAAGATTCTTACGCACTTTTTTAATCTTAGTCATTCCTTCATAATAATCGCAAAGAGTCTTCCAGATTAAGTGGGCAGAAGCAACATGAGCTACACGATCAAATTCTTTGTTAGAAACTCCTCGAAAAAGCAAGTTACGAGCACATGCATTCAAATCTACATCCTGCTTTATTTTCGGTAACATCATCGGTGGGAACCACAAAAATTGAGAAACAGTTTTCGGTACATCATTACCTTGGGCTTCTATGTAAGCTTGCTTGCGACACTTCTAAAAAGCAAAATCAAGACCATCTAGTATGGTAGAGCGCATTCACATACCTATTCAATTCCATCGCTACCTTGCTCGATACCACTTGTAGGATCAATTATCGCAATCGTGAGGGGTGAATGATTGTTGTCGTCTTTTGAAGTCTCCTGATAATTGATGATGCTTTCAACTACTCGGAGATTAATTGCTTGATCAGATGTTCAGGTGTCGATCGCTGATCAACCGATCTATTCAACCTCTTTGCTCAATCTATCGATCCGTTTCGACCACTTTGCTCATTGTCGTATGATCCAAACCACCAGCAATCACCAACATACTTCACACAAATCAAGAACTAGATTGATTCAAAACTATCTTTATTGTTGGAATTTTATGGATTTACATAGTGCCCTCACAAGCACCCCTAAAAACCTTCTCGACGAAAGCCCTCTCAGAACCACACTAAAACTTTCTCCCAAAAAACACACGTTAGCCCTGAGCCTCTCCCTGCTTTTATAGGCTAACGTACCAACCGTGTCCGCTTCAAACATGAATGCAAAAATCTATCTCTTCCTCAAATTAAGGGACCCATAACCCTTTCGAACACGGATTTTATTCAAACTCTCAATCTTCTCAGTATGGACTCTATCCACAACTTTTAACCCAACACGTGACGAAGCCCCCCAGAATAGCACCTCCTGAATCTTCATCACGCACCATCACTGCTCATGTCGAAGCCTCCTGGACCGCACCGCTCGCAACTTCTCAATGAATCACCACCTTTGATCTCAACCTACTCCAGCGTGAGCCTGACCACCTCACATGACATCTTCTGATCGTCTAGACCCCAGATCCCCCCATCCTAGCAACGGTCCTCCTCGTCACCGACCATGGCCGCATGCACTCCAACTTGCACATGCAAAGACCAAAGAAACTTTCTCCCGCACAAGTTCTTCCCAACCTGACCGTTATCAGCACACACACGAACCACACACACACCCTCGTCTTCTTATAGACAAGAACCAAACCTTCCATGATCACCAACCAGGTCGTCCACGACCACGCATCCTAACGCTATCTAGTAATCAGTCTCAGAGCACTCATTACAACCGCTAGCTGAACGAGTACTCGAAAAATAACAAGTACTTGGGAATTACCATCCCTCCATTCAAAACACCTGGGAATAACAAATATCACTACCAACCACACAATCACCGACAAGCTGCTACGAAAGTGCCCACAGTGCATGTGCAGCACCGACTGTTGCGAAACCACATCGCAAAGCCTTCGACTACCAACCAGCAAAGTCTACAACTACCGCATACCGAATCCTTCTAATTATGAGTACCGAGCCCCTCCGACTATCGAGTATCAACTCCTTTCGACTACCAAATACCGAGTCCTTCTGACTTCTGAGTATCAAATCCTTTTGACTACCAAGTACTTCCATCTTCTGGGTACCAAATCTTTTGAGTACTATTCACCGATCACCAATCGCCATGCACCATCTAGTCACACCATTGGCATAACACGAGTACTCGAAGATAGCAAGAATTGAAGCACTCGAACTGGCTATGAAGTCTACGAGTACCGACCGTGAATCCTACGACAACCGATCGTAAAAGCCTAAGACTACCGGTTGCATGGTCTACGATAACTGATCGAAAAGCCTAAGACAATGACAACAAACCTCAAAGTCTACAAGTACCGATCACAATGTTGTCGAATATCAAGTTCCGACCAGTAAAGTCTACAACTATCGAGTATCGACCAGTAAAGTTTATGACTATCGAGTATCGACCAGTAAGGTCTACGATTATCGACCGGTTACTGTAGTTACGACCATCGATAATGTACTGTAGCTATGACCATCAACAAAAACATTGTAGTTACGACCATAAAAAAATATTGTAATTTACCATCTTCGACCAGGTATGGTTGTACTGCCGTAGTCGATGTTCCGTGGTCGAAATGTCGTGATTGATGAATGACGAGGTCGAAATACCATGGTCGGATTGCCGTGGTCGAAGCTGGACGCGGTTGAAGTCTGCTGATCGGACAAAGCCGTTCAAACCACCCAGCACAAAGCTGTTCGTACCAATGATACAAGGCCGTTCGAACCACCAAGTACCAAACGTGGTCGTTTTGCTATCCTAAAAACTCAAGCACAGATGCACATCGACCAGAACTTTCACAAAAGCAAATTCCAATAAAATGAAATATCAATTATTCATTGTCAACAACATGCACGACCATCATATGGTCTCGAACAGTACTTTTCGACCAGACCTTTAGCCCGTAGTTGTCACACCACTATGAACAGTTAAAATTAGGCGAACAAACATTAACTTCAACACTATATCAAATCATAAAATCCACGTAACTTTTGATCTGATGATCTAAATTATGTGAAATTTGGTATGCACATTCTCTAGAATATCACGAACCTATTCCGATCAACGATTAAAAGAATTATTGCCAAAATTATGATATTTTTTCAGTTGAGTGAATGATGCACCAAAACTGGGTAAAAGAGGGAAACTCCGATCTGCTCTTACTCGTGAGTCCTAGATGGTCTAGGTGACTTGGCATGGGTTCTGACATATCATAGCAAGCTAGAACACAACACGAATTAACCTAAAACACTCACAAGAACAAAATCCGAAAATCATCTCTCTTTGAGAAAAAACCGAGCAAACTCAATAACTTTCTCTAAATGGGTGGGATCTTGTCCCCAGAGACATCTCCATCTCTTATACGTCCTTAGCACTAGAAAAGCTCAAGAAAAGAGAAAGCCAAGAAAATCAAAACCACATGAGGGGATCCATGGCACAATTGACTTGGGTAAACTTTAGATGTTCATTTCACTTAGAGAGAAATATTTTATAACCAATCCCTTGGGATAGTATATCTCTAAACCTAGAGCACACAAATAAGGCTCTAATACAAGAAAACCCTAACCCTAAACACTCAAGTCTCTCACAAGATTCACCTCAATATAAGGTTTATATAGTGGAGGCTATTTACCTTTCACTTAACCCTAGCAACCAGTCATTTTTAGTGGATCACACCACTTACACATAAAGAAATCCGTAACCCACACAAACAGGCCACTTTCACACACACTTGCACGTTTTTCAGAGCATGACTTTCCAAATGCTCCAATGGCCCGATAAGACATTCCATCCACAAGGATGTGACCTAAACCACTTAGGCCAACGTTGCGGTTTTGCAAACCGTCACTTTACTCGGTTTCAGATAATTTTCTCAATTACCACCCGTCGGTCTTCACGACGATATGACCGTACGCCTGCGCCGAGGCGGTCACCACTTGCAACGCTGAAGTCCCATGACACACCAACATCACTACACAGTCCATGATGTCCAACGTCTTGCCATCAAGAGCATACACTTGCTCCAAGGAATGTCACCACTTAAAACGCAAAGTCCAATTGGCGCATCACATGCACATATTGTCTCTGCGTGACCCCTTGTCTTTCTTCCGTGATTCTTGGTTTGAGATATTGCTCCACCCGGACTTACGTGACACATCATGGCCTTATGACTCCTTCTGTAGCCTCGGTCTCGCCGCTGGCCGCAACAATCATCAAAGCATATGCATACCAAAGGACAAAGCAATCGATCCGAGCACAAATGACATACATTTGACTCTCCATTAGTAAACCATATATATGAACACACCCCATGACTCATACATGCATGCACTCCCTATGAGTAACACTTGCACAGCATCCACTGTGACTAACACTATATAGACACCGTCATGACTCCCAACTAAAACAACATAACCGACATAACAACTCAACTCAACTCATCAAACCTACACTGGGACTGATTGAACCGCCACCAGAGACCAGTATGATCGCATGCTCCCTGCAGTTAGACCGCCTGGCCAAGCCGGTATGACCGGACTCTAGAACAACACAAGCCAAAATTCAAATTCGCAAAAAATCAAACCCAAACAATGAAAGCAAGACACGACCAATATCAAATACTCATCACTTACATAGAGTTGCCATCACATATTCTTACACATTCCATTCCATGGCTGCTTTGTTTTCGCCCGGAAACCTCGTGGGGCTCCATACCACTGATGGACGCCGAGAAGCGGCTGCTCGTCTTCTCCAACGAGCGCTTCGTCCTCCTGTCCGAGAGCTGCATACCGGTGCAGAGTTTCCCGACGGTCTACGAGTACCTCGTCAGCTCGCGGCACAGCTTCGTGGAGGTCTACTACCAGCAGAACAAGCAATGCCGCGGCCGGTACAGCCGCTGCATGGCGCCGGACAGCACGCTGTCGCAGTGAAGGAAAGGCTCCCAGTGGCTCGAGTTCAGCCGGGACCTGGCCACGAGCGTCCTGACGGACACCAAGTACTACCGTACCCCCTTTCAGGAAGCATTGCCGGCCGTCGTGCTACCCCGACGACCACTACCTCCCGACGTTCGTGAACATGCTCCACGGCGCCCGGAACTCGAACAGCACCGTGGCGTACGTGCAATGGTCCAAAGGGAGGCCTCACCCGGCGATGTACGGTGCAGGGGATGTCACGGTGGACCTTATCACGAGCATCAGCAAGAGGGAAAACCCCTGCATGTACACCCGACACGTTGGAGGCGCTGCTCAACATCTCGTCGACGGTCATGCAGTATTAGTTTTCGCCGTCGACACAACAGGGGTGTTTATGTGTTTGTAACTTAGGATTTACAGCCATGTCAGGTATGATCAACTGTAACTGGTGAACAAACGAATTTGCTACAGTAGGATGTGAAGAGCAGGTTGGGCATATATAACTGCATAAGAAGTACACACCTCATTGACTGATCGAGGCCCCGGGTTGTCTGGTTGTCCCATAGTATTTGTGCAGCACCGACTTGCAGCACACAAGTTGCTGGCTACCAAAGGCCAATTGGCATTGAACCACCACAACGTGGAACAGGTATGATTTGGTTGTGCTTTCTAATCAAGGAACATCAGGGGCCCAACATCTGCTGGAGAGCCTGCACTGCACCAACCATTCCAGCTCTTCCTCTCCTTTGTGATCCAACAACTAGATCATTGCATTCAATTTTCGCTAGTCGGTTTTTCCGGATCGGCCAGCCGTCGCTGGCCCAAGAAATGGCCCATCGGCAGCAGTGTAAGAACTGTGGTAATCCTCCTGAATCCCTTGAGGTTTCAGCAACAGCAGCCTGTCAATTAGTGCCACAAAAGCGGGGAAGGCACAAAGTAAACCTGCAATTTCTCAGCCAAGGAAGGGATTAGGCAAAGCTGTCAAAAGCATATACTACATGGTAATACATGGTAACAGATCAAAGTAAGCGTTGTTCCTGCTTTTTGCAAAAGAAAATAAGCCTGGAGAGTAGGCGGCCTTGGAAGGTGGGAGTGCAACTTGGTATGGTAGTAGAAAGCTTTTAAGCCAAACATTGAGTTAGCTAACGTAATAAATGAAGTGAAAGTAATCTGTTGTAGTATGAGCATAACAATGTATGAAAGGTACCCTTCCCTATAGGAATATGGACCTAAGAGTTATGGAGCCGATCAGAGAGAGAGAGAGAGCTAGTGAGTAAAATAAGTAAACCTCTCCTTCATGTGCCCCTCTGGTAGTATATATATATATATATATATATATATATATATATATATATATATATATATATATATATATATGATGTGATAGGATGAGAAATTCGATCCTACCCCTTAATAGCTATAAAAGGTGATGGTATATTGGTATATTCATCTATACACATATCCCTATACTATTGAGTTTGTTGCAAGGTCCAGTGACGAACTTAACATTCTAGGAGGTCGAACCACCCCTACAACGTCATCTGCCTCAATAGCAAAGGCAGAGGTCCCAAGGGATGAGCCGACGTGACCATGCGCCTCCGAGCCCTTGTCCCCAGCGGCAAGAAGCAAGGTCCCGGGGTGAGCCGATGCAACTACTAGCTCCACCGGGGATCTAGACGCTGCAAACCTCACATAACGAGTTCGCCATTCACCGATCATGATGTGGTCATAGGGTCCCCAACACGATAGTGCCCGAGCCGCTGGCCGAGGTCATGCCCCTGACTCTGCGCAATATGACTACATCGACCACGACGTGGTCGTGGCAGTGCATGGAGGCGAGCCGCCCCTACGAGGCGACACGCATTTGCGAGGGCGATGAAGTCCCTTGACGGATCCGGAGCCCGCCGCCGAAGTTTGTGCCTTGGCCGCCGGAGCGCAAGTGCGGTCGACCGAGTCCATTGGTGTATCCGAAGCGCCTGCCGAGGTGGTGCCGCCACACGAGCAACATGTAGAGCGCCGGCGATTTAAGTCCGGCGTTGAAGTCGTGTCCGGTCTGCTGAGGTCCCGCTCCGGCGCTATGGCAGAGCATATATCGAGTCATGGGTTGGGCGCCTCCCGAGGTGATGTCTATGGCGAGTGCGGGAAGTCCAGGAAAACCCTGCATGTACACCCGACACGTTGGAGGCGCTGCTCAACATCTCGTCGACGGTCATGCAGTATTAGTTTTCGCCGTCGACACAACAGGGTGTTTATGTGTTTGTAACTTAGGATTTACAGCCATGTCAGGTATGATCAACTGTAACTGGTGAACAAACGAATTTGCTACAGTAGGATGTGAAGAGCAGGTTGGGCATATATAACTGCATAAAGTACACACCTCATTGACTGATCGAGGCCCCGGGTTGTCTGGTTGTCCCATAGTATTTGTGCAGCACCGACTTGCAGCACACAAGTTGCTGGCTACCAAAGGCCAATTGGCATTGAACCACCACAACGTGGAACAGGTATGATTTGGTTGTGCTTTCTAATCAAGGAACATCAGGGGCCCAACATCTGCTGGAGAGCCTGCACTGCACCAACCATTCCAGCTCTTCCTCTCCTTTGTGATCCAACAACTAGATCATTGCATTCAATTTTCGCTAGTCGGTTTTTCCGGATCGGCCAGCCGTCGCTGGCCCAAGAAATGGCCCATCGGCAGCAGTGTAAGAACTGTGGTAATCCTCCTGAATCCCTTGAGGTTTCAGCAACAGCAGCCTGTCAATTAGTGCCACAAAAGCGGGGAAGGCACAAAGTAAACCTGCAATTTCTCAGCCAAGGAAGGGATTAGGCAAAGCTGTCAAAAGCATATACTACATGGTAATACATGGTAACAGATCAAAGTAAGCGTTGTTCCTGCTCTTTGCAAAAGAAAATAAGCCTGGAGAGTAGGCGGCCTTGGAAGGTGGGAGTGCAATTTGGTATGGTAGTAGAAAGCTTTTAAGCCAAACATTGAGTTAGCTAACGTAATAAATGAAGTGAAAGTAATCTGTTGTAGTATGAGCATAACAATGGGTACAAGGTACCCCTTCCCCTATAGGGAATATGGACCTAAGAGTTATGGAGCCGACCGATAGAGAGAGAGAGAGAGCTAGTGAGTAAAATAAGTAAACCTCTCCTTCGTGTGCCCTCTTGGAGTATATATATATATATATATATATATATATATATATATATATATATATATATATATATATATGAATGTGATAGGATGAGAAATTCCGATCCTACCCCTTAATAGCTATAAAAGGTGATGGTATATTGGTATATTCATCTATACACATATCCCTATACTATTGAGTTTGTTGCAAGGTCCAGTAGCTGAACTTAACATTCCTAGGAGGCTGAACCACCCCTACAACAGTACTGCCTCAATAGCAAGCATAGAGGTCCCAAGGGATGAGCTGACGTGACCAACTGCCCGAGCCCCTTGTCCCCCGACAGCAAGCACGAAGGTCCCGAGGGGTGAGCTGATGCAACTACTAGCTCCAGCCCCTGGGGATCTAGACGTTGCAAACCTCCCATAACAGAGTTCGCCATTCACTGATCATGATGTGGTCATAGGGTCCCCAACACGATAGTGCCCGAGCTGCCGCGTCGAGGTCATGCCTCGGACTTGCGCATATGACTACATCGACCACGACGTGGTCGTGGCGGTGCATGGAGGCGGAGCCGCCCCTCTGAGGCGACACGTACGAGGAGAGCGATGAAGTCCCTTGACGGATCTGGAGCCCCCGCGTCGAGTTTGTGCCTTGGACGCGGGAGCGTGCGGAGGTCGACGGAGTCCATTGGTGCAGCCGGAAACGCCGCGTCGAGGTGGTGCCTCAGACACAGGCAACATGTAGACGCGGGCGACGAAGTCCGACGTTGAAGTCGTGTCCGTCCCGTTGAGGTCCTGCCTCCGACGCGGGCGGCGCATATATGCGGAGTCATGGGTTGGACTGCCCCTCTGAGGTGATGTCTATGACGAGGGTGGGGAAGTCCACTGTCGTGCCTCGGACACGAGCGACGCGTAGACGAGGATGACGAAGTGTAAGATTGAAGAGGCCGACTAGAGGGGAGTGAATAGTCGTTTCTAAAAATTTCAATTAAATTAATTCCATTTAAGCTATTTGGCTAAAACCAACAATATAATACGGAAGCTTAAATCAAATTGGTTTTAGCACAAAAAAAGTTTAAATCAACTAGGTTCACCTAAGTGCACCAACAACCTAAGTCTATGTCAAAGGTTTGCAATTTTAAGATGACAAGCAATTAATTTAATTTTATAAATATAAATTGCTTGAAAGTAAATTGAGTACAAGAAAACAAACCATAAAGACACGTTATCTTTTTACCGTGATGTTCGGAGACTTCCCAGTCTCCCCAAGTACACGTTGAGGTTAGCTCAAACGAATTGGAACGGCTCCACAAATTAAGCCGAAACACCTCAATCCACTAAGGTGCACAAGATCAAATGGATACCAAGTCCAACTCTAGATGCAATACATGCACTCTAGATCACTCTCCTTACTCACAAAGTGCAACACATACACAATTGAGAGGATGACCTCACACTAGCTCAAGATAATAGAAATGGGTCGAGCAACAACTACTCCAACTGGTCACAATGGGGTATTTATACCCCAAATAAGAAAGCTAGCCGTTGGAGCCAAATCCACGAAAAATCAGGGAAACTAGAAGTACCACCGTTATAAGGCCGGTACTTTCGCTCCCCTCGTAACGGTCAGAAAAACTAGCCGTTACAGTCAAAATCGAAAGTTTTGTCATTCATTCTTTGGTACTTTCGATCATCGGAAGTATTGTTCCACACATGCGGAACTACCGATTTCTCGGGGAGGAGAAGACCACAACACAGGTGTCTCTCTGAAAAAATGTACCGTAGAAAAATCCAAAACTTCCAAAGTCTGGTAGTACCGTGCAACACATCTCGATACTTCCGCCTTCCGGTAGTACCGCTCATGCAGAGCAGGTACTTCTGCTGGCCGGACAGACCACTCACACAGAGTCGTTCGGATTGCTCATCCGGTAGTATCATGCAACACATGTCGGTACTTTTGATGTCCGATAGTACTGCTCACACAGAGTCAGTACTTCCGACCTCCGGTAGTACCGTTACATGCATAGCGATAATTCTGATTTTCCTGACAAATGCAGACACTTCAACAGATTTTGTAAAATATATTTTAAAACTATAGTATCATGCACACAATGATCAAATATTATTCCCAACAAGTTGCAAAACACATTTGCACACTTTTGAAATCATGACACAAAGAATAGGTACATGGACTCCTCATATGCAAAACACATTCGCAAACCTAAGTCACATGCTACAAGGATTATATATGAGTATCAACTATTTGCAAAACATATTTACAAATATAAACCTCATACCACTAAGAGTAGGAAACACAGACTTCAAACACTTGTAAAACATATTTGCAATATATAGTCACATGTTACAAGGATTCAAACACATGAGTTTCAACTATTTGCAAAACACAATCGCAAATATAAGCATCATGCTAAAGAGAGCTAGAGCAAGTGAGATTGAGTTATCAACACATGATAAGACTCAAGCTATTAGACCTAATCCCTTTTAATAGTACGGCAACCTATATTAGTAACCCGGCCTTCCAACCAAACACCAAGACCGGTAAAAAGCTAGGAACATATCCTTAGCCCTAGCTAGTCATACCTTTACCTTAAGCATCCTCTTGAAGCTTGATGATGCACATCATTACTTCAAGTCCAAGTCATCGTCTTGACATGTGTTAACACATGATGCATCCACTTCTAGGAACACGTCGATTATGATGCTATCATGGGCGTCGACGAAGTCTCGACCATGAGGTGTCGGATGAGCATCGACGAAGTCCCAACCACGAGGTGTCAGATGAGCGTGACAAAGTCCCAACCATGAGAGAGTCAGAGAATGCCTCACGACCACGTGGTCGTGGGTGTCGACGAAGTGGCGATCACAAGGTGGTCGTAGAATGCCTCACGACTGCCGTGGTCATGGGCATCGACGAAATTCCAACTATGAGGTGTCGGACGAGCGTCGATGAAGTCTCGTCCACGAAGTATCGAACGAGCATCGACGAAGTCCCAACGACAAGATGGCCGAAGAATGCCTCATGACCACTGGTCATCGGCATCGATGAAGTGGCGACCACAAGGTGGTCGTAGAATGCCTCACAACTATGTCGATCATGATGTGAGCATTGACGAAGTCGACAACGGGATGAAGACTTGAAGCGCGTGCGCTCCGTCCCCACGCTTTGGATTGGCGTCGACGAAGTGGCGACCACAAGGTGGTCGTAAAATGCATCATGGCTACGTCGATTACGACGTTGTCGTGGATGTCAATGAAGTCCCAACCAAGAGGTGTCTGATGAGCATCGACGAAGTCCCGATGACGAGGCGGTCAAAGAATGCCTCACGACTACATGGTCGTGGGTGTCGACGAAGTCTTGATCACGAGATGTTGGACGAGTGTCGACGAAGTCTCGATTATGAGGTGTCGGATAAGTGTCGACGAAATACCAACCACGAGGTGTACCAGAAGCATGCGAGGCTCACCGGGGTGATTGCTGGTGTAGGGGACCCCCTGGTAGGAAGCGCACACAGCCACGAGCACTCCGTCCCCACTCCACGTGATTTATTTATACTCCGTAGAGTTGGCGCAGAGGCTATGGACTCCGCGCGGATATTTATACTCCGTAGAGTTCACGCAGAGACTGTGAACTCCGCACGGAGGGTATTTATACTCCGTAAAGTTCGCGCGGAGGCTGTGGACTCCGTGCGGGCATTTATGCTCCGCAGAGTTTGGCGGTACACGAGACCACAAGGCGGTCATAGAATGTCGCACGACCACGTCGAACATGATGCGGTTGTGGGTGGTCGGACATAGTTCTCGCTTAGGGGCAGAATTGTCGTTCGATACCGTTAGCGCGATGAACTCCCAAGCAGGAAGCACGCGTAGCCACGAATGCTCCGTCCCCGCACTGCGTGATTTATTTTATACTCCATAGATTGTTCTGGGACACACGATGTTCCCAACGCTTTATACTCTGCAGAGTACGCCGGGGCCGAAACCACCATGCAATTTATTTTATACTCCATAAAGTTGCCTAGGACACACGAGGTTCACAACGCTTCATACTCTGCGGAGTATGCCGGGGCATGAGGCCACTATGAGATTTGTTTATACTTCTAGAGGATGCCGAGACACGAGGCCACCGTACGATTTGAGCACAAATCAGATCGAATAGCGGCAGAGGAATGCTAAAGCCAATAAGTGCCAAATATTATGATGCTTACGACACGATCAGTTTGAAGTTTCTCTACCTTCCTACCTTTGTAGTGCTTTTCTTCCAACCGATCGAAATCCCACGAATCTTCCTCATGGTGGCGACTCTTCCTCGCGCAGCTTCTTGCACGATCCCCACGAACGACGCCAACTATTGTGGTATGAGCACAACGTGGGGTACAAGGTACCCCTTCTCTCTTAGGGGATATGGAACTAGGAGCTATGGAGCCGCCAAATAGAGAGAGAGCTAGTGGGTAAAATGAGTGAACATCCCCTTCTCGTACCCCTCTTGGGGTTTATATACATAAATGGGATAGGATGAGAAATTCTCATCTTGCCCCTTAATGGTTATAAAAGGTAAATGTACACTAGTATATTCCTTTATATACATTCTTACACTATTGGGTCTGTTACTTGACTTAGGAGCTAAATTTAATGGTCCTGACGGGCTGGGCCACCCCACAACATAATCAAAAGGCAACTAATGACAGAAAAAGGAGGCGAAATCTCATCAGAACAAACGCATACAGCTCATGCAGCAAGCATGTACGTATCCATAGAAAGCTCGGCTCACGTTATATGTACAAGGACGTCTCTCATTATGTACTCACGCTTCGAGTATTAACACAAGGCCAATAAAATTTGATACAGTTGGGCCTGGCACTGGAAGCTCAGGCACAGCCTTCCAGGACGTCAGCAAGACCGTTGCGCTGCTCGTCGGTCAGCTGCTTCGGGAAGACGATCTCAAACTTCACCCTTAGATCGCCCCGCGCGCCTTTCTGGTCGGCAATGGGCATCCCTTCCCCTCCGATGACCTTCTCGTACCCCGGACAGATGATCTCATCCTGAAACGAGCAGCTCACCTTCCTGCCGCTCAGAAGCCTGAATGAGAGGGACCAACCGGTGAGCGCGCTCACCAATGGCACCTCGGCTTTCAGCACTAGATCGTTTCCTGCCCTCTTGAACATCGGGTGCTTCCTCTCGGATATGGTGAAGACCGCATCGGCAGGTAGGCATCCCGGCCTCTCGTCCCCCATACCTTCAAATGTGACCCTGTGCCCTTTCTTCCACCCTGGTTTCACCAGGATCATCTGACTCGCCTCCTTCTTAACTATTGACCTGTCCAAAACAATAAATCCAGTGAAGCTGATTAGTCCAGAAATCCTCCAAGAGAGAGTCCACGGAAGAAGGAAGCTCAGGAGTCACCGTCTCTGAATCCTCCTAGGCCACCACCCTCACATGTAAAAAGAAATACGAATACTGCCTATTGCTCAGAAACACCACTTCTTTGCTAGATGACGGATCCAAAACTATGGAATTCAAAGCCCCCAACAGATATGCACACACACATTTGCGGCAAAGAAAGCAACTTGAAGCCTTACAATTATCTCCTCAAGATAGGATGCTAAATTCCTATATACACTAAACACTGTTCGAAAACATTATTGTTATTGTGTCTTGTGTTGGGTAGGATAATCTTGCAAGAATAGGATAGATCCCCGGGAGGGAGAAGGCACACCAAAGGGCACTTGTGTAAAAGTTTCATGCCTATGTTCCAAAGCTAGATATTCCACTGACAAATGCAGCCTATAAAGCGGCCACCCCACTGTCAAAAAGAAGTGCGCCATAGCCTGGAAAAGAAGAAAGTAATCGTGCTGGTTTACTATTTACCGAGCATTTCTAAACAGAGCAGAGAATTGGGGGCACAAAGTGGAAGGCATGTCACCATCAGAACAGATCCTGAATTCTTGCCTACCCTGAAGTTTCCAAGCATCGATCCATCGGAATCACAATATCACATCAAGGCTGTTCCGCTTGAATTAATTTTTTCCTTTTTAAGGAAAAAAAGAAACAGATGACAAGCGACTGCTCGTCAGAATTCAGGTGAAGTTTCAATCAATCTTGTTGATGGATTAAATATAACCGCATTAGAGGGAAACAAACGCTACCCGTTCTTGGTGACGACGTCGCGGGTGAACTTGACTTCCTTCTTGCAGCCGTGGCAGAGCTCCTCGAGGGTGCACTCGAGCTTGCGCTCCAGCGGCGGCGCCTTGCGCATGATGGAACTGGAGAACTCGGCGAACGCGCGCCGCCCGCCCGAGTTGCCGGAGCTGTACACTTTCTTCAACTCCCTCGCCGGCGTGCCGGGCGCGCTCCTCGTGCCAAAGTCGTCGCTGCGTGTCCTCGCCATGCCCACGCCGCCGCTGTCGCCGCTGTCGCCGCCGGCTGCCCCGGCCCTCTCGCCCGCCCGGCCGTCGTTGCACACCCCGAACACCGCCCTGTTCTCCTGCTGGTCTAGGAGCGCCTGCGCAAGAAGCCCACCCGCGAGAACAACGTCACGACACATTGCAATTCACAGCAACGCACGCAGGTGCCCGCGAAAGGGGGTCATCTCGCTCACCTCGTAGGCCTCGGTGATGGCCTTGAAGCGCGCCTCGGCCTCGGGCTTGGACGACGGCGGGTGCTTGTCGGGGTGCCATTTCTTGACGAGGCCCTTGTACGCGGCGCGGATTTCCTGCGGCGAGGTCTCCCTTGGGATGTTAAGGATTCGGTGGTACAGCTCGGGTGGGTTCCCCATTGGAGGGGATGGGGGATGATGATCTTCTTGGAGCGGCGGTCGCAGGGGAACGCAAGAAACAGGGGAGGAACAGAGAAATGAAGAGTGGTGAGTTTGTTGTAGAGGAAGGAGGTTAAGTGATAAGAGGGGGAGAAGAGAAATAGAGTGAGAGAGAAATAGAGTGAGTGAGAGAGATGAGTGGCTTTTATGCAGGATGCAATTATTTGAACTGGTATTTAGATAGAGAAAATGTAGGTGGGGGAGAGAGTGTGTGTCTTGGTATGATTTGTGAAATGGAGGTACTAGTGGTAGTGCAAGTAGGCCATGAGGGCATGACGGAGAATTGGCAGTGGACATAGGCAAGGCCTAGCTGCAGGCACGGCACGGCCCAACGGGCTCCGGGTTGTGTCGGGTTATGCCGTGTTGGCATGATTAGCCTCTGGCGAGGTCTAGGCATAGCTCAGGACACGACGGGTTGCCGCTATGCCGCACCGGCCCTGTTGGACGTGTGGAGCTGTGGACGTCACCGTCGTCGGCCCGTCACCGTGAACGGCATCGCTGATGAGGAGTGGGCACCGGTCGCCGGCGAGGATCCGGTGGAGCATAGTCGGACCATGCACGAAGGTCACCCGTCGCCCCCAGATCCACGGCTTGCCACCAGCTCTCTCTCCCTCGTGAACTCTCTCCCCCTTGCGGCACCATCGCACACCGGCAGACCACACCACCTAGCTCTCTCTCTCTCTCTCAGCTCACTCTTTCCCTCTCCTGTCGGCTAGTCGGTGGTAGCCATGGCCTTATAGCCTCTCCCTCTCTCCCATATCTGAGCGATGGCCGCCGCAAAGCCCACCATGACGATGGCAAGTGCGAGCGCCCCTGTCCACTCCCTCTCTCCCAGATCTAAGCGATGGTGGTCGTGAGGGGGACGGCGGCTGTCGCGAGCCCACCACGACGATGGCGGTTGTCCACTTCCCCTCTCCCAGATCTGAGCAGAGCCAAGCGCAGGGGGATTTGGGGCAGCGAGTCAGCGACGGCCCACGGTAGTGGTCTTCCTCCCCTCCTCGATGGCCACAGTGACATTGGCAAGGTGTGTCGGGCTACATCAGGCTTTTTTGACCTTGCCAACCCGAGCATGACCCATTGGAGCGTGTTGTGCCATGCCATCCGACGTACCCGATTCTCAGGTCTGCCCCAATAGTTCGTGTTGTGCCAGCCCAACCCACCACGTGTCGTGACTGGGCCATGCTGTGCCGACCGGGCCTTGGGTCAGCCTGGAAAAGTACGGCCCAACTCCTAGGACTAGGTAGGATAGAGGATGTGATGGTGTGAGATTTGTAGCTTTGCGTCTGCATTTGCATCCGTTGCATAATGTTAGCCTTTTGAAGCAATGTAAAAAGGGGTTTCATCCAAGGATTGGTGGTGATAATGGTGGAAGGAGAGAAGTGTTTTTGATGGTCATGTCTTTGTGCAGTTTTGCAAGTTATATTTAGAACATCCTCCATATGAGAGAGAATTGCTAGGTATCTATTAAGAAGTAATATGCTCTACGACCAAACTCGGTTGAAAGTTCAAAAAAATTGTCCACCAATTCCAATTGAAATTAAGTAATCCTTAACAAACCTTTCGATATGAAATCAAAGCCCAGGAAGGTAAGCTATTTGCAGTCAATTGGAATCTTATCTCAATTTAAACGGTGTGATCGGCACCGCGTCGAGGCCGCGTACGAGGCCCACGGCCCTTGCCTGCGCCTATAAAAGGGGACAGGGGCAGAAGAGGAAAGGGGGGAGATCGGAGGAACATACCTCATACGCATAGGAGAAAAAGGACGGTGGAGGAGAGGAGGGGTTCACGCAGAAGGACCGCAGACACAGACGGAGTGAAAATGCAAGCGCACCTACAGAGAAACATAGGCTGAAAGATTAAGCTCCATTTAAGTTGGTTTTGGTGATAATGACAAATACTATTATGAGATTTTGATGACAATGACAAATGCATTTGTAAAACCAACTTTGTTTGTTGATTATGATTTTACTTAGTCTCACATATATAAAAAGGTGAAATCATTGAGGTATGCAATCAAAATCACATTCTCATATACTAGTGCATTCCTTAGATTCAAAATATAGATTTAACTCCACAAATAATCCAAAACGAATATATGTATATGTTTTCATTATACACACTTATATGCACACATTTAGGGGAAACTCTCTTTATGTTTTGAGGTTTCATAAGTATTGATCCATGCTTCCTTTAATATGTATATTTAAGATCTTTACTTTGAAACACACTCTTTGAGTATATATAGCTTGTGTAGTTTATATATACTTATTTGCAATTAGGTTTCATCTAACTTCTCTATTGTGTGTAAATGGTTGGATGATTAGTGACAACCGGATAAGTAAGCTTTGCTTAAAAAGCTTATCTTAGAGTATACATTTGTTGTGTACATGTTGTATACTCAAAAATCAATCTTTATCTCATTGTTTATTGAGATTGTCATGAATTACCAAACATGGAAGATTGTAAAATCAGTCCCTCCATTATGAGTTAATGGTGAAATTTGGTAATTGATGGCAATTGTTTTGTGGACTAACATTTTTCATGAGTTGGGTGAATAGGTTAGGTGCCACAAATGAGGATGACTTCGAATGATTTTATGTGTTGAAGATCATCAAGTCTAGATGGAATATGATTTCATGTGTTGAAGGCCATTAAGAGAAAGATGCATCATGAGTTGATGCATGTCCAAGAGGAGATGATCATGTGTTGATCATCAAGTCAAGTAAAGACCATCATATGTTGATGAAATTGAAGAAAAGGATGTATCATGAGCTGATACATATCTAGACAATAACCTAAGGCAAAGGTAGGACTAGCTAGAGCTAAGGATGTGTTCCTAGTCTTTTACCGGTTTTGATGATTGGTTGGAAGACCAGATTGATAGTATAGGTTGCCGTACTATTAAGAGGGGTTATGTCTAGTAGTCTGAGTCTCATCATGTATTGATAGCTCAACTTCATTTCTTATATCTCATCTTGGCATGAGGCTTGTATTTGCGAATGTGTTTTGCAAATAGTTGAAGCTCATGTGGTGAATCCTTACAACATGGGACTATGCATTGCAAATGTGTTTTGCAAGTGCTTGAAGTCCATGTTTCCATTCTTTGTGATATAAGGTTTATATTTGCGAATATGTTTTGCAAATAGTTGAAACTCATATGTGAAATCCTTGTAACATGGGACTATACATAGCAAATGTGTTTTGTAAGTGTTTGAAGTCCATATTTCCTGCTCTTTGTTGTATGAGGCTTATGCTTGCAAATATGTTTTGCAAATGGTTAAGCTCATATATAATCCTTGCAGCATGTGACTTAGGTTTGCGAATGTGTTATGCAAATGTGAGGAGTCTTTGTACCTATTCTTTGTGTCATGATTTCAAAATTATGCAAATGTGTTTTGCAACTTGTTGAGAATCATGTTTGATCCTTGTGTGCATGATACTATAGTTTGTAAATGTGTTTTGCAAAATCTGTTGAGATATCTGCACCTGTCAGGAAAATCGGAACTACCATTGTGTGTCTAGCGGTAGTACCACACATCAGAAGTATCGGCATGTGTTGCGCGGTACTACCGGATATCGGAAGTATCGGCATGTATTGTGCGGAACTACCGGATACGAGTGGTCTGATCGGCTCTGTGTGAGCAGCTCGTGCGGCCGTCGGAAGTACCGGCTCTGTGTGAGCGGTCTTACCGGAAGGCGAAAGTACTGGCGTGTGTTGTGTGGTACTACCGGACTTCGAAAGCTTCGGATTTTTCCTGTGGTACGTTTTTCTAGAGAGACACATGTGTGCTTGTCTTCTCCTCCCCGCGAAATCGGTAGTTCCGCATGTGTGGACCGATACTTCCGATGATCGGAAGTATCAAAAAATGAACGACAGAACTTCCAATTTTAACTGCAACGCTAGTTTTCTGACCATTGGTGAGGCGAGTGGAAGTACTCGCTTTTGGCCGACGGTACTTTCGATTTTTCTGATTTTTTAGGGATCTGGCTCCAACGGCTAACTTTCTTGTGTGGGGTATAAATACCCCCTTGTGGTCGGAAGGAGTTGTTGTTGCTTCACTCATCTTCACTCTCTTAAGTTAGTGTGAGGTCCTCCACTCAATAGTGCATGTGTTAAACTTTGTGAGTAAGGAGAATGGATCTAGATTGCATGTGTTACATCTAGAGTTGGACTTAATGTCCATTTGAGATTGTGCATTAGTTCCACGTGGTGAGAGTCAAGCGAGGGGCTTGAGTTGTTACTCTTGCAGTTTGCCGACTCCTAGACGTCGTTGGAGACGTCGTGCGCGCTGATCTTCTCAACGAAGGTTGTGATAAAACCCAGCATAGTGTGAAGGTTGGAGCTCACCTACCCGCAGCAGGAAAGAGCTACCACTAGTGGATTTGAGGTGGAAGGCTTAATTCGTGGAGCCGGTCCAATTAGTTTGGGCTTACCTCAACGTGGACTAGGGGAGACCGGCAAGTCTTCGATCACCACGGTAAAAAGAGAACGTGTCAATTGTGGTTTGTTTCCTTGTACTCAATTTATATTCAAGCAACTTACTTACATATAATTATATTGATTGTTGTTCATCCTAGAATTGCAAACCTTGACATAGCCTAAAATTGTTATTGCACTTAGGTGAGCTTATTTGATCTAGCCACTATTTGTACTAAACCAAATTGATTTAAGTTTTCGTATTGTTTACTTGGTTTAGACAAATATAAAAGGTCTCAAACTGATATTAATTAGAAGGGATTTTTTTAGACCGTCCATTCACCCCCCTTTAGTCGGCCTCCTCAATCTTATAGAGGCGGAGGGAAAGAAGGAGAAGTCAGACAGAATCGAGGCATTATCTATACAAGCCCGGGCCATGGCATCCTATGTTGAGAACGGTAAAAATATCATCGCATCTCTTTCCTCAGCATCTTAATCTGCATATGATGAATGGCGGCTACGACGGCAATGTCACCAAGCGTCTACAGCCGCTCAGGTGCTCCAGGGCTTACCGAGATGCGGCTCACGATCCCTGAGGATGTTCCCGATAGCTGGCCGAAGTCAGCTCCTTCGATCACTTCAGAAGTCATGTGTCCCCGATCGCCGGCCAAAGCCAGGCATCCCCAACCACTGTTCAAAGTCGCGAGCCCCTAATCGCTGGCCGAAGTTAGCGCCTTCGATCGCTCTAGAAGTCGTGCGTTCCGGATCGCTGGCCAAAGTCAGGCGCCTCCGATCGCTTTCCAACCGCTTCACAAAGCCGATGTCTCTGGTTGCTTCCGAAGTCAAGCCTCCGATCGCTTCGCTGGCCGAAATTAAGCTGTCGATCACTTCGCAAAGTCGAGGTCCCCGATCACTTCCGAAGTTGTGCGTATCTCTCATTGCTGGCCAAAGTCAGGCCTCTGATCGCTGCCGATCGCCCAATATGCTCAGGCGTTTTTGACCGCCCGTGATGATTGAGCGCTTACGACCGTCAGCCATCTACGACCGCTTGCTAGAGTCGGACGCCTCTGACCTCTTCCAAGAATGGATGCCTACGACCGCTTACTGGGGTTGAGCACCCCCGACCGCTTCCAAAGACGGACGCCTACGACCGCTTGATGGAGTCGAGCACTTCTGACCACCTCCCAGAAATGGATGCCTACGATGGCTTGCTGGAGTCGAGCACCTCCGACCGCTTTGCGCAGACAGACGCCTACGACCACCTCCTAGAGACAGACACCTCCGACCGCCTAGTGGAGTCGAGCGCCTCCAACCATCTCCTAGAGTCGAGCATCTCCGACCGCGTGTCATAGTAGAGAGCCTACGACTGCTTTTCAAGGATGAATGCCTCCGACCCCTTATCGAAGTTGAGTGCATTCAACCACTCATCGTACTTGAATGGTGTTAACCGCCCTAGGTGCTCGAGCGCTTCCGACCGCTCGTTGTACGGTTGCGATGCTTTAGTGCTCCAATAAGTACTCCTTATGACCAGGCGCTTTACAAGTACACCTTGCAACTGCCATTGGAGGTCGATGGCTCCAGTACTCCTTACGACCATGCGCTTTACGAGTACATCTTACGACTGCCATCGGAGGTCAATGGCTCCAGTACTCCAACGAGTACTCTCCTCGACCAATTGCTATAATAATCTTTCGATGGTTTTGACCATGGTGGCGTTCGACCACGGTGACGTTCGGCCACAGTGACGTTCGACCAACGGTAATGTTCGACCACGGTGATGTTCGACCACGATAATGTTCGACCACGGTGACGTTTGACCACAGTGGCCTTTCGACCACGGTGACGTTCGACCACGGTGATGTTCGACCACGGTGACGTTCGACCACGGTGATGTTCGACCACAGTGATGTTCGACCATGGTGACATTTGACCACAATGGCTTTTCGACCACGAAGGACTTTCGATGGGTTTCGACCACAGTGCATTTCGACCATGGACGTTTTCCAATGGGTTTCAAACGCGGTGGATTTCGGCCATGGCTGTTTTCCGATGAGTTCGACCACGGTGACTATCGACCACGGACATCCTCCGATGACTTTCAACCACGGATGTTTCCCGATGGTGTCGACCATGTGACTGCCGACCACGAACGTCTTTCGATGGGTTTCGACCATGATGGATTTCGACCACAGCTGTCTTCCAATGAGTTCGACCACAGTGATTGTCTACCACGGACATCCTCCGATGAGTTCGACCACAAGGACTTCCGACCCCGACCATCTGCTGGTGGGTTTTGACTACTGTGATTGTCGACCACGGGCATCTTCCGATGAGTTTGACCACAGTGACTTTCGACCACAAAGCACTCCCAGTAGACTTCGATCACGATGGATTTCGACCACGAGCATCCTCTGGTGGATTTTGACCACAAATATTTCTCGATGAATTCGATCACGATGGCTTTCGACCACGGGTATCCTTCAGTGGATTTCGACCATTGTGGATTTTGACCACAGACGTTTCTCAATGAGTTTGACCATAGTAACTTTCGACCACATGTGTCATCCGATGGGTTTCGACCATGGGATCCTTGACTACTGATATGTCTTTGATGTCGATTCTTGCTGCCATTATTGTCAGATTGGTCATGCTAGACGTTAATCATGCATAATTCAAATCACTTCCGTTGTGTCCATTCGATACCGACGAGGTCGAATGGCACGGAGGCGTGGTCAAGTGTAACGACCACGCTATCAACGACCCTATAGACCGACGAGGCTATGGATAATGCCAACGCCCACACATTCGTTAATCATTCATCTCTTGCATGGAGAATATAAAGCGAAGACTGAAGACGACGACCAATGCGCAGCTTAATCGGAGGTATTCTGCGGGTTTACCCTACGGATATAATAACCGAGAGCCTACCGAGGCCCCGGAAATCAGGACACCACATCGTCTATGTCAGATCTGCTTACACAAAGCAGGCTATGAAGCACATATATATATAAAGGGAACTTGTAATTTTGTTCTTCTCAAATGAATGAATAAATACATGTTTTTCCTATCTTTTGTTGTGTTTATTTATTTTTGTGTACTTTAGTACACTGGCACACCCGCATCTTATACCCCGAGATCAGAAATCCATAAGTGATTTCTCGTGTCAAACACCCTCGTAACAATTTCATGATAAGGCAAATACGCAAGTGCTTTGAAGAGCAAGCGTAGCACACTTGGCAAGCTATACAATTGTGCGAGCTGCCCACCAGTCTTCGAATCTTGGGTTTGACGTTGGTGCTCACTTTTCAACTGGACTAAACACATGTAGGTACGGTCAATGGTTAAAACGTATGTCTGTGCTTTATAAGGTTCATGCTTGTGCTTTAGATTAGACGTGTGTGTGAGTGTATGTATGCGGCCTTCCTCAAACTTAAAAAAATACGGAAGTGCTTCACACACGATGCTGAGGTACCACTCCCATACGACATGCAGTTTCCGCGTGAGCTTCCGTGTGCTTCGAGCCCTGCAAGTCAAGTCATCAAGGGTGGGACCAAAAACTTGCCACGTTGTATCGTACGCTAGATCATCGTACCGCGTTGCTCCTTGGTACTAGCACTCATCACACCACTCCAAGCCGCACCACTCCAAGCGTGAGCCGAGGCGCGAGCGTGTGAAATGGAGAGGTGCCAGTGCCACCAGCTCGCTGCATCTGCAATTCTGCGCGTATGGGTGAGGAGAGCCGTGTTCTGTTTGCAGCATCAGCGTGCATGATCATGCATATGGTTCTGTCTATTGTTGCAGGTGAATGATTGGCGAATAAGTACGGCATGGTTAGCAATTATTGTCCGTACTGGCAAAGATAACTATGCGCTACTCGTGCACGCTGTGTCGCTACTCGACAGGCCGCTCGAATCGATCCATTCAGATCAAGCAGTATCCTCACACTGTGCTGCCTGTCAGCCCGTCACGCTGGCTGTCATCGGTAATTTTCTCCTCAGTCGATCGCGTTGGTCCATAGAAACCCAATATATTTTAGATAGACTGATTGATGTACTACTACGCTGGGGCATTGAGATGCATTTACAATTAGTCGATGGCCATTGACGCCTTGGATTCTTCCGAGCGCGGCACGGCCCTATGCATGTGCGAAGTGGGAGAACGCCTCATCAAGTGGCTGTACTCATCGCCACCTGGGCCATGACATTGCAGATGCATGCGACATACTCAAGTACTGCCTTTGTTCCCAGAACTGAATGAATCAGCACGTAGGGTACCAACAAAAGCCAGCGGTGTGTTGACGACGTAGGCCCATGTCATTGCAGATGCATGCGACGACTGGTGGTGGTTAAGTGCGAGCCGGAGGGTGACGGGATGCATAAATGGAGAGACGATGTGATCTCACCTTTGTAAATCTTAGTAGACTATGGACAAGCTGCAAGGTGAAAAGTGCAACCCTCTCGACGCGATGGAATAGTGGACGCGCGCGTCTCGGCAATCCACAGGCACGCACGTGCTGTACTGCATAAGCAATCGAACGGTGATCGATTTCACGTTTCGAAGAACCAAATTGGTTAATTAGCTTCTCGAGTCTCGATTGGTGTGTTCGCGCAGGATGGGATCCAGTTAACAAGCACCCATGATCATCGAAAACCTGAACCAAATCATCCATGCGGTGACCAAAGATGTTTTGTCACATGCCGCAGTTTGCATGGCTGACTGACATAGTGATTATAGTAGAGTACTCAACACCTCGCGCGGAGGGGAAAATTTACGTGTTGCACGCACGTTCCCGCTTGCCTTGTCCGATCAAATTGTCGCCGTCGCCGCGCGCGCGCGGTGTGGTCGGGCAAGGTAGGGACGCTGTCCGCGCACCAGCCCGCGGCCGGGGAGGGACGTAACGTGACTTGAACTGTGAGCGCCGTTGGTTGCTCATCAGCGGCGTGTCGATCGTCACGTCTGGGCGCGTTGATTTTGGCTCGATTTCATTGGATTCGGTGGGCGGGCGGCGATTCATGGTTTGGATTAGAGTCGCGTATGGGATGTGCCAGGCTAACTCAGTGTTTCTCCGTGGTAGTTGTTTGAAATATGGGTAATATTTTAATTCTAAATTTTACTAGGAGACAAATACAATAAACTAATGATGCAAAACTTACTACTAACAGCAGGCTAGTAATTATACTTCAAAATATATGCAAGGAAACTATAGTAACAAAGTCGAACGCACGCGCGAACGACTTACTTTTTCGCCTAATGAAGAACAGTAAGCAACGCATGCTTAACGCAAAGCAGAACGTAGATGACGCAGTGCAGTGAGCGGTCGCGTAGATGCGCTGCCCAGAAATCTTATTGCCGCCCCGTGCAGGTACTCTCTGCGGTAACTGTTCGGAGATAGCCGCTCTCTCTCTTTCCAGGTGCACGCCGGGAAGAAAGGTCGACGAGGTTCAGACGGCACAGCACAACAGCACAAGCTCGCAGAGCAAAAAGTAGAGGAAGAATGGGTGTGTAAAATTCTCTCATTTTCCTGGACGTCTCCAGGCCCTTTTAAAGGCATTGCAGTTATTCACTAGTAACTGCTGTGTTTTAAACAAAATTATGCACTAGTAACTGCCTCATCAAATCACAAATTAAGCAGTGTAAATTCACTTGTAACTGCTTCATTCAAATGTTTGAATCTCATTCAAACAGAGAGAGAGAGTGATGCAGGGTTCATCAAAAATAAAGATGAACTTGGTCTGCTAAGTGTCGTGATTTTCACAAGTCACGCGATTTTCACGCGAAAGTACGCGAATACGAGCGTGCGTGCGCGTGTGTGTGACTAGATAGAACCCTCCGCATACCATCTCTATCCATATTCAAGAAGTGATGATGACTCTATCTTATAAATCGGTCTTCCTCACCTTGCCTTAGTAATATGGTACTAAATCATGCATACTTTGGAATTAAAGAAATGAGCCATAATCAACTGTGCCAATTTCTAACAGTAGTAGGGGCTCGTGTATGGTAAAGGTGACAAGTACTCTTAACCTACCAAACCAAACATGGGTTAGGTTTTTGACTCGCATGTCATATCAAAGTTTGAGTAATCTATCCCATTAGTTATTTTGAACCCACCAATGAGATAGGCCGCGTTCGTACTACCTTTTGCTGATGGATTTTAACTATAACTCATGTCTTTTGACTAAAAATAAATAGTAATAGATGAAAGAAATAACTTTTAAAAGGATATGGTGAGTAGTGAAAAAGTTAAGTGAGATATGCGTGCGCGTGACAGAAACGAGAGAAGTGAGGTGCGTGATGCACCCGTGATCCCTTGCCTTATCTCTAGAGCGAGACAGTAGTGAGAGGAGTGGACAAGGGGTCACAGGCGCATCACGCACCCCCAAACCGTTTGTGATAACTGTCTGTTATCACAGACACATAAATTCAAACTGTTTAGAACCGTCTATGATGATAATTTCTGTGATAGTGGGGTCACAGGCGCATCACGCACCCCCACTCCTCTTGCTCCTATTTCACGCATGTATCTCTTCCTTACTTTTCTCACTGCTCACTCATTTCTTCTCAAAGTCACTTCTTTCAGTTATTCTAGTCATTTCCAGCCAAAAACCATCAGTCATAGGGCCTGTTCTTTACGGCTTCTAAAAGCGGCTTTTGGCTTTTGCTACAGTACCTAACTTTTAAATAGAGTATTTTCTCAAAACGGGATCTATAAGTTAATTGTAGTACACGTTAACAGCCTAACATCTGTATCAACCAAAATCGTAAGCGAGTATCTCTTTTCACAATCTCGATCGTAAACAGCCAAAATTCAAAAATTTTAGCCAAAAACCATAAGCTGCAGCAAAAAAGAACAGTCCTTAACCAACATGGGCACCCAATGGGTCCTGCCTATCAGCCTATGTAAATTATATGTGTGTGTTTAGGGAGCGCATTGTGCATGCGGGTCTTTTTTTTGTAATAGAAAAAGTGATAGGTCATGTCAATCTAAAATATTAGGGCATCCATAGTGTATATGACACAAGAGGTCTTAAGGTGGGTCCCATCTAAACCTTAAGGCCAATGCTGTAATGTATATAACCCACTAGGCCTTAAGATGGTCCCACTTGTCAGATAAAGAAAAATGTATTTTAATGCTTATGGCGGTCTTTAGCTTGAGGCACAGTCTTAAGGTTTTTATTATAGCATAACTTAAGGTCACCTCAGTAATGTATAAGGTCGGCCTTGGGTGGGCTTAAGGCCTCTATTTTTGCACACTGTGGATGCCCTTATAAGCCATGCCAAAAAGGACGTAGTAAGATGCTCCCAGAGACGTGTCTTTCACTCACCCGATATACGCTACTACGAGGAAATCCTAGTATACTACACAGAGCAAGGAGGTAGTACGTGATTTGACTTGGAACGAATGACGACCTCGCGTGAAGAGAGGTAGGGAAGAAAGGCCAAGAAAGAAGACCACTGCTTGCGGTTGGGGGGTCACTTTTGACCGACAACGCTGCCAATTCGAAACCATATTAATGCCCAAGAATTCAATGTTATGCATTTCTTGATCCAAATCCATGGAGAATTATCAGCTCACACGTCACTGGCTCTATCTCCTCGAGGAGCATATGTCCACACCAAACCTACAGAAATCAAATTACTCTTACCAGAAAGGCTATTTGACAGAAGTAGCAATAGCAAGAAAAACTCCATTGGGGGCATTGTGGCTGAGTGAAACATGAAACGTGGACTGGTTTGACCCCATTCCCAAGTCCAAATAAAATTGTTTTAACACTTGATTTCGACAGTTCAACGAAGTTTAGTTACAGAAGAGTCCATGGAGGTGAAATTCTGTACAGTGGAAAGGAAGGTCCGAATCATTGAGCTATGTCAGCAGTGAGTGGACAATCATGCAGTATCTCTATTGTTTGTGATCGGATCAGAGTTTGTTTTTCTTTTTTTCCCTTGGAGAGAAACTTGCAGAAAAGTCGAGACAAGATCGATGGAATCCGAAAAGAATCCAATGATTTGCGGGCTGATCTGGTCATTTTCGCCTGTTTCTGTCTCGCTTTACTAGTACTCAAATAGTATTTGAAAACGTTACTCCAGGGTTTTATTTATTTCAGGAAATATTTATTGCAAGAAAGCTCGTTTCTTTCAGGTAGGCATAGACAACGGACCAGACCGAAATACTCTCTACTCTTTGATCCTCGGATAGAGTTAATCATATATCAATCACTTTCCTTTCTTCCTTTTTTTCCCCCCTTTTTGCGAGGAACATGAACATCAATCACTTCTCTTCTCCCAAGAGCATACGTTAAGTCTTCGAATAGGCCTTTTACCAATTTGAAATGTCACAAAATGACTAGGAAAAAAATTCAGCCAAAAAAGGAAATAACCATAAAATTTGCAAACTTATCTAAACAAGGAGTAGATGAATAGGTAAACAACATTTTTTTCATCTTAACGTTTGATGTCTCCATTTCTTGAACAGTAAGGCACTCTTGGAAACAAAGGGATTTTAGAGGATGATTGCAATCCGAAGGAAAATTTCTTATACATTTGGAATGCATTAATTTCACAGAAATTTTGTAGAAATGTCACAAAAAACAATTCAATTTCTGCAATAAACGGGGAAATTCTTGTGTTCCAAACATAACCATAGGATATAGTGTTTTCCTACAAATTGTGGAGGAAATCAAACATGAGCTCCAACATCATGTTAGGGCCCTATTTGAAACAAGGAATTTTATGGAAAATAGTTCAATTCTCACAGAAATTGGAATTTTTTCCGCGTTCCAAACAGGGCATAACATTTCTTTTGAGAGTTCCAATGTCTCTTTCTCTCTAATGAAGTAATATCTAATATCAAAATTCCTATATTTTTCCGTGAGACATCCAAACTTCTTTTTTTACATCCAAACATCTTTTTTTAGCAATTAATATGATTTCATTTCATGTAGAATTCAAAAGTCACGATATTCAAATCATATGTTTTCCCTATCACGTGTTCCAAAGACGCCCTAATAAACCTTTTTTGAACTGTCGTAGTAGTACCTTTTTATTCATTGAAAATGTGTCTCCATTTCTTGAACAAAGGAATACTTGAGAAAAGAAAAAAACATTTGAATGGTGCCTTTAAATTCTCCCCAAATATTCACTCAACCCTTTTTCTTTAATAGCTACAAAGCTATAAAGATTAGAGTTGAAATCCCACTTGAAAACCAAAGAGACAGGACGAACAGAGCAGGAAAAGCAAAGTGGTCGAAATCTGGTTGTAAGTTTCGACAACGTGGTCGATCGCTGATAAAGTGGTCATAAATCCGACTACTCGACAGAAGTACAACGTGGTCGGAAATCGACTACCAAACGAACATTACCATAGTAAAAAACTGACTGTTCTTTAGAAATCAATCCAGTCAGAAGTTCAACGTGGTCGAAAATCGACTACCGAACAGAAGTCACTGTAGTCGATAACCACCGAGACCAAAACCAACGCAATTGAAAATGAGTGCAGTCAGAACCAACGTGATCACCAACAACGTGATCGAACACCAACAAGTGGTGTAACAACCAACGTGATCGGAACCAGTCGACAACCATACTGGTCAACATGGTCGTAAGCCAATGGAATGATCGAACAACCAACATGGTCGGAACCAGGCTGCAAGTAAAAGATCAACATAGTCGTAACCTACGTGATCGTAAACCAACAGGTGGTCGAACAACCAACGTGGTCGAAGACACGCGAAGAGATTGAAAGATCGAATGTGATCGAAGACAGAGTGATACGATATGAAACTCGATCGTGGTCGAAACTAACGTGATCGTAAAGGCAATCAAGACTTCAGACAGTAAACACCGCGATTGTTTCAGATCAGAATGAAAACCAAAGATGACACAGCGATCATAAACTTGAACATGGTCGAAAAGCAAAACGATGCAGTTGGAGACTTGACCGTGGTCGTAACCAGGCGTGGTCGTAACTGAAACGGAAGAACAGAGACATAACAGAGCAACGCACACCCGCAAGATCCAAACTCCACATAACTTTTGATTAAGACATCATCTAGTCATGAGACTTTGAAGACAACAAGATTAAAGTCTCAAGAAGCTGCTCTACTCTTTGATTGAAAACTTAGCAAACAAATAGAGAGCTTTATGTGATTTCACCAAGAGCACACAAAACCTAAGTCGAAAGGGTGAAAAGACAATAAGATCATGCTAGTGGGAATAGAATAGCCAAGATGGCTTTGATTATGATTCCCCAACACCATGCAAGTCAAATCATCAACAAAGCAAGCAAGAACTTATTCTCATATCAAGACGGGAAAGAAACAACCAAAGGACAAAAGAACAAGAAGAACAGAGGAAGAACCAAATCGAAGCCAACTCAATCAAATAAAGATTACACAAGCAGTAGATGGAAACTTAATGTATTGCTTTGATGATTGGTTTCACAGCCACTCCCCTTTGGAGGACCAAGCTCTAACCCTGGAGCCAACATCCACTCTGTAACCTAACAACCATGGAGGGAGGAAGAGCTAGCCACCACTAGACCTACTCACGGTCTACCTCAAGCCTCAACTAACTCTTGACTCCTCTCCCCTTTTTATAGGCTCACAAACAAACCCTAGACCTAATGGATCCAACCATTAGTCCAAATCGGAGATAACTTGTTAACCCCACCTAACACCGGGTTTTACTCATGCACGCTTTTCAAATCAGCTTACATGTGGCCCTAATGACTTGTCGTCAAGCCTCTCACGCATCCGGATCTCACCGAACTATCCTCGCTTGCAAACGACCCAAGTCACTTGGCGCACCACGTGCTTCTCCTCGCGCATGACGGCACCCGACATCCTTGACCGTCTGGACCTCGACTCCTTCTCGAGCCTAGTCTCGGTCCACCTCGTCGTTGCCCGTCATGTCCACCTCCGATAGCTCCCGCTCCGGTTCCTCGTCATCCCGGCTTGAACCCACCTCACCAGTCTTGATCATCTTCGGTGTCTCCCTGACCATTCTGGACCTCAACACCTCCCTGTGCCTAGACCCGGTCCTCCTACGTCTCACCATGACCTAGCTCCGAAGTCCTACAACCAACACCAACAAGTAAACCATCACATATCACCGCACAATACACAAAGACATTAATTTGCACAATAAAAAAATATCCTAGTGAACAACCTCAGCTCACGACTAGACTGGTACATCTTATGAGTACTCGAATGCTCAAGAGATGAGGTACTCAAAGCCCACGAGATCCTACCAGCAGTCTACGACCACTCAGCAGACTGCTACGACCATCACACAGGTCGCTAAGACCAAGAAACAGATGCTACGACCATGTAGCAGACGCTACGACCATCACACATGTCGCTACAACCATGAAATAGATGCTACGACCATGTAGCAGATGCTACGACCATGGAGAGCACAAGCTACGACTTACAACTATTGATCACAAGTAGGCAAAGCGCTACGACTATCGATCACGACCAACAGAACACTACGACCACTACACACATCATCTACGACTGTCGATCACAATCATGCAGAGCTACGACTATCGATCACGACCAGCGGAAGCTACGACCATCAAGTCGTAAGAGTACCTGCTGACCACAAAGTCATAGAAACTTCTGCCGACCACCAAGTCGTAAGAACTCCTGTCGACCATCAAGTCGTAAAACCAAAAGTCGTAGAGCCTTCCGACCACCAAGTCGTAAACAGAAGTCATAGACCACCAAGTCGTAAAAGCATCTGCCGACCACCAAGTCATAAAAGCATCTGCTGACCACTAAGTCGTAAAAGCCTCTGTCGACCACCAAGTCATAAGAGGCATGAGCTCTAGAACTTACAAACAGAGAGCCAACTTCTTCACAAACCTCAAAAACCAAGCTTAACCTCTACACAAACTCCAATGCAAAGATCAATTACTCATCACAACTTCTGCCGACCATCAAGTCGTAAAACCAAAAGTCGTAGAGCCTGCCGACCACAAGTCGTAAACAGAAGTCATAGACTACAAAGTCGTAAAAGCACCTGCCGACCACCAAGTCGTAAAAGCACTGACCACCAAGTCGTAAAAGCATCTGCCGATCACCAAGTCGTAAAAGCATCTGTCGACCACCAAGTCATAAGAGGCATTAGCTCTAGAACTCACGGACAGAGAGCCAACTTCTTCACAAACCTCAAAAACCAAACTCAAACTCTACATAAACTCTAATGCAAAGATCAATTACTCACTACAACTATAAGATGATCTCCATATGGTCCCACAAGTAGTAAAGGCTGCTTAGAATAGTGTCACTTGACAATGATATTGCAGGTCGGGAGAGAGGAGAGCATGATTAGATTCTCCGTTACGTTATTTATGCAAACTAATAGGATATTAGAGCTGTGTGATGACAGTTTGGCACGAACTCTCCTGGCGTCCAAATCACATCTGATCCATCATCTCCAAGTTAACTGAACACTGCAGCTGTTATTTGAACCATTTCTTTCTTTCGTTTTCGTGATTTGGTTTTCCTTCATGTCTTTGTTGAAACCGGTGAAATGACCTGATGCAACATCAGTATACGACATTATAGTAACAGAGATCTCTCTCACTGAAGTGTCGGCAGATGGGGGAAGATATCTAGCTGCCATTCTGCCTAGATCCTCCTAATTTTGTAGAACCCCTATATACCAAAACAAAATTGTATATCCCATCAAAACAAAATTGTATATCCCATCAGAAGAACTTTCTGAAAAAGCTCTGATTGGTCCGAATGACATCAGGAACAGTGGATTGAAGTTTTGAACAATAAACAAAAATAAGAAGCTTCTACCAAAAAAATACCCTGATAGGACGTGATTGCTTAAAGTATCGTTTTCTTGTTGCAAGGGGGGAGCCTTATCTTTTCTTGCATGAGTCTTCAGATAAGAGGCTTGTATTAAAAGATAGCAGAGAGCAATCGTGTTCTGGGCCCTGCATATCTATGCCGAATCATCCATCTCCACTGACCATACAGTTATAGGCTCTGTTCTTTTGAGTTTCGGCTGATAACTTTTAGCCATAGCGCGAGCGCTCGAGCGAATAAATTGAATATCGATAAGCCGCTTCAAAAAAATTGTCCCGATAAAATATTTCGAAAAAAATGACAAAAAAACTATCCTATTTGTTTACTCAGGAAAAACCATAAGCTGAAAAACACGCTTGGTTTGTATTATCTCCTAATATCGCTCAGAGCAAAGAAATGGCTGGGCCAGCTACATATCTATGCTGGATGTTCCAATGTAGGCTACAGTAACACAGTATACAAAACACACTTGTTATACTATCTCATAATACCTCTCCATGTATGATGTATCAAGTTAAGAAATTGATGGCAGTTGAACAGCCTGGCTAATCTTAGCTACTACAGGTTGTTGGCTAGTCTTGAGAAATACACTTTTAAGGCTTATTTGACAAGTCTCTAAATGCAGACAATCTTTTGCAACAACCCGGATGCTTTGGCAAAATATTCTGGTTCCCACAGTGCACAAGATTTTTTTTCTCTATTTGCTGAGAAACAGTCTGAAAGTTTTCATGAGATGCTTTAGAGCTAAATGACATGTATACAGAGTACGTGTATGGTCTTCAATATTTGAATCCCCATTTAAGCCCATGCTACAGGCCAGAGTTGGGAGAAATGATTCTGTTCGCTGAGATGTCGCCTACTTGCGATGTACTGTCAAGGAGTCAACGAGCAACACACAAGAGAGCATTAGCAACGGCTCAATTGAAAAGGGAGCTAGGAAAATGTACAGTGTAACACACTTGAGACTTTGAGAGCAACGGTTCATCACTCTCCGTTCTAAATAACGGGATACTTGTTACCTAAGTGGGGGACATTTTGTTCATATTTTACCCAAAAATATGACTACCTAGGCATATCTGATGCGATAAAAAAATGTCAAGTACTTGAAAACGCAGTGAGTGTTTGAACTTTGAAGTGTTTCTTTCACTCCATCTGCAGTTCCGCACTGTAATTCTGGTGGTATCACAGCGACAAGCTTATTTGTGTCAACCAATCGTGAAGAGAGCCAAACCATCTGCGCGTCTATGCATAGGCTTGAATCGTTGCTCACAACATCAAGGTCCATTGCTCCAAGCCTAGAAAGTAAATGCCGCGGCACAGCATGAAGAGAGCGATGCATGAGCCTTTCTCTAGTGCGATCTGATATCTACTGTAACAGAAGGCATGCCAATTCTGGGTGGCTTCATGCGTTATGGTAGTTCGCGGGTATTAATCATCGCTTATAATAAGCCTGACATATGCAACGCACTTGCTTGCCTAGATGGCCACTATCCTCAATTGTCACCTGTCATAAACAAAACAAAGGCCAGTATCATGCACACACAAGTAGTAACCAAAATCCAGGTAATCTTCCACTTCCAGGTTGTCATAGTATGTTTACTGTAACAAACATTACAAGCTTGAGATCTGTTTTTTTATGAGCAATTTGCAGTGGTGGGACTCTTAGCTGAGTCAAACTCACTAGGAACAGTCTGCTTCAATGGCAAGCGTTTTGGTGACTCCAGGGCATAAATCTTTTCCAAATCCCTTCTCTGACAGGGACACTGTACAGCTATTGATGTTGAGACAGGCCTGCCAACAATAAAGGAAAGCACTGTTCAGGAAAAATACAGTTTGATATGGTCAACAATATCTAGATCTCTATATAATTGTAGTCCAGAGATAGTTATCTGACAACTCATATGGAACTCATGGCTCCTTTCAAATGGAAAGTTACTACATGCCCAGCCCAATTGATTCGGGTATGGAACTGTAAAGCGTAATCTAATTCCAATCGCACTAACACTTCAAAGTCAAAACTGACAGTCTTCGAATTCCAAGATTAAATTCATGTGCACTGATCCAAATCCACATGCATCAACACATCCCAAAAAGTCAGAATTGATGGTTCTCGCATTATGACTTATGAGATTAGATTCATCTGCGTTTTTTGTGCCAAGAACTGCAAATATTACCTTCTCAACAACAGATAGAGAGTTTGGATGGTGGCAGCTTCCTTGTTGGTATGATCTACAAGTTCCAGTGGGGTTTCCAAAGCTCGCAAACTTAACTGAAGAGATACTTTTACCCTTGGGGCAAGACAACTGTACTTTTGCTGCATCTCTGCCATCATTTAGGGTAATTTTCTCCCAGGACTCCAAGTCTATGGAAGGATAATGATCTGACACAAAGGAGCACACGCTTGTCACAACTCTTTTTGAGAATGTGATCTTCGTGGGATCCCCACCCTTCTCCTCAAAAATCACAAGGGTGTTCCCTGATGGATGAAACCATGACCTCGGGACATGGTACCTTGGCCAAAAGGAAAACAGAAATGTGAAACACAAGAGAATAATGAAATAATTAGGACTCTGAACTGTGTCAAATATATTTGTATTACCATCTTTGAGTTGGCTGCCCACATCCTGTCCTGCACTTGTCTGGACTAAATTGTCCTCTGTAGTTACAGCTGGGAGCGCACCTATCATCAGTAGAACTAATCCTGGGCCAATACCTCCCTATGGCATTTCCGTTCAACCAAGCCAGACCTTTCCCCATAGACTGCATGTCTATCCCAACAGGGTCATCGCCTTGCGGAACATCAACATTTACCTAGAAGTGTGTTGGATTAGTACAAGTAGCAGGATGTGAGAAATTCATCTTGAGAACAAAGATTGAAGAAAGTTACCTTGTACCATGTCAAAGGTTGATTTTTTGGTGGCTCAGATTGTGGCATCCACCTTTGGTTATTTCTCTGATCAGGCTTGAACAAACTATAATATTCCCCTTCCAATCCAATCTACCAACAAATGCATAACAGCAGCAGGGATAAACATTTATCTCAATTATCTCAAATTCTGGATATATCAGCAGAAAAAATGAACCCTAGTACTTGGTAAATCAAGAGGGTCAAATCATATAGGTAGCCAATAGCTACAGATACAGGGAATTACTACTTTTTCATCATGTACTTCTTGTATTGAGTTCTCAATAGAAATTTCTCTGAACAATTTGAAGAATCTTGATGAGGGTACCTTGTACGCCCAATTATTTGAAGACAAGTCTATGGTTCCATTTTTCATTCCAGAGATGTTCACACTTGTAAGGCCTGCTCCTACCCATTCATAGAAGGGTCCTGCGTTCTTAGAATGCCGCATAAAGTTCTCATCAATCAGATAACTCGAGCAGTTTTAACTTGAAGCTAAAAACGGCTAGCTTAACAGAAAGAAGTTTCTCCTTTTGTCAAAAGTGTGAACTGTAGATGCCATACGTATACACATAAAATAGCAGTGGCACGCAGAGAACTTCATACAGATAATGCAAGGTTAATCATTTCTAAGAGTAAATGCTTACTTGCAAACCAACAGTCATACTCAGTAGGGCAAGTTCATTCTTCCCAGCCCTCAAGTTGATGGGCATCTCCACATTGAAACTTGATTCTGAGCCATTGCCATATGCACTACCTGAGAGAGATATATCTACAAATGGTAAGTAAGTCTAATGACAGAGGGACTCAATAATTTAAGAGTGTAAACTGGTAAGCTGTAAAGAACAAGTATCTACGAACTGAAGATGTATGATTCAGCAAACCTTTGGGGAAAAAATGTCACAATGATGCTGGTAGAAACAAGCGTGATACTTAAGGACATATTTGACTAGATATTCAGAAGATTCGTATAGGCTGAATTGGAACTGTAGAAACATCCCAGCAAACATATACTCAAAGACATGACATTACATGGTAATTTCTCATCATAAAGTAAAGAGTAAAGAACAGACCTATAAGCTCATTATTCAGGAAAGTGTGAACAGCATGACCTTTGGAGTCAATATTAAGAACTGGATGGTTCCCACTTGCTGAGTAACTTCCATCTACATTAAAACTGCAAATTCCATAAAAAAAACTTAGGTCACATAAAGAAATGTAAGTGTACAGTGATGGTGCAGAGCAAAATCAATTTAAGACATGAATAATACTAAGGCCTCTCTTCTTTGGTTGATACATGCATATTCATTCACTATACCATAAGCATATATGAAACAGCCTGCAATAGACCAACCTTGTTGTATACCATAGGTAGTCAGTAGAATCTTTTGTTGTATTAATATGGTCTACAAATCCATTTAGGACAAAGTTGCTTTTACCCCAAATCCCAATTTTCTCTCTAAAAATGCTCCACCGATCGGGTTTTGATGCTTGCAAAGTTTCCGGTACCATGTCCACCATCAAAGTTTGAGATTGCACCTAAAGATGACCAATCATCAGGAACCAACGTAAAGTAGTATGCAAAAAAAAAAGTAATTTGCCAAATATAGTGTTCCTCAATTAACTCGAATTAAGCATCGAAAAATCTGATATTAGCTATATATTTTTGCTCCTTTCAATTCTTGTGTTATTTTTGGTTTCTTTCCCTGACAAGGGTGTATCCATTTCAATTTCATTGACAGGGCTGAATTTGTTTCTATTCTGGACACCATTAAACAGAAAATCGAATACCTTTGCAGTGTTGAACACCACATTCTTGCAGTCAGGTAGGATGCTAACTGACCAAGCAGGAAGATCATATTGCTTGTTCTGGAAAGTGACAACTTTGTCCTTTTCCGAATCAATGTTTGCCAGGAAAGCTACACAACCTCCTGAGTGATCAGTGTAAACATCAGCCTGCAAGCAAAAGTTGGCACTACTAATTTCATAAGTTAATAGAAGAAAGATGAATTCAAAAGAGGGATGGAGATGTGGACTTTTTTAAAAAAAGAATGGTGACATGCAGAGTAACACAGGTCGAGAACGATTCACAGTGATCTAATAAATCAGTATTTATCAGGTAAATATAAGGTACTGTTTACAGAGATAGATTTTAGTTACTTTTAAGTTAGAAAGAGCATAGCTTGTCAGGTAGGTAAGCATATCGGACATATTTGGAATGATACAGCATTCGGTCACGAGCTATAACCCCAAGACCCCAAAGAAGACAATAAAGCTTACCTCTTGATGAGGCCCTAGAGAAAGAAATGTTGAGTTGCCATAAAGCAGACTATGCTCGCACAATTTTATAGATTTGTGAAGCTCCCTCAGATGTGCCCATTTTGGAAGTCTCCTAAGGCCTGAATTTCATATTAATTAAAAGTAATTAAGATGGTTCTAGGTTTAAGATTATTGATGGGATCCATAATAGCAATAGAGTCAAACCGTATTCATCAATCGGTGCATCATAGTCATAGCTAGTTGTAATGAATGGCCCTCCAGTAGTGCGACCAAAGTTTGTTCCACCATGGTACTTCAAAAGGATAACAAAAACTTGATTATGTTTCAGTAAAATGAAATTTTCATCACTTACTCATACAGATTAAATATCAAGTTATAATATGAGATGTGCAATTCTTTGTAAAGTTAGAATATGAATTGTGCAAAGGCAATACCACATAGTAATTCTGAACACTGCCACCTTTCTCAAAAAAACGTGCAACAGCAAATGCAACATCTTCAGGGGGTCTGTGGGGATTACTTTCACCAAAAGTCTGGAACCTAAACAAAAAAATGAAACAAACAGGAAGCTGCAAATAATTTGACTTCACTTTGAGAACAGAGAAGATAAAGAAAAATGTACAACATTTGCTCCATGTTGTGTTATAAACAACAGCATGAGAGGTAAAGCCTAATCTGTTGCTAATAGAAGTATGCCAAATGCATTACCATCCTGGCCAATTCTCTGTCCAAATTTTTGGCTTGGTTGGCGAGTTTGGCTCGAATTGATCGCAATAGAATGAATTGCAAGTGTTTATCTGCAAATACCAATTTGCATTCATAAATGAATCCTCCAAAAAGTAATCTTGAACTGCAGCTGCTAAGAACTCTATCTCACATTAGTATCAAGTGTATGCATGAATAGATGCCAAGATGCTGCTAATCACATAACCATGAAGAAAATAGTTGTGGAAGTGGACACATAGTACTGAGAGTCGCAAGAATTCTATGTCATTAATGGCGAAGTTACAATCTTAAGTACTATCAATTATCTTCCGTTCATTTTTCCCCTATCGCAATGGCTCTTAATTCTAACAAAATACTCCAGGAGCAAATCAACGAAATATCGAATCTGTGCTAGTTTATCAAAGAATTTTATACCACACATTGCAACTTGAGCGATAGTATGTTTGATGAAGCAATTCGTGTTTTAACTGTTGCATCAAACAAAAGGCACCGGATGTCAGAAACTAACCACAGGATCAGGAGCGTCATCCTGCTGGCACATGATCCAGGGGACACCAGTGTTCTGAGCCAGAGCCATACTAGCTGCCCACATTGCATATGGCTTGCCGCCAGCTCCATACGCTTGTTCATTATATTCCCCGTACTCATTTTCAATCTGCAATGCACCAATTCAGCTTCATGTAATCTTGTCAGTTGCGAGGAACATGGATCTCGAAGTTGGTCGAGACAGATCGGTGTTTCAGGGCCCCGATTCCCCACACAGACACCCCAACTAGAGAAATGGTATAGTAAGCATCACCACCTGAGCTAGGATGATGTGCCCACCCTGCGAAGCGAAGAACCGTTCTTTCTTCATCATATCCACGATGTACGTCGTGAATCGCTTCATATGATACTGCATAAAAAAAATATCGCCAAAATTGTCACCCAAACTGGCAAACTTACTACAAAGCGACATAGAATTCACGAGCCTCCCGCACCTTGAACGGCTCGTTGTTCGTGCGGAACACTGTCCCAGGCACATAATGCAGCCACACCGGCACGCCCCTGAACCACCAGAGAAACAAAAATCACTTCAACTACGTAGAACTACAACCAATCGCCACATTGTAACAGGAAACCGACCCGAAGTTCCACTCGGCGGCGACGAACGGCCCGATGCGCAGGATCATGTACAGCCCGGCGTCCTTGACGACCCTCGCGAACCTCACCAAATCGTACCGGTCCTCGAAGTAGTACTGCAATCCATTCAGCAATCGCACGTTAAAAAAAAGACTCCCGCGTTTGTTACGGAACAGGCTAAATGCAGAACAAAATTTGGAGAGACGGCCCGGACCTGGCCGGGGGCGATCTCGTGACCATTCCAGAACACGTAGGTCTCGACGCAGTCGGCGCCGCCGTCCTTGGCCTCGGCCACCAGCTTGGGCCACATCTGCGAGCACGCGCTGCAAGGTTAGCACTCGTACAATGCGCGTGCGCGCGCGGCGGGTGCAGTGGTGGGGGGCGTACCGCGGGGACGCTGCGGGGGTAGTGGATGGAGGTGGAGATGAGGAGGCGGCGGCGGCCGGAGATGATGAGGGAGCGGTGGTCGTACGTCACATTGGAGGCGGCAGCGCGGAGTAACGGCAGCAGTAGCAGAAGCAAGGGGAGGGAGGCGGTGGTGGCGGTAGCCGCGGCCATGGATGGAGTCGAGGTGGTGGCGAGGCGATGTGTCTGTACAACGCGGCGGTGTAGATATAAGTTGTCGCTCGATTGGAGAAATAAATTAATTTTGATTAGATTTATATTATAGTTAATTGAAATTATATATAGCTGATGATAATTTATTTAATATAACTAAATTTAAAAAAATAAAAATAAAAAATATACTAGCTCATCACGAATAAAACAAATGAATACGAGAAAAAAAGAACAGATAAAAAACTTAAAAAATTAAAAGCTAAAAAAATAATAAAAATAAGTTAAAAACCTAAAGTTTATGTTCAAATGAGCGGGACGTGCAGCTTGCGGGGAGAGGGCAGCACAGACGCCGCGCCATGGAGTGGAGCGGACGAGAGCGATATGCTCAGAATTATTGCACGGGATTGGCGTCTGTTCCGTGGGTGGGATTGGATGCGGCACCTGCCGGTGTGCCGTGGCAACCGTGCAACGGTGTGTACTGCCCAGCTCCCCCGCCGTTCCGCTCAAGCAAAACACGCTCGAACTGGTCGCCTATTCGCCTCTTCAGAAAATAAACCGAAACTGCCTAGTTTCACGTCCTCCGGGTCGCTTTCTACCGTCATGAACAAAGCAAGGGGGCGGCCGGCACATCGCTACGTACCGGCGGATGGACCAAGAAAAAGGAAGAAAAGGTTGCAGGGGTAGCAAGACTGCAGGGGCGGACAAGGCGAGGCCGGCCACAAGTGGTGCTGCCGGCTGGGACGTGCGCAGCGGATGGGGGAAGAGACGCGCGGTGTGGTGTGGCCCGTGTGGAGCTAGTCGGCGTCGTGACCTGGGTCGGAGACCGGGACAGAGCACCGCCCGCTGCTTCGGCGGTAGCCCCCGTCGCGTCTCACGGACGTGCCACGTGGTGTGCGGAACGGGGTAGCGGTGTAGCCGTGCAGAATGGGAACGGGGTAGCGGTGTAGCCGTGCAGAACAAGTGCATTTTGAATCTTTCCAACAGAATATGGGCGACATCCATGTTTGTTGAGTTGGTTGCTTCAAACTGGGCCAATCCCAACTTGGCCGGTCAGATATATCATCCTATTCACTAAAGATAATTAAACTATCTCGTCCAACCTCATCCCATCCGTTGAAAATCGGCCCATGAGTTAGGACATATTTTCTTTAGAATTTACAAAGTATACATATTTTCGTATCATATTGGTTAGCCAAGTGGAGAAAAAATAGTTTATCATGAGAATGACACAAGGAGAACTTTAGCTAAATACAGACGTGCCCATGTATTTACGTATTTTTCCATGAAAAATTGCGTGACTTGTGCACCATGTCGTAGCGCGTCCCCGGCATACTAAATCCACCTTTTTTGTTGAATCATGTATTATCCCTCTTATTCTTTTTAAATGTGATTTAATCGTCTGCTTAATTCAACTTAATTGAGTTAATGGTGTCAATTATTAGTGAGTAATTATCGTGCATCTTTTATATAAACCTGCAGACGTCCAGGCCTAATCAATCGAATTTCTTCTCCATTATTCATTCTTCTTCCTCCTAGCTAGATATCTATATTGTAGTATTGAACAACTGAACCGCGTCGGCTTTTCTCCTCAACGTCTACCAGGAAGGAGGGTGAGCGGTATCTCCAAGCCGTTGCCGCAGATATCACCTGCATAGAGCGGCAATAAAGTTTCTAGGCAGTGATCCATGCGACCGCTCAGCTTCTTCCTCGACGTTGGGTGGATTTTTTTCGGATGAGACTTTATGGCTTATGGCTGCGGCTTATGGTTTTTGACCATATCATGTACTTGTATGAACAAACCGAATACCAATAAACCACTTCAGAAAGGTTGTCTCAATAAGCTGCTTTGAAATGGCGGCAGAGAAATTGTCCCGTTTGTTTGTTAGAGAGAAGACATAAGCCAAAAAAAACTTGACCATTGACTACTTCCTTGACTGTGTCTATATTGTTTTTTGTTCTTCATCAATCCCTATTGTAAGTCATTTGTGTGATCGATCGACTATGTTTGAGTTCTATTTCTGTATATATTTTGAAATACAATATGTTGTCTGCTATTAGTATTGATTTATGCATCACTAATTATTATGATATTTAGGAGTATTTAACTCCTAATAAAAGCTAGAAGGAAAAAGTTCATATAACACTCTAAAATTTGCTCGAAAATCTATCCAGCATCCCGAACTATGAAACCAGACATTTGACCTTTCGAACTTTGCAATTCAATTCAAATAACATCCTGACCCATTTCGGATGGTGATATTGCCCGCATAGTGCGATGGATGAAAGATTTGACCATGTATGATAACACACTGATCAAGTTTAGATGAATGAAATGTGAGACCCACAAGGCATTCTTTCCCTAATTAAAACAAAGATGTTAGGGACTACAGGGGGTGGTAGCCATGTAAGTACGGTTGGGAGTTCGATGGGGGAGAAGTCATTATGGGCTCCACATGCCACTGATCTAACTTGGTCAACGTGACATCCTATATGATAAAATCGCTCACTCATCGTGTCGCGCGGGTAATACCGTCATATGAAAACTAGGTCTGGTGTTATTTGAACCGAATTAAAAAATTCGAGAAGTCAAATATCTAATTTAATAGTTCGAGACGCTAGACAGACTTTCAAGCAAAATTTAAAATGTCATAACTTATAAAGACTTATTCCAATCTAGAATTAAAATATTACATGTATTTCTAACGCCATCAACCAAACACTCCCTAGCAATGGCGGACACTATCCGAAGTTGTCGCTAGTAAAACGACGCACTGTTAACAATACCAGGGCAAACTCTCTTTGGAAGTGGCTGCAAGTGATCCATTCCATGGAGTCGCTGTACTCGGTTGAATGGATGTGGCGGCGCCACCTCCATGAACAAAGTGCAACAATGGACGAGGAAAAAGCTGCAATCTCGTTTTTTTTAACAATGCAAGTGCAAAAGTTTAACATACGTGACATGTGCTAACCAAAGCAACTCTTCTCGAAACATGATATGTTATCAATGCTAAAAAAGTAAAGAAAACTTGAACAACAAAGTTGATTTGGTTGCCTGGATGGTGATCCTAGATAGGATCGCTTTTTATCTGGCAGGTCAGATTGTGCGATCACGATTCTATCGGTTTTTTAAAAGTGTATATACTTTATATAAAAACTGAATTATAATTTTAAATATGCAAGTCTATAATAGAAATTTTAAAATTAAAATTTGTAATTTTAGCACACTTATTCATGTTATATTGAATTAGAATTAGTTTTTAAAACTTATTTAATTATTTTTAACAAACTAATAATCTAAAAAAATCTAATATATTAAAGATAATATTTTTCCTTAGAACAATATGTAAATAACAAAAACAAAGAAAATTAAACTAGTTTAATTTAAACTAGTAATAGATAATATCAAATTTTATATGCTAAAATAGTTTGTTATTAAGATTATAAACCCACTACGATCCTAACGATTCTATAAGTTGAATCATGATCTCATTATGATTTTATATGATTCTGATCTATATTATAATTCATATCATCTATTTTTGATAGGATATTACAACACTCCCATATATGTGGTGATACTCGCAACCTTGCTAGCAAGTCGGTACATACGTAAATGCCATACGAACGCGTAATGCGTAAACCCAACTTTAAAGCCGTAAATTCATCAGAGCATGGACCAAAAGCCCAAACAGCAACCCGTCGTTTGCATCGGAGGGATAGCCAAACCTCGTGGCGCCTCCGACGGCGGCGGTGGCGGCGGCGCAGTTTTCCAAGCCTCCGCTCATACGCGAACCTCCACGGTCGCCATCACCAGTCACGAGCGGGATTCTCTGACGTGAGGGAGTAAAGTCACCGTGACTTTACTCCCTCACGTCCATTAGATGCTGCGATGGACGGCCAGATGAGGTTAGCATTTTTTCATTTTTTGATTTCTAATTTTTAGATTTTTTATTTTTATCTATTTCTAATTTTTTTTCTTTTTTATATTTCTTTATATTATATGTGTTAAAATAATCTATTTTTTTAAATAAAAATACGCGCCCCACCAGTCACCACCGGACGGGCCAGCCAACTACATGCGGGTTTCGTACTGGCCACCATGTGATCTTCGCAAATTAGGCACACACTACAATCCTACATTTCGGTGAAGTTGGGTTATTTTCTTCTAATCCCTTCGCTTTCCATCCTCTGCAGCGGATGGAACTTCACACGATAAGATGGCAAGAGAACGAGCTGCCTTCTCTTCTCCAGTGAAAGCGGTGCGGGTAATCAGTATGCTACTCTCTTGATCTCCTCCCCTAAACTTCTGGATGGTAGCTAAAGAATGATTGCTCAATCTATAACTGTGTTTTTGTACAATATTTGAACCTTGTGGCAATAAATTCGTGCAAATAGAACGATGATTATTCACAACATGACCGTAGCAATTCTTCTTACTCATCCGCAACTTGCCACAACTGAAAGGGATTTTTCGATTCCGGGGCACGGGTCACCCCCGAACTTGGCGGCCCGTACTGGAATAGCGCACTTCCTTCTGCCTAGGCAAGTCTGAAAGAGAGAAACAAACACTTTATTAGTAGGATTATAGTGGCAACAGGATAGTGCATAATGAAATTAGCATTTGTCTCCAGGAAAAGGTAGAATTTTACATTCTTTACGACAAACTCAGACGTCTCTGCGTGACAACTCCCATGGCAGCTCCTGACGGAGCCGCTGCAGTCTTCGACGGGATTTCCGTAGCTCGCAAATTCAATAGCTGTGATGTGTTTGCCTTTCTGGCATCGGAGGTGAACTGCTGGGTGCTTTCTGCGTGACAAAGGAGACAGGGTAGAGAACTCATTCACACTACTATATAATCTGGTGACTGACATTGTGTTCACCGTTATCTGTAGTGGGTCGCCACCCATTTCCTCGATGAGGACGAGGATGTTCTCTCTAGGCTTCAGAAAGTATTGTGGTATGTGGTACCTTTAGAAAAGGCAGGCAAATGAGACTTCTCGTCGGTTTATTATGAATTCAAGAAAAGAATTTGCTTTATGAGTGGGAAGTAGGAATTGAGCCTAACTCAGCTGGTGGGAGGTGTGGGTGTACACCCCCACCACCCAAGTTCAAGTCCTCGTCAACTCGAATCTGGGTGCCTTTCTTCTTCTCAATTAAAAAAACTAGTTCCACCTAGGTGTTCTCATTTTTTTATGAGTGGGAACTAGCTCTGCTACTTACAGGGATTGGGATGGTTTTCCGCTAGGGGTTTCGAAGGAGACCCAATACCGTCCGATACTCTCCCCATTGATCCACACCTCACCCTTCCCCATACTGCTGAGGTTCAGTGTCACTGGGTCATTGCCCCATGGCGTGTCAAATGTTGTCTGCATCAAAACAACAATTTGCCCAAGCGATCGGTTACCATCACTATAGAGTGAATCAGTGAACATGTGGTTGAAGTCTATCAGCGCTAGTGTTCACTTTCTGTACCTTATACCAGATAAGTGGAAGGTGCATGGACCTGTCAATTGCAGTCCATTGAACACGAGATGATCCATCAAGTGTGTATATTTTATACATTTCCCCAGATAAGCCAACCTGCGCACAATGTAATTGCTTGAAATTGAGCATCTGATATTGATCTCTCAATTCAGAATCAGTGTTGACCTGGATTTACTTGGTGTTTCCACCGCTCATTGTTCAGAGAATGTGATTTCTGCTGTCCCTGGTGTATGCTCACTTTATGAACTCCAAAGGTTCTTCTCTCCATGTAAGCCCCAGAGTCCTTTCATTTGTTAGATAAAAACTCAACTTAATGCAAATAGTAGGTAACATGCTTATCTAAATCCATCTTTTAATGCTTAGTAATACTTATCTAGAGTCCTTGATTTTTTTCTTTTGGGTCCACTTAGTAATCATAGTTGACAAAATGCTCTATTTAGCATTGCACACATTCATACACAACACAAAGAGTGAGGTTGATGTGTGTTTTTGACAAAAAAAAATCATTTTCTGCAATTAGCTTTCAGTTCAGAAACAAGCAAAAATGATTTGCTAGCAAGCTGCTTTCTTGGTCAAGCTAGGATTTCCATATGTTTGCAGTCGCTACCAAAGGTGTGTGTTTTTTTTTGTTCGTATAAATTATGTTCCATTATGCTATTCATATAAACTTGTTAAATCTGAATACCACTGTTAGTGGTGTACATGTCAACATAAACCATGGCTCTACCCATTTATTTATTGTACTGCAATGCAGCCATAGGACTAATAGTTGCATGGCACCTTGTGACCTCCTTGATTTTACAATTTATTCCCTTTTTGGAATTTGAGAGTCCATAGAATTAGCTGAAAGTCATACCGGTGATCCAACCATGACACTAAGCAGTGATATGGAGTTTTGTCCTTCCCTTAGCAAAATAGGTGTCTTGAGAATGATATTTCTAGGTCCATCATGACTCCCATGCACACTGCCTAATCACATTTGGAAGAAGATATCAAACATAGCGAATAGATAACTAGAAAACAGTTAAATAATTTCAATCAATAAAAGTATGTTTGACATGCTATTTTTTGTTGGTGCTTTCTATAAATTGCACCCAGAGAGTAATTCTGTCCTTACCTACATACTCATTGTTGATGAAAGCATGTAAAACATGTGCTTGTGACTCAACGTTAAGCACTAGCTGGCCATTTTCATTTGATCTGTAATCATATCTGCATGATTTCCATTATTTTGTGATTGGTGTATGGACCTGAGGAAGTATCAAAAACTGATGGAAAATACTAAACAATATAGGCATGCTGAAGAAGCTCATCTTACCCAGCAAGGTACCAGAGATAATCTGTTTCATCTTTTGTAGTTGAGAGATGTTCAAAAAGCTGATTTCCAATGTGTGTTGCCTTGGTTGCTGCCAGAGGAATCGGTTCTTTAAATATTTTCCAGCTACCAACATCATTCAGAGTCTGCACTACTTGTGCTGTTCTTAAACCATGCTGAGCATTTATCTGCCAAAAGCAAAATTGATAACTCAGGCACTCCCTTCAGGTCTTCAATGACTGAAGATTTTGGGTTACATAAATGTAGCTGGCTCACCTTGGCTGTTTCAAATACTACCCTCCTGCAATGTGAGAGGATACTGATGGATTTAGGAGCTAGATGGAATGATTCTTTGCCAAATAGGATGTTTGATGACTTATGCTTGTCAAAGTTTACCAGGAAAGCCACACACTTGGACTCTGTTTCAAAAACATGCCCCTGTAGTACTCCAAATGTTAGCCATTTAGATCAATGGAAATTTATTGAAATTAAAGTATGCCTAGTTTCACTCTCCATGTGATTTCACCTCTTGTTGTTGACCATATGAATAATTAGAATACGATCCCAAAAGTAATGGCTCTTCAGATTGCTTTACTGCGGCATGCAGTTCTCTGAGATGAGCCCATGTTGGTTGCCATATTAAGCCTGGATGTATGCTTGTTAGTTCAACATATTAATCAGTTATTTGTTTGCTAAATTAGAGAAATATGTGAGGTCGTTTTCATAATAGCTTTGTTACTACAAGAAGTTTGAAAAGTTGCTTTTAGAAGATGCAAATCATATCGTGGAAAGAAAAAATAGTTACCATATTCGTCAAGTGGAGCTCCGTCATAGTAGCTTGTTGTGACATAGGAAGATGCAAACCTCCCGAAGTTTGTTCCACCATGGTACTGCATTATAAATCATAATCATATGAGAGCATGAAAGAAATGTTAAGTGGATCTGTTGAGAGATGTTCAGACAGTTTCTTCAAATCTGTAGCCTCGTAGGTTGTACCATGTAGTAGTTTACAAAACTTCCTTTCTTTCGTGCTATAAAAAGTGCAACTGCAAAGGCAAGATCTGCTGCTGATCTGAATCTTGGATCATGACCATATAAAGGATAGCTGTATGCAGGGAAACTTGTGTGTCAGGGCTTTTACCCATTTAAAAGTGAAATATATCTCAGAAGAAAAACAAAGAGTGTTTGTGACACACCGAGATGTCCAATTTTCTGTCCATAAAGCAGGCTTGTTAGGCGAATTTGGCCCTAGAAATGTTTCCCCACAGATGAGCCCATTGCAGGTATTAATCTAGCCATGTAATCAATGTTACACTGATTTCATAATATTAGCGAATTTGTAATCCTGCATGATGTTATAAGAAAGGACACTGACAATTGGATCTGGGGCATCATCCTGCTTGCACATCATCCATGGAACACCTGTCTGGAGGTTTACAGCCATTGCCGCTGCCCAGTGAACATACGGTGGTCCCCTTGAATGGAATGCAGCCTCAACCAGCTTATATTCATTCTCAATCTGCAAATTGAATTCCATGCTTGAATAAAAATCATCTAATAGAGAGCTCGAAGGACAATTATCGTTTTTAAATTTTGTTTAACCGACCTGTGAAATGATTATGGGACCTCCTTGTGGATAGTATAATCTTTCATCCTTCATCATGTCAACTATTTTTGCAACAAAATTTTGCATATGTTGCTGCATGAATTAAATATTTAAATATGAGTAATCTACTATGATAGTTTAGCATGAAATTACTTCACTATATGGTGCTTGTTAAGTTAACTATATGGTTGTAGATTCTTCTTTTTTGTTTTCTTCTAGTTTTTTGTTTCTGATATTGAGGTTGGTAAGTCTGTAGAGAACATATTGTTCCCACCCCATATGTACTGTTTTCACCTGTTTATTACACCTGTACCTGACAAATCATTGGGCATCTCTTCTGTGCCTGCTTAAAATGCATTGTGTGACAAATTTTGGCTATGCTAATGGGCAGTACAGCAGTTTCACAACTTTGAAGGAGAAATTATGTTAAGGTAAGATAAATCCTTGCAATGTAGGATGGGAGGAAAAAAGAAATGATATTTCTACTCTGAAGTATCCAACTGCAGTTACAAATTATGTTATATAGTTACAGGTCACACCATTGTTCAAGGCCTCAAGGGTGCTGCCGTGGATAATATAATACCTTGAAGGGTTCATTGTCGCTTCTGAAGGTAATGTTTGGGATGCCACGCAACCAAAATGGTAAGCCTCTGCATGAATCAAAGATATTCAGTATGGAATTGCGCATTCCTTTTTTTTCTGGTGGCGTTTCACATTTTTATAATTCAGTTAAGCTTTATTTGTTCAGGACGCCATAGAAATGAAACCCTTCCCTGCATGTATGAAATGTGCTTAATGATTTCATACCCGTATTTCCATTCTGATTCGATGAAAGGACCAATCCTGAGGCTTACATAGAGGCCTTGAGCTTGGATTTCTCTGATGAATTTCACCAGATCATATCTTCCTTCGAAGTTATACTGATCCAGCAAGAAAGATTCTGAGGATCTCTTAGTTGCAAAATGCTCTTTTACTGAAGTTTTTGCTTGTGTTCTGACAGACGCATAAATTGTACATGTAAGACTGCAAAGAGCACCCACCTGGCCCTGGACAGGCTCATGAACATTCCAGAAGACGTATGTTTGTATGACATCCAGGCCACCTTCCCTGGCGTTCCCGATGAGTCTTGGCCACATCTGTTAACAGTTTCTACCTTAAGGAAAGAATGAAGTTCGCGGTGCATGCTTCATTGCTTGCAATATGAATTTACTGTTGTTAACTGAGCTAATATGATTGCTGTAGGAAACTTGTACTGACCATCTCTGTTTATCTGGTGAATTAGATGCATGTTGTAGCCTAGCCAACAGAAATTTGCTTCAACAAATGCTCAAAATGATATGTTCTTTGGGGAAAAGATTTTTACCTCTTACAAGGGGACATCCTCCTATTTCATCCGCCGTCCATTCTACCCTGAGATTCATACTATTTTGTCTTTTATTGTATTCTATATTCCCTAAAATATATATACATGTATCTCGAGGTAAAGACGAACAAATTGGACGGTGGATGAGATAGGGGATGTCTCGAGGTAAAAATTCACTTCCATATTCTTTGGTACTAACTACTGTCTCTGACAATATTTACCTAGCGTGATGCAAAGTAAAATAGAAAGACTAAATAGTTCAGGGTAGCACGTTGCACTGCCTCTGCATCTGAATCTGTCTTTGGAATGTCATAGAACAAAGCTAAATTTTAAACTGACAACTGTTCACGGTTTCTCCATGAACTGCGCCTGTTTTTTTTTAGTTTTGGTTTACGGTTTTGTCTTATAGTTTTTTGGGGTTATTTATAAGAGATAATATAGAATAACATAAACTCGTATGTGGTTTTGATCAATATAAATAAAATCGTTATATTACGTATTATAATTAATTTATAGATTTCGTCTTGAAAATGTACTTTATTTAAAAATTTGTTGTTGTAAAAAAAGTTAAAAATAGTTTTTAAAAGACGAAAAGGAGAGCCCATCAGCTCATTTGCCATGAATAATAAACTCCCCATAACAGCTTTTTCTGGCCCAACAGAAAGCGCGCTCGCTCTATCTAACCTAGGCAGGAAGTAAGTAGTACCTAAAATATTAAATTCAAGAGAGCGGTTCACTTTCATGTAACGTCAGAACGGTTTCATTGAGCAGTAAAGAACACAATGTCTGTGAATTGAGCAGCGAAGAGCATGGGCGTTTGCATTTCACCAGAACTGTGCAGCAGGCGAGTTACCTCATCTAAAGTTCAGAGCTTCAGTTCGGAAAAAAAAAAGATAAAGGGCGGCAAGGCAAGCAACATCATAGTAGTACGAGAACCAAAGATATCAAATTAAAATTATGAATTCTACCAGTACTACCTGTGCTGTGAGAAAACTACTTTAAAGTTTAAACATAAAGAGTTGATGCAAGACGACATTCATGAGATCAACGTGCATCTAGGCAACTAGTGTTTTACCTCCGGTGTGCTTCTAGGGTAATGTATGTCGCCGGAGAAGAGCATCCTCCTAGTGCCATCCAGTATCAGAGCTCTGCCGTCGTACGTGACCTCTCTTCTCACTGTCCCGTTGTATCCTTCCTCCTCACCCCAAACTTTTCCTGCCGCCGACGCGCACACCGTTGACGCGGCGGCGAGCACCGCCATGATCGCCGTCGCAGCGGCGGCGGTCATCTCTCCTTGTCTCGGCTAGCTCCCCTCCTTACTGCTTCTGTTTGCAGGCGCCTGCTTCCGTTCTCCTTGCGTATATACATGCAGCTATGTATAGCCACAGCACCTAGGACAAGTAGTCCATGCTTTCACCACAAGTCGCAAAAAGAAATATACATACAGAGAGAAGGTGTAGGTTAGGTTGCAAGGTTGATGCATGCATTTGTTGCATGTGTTGCTCAAACTAAATTTCGGTCCGTTTGAAACATGTTAATTTTTCATGATACCTACAAGAATTAAATTATTTTCTATGAAATTTCTATAAAATTTATGCGTTTTAAATGGAGCCTACGGAGAAAGAGGCATATGTGCCAGCAAAATCAAACCCTAATTAATTGTCAAACGAAAATATCATAGGATGTCCTTTCTAGCTGTTTGATTGAGCCTTTGGAATGGAGAAATTGTAAAGGAATTTTATAGGATTTGTACTATTTCCTATAAAATTTCTGCAAATTTTCTATAAAATTCCTAGTTTCAAATATGGCCTAAATGGCTGATATCGTGAAGGTGGAAGTTCCAATGGTTTTGTGTAAAATTCAGAGGATTGATGGATCTCGAGTGTTTATTTGTGATCAAAACCATTTCTAAATGCATGTGCCACTGGCGACATGTGAAGGGAACAATGAGTCTAAAGTTAAAACAAGAACAAATAAAAAAAAAAAAACTAACAGTCCAGTATTGACAATGTAGTGGTTCCTGCGGAGTGCAGCGTTCAGACGAGTCGGTCCTTTTTGTAGAGTTCAGTGCTCCCATTTCCGCCTTCCAAGTGCCGGTTACGCTTCGCCACCAAGCTACATATATAATCCCTCCCCCTTCTCCTCTCCGCGAACCTCCACTTGTTCAGACTCCACTCCGCACAAGCAGCCCATGGCGGAGGCGCCCTCGTCCTCGGCGACGGCCCCGGTGGTGGACGCGGCGGCGATCGCCGCCGTGTCGGAGACGGTGCCGCCAGAGGAGATGACTCTGGGATTGAGGTGGAGCGGGAAGAGCTACACGGTGCGGGTGGTGGGGTACGACACGCTGGGGGAGCTGAAGCGGCGCATCTGCGAGGTCACGGAGGTGCTCCCCAAGCGCCAGAAGCTGCTCTACCCCAAGCTCATGCTCAAGGAAGACCCCGTCCTCCTCTCCTCCCTCCCCTTCAAGCCCAGCGTCCCGGTCACCATGATCGGGTAAGCGCGATCCCCCTCCTCCTCGAAACCCAACCTCTCTTCTGTCTTCTCACTTGCGCCGTTAGGGTGCGTGTCTGCAAAAAATAGTGTAGTCGCGTAGAATTGGATGGTTGGTTTGCAATCATCCGCGGAAGCGTTAGGTTTCGGTTTGTGAATCGACGGGAGATGCGCACTTGGTGGGGATCGAGGGCTATTGCTACGGTTTTGAGATGGGGTTGGCGAGATTTGGAGAGCTCGAAGGCCCAATCGCTAAACCCTAGCTTGTATGGCCTCTTTTGGTTTGTCTGTTCGCGTTGGGTTGTTGGTGATCTGAACCTGGTGCTTGATTTCTTATGTTCTGGGATAGTGGGAAAGAGGCATACTCCCTCGTTCATTTTTACTTTGACTTCCTAGAATCCATGCCATTAAAGTTTGACTAGATTTAAAACTATCTAAATTAGCTATACGAAAATTATAGCTTTTCAGTGGCGACTAGAGTTGGGTCCAAGACGACGTTTCTCTAGGTCATCCAACTTCTCCTGGTGGCTGGTCACCACCTAGAAGATCTGCGCCAATTGCTTGCCGAGGTTTGCGAATGACTTGGTGTCGTCCATGATGGTCGCAGGATCGTCGTCTCTGGTACCAAGGTGTTATGGTAGATGATAGCAGGCCAGGTCGGCGCAAGATTGCCCTCACGAGGAGGCTTTGATCCTTTACCAGCCGGTTGGGAAACTTTGTGATCATTTATTGATTGATTTCACAAAGAAACGTTGATGGCCTTTATATATTAGGCGCCTAGGTTTATGAAAGAAAGACATATCATATTTAGAAAAGGAAATAGCAATACTATCCTAACAATAATATCCTAAGGAAACTAATTATGGAAGTTATCTCCTTCCCATCCAAGAGCTTCGCTTGCTGTTTCCACGCCTGGGCAGATCTTTTTGGTTGGTACTGTTCCTGATCCAACGTTGTCTATTGTCGATCCGACAATGCGTCCAGCTGGTGCGGCGCTCCCAGAATACCGACGCCGCTGGTAAGTCCTCCGAACAAACGCGTCCACAACAAGAGTGTCCTTGTGAGTGGGGATCATTTCTCTGAACCAGTAAAACGGTATCATTGTGAAGTACGCACTTTGTGACAATGTACCTCATCTTAATGTTATTTCATCACTTTAGCTTTACTCAACAGCAGCACTTTATAATTTTTCAGGTTACTTTCAAGGTTTCAAATCACTCTCTCTCTCTCTGCATTGTATTTAAAATAATATGCTTCAGTTCAAAATGTTGAATTTGTTGCCAATGGAGTTTCCTCCCATTTCGAAGGTGCCCACTGTTCCCTTCGCAGTAATTTATATGTCTCATAAGTTGTCTTGAACTAAATTTTGAGTACTGTTGAAGGCGACATATTTGTCGACCAAGAAGATGATCCATACATAGTCGATGATCATGAATTAAGCCAGAATGAGGTTACCGCTATCAAGGATAAAGCTGTCTACAAGAAAAAATTAGAACGGCGTGCAAGTCAGTACAAGGTATATTTCCTTGTCATTTTAATTTTCTGTTATATGCGGTTCTACACTTGTACCTATTTGTTGTTAGTTAGTTCTGAAGTCCTTAGTGCTAGCTCTCCCTTGAACCTATGTGAAATTGGTCCGATTTCCTGCATGCTTCCGGCTACACTTGTACCTATTTGTTGTTTGTTAGTTCTGAAGTCCTCCTTAGAGCTTGCTTTCCCTTCAACCTATGTGAAATCGGTCCGATTTCCTGCATGCTTCCAGCTGTGAGTAGTTTCAACATGTTGATAGTAGAAAATACTGCGTGATTTTGATTTCCCTTGCTCATGCATCAACAGCAGTTACAGTGACAACGGTTGTTTTCCCTCTTGGGTGGCTCTAATTGAACCCGTAGTCACGAAGTTCTCTGAGCAAAGGTCAGTTAATCACTACTCTATACTGTTCAGACAACAACAGAAGCAACCAGTGGGGAGTGTATTTTGTTGGTTGTGAAAGGAAGTTGTTGAGCTCTTACTGTATATTGGTAAACCTAAGTGGTGGTTAACACATCTTTCTGTGCCTATTCCTGTAGATCAAGCTCTTGAATCCATGCCGCAAAGGGAAAAGACTGCTTGTCTTAGACATTGACTATATTCTGTTTGACCATAGGTCTGCAGCTGAGAATCCTGAGGAACTCATGCGTCCATGTAAGGGCACTTTTCATCACTACTATTATGTTTTCCAATGAGCTGTAGTAAAGTTTCATGCCGTAATCCCCTGTGCAGATCTTCACCAGTTCCTCTCTGCTGCATATTCAGAGTATGATATCATGATATGGTCAGCAACTGGGTAAGCCTTTTGCCACCCTTAACTATCAGTTAACTGGTTATGATTGTGACGTGAAATAGGTAAAATAGTACCATTTACCCTTGAATGCAGTATGAAATGGGTGGAGCTGAAGATGGGGCAACCTGGAGTTCTTACTGTTAAGGGTATTAGAGATAGAATATGAATTATATTATTCCTTTCCTTATATGTCTCGCTTTTCTTATCTATCTCTAATACCCTTAACACTTACCAACCCCAACTACAAAACCACTGCTCTTCTGGATCACTTGGCGATGATAACTGTGCAATCTGAGAAGCATTCTAAAAAGAAAACTTACGACTGCAAGCCTCTTGGTGTCATTTGGGCTCAGTTCCCTGAGGTTAGTATTCTATGATTAGTGTATTATTAATGAATCTGTGACGGATTGTAATCGAGTCATTTGCTCATTACTCCCGCCGCTTCCATATGCAGTACTACAATGAAAAGAACAAAATCATGTTTGATGACCTCAGAAGGAATTTTGTCATGAATCCACAGAATGGTCTTGTGATCAGACCATTCAAGAAAGCCCATATGAGCAGAAACGGTGATCAAGAGCTGGTGAAGCTTACACAGTACCTGCTTACCATTGCAGAGTTAGAAGATTTTAGCAAGCTGGACCACAGTGTGTGGGAATCCTTCACAGACGAAAATGCCAAGAGACGCAGATGCAGGTAGTTCTTTCCAGCATAGCGATCGTCCAGTATAGTGATCGGCAGACAGAAAGAGGCCCTCCTGTTTTTTGTTCAGTGCTATTAACTGCACACACTAGCATACCAAAATGACCAGGACAACCCCAATATCTACTTAGAACACTGTAAAAAAAACCACGCTTGATTTGATTTCAACCTTTCACAAGTTACATTAGTTGTTTCTGAACTTTCACCTGTGTGCATTTCAATGTGAAACCTGAAGCTTCGCGCTGTTACTGGAGTGTAGTCCATCAAATTTTGCCCCACTATCTGGCCTCCAGCTTGCATGGGCAGTGTTTCTCAACAGTTAATGGGACAGTAGAATCATGAGCATGCCCTGGAGTCCCATGGGGAACTTGGCTGAGTTACCACTGCCAGTACTGTGGTGCGGTGATGACTGATGAGGCTAGCTAGCCTCTGGCTGAATTTTTGGCCAATCTGGCCCATGCGTGGCCGTAATCCCAAAACTAGCCCCTGAGTCACGTATTTCCAGATTTGGCCCTCTCCAAGCACGGGAGGCCGACGCGTGGCAGCGCCTGCGCCTGAGAGTTCAGCAGCAGCCAGCGGCTGGCGACCACATTTGGACACTGTAGCACCTAATGCGTCTGGGGAGCCCATTAGGCGGTGGGCACTGTAGCACCTATTACACCCAGAGAGCACTTTAGGTGGTGGACACTGTAGCAACAGTACATGAACATTGTAGTATTTTTCTAGGAGAATATATTTAAATATAGTTTTTGTACGAATTTTTAGATATAGTAAATGAGCTAAAAAAATTTACAAATTTTTTTGTGGAGCCTCGAATATATTTAAATATGGTTTTTGTATGAATTTTTAGATATAGTAAATAAGCTAAAAAACTTACAATTTTTTTTGTGGAGCCTCTCAACACAGCGTACTGGATTGTGTAATTTTTCAAAATTTTATCCGTTCTGAATTTTATTCAAAAATTTATTTAAGTGTACTATTCTGAATTTTTAAGGATCCTTACACAGTGGAGTATGACAAGGAGTAGCACAAGCCTGACGCCCACGACAAGCTGCCAGCACGGTGGATGGGGTCCCGCCAAGAATGACAACAGCTAGCCCAGCGTCGTGGGTGCTCCCCCGACGGCAGCCCACACTACGAGGAGCAATGTGAGCAGCGATGGAGTGAGTAGAAGCCAGGCCTAGTTGGTGTGGGCCGAAAACAGGAGAGGTTGGCGACGACGTATCCAATAGTGGAACTGGCCGGGCGGTGGGTCAGAGAGCAGGAGGAAGATGCTGTAGGCTTAGTTACGCGATTGGTGAGGGAGGATAATGGCTGAGGAGGCCTGGCGTTGTTGGCGATGCCGCGCGGCCGTCGAGCCCAAGGGTGACGGCACTCCGACGAGAACGACAGCCAAGGGAAATGTCACAGAGCATTAGTGGGAGATGAGGAAGCCGTGGATGTGCTTGGATTTGGAGGAAGTGGACTGCAATGCCCTGGCGTAACAAGCTTGGCGGCAACGCCCATGGTGGTGGAGCAGCTCTAGGGAAATTGAGATAGAAGGATGGATCAGCTTGGGTCGCAATGAGGTGAGGACGGTGAGGGAACGACCAATTTGAGGAAAGGAACGATGGTGGGAAGGAATTTTAGAGGATGACTAGCATTAGGACGGAGTGGCGTGAAGACGTTACCAGCGTCGGGGCCGAAGGGGACGTGACTGCTTTGCACCTTTTGAGGATGAAGAGGGAGTGGAATGATAGGAGGGGTAGAGGAGCGAGGCGGCGGTGGGGCCGTCCCTGCCTCCATGATGGCCGGCTTTAGAAAAGAAAAGGAAGGGGAGAGAAAAAAGACGTTGGGGGTAAGACGATCATTTTGTGTGGGATTTAGGAGCCCAGGGAACAAAAAGGTATTAAAAATTCAAAAAAGGCAAATGAGCAGTTGTCCTTTTTAACTTTGGAGCATTTTTATTCATTACTATGTAATGAAAAACATTTTATCACTGATCTCTCAACTCTAAGGCAAATGATCAATTTTTCTTTTTTTTGCGGCGGTGAATGGTGATTGGATTGCAACACACCTTTGTTACTGGAACTTCTGTTCCCATGTCGATCATAATTACTCTCGATCATAGTAGCAATTTAGCATTGTTGGATTGAGATGATGGAGAGCTTCCAAGTTGCAACGGATGCGTATCCTCTTGCCTTTGCACTATAACGGCAAAGGTTGCCTCACCTACTCTCATCTGCCGTCCATGAGAATCTAGTGGTCAGACGACCCACATTGATCGGACCATGAGAACCTGTTCCTAAATTGATTGGACTACTCACATTGTGACCTTACCAGTCCTCAGTGAGAGTGAGGTTTTACCTGATGCATTGCAAATACTCATCTAGCAAATCTTGAAATTCTTGCCCGGTGGGCCCCCAACCCCACGACCATTAAAGATGCCCCACTGGCGTGCTGGGATTCAGAGAATAGCGGCAAGCCGACGTGCGGACCAAGGCCAAGCCTAGCCAACACCACTGCGCCTCTTACACGAGGTCCCCTCCCCCCTCCTCATAGCCACACTTCAGTTTTGGTCTTTCCATGTCATTGTAACGCCAAGGTCATTCCTGTTGTATTCTCATTTTTCCAGCTATTGCGTCGGAAATGTGGCCCTTAGGGCACGTTTGAAAGAGGGGGATTGCTCTAGAAATTTTTAGGATTCAGTTTAAATTCGAGCTAAATCCTCCCGAAACAAGCCCTTAGTAGTGAATAATAGCCTCGTGTTGCACTGATTTTCTTGTGGCGTTTAAGGCTGTATTCGTTTATGCGTTTGGCTTACGGTTTATGTACGGATGAACAGTAACACGCTATTAAACGATACGTTTTTTCAAGACAGGGCCTACAAGTAAATTATAGTACAAACTATACCGAGTTTAGCTATACTAGTCAAAATTGCATGCGACTATTTCTCTTTAGGTACTGCCTCTTACAAACAGGGCAAAATTTAAAAATCGCAGATATAAATCATAAGACTTAGCCCAAAAGAATCTACCCTAAGCAATCAAAGCTGTTGGGTAGGAGAGGTTAAATGAAAAAGATCCTCAGATATATTTGAGCAAACAAGGAACACATCACAACAGAATTGGTCATTTATGCAACATTACACGATGGTACAATGCACAGATTACACACTGAAAAGCAGGTAGGTTGTTGGAGGGTCAGATCTAGGGCTCTTAATTTTGGCTTTACAACAGGAAGAAGAAGCACGATCCACAGTGGCACACAACATGGCAGCAGGGAACCTTTTTATGACGTACTCAATTATACATAATGACATATATATGGGAGTAAAATATGATCACGTAGAAAGTAGAAACTAGAAAGCTTCGGCAGCAAACTAAAAAAAATCGTTGAGAAGGCTCGTCAAGCCAGGAGCCAGAAGTTCTTCTGCCACCGGGTGCTGATGAGGTAGCCACCGACGCCTTTGCTTTGCTTCCTCACTGCCAACGTCAGGCACTCAGCCTGGTTGATGCATTGCTCCACGAACTCCACGCTGCTGCTTCGCAGGAAGCTGCAAAGTTGCAGGCAGACACATTTGTAATTGCTCAACAAGGACTAGCTAGTTATGGCAGGACGAAGAGCAACTTCCCCTGACTCAATTTTTTCATATGATACTACATTGTTTCCTTCACCACATGAACATAGCAACAATGATAGGTAGTTAGGTGTGTGTGGGATTCTTGCTTTATATTGTTGAGTTGTAACTAAAAGGACAAGAAAAGCATCTGTGATTTATGGATAGCACATGGAGGTACAGTCCAGTGTTATTTACCCAAAAGGCATGGACCCTGCTATATATTGAACGGTGGTGAATAAGGCCTCAATCCCAAGCAGTTTGCTCACTGCTTGTGAGTGGGCCTGCTCACCACAAAAAAGCGGCCACAAAGCCCTTACAGAAAATCTCTCCTCCCTTGTATGCAAATCTAGTGGCAATCAGTTCACTCCAAAAGCTAAATCTGATATTTTTCTAGAGTTCTTGCCCTGAAAGGATAGGCTTAAACTGATACTAGTACAATACAATAATGATGTAGAACTGAAGGTTTCTATTGGGATCCAGATCTGAATGACTCTGAACTCCCATTTTTTAGTGAAACACTACAGACTGACACCATGATATATTCTCACAGCCGGTTTTCTATTCATAGTGAGCTTCACATTTTTAACACACACACACACACATGACACACCCAACAGGGGTAAGATAGATAGCACTGCAGTAGTGTGTGTGGTGAGTTGTTTACCAGCTTAGCCAGCAGAAAGGAGAGGGCTTGCTTTGGCTGAGCACCAGCACGGAGGCCTCCAGCTTCTTCACTTGGCTCAGGACAGTGACCAGCTTGGGCCCTTGGATCACAAGCGCTTCAACCTCCACCTAACACGGCAACACCACACATAATTACACACCCATCTCGTCCGAGCCCTCCTTTCTACAGCAGGCTACAGGACAAGGAAGTACAGCTACACTTACGCAGGGAAGTACAGTACACTACATTGAAATGCTGAGTTTTGATTCAAGCAAGCAAATCACATTAGGATTCTGTTATGATTACATACTAAACAATGGATAAAGGAGAGCTATGAACAATCAGAGAGGTTGCTCGGAGCCTAGGACACAGTATGGCAGTATAAAAGATGTGTATCACGCCACTATTATCACTTAGGCTTGTTCTTACAAAAATGAGTTCTGCATTTCCATTGCGCCCTAAGGATTATATTTATAGTTATGAGGAGGTTGTTTGCACAAATACCCCTGTTGGGGCCTGTAACAATGAGGGCAAACACGTCATTTCATCGGCACATCATTTTAGGCTAGCCACGTGAATTACACATTCAATGGGCCTTTGGCGCAGTGGGCCGATTGGGCTAAGGTGGGGGCCACTCCCCAACAGTAGCCTCTCATGGTCAAGGCCTGCGTGACTGATGGGCCGAAGTCATGCTACCTGCTTTTGGCCCCTCCGTCCCATCAGCCTCCCAGTCAGTTAACTGGTTACAAAGTGTTGTCATTGGCGGTTGCCCATAATGCCTTATATCGTACACGTGGCCACAATCCAAGCCAGAGACGTGGGCATTTTAAAGTTCTCTAGCCAGACGCTCCACTATAGACCTACGTTGAGGGGGGATTCGGAGTCCACCCTCCATGGGGTGCTGCAGGCGCTGGCGCTGGCTTCGCGACTCTCTGTCCTCTTTGCGGCCACCTCCGTTGTTGTTGCGGTGGGGTCTGCTGACTCCAGACCTTTTGCATCTCGCACATGGCCCTTCACAGGTCTGCCAGTTCCCGCTACAACGTTCCGTAAATCGCCTCCAGGGCATCTCCGCCTTGGCTTGGTGTAGAGACCAGGGCGCCCTCCGTTCGCTGTGTAGTAACATCGAGGGTGTCGGGTCGGTGGAGGCCGCTGCGTTGACAGCGGGGACGCTTATGTGGCCTGGAGCCACTGAGGTCGGGTCCTCCGTTCGCGATGCCACCCGTTCCGTGGCTCGCACAGCTGTCGGGGAACCTTTCTCGTTACCTGCCACAGCGGTCGACGCGGTTGCTCTGGTGCGTCGCCTGTTATGGGGCAGGCCCTCGACCATCGACTTCCTCACTCTCGCCACGGCAGTTTCGGTCATGATACCTCTCTTTTGCTTGGGAGCCAACGTCGCCTTCCTTGATGCTATCGCGCACCACTGTCCCTACCTTAGCTTGTAGCTTCTATGCCACTCCCACGAACGACATCAATTATTGTGGTTACGTGCCAAATAGTAGATAAAAGGGGCTACAGGAAACCACAGATGGGTTGCCCGGAGCCTAAGGCGCAATAAGGAGCAGTATGGAAGATGTGTACCACATCACTATTATCACCTAGGCTTGTTCTTACAAAAATAAGTTTTGCCTCTCTATGGTACCTTAAGGGCCATATTTATAGCTATGAAGGGGTTGTTTATACAAATGTCACTGTTAGAATCTGTAACAGTGAGAGCAAACATATCATTTTCTTGGCACAACCATTTCGGACTGATCACTTGAATTACACATTCAATACACCTTTAGCGCAGTGGCTCGGTGTAGAGGTGGAGCTACTCTCCTAACAGAATCGATTCCATAACGACATTGTTTGTGGCCGGTTTAGGTAGGATCTTGCTAATGGCTATGGGAACCTAGGAGGGAACCCCACAACTTGTTCTTTTCCTAATCTTTTCTATTTATAAAGGCTGAGGGACCTTTTAGGCCTGCCAAGATCCAAACACCCATGAAAAGTGGGCTACGATTCCCTTTTCATGTATGTTACCGATCTCAGTGATCTGATCCATGAATCTATCCACCAAGTACTAAAAAGTTCATCCTCAGGTGAACTCCATGAGACCATGATTACCCAAGAACCAAAACTCTACAATATTAACTCTTGACTCTTGAGGCCATGAACTGCAGTAAAAGATGTAAAACATTTCGTTTGGTCTAGTTTTTATGAGCTAATAATAAACACCAAGTAGGCCCCGTTTGGAACGCAACAAATTTGCAGAAATTTTACATGAACGAAATTTACAAAATTTTAACGGAATTCCTCGGATCTAATAGGGCCTAAAGCATTTTATTTTCGTCTAAATTTTCGTGAACGACTACTAGCATTTCTATTTGTGCATGCATGCATCCAAGCACATGCTTCCAAGGGGAAGCCAATAACCAAGCTACTACTAAGGTAGAGAGACCAGAGAGAATAGCTACTCACTACTAAGCGCCTAAAAATTTGTAATTTGAAGTCACAGAGCAGAGCACAAGTAATCTAGCTAGCTCGAGCTGTGCGCACAAATGGCATGTCCTGTTTACTGTACCTCAGGCCTGCAGGCCTTGCAGAGCGTGCCGAGCGAGTTGGCGAGGGACGGGGCCTCCTCCCCTCCGCCGGCTTCGCAGTGTGGCAGGACGTGGAGCAGCGTGAGGAAGTCCCCCTTGTTGGCGACGTGCGTGAGCGCCCACATCATGGCGTGCTTTGCCCCCGAGCTGTCGTCCACCACCACCATCACCCGCTTCCTCCCCGCCACCGGCGCGGCCTCCTCATTCCCGCCGCCGCCGCCGTACCCCCTCGCCGCCCTCTTCTTGGACCACCGCCTCGAGCCCCTCCTCCTGCCGCCGTACTCCTCCTGCGCGGCCTCCTGCAGCCCGCCGCCGACCCCGTTGCTCGCGCTCAGCTGCCTCAGGAAGTGCTCCCCGGCGCCGCTCGCCATCTACCTACGCACCTCTCTCTCCCTCCCCCCTAGCTTCCGGCTAACGCAATGGAATGCAATGCACACTCACTGTGCGAGGTGGTGTATCGGTGTAAGGAGTACTTGGTGCGGTGCGAATCGTGCGATACAGTGATGGTTATGTGCATAGAGACACGGAGCGAGCGTTTTTTTTTTTTGAGCCGGTTTTTGTCGCTCGTATCAAGTGACAGTATTTATTAGATTTAATAATCATAATTTAAAGCTATCTGTCATAGCTTAAAATAATGGGACCTAAGGAATGGCGTGGCGGAAGGAAAGGACAAGGCTGCAGAAAGAGAGGGAGCCAAGGAGAGGATTGGGGGTGGTCACGAGCGCATTGCACCCGTACTGCATGCAATTAAACTTAATTTAGAGCGTAAATCCTGTAGTGGAGCACTACTAGCAGCGGTGCAGTAAAACAGAAGATTCAATGCGTATATAAGAGAATAGCTAGTGTTAGAAATAATTTTGACTTAAGTTTAAGACGTAGTAAAAGTCTATTTCTGTATGTAACTTAAGTTGAAATTGAGTTCAACTTGAAGTTCGAATACATATGCGAGTAGAAGAATATTATCCTATATATTGAGAGGGTTTTTACCCAATTTTGTAAGCGAGAGAAAAAGCAAAGAAAGAGGGTGGGCAAATAAGAGAATAAAGAAATTCATAAATTTATTCGGTGTTCTCTCAGATTATTTGCGATGTGTGCATTTCCTCCTGAATCAAAATTGTAACAGCTAGCTGCACATTTGCTGACGGCATGAAAGTTAAAAACCTGCCTCATGCTATTTAATTAGTCCTGATCTAGCTATGTCACGTGAAGCTGATATGGTAAATCAGGACTATGATGTAACTATGTGTCTAAATTTCGGGGGCAAAAAACGACGACGATCTTGTAGTGGTAGAAACACTACATATACAGGGTTTCGTAGATTCGGTTTGGCCTACCATTTTCACATGCGTACGGATGTTTTCGTAGCAGAATATGCCAGCTTTCGTTTGCGTGATTAGCTCCAAAACAAGATGTATTGGTCAATACGGCATCGATCGTAATGCGCGGAATTCTTGGCAGTACTTTCACACATATCATTCATGTATGCATTCCGAATGTTTTTTTATATGATATAGGGCACTCTTGTTTTCGTACATGTTCTAGCCTAGCCCTACGCATCTTTGGATTTTTTTTCAAGCTAGGTCAGCGAAGGAAAGAATAAACAGTGTTCTCATACACATCAGTCTAATTCATTTGAGAGCAGAGCAGCGAATTGGATGGAGGAGCTAGCGTTCGATCGAGATGGCCCTTCTTCTGCTCTGCATGGTTGCTTCTAGCTAGCCTGCTACCACCATTCCTTGTGACGAAACAGCTAAGGGCGACGTGATGTTTCCATGATCTGCAGAAGATGGGAGGGGGCGGCAGGCGTCGCAAATGGCAAATGGCAGATGCAATGCAATGCACGCACGCCACAGTGCTCATCGATTGCGAGCCCTATCTAGTGCCTGCTTACAGAGTCACAGGGAAACATGCTGCTCGTAGGTTACCAATGCTACCGACATGTGGGGTTTCTGAGAGCATCCGGATGGAAATTGGAAATGAAAGCCGGCGAGAAGTGGACGATCGCGTGTGTGTAATATCGATCCGCTTGATGTGACCGGACGGCGTGGGCATGTGGCACCGGTGGACAGATGGGTGTTTCAGTTTACGGATCCTCTGAATGGGTGTTACAGGCGCAGCCGTGCTCGGTTGGCAAAGGCGGCCGGCGTGCTGCCAGCCCGCTCGGGACGATCCGGGCGCCGTATCTTTGGGGTACTGTTTAGGTAAATAGTATCCTGGTGGGTTCACATGCGTATGTTGGTGTTTTACTGTTTTTAGTGGCAAGTTATATATCCTGTGAGACTTCTGAGCCTTCACTTGTCTTAAAGTATGTACATTAGATGTATCCGCATGTGTAATATCTTTTTACTCCTCTGAACGGTCTGAAATTGTTACAGATCCTCTCAAACTCAAGCAATTATGGGTGAGTTTTTTTGACTGATGACTTATAGCTTATGGTTTAAATATTTGAATTATGGCTGTTTACGATAGATAGTACATACAAGAAAATAGCCGTATACGATTTTAACCAGTACAGCTAAACTCAGTACAATTTAACTATAATCTTCCTATTAATCTCGCTTTCAAAAAACACTTCAGTTAAAAATTAGATATTGTAGATAATATGAGCATAAACTAACTGTAAGCTGGAAAGTACCCAGCCTAGCATGAGGTTGAGGATGCACAATTGACCACGTCTGATGCGCATTGAAGCGTGGATCTATACATTTGGCATGTATAGATACACCGATAAGGACGTAGGGCGTACTTAAGATCCTAGTTTAATTTGATCGATTCATAGTTTAATTTGATCGATTCTGAAAAAAATTCATGTGGAAAAAAAAGGTACAGTACAACTGTACAAGTACTAAGAATAGGCAAGAACGAATCAAACATCGAATCAAGACAGCTAGCTAGCGGGCAGAACTGTGGCTCGCTTGCATTCGCGCGCTTGTGGCGAAGGCCAAATTTATCTTTTCCCTCCAGGCAGAAGGAATCAAACCCGTAATTAAAATCACCACGTCATCAGATCGATACATGCTGTCTGTCAGAACACCATTTAAACCCGAAATTAAAATTACCAGGTACGGCCCATACTGTGCTAACTACCGCCGTGCTGCCTGGCCGGGTAATCACATCAGGTTAATTGGTTCCACATGGCACAGATGGGACACTAAGGCCCCGCTCGTTCCGACTTCAGCTTCTGATTTCTGGTTTATTTTTCACTATTCATAATTTCGTTTTTTCTGATTTTTTAGTTTTTTTTAAGTTTTTTTGCCGGTTCTTTTTTTTGCCGTATTCGTTTGCGTTGTTTGTGATGGGCTAATACATTTTTTATATTTTTAAATTTTTTTAAATTTAATTATGTTAAATAAGTCTCTGTCACCACAATGTTTTTTCACCAATTCTGATTTTCACCATAAACCACCAAAAATAAACCAAAATGATCACCACCTAAGGGCTTGAAACCGCATCCCATCGTGATATGTGCCTGGAAATGTCGTTTCTCTTTCCTTTCCTTTTCTTTTTTTTTTGTGGTGACCGAAGAAGGGCCGGGGCGTTCGTAAAACGATTTGAGCTCAGCTTTTCTGCATGAACGTTTGATGCAGTTCATTTTGCAGCCGGAAACCATGCTAGTGGTAAAAGATTTTGTTACACTTACACACCCGCCGGCCCTTTTTTTTACTAGGACGCGGCAAGAACCCGATGGAGCGCATCAGCACGTCACGTCCAAAAAAACGGACAAAAAGTTCGCCTCTCCGCCCGTGCGTCCGTGCACGCATGCACCCGCGCGCGCGGCGTACCAAGCAATCCTTTCACCGTGCCGATGCACGGCAGGGGGACGCCGGAGCGAACGGCGAGGGGGACCAGTACATGCGATGCGTCGTACGATCATCAGATCTGCAAGCAGAACGCGACACAAGCATTGGAGGAAGCCACAGCCCACAAGGCCCCGTGGTCTCGGCGGATGCAGGGCAGCCAGGATGAACAGCGGAATTGAATGCTCCCCGGGTACTTTGCTTCCCGACTACCGCTCGAAGGTGGACCTGGGCACAGCCTGGGTCCGATGGGCCGTGTGCTAGGACCATACCATGCCGGCTCAACATGGCCACGTGCTGATCTGTCGCTGTTGTCACGCTAACCTACAACCATCGTTGAAGGCCTCGATGTGGTCGTCGAGGGTTGGTCGGTGAAGACTCGCCGTGGAGGACGTCGTTGCCATGGGGTCCACTCGACCTCCACATCTAGATTTGGCGCAAGGAGGCAGCGGTTGACATGGAGAGGAAGGCGGGGGTGAAGGAGAGGACTAAGGTGGTGGGCGATGGTGAAGGGATCAAGGTGGGGGCGCCGTCGCTTCAGGAGATAAAGTTGAGGGGAGGGAGAGAGGTATTCGGAGTTGGGAGGAGAGGGGAGAAGAAGAGAGGTGAGGTGAAGACTGGAGGTGATGTTGGGCTAAGGGGATTAAATTGGGTCGGGCTAGGAGTGGGGGGATTAAGAAGATTGTTGGGCTGAGAATTATGATGCAATGGGCCATCTTCCGGCCATGGAGGCCTATGTGCGACCTAGCTGACCATGTCATGTTGTGCCACTTGATGGGTCAACTCTTCGCGCCCAACATAGCCCGCCCGATCATGTTGTGCTTGCCCGCCCGAAAACATTCGTGTCGTGTCGGTCTTGGCTAGGCCGTGGACCGACCCGTAAAAGCTCGGTCCCAAAGACTAGCTCGACCGCGGGGGATCGATCTCAAGGCCTCTTGGTGGTTCATCTGCGCACATCGACACCGTGATGCGCCCAACCATCGCCTGGCCTACCCTTCGGGCCCACTTGTTTTTAACTCGGAAAATTTGGGATGCACCCCTAGACATAGACCTCGGAGATGGCCCATGCCGACATGGCACGGCCACCCCATCGTGCCATTCCGTGCTAGTATGACTCACCTTCGGCAAGGCCTAGGCACAACCTAGGGCACAACAGGCCATCGTCATGCCGTGTCGGCCCAGGCCCGACCCTATTGACTTGGAGGCGACAACGGGTCGATGGCAGTGATGAGGACATCGTCAAAGGCAGCGACGGTCGCCATCTTCATCATATTCATGCTCTGCTGCTACCTTGCGTCTCCAATGCCGCTGTTGTTGAGCCTCACTCAGCCACGACCACACCCGCTGTGGCTCCTCGTTTGGCCACCTTCGTCGTGTCCCTGCCACTGTACTCAAGCACTGATGCCATTCTCGCCCACCATGAAGGCTAGAGCTCTCCGAGAGAGCATTAGGGTCGTAGAGCAGACTCTCTCGCCACTCTGTCTTGAGCTCGAAATCCCGTGAACATTGGACGACGAGGATAAAGAGCGACAACTACTCCAGTATGAGTGGGGAGGTGGCTATGTTGGAGTTGGATCAAGATAGCCTGGACTCAGACATGACGAGGCAGGAGGAATAGGCGGAGGGGTGGTTGACATTGGGGAGGGGGAGGCAGAGGGAAAGAGGAGGGGCACGGTGGGGAAAAGGGAAGTAGAGGGGGGAGGATGAGGAGAAGGAGCGGTGGAGGGAGGAGGTTGAGCAGCGATAGCAGGGCAGTGGACGGGTGGTGGACGAGGCTGATGAGGTGAGGATTGGTGGGCAGCAACTGCACGGTGGATGGGAAGGAGCTGAGAGCAGATTTGGACGACGGCGAGTTACAACAGTGGCGTGGTGGAGAGAGATCGAGAGAGAGTATAGTGAGCAAGTGAGCGACAGAGCAAGCGAGGTGAGGCCGCGAGGAGAGAGAGAGCGAGAAAAACAAATGGCGCACAGAAGAAGAAATGGCGTAAGAAGGCCCAAGGCACCGACGTAGCGCAAGAAAAGAAAAAAAAGGAGAGAGAGAGAAGTGGGAAAATAAAAAGAGAGGAGAAAAAATGAAAGGGAAAAAGGAGGGAAAAAATAAAAAGAGGAGAAATGAGGAAAAAGGAAAAGTTAAAATTTAAGTAACTGCATAAAAATATGGACACAAATATGTTTGGAGGAAAAGTGAAATTTTCTTGATAAATTACTAAAACAATGTTATGGTCTCGTTAAAAATCTTAGGCCCCTGAGCGGGGTTCCCCGAGTAAGGAAAATAATATATTAATAACATACATACATACATACTAACTACTCCTAAATATCGAGATCGTTCATGCGTTCTTGGTCAACATACGTCTACACGATCTCGAGATACTTCAGTTGATGTTGTTGTCGCTCTTCAACCAATTCCTAGTCCTTGACGCATGTTATTGACTCTACAATCCTATGTATGAGGGATGATCTTCTTTCTTCAATTATTCTCTCTACCATTTTGAACGTTGCTTCCAAAGAGATAGTGGAAACCAGAACCAGTAGAACATCTTGTGCGAAATAGCATAGCACAGGAAATATCTGCTTGTTATTCTTTCACCACTCGAGCAAGTCTATATTGTCTCCACCAGTAAGATCAGGATCGGTGTTTACAAAATCATGCTCCATGTAGTGGTTCGGCTCTAAGACAGAATTCCACTTAGGGGTTGCTTGAGGCTGAGAGGATGAAGAACTAGACTTACCATTCTACTTCTTCTACTAGTAGGCTGTCAAGTTTGTCTTACCTTGTTACACTTACTGTGAGGCCTCTGATCTCGTGTCGTTATCAAGTTTGTCATGATATAAGTGAAAAACATGAAAAAACTCATTTTTTTGCATGTTTGAAAGCTTCGGAGAAATAAAGATCGAGGCATTCATCTATTCCCTTCATACCAATATGCAAACCTGCCAACTTTTTATAGAATAAAAAATGATAGTAAAATAATATAGTGTGAAATGGATCTGAAATGTTTAACAAAATTTTCTCCATTACTGCACCAACATGGCCTAAAAGGTGACCCCCTAGATTTATCAAACTTATCTGTAATTAGCAAAATGAAATCTATAGCTAAGTAAGAGGTTGAGTGGTAAATACCAGATATAATCTTAGTTGCTTTTTAAAAGGTCTTAAAAAATCTTAAAAATGATTGTCAATTTGCCTATAATATGTTCATACCCTTGTACCTTCTTTAGTATAATGTGTCGAGTTCCACCTCACATTCATGTCATGACCGAAATTTTTTGGGTCCTTCCCATTGACTGTGCAGTACTCTACGAACTTAACTACCACTTGTGCTGAACTATGAGGTAATGAAAGAAATCACGGATGTTGTTCAAATATTCGCCAATTACTTGCATACCATCTTGCACAACAAGATTCAAGATATGACATACACATCTTTGGTGGAGAACATATCCACCAATATATGTCTTCAACCTTGGGGTGAGGATGTTCGTAGCTGTCGTATTCGCTGATGTGTTATCAAGAGTTATAGAAATAATCTTATTACATATCTTAGAATCGTCAAGTACGTCTCGTATATGCTTGACAATGGCCTCTTCTGTATGTGATTCATTAATTAACTTAAACCCTATGACTCTCTTGTTTAACTTGTAATCATCGTCTAAATGATGGGCTAAAACACTAAGGTAGGCACTTCTGTAGTGCGATGGTGTCCAAATGTCTGAAGTTATAGTAAAAGAGAACTGAACTTGCTAGAATATTTATTTTAGTTATGCTAACTCCCTACGATACATCTGTAAAATATTTGATGTGGTAGTTCTCCTAATGATATATTGGTAATGTCGGCAAAAGCTACGTTAGATCATTTTTTTGAACACGTGACTTTCACTAATCCTAATTGGTTGATCTTCAAAAATAATATATTTAGCAATTTCCTCACAAACACAAAGATGGTTGTATTCCCATGTACTCACAGAGAAATGAGCCTCGAAGTTCAGGTACGTCAATTCTCCTCCCCCTCGCCTGTGCTCCCCCGTCTTGCTCAAGCATACTTTGTAGCCCTCCCTCCCATAGGGAGAGAAGTATGATGTCCCCATTAACTCCGAACTGCCTTGATACTCCTCGTAGCCATCCATATCACCCATATGATACTTCTCCATACTGTAGTCTCCCATGTTTGGTGGGAGGTGATGAGTATCAATGGGAGTCAAAGTTGGAGGAGTACTAGGGGTACGGCGGTGGAAACTTCCAGTAAGGTACGCCACTACTGCCTTCGTTCTACCACTACTGAGCTTGGTAGCTCCCACCGCCTCCTTCATGCTGCAACTCCTTGGTAGCATACTGTCACCGAGCTTTCTATTGAATAGACTATGGAGAGTACTGAGAAAGCAAAGAGAGAAGACATGCTTGGCGCTTCAGTGGTGAAGCAATGAGGAGAGGAGGTGCGTTTTATAGCCATGGAGGAGGAGAATGTTGCATCTACCCATTGTATCTCAACCTCCACTATCACTCTACCTTCTTCCTCTGCTCTGTCTTATCACTGGTTCCCAACCGTTGCCCCTCTCCCTCCCTGCCCGCTGCTTCTTTGGTCTTTGCTCTGTCTTACCATCGGTACCATGCTAGCTGGTAGGTGTCCTAGGCAACCGTTGCTAGGCTGGCGCCCCTACCATGCTTAGTGCTGATGCCGACTAATGTTGTCCCATATCCACTCAGGTCTCCACTCCACTGACTCTCTCTCTCTCCCATCTCTCTCCCTCACTTGTCTCATCGGTATCATCACCCCCTCTGCTCTCGTGTTCTCGCTCTCCATGCGGCCGTAGCCTAGATTTGCCGGCTTCGTCTACCCTAGTGCATGCCAACATCTTCCTCTTTCGGATCTGCCTGATTCGGTGCTGTCTATGCCGACTCCTCGAATCCTGTGGTCCTAAGCCATTATGCGGCCATCCTTAGCTCCACCGCCTCAAGTGCCACCATGGTTGTCAATTCGTCGACCAAGAACACCTCTTCCTCGGGTCCTCGCTCTCCCCTAACCTTGATATACTTTGACCCAACACCCTTCGATGGCGCTGTGCCACCATGCGCACCTGACACTGCTACTACTCGATGTCGTCACCGCGCTCCTCAATCCACCTCAATCTATATGTTTGCTCTACCCAAGTACCCAACCCTTCTTCCTTGTTGGTGGCGCAGGTACGGATGGTAAAGTGAGCACCGGCGTCGGACAGTGGCTGTCGTGGCCCAGCCACACCACGTCGCTCCCATCGATGTGCCTCCATCTTGTCCAGCCCATTGTGCCACTTTCGTGTCGGGCCATCCTGAGCACAACATGATAGGCTAGGCCATGTCGTGTTGCCTGATGGGCCTTCTTTTCAGGCTTAACACAGCTAGCCGGTAGTGCCGTGCTAGCCCGGTCTACCACATGTCATGCTCGTGCTAGGTGGGCAGGCCTCGAGTTGGCCTAGAATACCTAGACAGCTGCACGTTTGAGACATGAGTCCGAGTGTTTGTAGTTGTAGTTACGGGTCTGGTGGTAATGGTACTTGAATTTGCAACTGTCACAACATCCAGCTTTTGCTAAAGAGTGCAGGCTGCAAATATTGTTGATTATGTTGCAAGCGTGAGAGTGCCAGTACCATAGTTGTTTTGATTGCTCCATGGTTAAGTGGGCTATTCCCGACCGACGATGGAAAGCGGACAAGAAATAACAAAACGCCTTGTTTTTTATCCTGTTGAGTTAGGGTGAGTCTTATCTAGTCTTTTAGGATTTGAACATGTGTATTATAAAGTGTCTTAGAAGAATCTTACTAGATTAGAACTTCTATTCCTATTTTAATAAGGATTTTCACTCTTAATTAGAAAGGGGGTAGGAGAGACTATATAAACCATGGGGGTGACCATGAAGAAGAAACCAAGCCAAAAGGAAGCAATCAAACCTACGTATCCAAAGGTGATGTGCACGAGAGGATTAGAGGCTAGGATATTCTTTAACATTATATTCTTGTATAGGACAAGAATTTGTGTGTTCTAAAAGATTCAAGAGGGTTGTGAATGAGCAACAATCCCCTGTACTCTTTTGAGGTTGTGCTTAAGTAATTTGCGGTTAGCTTCGCCAAATTTTTTATCTCTGTCATGGTGCTTCCACGTCATTATTTTGGTTATCTCTATGAGATTCATATTCTTCATTCTTGATACCATACACGCTCGTACAATATCTCATAAACTCTGATCTGATCCAGGGCTATTGCATATAAGAAGAGGTACCAGAGTGTAACAAAGTGGTATGGGAGCCAAATTAGGGTTAATCTGATTTATGAGAAGGTCGATAAAGCGTTAAGTGACATAAAATCAAGATCGATATCGACGATATGGAATCAAGTAGAGAAATTTGACGATGGTGAAAATTTCAGCATATGGTAATGCATGGGGAAGGATGTCCTTGCCCAACAAGGACTATTTGATGCTCTTGAAGGGAACAAATCTGAAAACATATCTGATGAAGACTGGAAGGTGATAGAGCGGAAGGCTATCAATACAATCCGTCTATGTCTCTCCGATGAGGTAAAGAACTTGGTGATCAAGGAGAATTCATTGAAGAAATTATGAGAGGACTTAGAATAATTGTACATGGTAAAGTCGCTAACAAACTAGTGTGTGTTGAAGCGACAAATGTACAAGTTGTGCAAAGAGAAAGGTACATGGTTTGTTGACCATCTTAATATCTTTAACAAGCTTATTACACAGCTGGCTAGTTTGGATGAGAAAATTGAGGAGAATGACAAGGTCGTCATACTGGTATCATCTATACCACAATCATAGGAGCAATTGGTGATGAATATTCTCATCGAAAAAACCACTCTCAACTTCAATGAGGTAATTACATATCTATTAGAGGTGGAGTCTTTGAAAAGCCATTGAAATCTTCATCCTCAAGTGATCAAGCATTAGATGTTGTCGGTGTTGCAGGCAAAAGCAAAAAACATGGGAAGAAGAATAGCAAGACCAAGGACACACGTGTATGCTATCCTATGTGACAAGGAAGATCACATGACAAAAGGCTATCCGAGTTTGAAGCAAATAAAGCTTGCATACTCAGTGGTGGTAGCAAAGGATGATTCGGACGTACTAGTCGACAGTCAACCAGGTATTTCTCATGAATGGATTTGAGATTTATGTTATTGTTTTCATATATGTTCGACGATGGAGGTGTTTGATGAAAAGTCTACGTCTGGCGAATAGAACTATTTACTTAGTGAATTGCAAGGTGTATGCAATTAATGAGGTGGGAATGGTTACATTAGAAATGTATGATTGATCATATCACACATTGACGGGAGTTCGATATGTTCCCGGATTAACGGCCTCGTTTTTTGGCTTATGACTTATCTCAAATAAAGCAAATGGGGCAACTTCTCTATCGCCATGTCGAAGCGGTTTATTGGTACAACATTTTTAAAGTGGTTTATCGACATTCGATTCGTTCACACAAGCGCTCGTGGTAGGGCCAAAAACCATAAGACACAGTAAAAAAGAACTCACCCAAAGAAGAATCTAATATCTATGAGGTCGTTTGGACTCGAAGGTTGTGAGGTATTACTTTGAGGTGAAATTATTGTGAGTTACTGGCAAAGGGCAAATAATCATGAAAACTATTTGGAGTAACGGAGAATACCGATTAAAGGGCAATCTTAACTGTGGAGCAACCAATGGGAGATATGATAAAAATCTTGGTATGATAAAAATCTTGGTATGATAAAAATCTTGGTAAGGAGAAGAAAATCATATCGTTAACGGTAGGTACTCATATGTTGTCTTCAGTTATGTGCAGAACTACAAAAAACGGTTGAAAAATCTAGTTGATGTAAAGGCAAAGGTGTGAGCTATTGAAAGAAGGAAGATGTAATGGGACCAAACACACGGTACCAGCGAGCAGGTGTATCTTAGAGGTAGTACAAATCTATGACATGTAAGGCTATAGAAATAGGAGATGTGATTAACCAAACTACACAACGAAGAAGCTCTCAAGTAGAGGGTCCGGGCAGACTAAGCCGGACACTAACATGCATATTGCGGGGATGTGCATGAGGCTTTGTGATAGGGCACTCTCAAAGGTGGGAAGAAAACAAAGAAAAAAAATAAAAAAACAAAAAGGTGGAGTCGACTTGGAGTGAATTCTTAGAGGAGCACAATAACTTCAACGGATAAGAGTTAAGGTGGAGATTGTTGAGTTAGGGTGACTCATATATAGTCTTTTTGGATATGAAAATGTGTGCTATAAAGAGTCCTAGATAAATCCTACTAGGATTAGGACTCCTACTCCTATTTAGATTAGGATTCCTACTCTAAATTAGAGAAGAGGTAGGAGAGACTATATAAATCATGGGGTTGACCTTGGAGAAGAAATCAAGCTAAGAAGAAGCAATCATGTCTACTCATCCAAACATGAGGTGCATGAGAGGATCAGATGTTAGGATATTCTTTAATATTAGATTATTGTATAGGGTAAGATTCGAGAGGGTTGTGAGTGAACGATAATCTTTTGTACTCTTTTGAGGTTGCGCTTAAGAAATTTACGATCGGATTTGCCAGAGTTTTTCTCTTTCGTCATAATTGCTTCAACGTCATCATTTTGATTCTCTTTATAAAATTCATCTTCTTCGTTCTTGATATCATGTATGCTTGTACCATATCTCATACACCCTAATCTGATATAGTGGCTGCAGAATGTAACAATTCTCGATTGTGTCAACCAGTGAAAGGTTCAAACTTTGAACAACTACAGTGTGTCAGTGTAGCAGCTTCAACGCGACGTCGCAACCTTCAGAGGGGCGGTGCACGCAATGAAATGCAAGCTGCTTGAATCTGCCTGCGCCACATGTCCGCGGCCGGGTCGTTCGGTCGCAAACCGGCGGGTCAGGCCGGGACGACACGGGACTCCGCGGGCTGCGACAGCCGGTTGCCGCTGTGCCGGGACTCCACTGACACGGGGCGGAGTCGTGGAGGGTGGATGATTTCGAGCAACGCGGCAGCGCAGCCCGTGCGCCCGGGGCTTTTTGGACGGTCTGCCAAGTAGCCCGGCCCAGCAGCGATCCCCACGCGGCAACGACCTTCTCACGCACGCCGCACGGCAAGGCCCGCCTTTTCACCGGGCGTGCGGCCCGCACCGAGTAGGCCGGCCCCCACATCGTCGTAGTGCCGAGTGTGGCATGTGGGGGTTCCGCCGTCCGCGCGCCAAGGTTAGGATTCGAGGACGTAGTCCACCGAGAGATCGGCCCTTGTTTCGGGCCAGTTCGGCTCAAAAACGACAGTGGGTGACGTGAGTATGGGCTGTCATGCTTCTCCACCGTTTACTACTTGACCGGGCCGTTGGCGGGCAGGGCCGCCCTGTCCAGTTGCACACTTGGACGTCCAATTCCCGATCAACCTCCGCTACAAGAACCGTCGAATTGAAGAGTAAGCTGCGAAATTGAGTTTCATTCGCTTCACTTATTGGGTGGGGCTCCATGACCTTTGCAGGGCGGATGAAAGCAAAGCAGGCGGGCATGTGCGACGGCACGGCAGCGCGCGGCGTGGGGACATCCGCCGTGGTCGACCGGCGTGTGCCGGCGACCACTTCTGACGCAAAACGCACCGGGCCATTTTCCCTCGTTCCCTGACAAGTAACAAAACCCACCCGGGCCGCAAATCTCCGAGTTCGCCAAGCTACCACAAAAGCCGAGGAGGGAGGGGAACCCTGTCAAATCCGGCAGGATCGGATCGCAATTTGCGAAGCACCAACCACCACGACAGGCAAGCACGCTCTTCAATTAGCAAGCAATAAAACGTACACATACACTGCACCATGTCTGTCACCTCAGCACCATATGCCAACGCCAAATTGCCGATGCAACGGCAGCGGCGACCAAACCGAATCATGGCCGCCTACTCACCTCCATCCATCCTTCCGAGGCGCAGCATCCATGCTGGCGTGTCGGCCCGACAAATGATAGATTTCGCTCGCCCCAATATAGAACCACATGATGTGGCGCCTGCACTGAGCTGCACCCCATCCATGCATCTGAAAGAGAAAAGAAAAAAAAAGAAATTACTCGTGCTCCGTGATCTTTACAGCCTAGCTAAGACCTACTGGATTCGGTTTTAACTTCTGATTTCTGGTTTATTTTTTACTATTTATAAATTTTATTTTTTTGGCCTTTTGGCTTTTTTGCCGGTTCTTTTTTTCCGTATTCGTTTGTATTATCCGTGATGAGCTAACATATTTTTTTTCTATTTTTAATTTTTTTAAAATTTAATTATACCAAATAAGCCACCATCAGGTATAGTATAATTTTAACTAGCTATAATTTCAGATATAAACCATAATTTTTTAGTCTGAACAAGCAGCACCTAAGCTAGCCATGCCATGCCCGCAACAAGAGCAGCAGCTGCTTGTCCTCCAACTCCTCAGTAGCAGCAGCAGTAGACTACCATTAAAACCAAGCAGATCATTACTAGTTTAGTACTGATTCAAAACGGTTTTTTTGGCGTTTTGCTCCCTGAGAGCCAAAATAATCAGGATGGCTTCTCCAAATAGTTCTCTAAGTTTATCGTCATGTGTATCATCCGTATCAACGTCTCTGTCGTCCGCAATCATCTTGAAAAGCGTAGCTAAAAGCCATCAGTTCATAGCAATTTTAAACAACTGGTTGAATTAAGCAGTAGCATTAACCATCATGCACTGTCCAAAAAGAATCAAAGCCTCAGCCGATGGATGCAGCCTTTTTGGGGGTTTTTTGTCTAGGCCGAGCGCCCTACAAATGCAGCACTATCAGGCATGGAGCCCCTTGGCCCCGTGGATGTGATTAGCGGTGATCATCGGCGGTCAAAGGCTCAATGAGGCAATTATTACTAATCCCCTCCATTAGGGTTGCCTAGCTTGCCGCTGTGGGCTTCTGAGCATGCATAATTGCGGCATAATTACTGCCATGAATGACCATGATGGGACTCACTCGAGAGGCTCCGCAGCAGTCTTTGTCCCTTGATCCATGTGGTTGGGTGCAGTGCAAATCTCATGCTTCCAATCCCATCGGCTTCCTCTCTTCGCACAAAGAAGAGATGAAGGCATGTTACTTTTAGCTGCAGCTTATGATTTTTTACTATAGTTTATAGTTTTTGGATTGTTCGTGCGAGAGATTACAGAGTAATAGAAACTCACGTGTGGTTTTTGCTGATATAAATGAAGTCGGTACAGTATGTACTACAATTAACTAGTAGATTCTATCTTAAAAAGATACTCTGTTTAAAAGCTAGTTACTGTAGAAAAGTCGAAAAACAACTTCTAAAAATGAAAAAAATAGGGCCGGAACTGTACACCACCATGTATACATGCTATGTGTTTTGTATGAAAAGAAATGGTCGTTTTGTAGTGAATTGTGCTAAGTCACACATGACATGTTAGCTATCAAGCATGCATGCATCCTGCGTCATTACACACAAGATAGAATATTAGATAGTACTTTCTTAATAAGGCATATTTTCTTTCGACACATGGACTAAGAGATAATAATAAAAATAGATCATCCTTAATTATTATCTCTAAGCGCTATATTCAATGCTTATATAGAGAATTTAAAATAAAGTTAGATATTTAACAGGTGTATAAAAAGAATATCACACTAATTTTGTATTCACATATAAAATACATTCTATATTTATAACAAGACTATTAAAAAATATGCCCTATATTTTTGGACCGAGGGAGTGTCTAATTTTGGGAAAGGTACAAGCCGAATTCTCACGCTTTGGATCAACATTAGCAGTGGCAAATCGATCTTTCTTGATTTTAAAATGCTTGCTTCTCGACACCTATCACATGTTTGCATTACAATAACCCGTTATTAGATTACGCGAGATCACGGTTTAGGAGGTGGTTTGCTTTTCTAGCATTTCCAGCGCCCGGTAAGGGTTTGTTTATAGGAGCAACATGTGTTGTTTTAAGTGCTTGTCATTCGCGAAGCAAGGAAGAAAGCATCACATTCTCCAAGATGCCACGGGTAGCCCTAACCGCACACCCCCAAAATCTCTCCCTTTTGCGAAGATTTATGCATGTGATTAGCGATTGCCTCTGCTGATTTGTTGATATGATAACAACACGGTTCATTATCGCAAATGGAAAGGAAAAGCGTCGCTAAATAAAGAGCGGACGAATATATCAAGTGGAAAGAGCGATTTGCTGTTGCTGCCAATCCTAGTCAAAAGCGTCGATCGGCCGGGGGACCTTGAGCATGATAGTGTTGACCATTATAACTCGATTACTAATTGGCTAATGCTAAGAATTGCTATAGCTATGTCGATCCCACGGACGAAATTTCTCTTGTCTATTCCTAGCTGCATGCTGCTAATTTGTAGCCTAGATGCACCAAATTTCCATACATTAACTCCACATGAAAAACGATACCACTATACAGTACATACAAAAGCTTCAGTCAGTTGCTGTCAAGAAGAAATAGGACCCGAGTTCAGAGCAGCGAAATTTCCGTGGCCGAAATTTCGCCTGTAACCGACGGTTATTGGATTTATCGAGGGGTACCGGTAAAATTTTATACCGGTAAAATTTTTTGGATTCATTAAAATTCATCTAAAAAATAAAAAAAAATAAAACACCCCAAAATTGAAAATTTTCAATTAAAAATTTTCGTTCAAAAATTCCAAAAAATCTGGTAACCGAATCGGTCGTAGCTGCACTCCGATAAAATTTTCGAACCATACATCTCTCCATGGTTCAGAGAAGGTACGGACCTGGACAAAAACCTTCCGATTTTGTCCTTTTGCCTGGGAGCTGCCATGACCGGCCGCCTGCCATGGCGTGTATCATCATGTCTACTGCTCTGCTCTACCTAGTGTTTACATGTCTCTAGAGGCTTTGCGCACACAAAGTTGAGTTCGATCTTTCAGTGTGTGCCAAGATGGGAACATAAAGCGAAAGGCGCATCACAACAACTTCATTGCTCGGACCAGAACCATGCTAATCTCATGCATGTCGGCAGTGGCGGGGTCAAGATTTTTCGGAGCCTCGAACCCAAAACTAAAGAGGATATAAGTTTATAACTAATATCAAATACTATCAGTACTGAGGTATAACAAAAATACAATACAAATACATAATCGAAATAAAATTTGAATTCCATGTTAAACGATACGATAAAATAGATAAAACATAGCAAAAAAAGAATGTAACATACCACTAGCATAAGGTAATTTTTGCTTAATTAACAAAGATTTGGTTCATTTGAGCATATCATATCTTCATCAACAATAGTATGAGAACTTAAACCTGCAAAGATAAATTTGCATATGTAAATCAGGGAAACAAGACCACAACGTTATTTTTAATGCAAATTACGAAATAAGAATGTAGCATACCACTAGCACGAGGTAGTTTCTGCTTACGCGTCTCCATATTTTGAAAACGTTGTAAAATCTTGTTATCATTGATGCTTGCAAATACATCTCGCTCAATATAGCATATCATGCAATCATTCATCTATTCATCACTCATCTTATTCTGTAACTTAGTTTTGATAATGTTCATAGCTGAGAAAGCTCTTTCTACTGTTGCGGTTGCAACAGGCGAAATCAAAGCCAATTCAATGAGTCGATATACCAATAGAAAAATTGTATGTCTATCGATTTGAATCATCTTCACAGCAAGATTACCAAGGTCATTACAGCTTAAGAAATCCGGATCAGCCCGCACATCAGTAATGAATGTCTCAAGTTGGCCCTTCAGGAGTACACAATCATATTGGGAGAAGTCGGTGGCATAAATCTTAGCAAGTTCAACTAGTTTATCCTCATCAAAGTTGGAAAATGAATTTTTTGGATCAAGACAAGCAATGCATCTCAATAACCAAGTAGATCTTTCAGCAAATCGATTGTTTAACTCAACAATAATTTGATCAAGCACCACATTAAATATTTCATGATTGAAATGATGGTAATAAGTTACCAATTGGCCGCCACGACCTCTCGAACGACCCCCTAATAGTTATCGTATCTGACATATTTGGCACAATGATGCGATGTTGCAGACAAAATGTCTTTACATCTTCAAAGAGCTCATCCCAACTATGTTGCCTTATGTTATTAATGTTCTGCAATGTTATTAATGGTCAGCATGGTCCCAATAGCAAATACTCCCTTCTAGCGGCATCCCTATATCCACATCTAACTCTTCCATTGGTTTCTGAAGCCCAGGATCGGCAACAATGTCATCTGGATTAAGCACAACACAGGGATTCTTTTGTGGGGTGTTACTACCTCCAGTTCCTATTGTTTCTGGAGTTTGATTGGGAATTGGATTGCAATGGAAAATAAGATACCAATGTCTTGGTCCTCTTCATCATGTATTTCTAATTCTAGTATCGCAAAAATTTAAATAGCAAGTTAATAGACCGATAGTCTGATAAACATACTACACTAATAACACTATCACAGACTTCAAATCACACTATCACAGTATCACTCAAAGTTTCAAACAGACAGTCATACAGTCATACTGAATTACTGACAACAATCACAGTGACTCACTCGTACAGGTACATGAGCAGCTAGATGGAAGCTCACCGGGAGAGCCAGCACCAGCGGACGGCAGTGACGGTGATCAGTGGGGCTGACGTCGCGGCGGACTGGCGGAGAGGAGGCGCCAGGGGGTGCCGCACTGCCGCGGGCCAAGGCAGAGTCACGGAGAGGAGGCACCGAGGTGGGGGGCGGTGTCGCGCCGCCGCGGGCCGAGGCGGGGGCCGATGTCATGGGCTCACAGCGAACAGGAGAAGAGGACGCGTGGGAGGTGGCGTCGCGGGCTCGCGGCGGAGATCCGCTGAGGAGGCGACAAAGTAGTCGTGGCGATGTCGCGGCGGCCGGCGAGCTCGGTGGAGAGGAGCCGGGGTGTCACGGCGGAGAGGAGGCGCCGAGGCGGGCGTGCGCGCCCGCGGGCCGAGGTGGAGAGGAGGCGCCGAGGCGGGGGTGGCGCCACGGCTCACGGCGGTTGGGGAGGGGCTAGGGCGGCGTGTCGCACGCGGAGATGCGGCTGGAGGCCGCTCGCGAGGCCGAGACGGGAGGGGCGCTCCGCGGTTAGGGTAGGCCGGTGCTCATTGGGCCACAGGGGCCATGATGGGCCTCTCTCTGGTGGGCTGGTTGCTTGCTAGGAATAGTCTCGGGCCGGCCAATAAGCCTCGTGCCTACCATGCATGCAATATTTTTTTGGGTATACTTACTAAAATTTTACATTGCTATTTTCTCTGGGTCTCGGGCCGTTGCCAATCGGCCCGAGGCCCATCTTCACCCCTGCATGCCGGGTAATTGTTTCTCCGAAGATGGAGTGATCTGCTACAAGCAATTACTTCTAAAACTGCCGCGAACAGTCATCGATGAGATTGCCAACAATAAGGTTCAATTGCCGGTCACTGTTTGTAAAAGAAAATATTCACAATTCTGGATGCATACCAGCGCTTTTGTGATTTTGTCGAAGGATTCGTAGAATTGTAGAGCATTTCTTCATAGAAAGCATGGGGAAGATCTTTAGCTCCTTACTAATAGGAGTTGGAACGACAGTAGAAGGATTTGAGTGAGTAATGGTAGTGGCGTAGGCAGGATAAGATTTGCATCTCTGAGTTGGAAGGGAATAAAGGAGGAGGAAAGGAAGGCACAAGATAGAATCGAATAATGCATGCTTGGGATGTCAAGTAAACTGACGAGATTGATGGTGCTAAATATCGCATAGCTTAATTTAACCTGGATTGTGCTTTTGGACGAGTCTTGATCCACAACCGATGTAGGCAACTGATTTTCTGGTGATATTTGTACGAGCAAAACATCAAGGGAAATTATAATTCATGAGTAGAAGAATTGAAGATCAGAAACGAGCATGAAAATTTCTGATGAAAGAAAAAACCTTACGAATCAAGCAAGAAGAAACAATTACTTGTATAGTACATCATATACTGAATAATTCACCAGGCAAACTCCGTGAGTTAGTGTGCGAGTTTTTAGGTAGCATCACTAAAATTTGCTCCTCAATTTTCATGATGCACAAGCTTAAGAGTCGACGACGGTTGTTTTACGGCTGCTAAGAAAAAAATAAATATGCTATAAATTCTAAAAGAATGAGAGAAAACATCACAGTCAATACCGTGGACCTGGACCCTAATTATAAGTACAAACCTAGCCCTTGGATTGATAAGGGAAAAAATTGCTAGAAATTTCACAAATAAGAAAAACATCCTACCCTCGATTTGATTTGGTGGTTAATCTATGATCATTGAATACTATTTAGGATCATATTTATACATAAAAGATTTGAAAGATAAGAGCAAATCTTAACAAGTTAATTAATGATAATGCCTTGTGCTTCTTTCTTTCTTTCTTTTTTGAACTGTGCCTCGTGCTTCTTGAGTCATTGTGCCTCGTGCTTCTTGAGTCATTCTAACAAGTTAATTTCATGATACGAGTCCATGTACAGGATGGAGCTAGCTATAGACTTGCAATAGCAAAAGTAAAAAACGGAACTTGACTCAGTGGAAAAAAAGAGAGTCAAATGTCCTAAATCTTTACTATTATAAAAAAAAGAGTTGGTGGTTGATCCGTTCTCACTTCTCTCTTCTCAGCCATCCGATTTGATTTGGAACATTCGTCTCTCTCCTCCTCCTCTCTCTCAGGGTACAACCGTCCACCCCCTTCACTTTTCCCATCTCCTCGCGCATTCTAGCCACCATTCTCTCTCTGTCGCTTGCTCTCCAATGTTTGATGTGTGAAATTGGCCAGACAATAAATTCTGTCTCATTATTTTTATGACTCTGTTGCAACGCACGGATCTCTAACTAGTATATCTTAAATGCAAGCCTTCACTTGGAAACGCCCTAAACGAAGTTCAACAAGAAAAAATTGTAACCGACTGCCAAATTCCTAATTAAAATTGTTACGAAACCGTCAGTGCCTGAAATTAACAATGTCTTATATGATAAATATAAAGTTATAATCAATGTCTCAACCGTAAGCATTAGAGACAGTTATATTTTTAAATCTAGCACTTCGGCTATTTGGTATAGTTACACAACTACACTAAATAAGTATCTATCTATTATATTATTAAAATGAAAAAACATAAACCATCATATTCGCTTTTAACTCTCAGGGGCTATATATTACCATGTTAACAGAAAGAAAAAGAGAAAGATCCACTCTATCAATTGTGATGGATCCACATTATAACAATGCTGATCTATCATATGTATATAAGAGCTATTAAAGTTGTACAAGGAATACAATTATTTTCTAGTGATACATAAGTATTGAAGTTAGATAACACATACACCTCTATTTTTTATAGATATACTAGTAAAGTGCATGTTCGTTGCAACGGAGTACCAAAAGAGGGCAATGCATATCAACAAACATGGCCCAAAATTGTACCATGAACATCAATTTTTGATGGGAGATAAGAGAGATAAAAGGTGCCAGAGTTACATGGAATCCATCTAAAAAACAAAAAACAAAACGAGTTAAACGGACATGATGACAAGGCATTTTCTGTATTAGGTCATGTTGTAAACTACATGATCCCAAAAATGTACATCAATAAAGGTTTTGCATATATGAGTCAAAACAAAATGACTTTTACTGTCCTCAATCACAGACTTGCATCACTAACAGAAATGAAGCTCTCCTATGACATTGGACGAATGGAGAAAATGAGATGTACTGAGCAAGCAAGGCACCAATAATGAAAAAAATAATCCAATATAACTTTACTGACTACCACCACCATTGACATAAAGAACCTAATTTACAGTAATGATCTGACATTATATTGTACTGCACGAAGGATGTCTTCCATAAGTCTGCTATTCATTATGAATGTTGTGAGAATTGTGGTAAAATTTATCAAATACTACTAAACTCTGAACCACAATTTTCATGAACAATACCAAGCACATACGCCCGACGCTTCATCTTATTTAGCCACCTATATTTACTCTACTTGTCGGGGCAACCACACAAGACACAACCTAATATATTTCGCAACCTTACCAAGCGGGTGGCACCAAGCTTCAACTTTTAAAAAAAGAGGGGGAAGGAGAGGGAGAAAAGGAGGAGGAGGGGAGGGGGGTCACTGCCATCGATGGCGGTGGTAGTTGCCGGCGGGGAGCGGAGGGCGAGGGGCACTCGTCCTTTTGTGGTTGCATCTCTGGACAAGACATGAGGGAGTTGACTTGTGCTTTGCAATGGTTTAGAGTTTTTTCTTGGTTTTTTTGGGTGGGGTGGGGGTTGGCTGTTTTTTGTAGTGGAAGGATCGATCCAGGAGTGGGATGATGGACAAACTCCTTTTTTTATTATTATTAGAGATGATATCTGGTCACGTAATTGCATGAAAAATTCACCTAGTTCGACCAGCGCTGCCATCAGGAAGACTCCGGTGGGACCTGCTTCCCCTCACTGAAAATCACTAGGGGTGTCGATGGATTGAATATGAATGGAATTGTGGTCTTGCCATATTCATATTCGTATTTTCTAAATGAATACGAATCGAACACTATAACAAATACGAATCGAATACATACTCAATTCGGTTGGATGTGAATATCCTATGGCATAATAAAGTTTAGCAAATTGATACCGCTTTTTATAGTAATATTTATGCCCCCTTTTCTCTAATTTATCACATAATTATTGTTAATTGGTTCCATTTTCTACTGATCCTAACTAATTCTAGATATTTTTCAAATAAATCTGTTATAATTATATCAAATTTGGCTAACAAGAGCATGCAAAAGGTTTTATCGGGGATGTGCCAAAATGAAGATATATAAAATGCCAAATTAGAGTTCACCATGATGACGGTCTTGTCAAGATGATCGAAATACATATATAGTATGCCTAATTTGGAGATGAAATGCAAAAGATACGTATTAGCTAGCTGTAGTTATTATGTCTGCCGAATCCGGATATTATTCGATTTGACACATATTTTGCATAACATATTCATATTCAACAAAAAGATTTAGATATTATCTGAATTCAAATTTGTTTAACGTATTTTTGTTTACCAGATTTGCTATTATTATATTATGGATGTCAAATAATAATGTGGATCCGGTTGACATCCAAAAATCACCCCATGCTAACGCAGCAAATTAAGCACACCGCACGGTCCGAACCACCCACCGGCCACCGTCGTCGAGGGAAACACCGCCCTCCACTCCACACACGCAATGACGCAAACACATAGGCAGTGAAGCAGCAGCAGCGGTTAAACACACCAACTGCCACTGGTACACACAAAACCTGCTCACCCTCACGCAGACACAAGCCGAGCGCGCGGAACAGGCGAGAGGAGTCGAGGAGAGCACAGGAGCAAGCGCCCATGGCTCTGCTGCCTCCCACCAACCTCATCATCGCACTTCTCCCCCTCCTCTAGACACCCATCATTGCATTCCACGCTCCACTCCGATCGTGTCGTGCCCCTCTGCTGCTGCTCCTCCTCCTCTTGCTCCTGCACCGCACGCCAGCTATATATAGCCAGCCGCACTCCGCTTCCCGCCTCCAACCTTACTGCAGAGCCATGAACGCCTTCTTCACGTCCCTGGCGCGCGGGCTCGACGACCTCAGCCGCGGCGGCGGGCTGTCGTCGCTGCCGGCGCTGCTCCGGGCCGCGGCGCTGCTCAGGGGGTTGCACTCGCAGCTCACGCTTCTCGTGGGACAACTCCACCTGCCGCCCGGTGGCCGGTGGCTCGACGAGTACATGGACGAGACCGCGCGCCTCTGGGACGCCTGCCTCGCCGTCAAGCTCGGCCTCGCCGCCGTCGAGCGCTACTGCGCCTCCGCGTCCTGCGCCGCGGCCGCCCTGGACGACTGGCTCCAGGACCCATCCCCTCTCCCGACTCGCCAGGTGAGTTGGTACTACACACACACTCTGTCCATGCGTTAACCCTTTTTTTTTCCAGTTCTTGCTTTATTGAAACCTGCGAGTAGCAATTATGATCATGCTCACTCTATCGCTTCTTGTCCTGATCTTTGAAACTTCTTTCTGCCCTGTGTAATTGCGTCTTGTGCCATTGATGGCTTCTTGCTCTGTTTCTTGGAACTTCCTTTTGGGTTCTGTTTGTGCATCACCGCTATCTATGTGTTTCTTGCATGCTGTGTTTGATCTAATCAGGCGCGTTGGTACAGGTGATGAGGGCGATCTCTGCGTCGAGGAGGGAGGCGATGGCCGCGGAGGAGGAGAACCGGGCGCTGTCCGAGGCAAGGATCGCGCCGCTCTCGCTGCAGCTCGACGAGCAGCTTCTGCTGCGCCCCACGGACGCCAGGCTCAGCGGCTTCAACGGCTTCCGCGGGATCCTCTACGCGCTGCACAACGCCAGCTCCCTGCTCCTGCTCATCCTCGCCTGCGGTGCCGTCTCCTGCGCAGCCGGGCCGTGCTCGGCGGACGGCGCGGCCGGCTGCAGCACGGACACCGGCGGGTTCGTGGCGTCCATCGCAATGCTGCAGCAGAGGATGGAGGAGGAGGCCGACGGCGCCGGCGCCGGCGCGCCTGGAATCAGGATGTACGAGTTCCGGTGCGCGCGCGCCTCCGCGGAGGCCGCGCTGGAGGAGGTGGAGCGGGCAGTAGCGGCAGGCCGCAAGTGCGAGGACGGCGTCGTCAAGGACAAGGTGGACGAGCTCAAGGCGTGGCTCGACGTGCTGCGGACCGGCACCGAGAGCCTGGTGTGCCAGCTCGACGACTTCTTGGACGACATTGTCGAGGGCAGGAAGGACCTCTCCGACCTGTGCAGCCACTGATCAGTGATCGATCACAGCTCATTGTCAAAGGCCATCATCACCATGGATGATGCTTGTTGTTTGCTTCCTTGCTTGCATGATAGTACAAGTAATTGCTACTCCATATAGCAGTAGTACCTAGTAGTAGCATCTTTAATTAGCATGTCGTACTGGGGATGGTGAGAGTGTCACAGCATTTTGGTCATGATGTTATTGTTCCTTTCTTGCTGCTGTGTGTCTGCTATGAAAGGAGAGACATGATGGGGATGGGGGAGAGGAGGTCGCAAGAAAAGGCGAGTTTGTTTGCATGGGAAGAGGCAACTGATACTGAGCTGAGAGAGTGAGAGGAAAGAAAGAAATCTTGTTGCAGTAGCAGCTCAACCACAAGCGGTTGCACAACGAAAGGTTGCTTTTTGTTTGTTCACCTGGAGGACAGAGTATTGCAGAGGAACAGAAGAATGGTTGAACTCTGGTTCTCCTGCATTTAGGTTCAAGAGTTTTTCATCAAATTCTTTGCCCTTGGAAGCATGAGGCATACTACCATACTAGTTTCTTTTGTTTCTCCTTCAAATAGTTAACCCCGCTCGTTTCGGTTTCAGCTTCCAACTTTTGGCTTTCGTTTTTTTGTTTTTGGCTTTTTTGGCCTTTTGCATTTTCTTTTATTCGTATTTGTTTTTATTGTACGTAATAGGATAATCTGTTTTTTCTATTTTTTAATTTTTTTAAATTTAATTACGTTAAAAAATCATCAGCAGCTATAGTACAGAATAAATCATCTATAATGTAAAATAAATCATAAGTCACAAAAAAACCCAAATAAACAGCCCCAAACTAGCTTTCTGGTGTGTCCCATGTTCATACTGACTTGCAACAGGGTTGATTGAGCCTAAAACGCTAGAGGCCTTCTGCTGATTGATCAACTCTAAAAGTGGGCCTGTTCAAGTGAAAGAACACAATAATGTGATAGACTGGTAGTGCTAGTTTTTAAATGAATGTGAGAGCTTCTAACTTTGGTTTCAAAACAATAAACAGTGCACAGTTTAACAACCTCAGCTGTATGTCAAATCATATCTCATGTACTTTCAGAACCTAATAAGCTCCTCATCCGTGGCACCCATTGCTGGCAAAGCCAAGCTATCATGAACTTCTTTTCCCGAGTCAGGTGCTTACTGTGGAACTGGGAGACAAAAACCGAGCGGCGCGTGCATTATTAGCGCCATTTTACCGGCGCCACTCTGGGCCAAGCGCTATTCCTTAGAAAGACTTGAAAGCATAGTGTGAAATGCCAAGATCGCTCTCTTTACTTGTACTTTTTTTTTCTTCTCACCTAGCGATCGGAGTTCTTTACTTGTAGTGGCGACCTCACTTCCACATACGCCATCATTAAGGACTCCACTAGAGCAAGAATAGGGGGCGAAAAGGGGTAGGCTTTTGATTCCTTATATCCTCTCAAGGAGAAAAGATACGAAAAAGAAACGCAGTAATCTATCTAAGAAATGGCAGAGAGAGAGAGAGAGAGAGAGAGAGAGAGATGAACATCGCATAGCACATAGCCTGCAGATGGAACTGTGACGCCTCCGGCTTTTGGCGTTTGTTTGATTGGATTGATGTCCCAAGAAGCTAGCAGATGGTTGCAATGATTAAAGGGCTTCTGGAACGGCAGCTGGAAGCTGCGCTGTTTTCTGCTGCGCATTGAAGAAAAGGACCTTTGGCTCTCTTTCTTCACCTTGCTCGCCCGATCGACGGATCGATCGCCCGATGCCGCACCATCATTTCCCTGGAGGAAAAACGGAGCAACGGATGTGATGTCCATGGATCGGCAACAGCTGAACGAAGCAAATCATGGCAGAAAAGAAACATATCACGGTCAAGTCTGGGAAAAACAAACCAAGGGGGCACGAGTCAAAAGAGGACATGATAACCCCCTGAGCTGCAACTGGAGTTAGGCTGCTACCTACAATACCGGCTACTCCTACCAAATTTTCATGATGATTTCCCCCTACAGCAAACAGAAGTCTGATGATGTCACCTGCATTGCACTCAGCAGCATCCAGCAGCTAAAAATCTTGACATCCATGTCAATATTTCAGCACTACATTACTACTAGTAACGCACATTGCAGTGAACACATACAGGCACAGCGTGCCAGGGATCACCACCATTCCGGAAATTTTTGACAAAATGATGTGTGCCAGCCGGTAGGACAAGCATTGTTAAGAGTTTTTACTCATTTGGGCCTTAGCCCGAAAGGGAAATCATGAAAACACCAAAGGCTCGTCTACTTGGTTGATTGTGGAGAGTTTAATACCACAATGCTCCTCTAAGTGGAAGAACACAAATTTATAATAGAGAGTGAATTATGCCAAGTAAGCAAAAGAAGAACTCGTGTGAAAGGTCGCTCACCACACAACGCCATGCCATCGCCCGCCTGCGACATGCGCTTGAACGTGGAGGTATTTGCGGCTGTTATAGTACGCATTAGTTTTGTTTCCAAATCTATGAAAGGAGGGAAATGTCGCTCAGAAACAGATTTTTTAAAAAAAACAATCTATTTTCTAATCAATATTAATAAATATATTGTCACCTAAAAAAATTACAGAAATAACACTCTGCCCGCATTTGAATTGGCGATAGAGGCTCTGTCGTTGAACAAATGGACAACAGAGTGTCACACCGACGCAATGAGTTTTGTCGTCATTTCAATTGATGACAGATAAACCAACCACCAATTGAAATAATGACAGAAGCTTGTGCAACTTCAGTTCCCATCTCAAATGGCGACACAAGCCAGGCTATAAACAGTCCAAAAAACTGGCCGAAATTCATCGTAACTCAATAAAAAAACCAAAGAGGTGACAAGAGCAGAGGAGAAGAGAAGGGAGTGGGAGGAGTTGATCTCTACATCCTAGAGGCGAGTTCTTTATTTATTTCTAGATTTCATTTCGAAACCACAATAGGTTAGCAAATAAAATCATTAGATGTGTAATTATATTTGGTAGTCGGCAGATGTGTAAATAGATATGTGTAGTTATATTGGATAGTTATAAGTAGTGTAGTTGTAGATATGTAGTCATGTGGCGCAATTTGTATAGACTTACAAAACTTTCAGTTGCAGTGCACCAATTAGTTTTGTAGTTTTAGATCTGATAGGTAGATTATTTGAAAAATAGAGGATAGAATGTATTGGATCCATTATTTACTCTGTGTGCTGCAAAGGTGAAGTATGCTGATGCGGGGAGGGGTTGCTCGATCTTCACAATGTAGGATTGGAGATAATTGGACCTGTGCAACCTGATGAATGACATCGCCAACCACAGTCTCTTTTACGGCAATTTGAGACACTCGATTCACCCAACTACACACTACGATCCTTTTGTCTACTTCCTCACGTGGAGTAAACATGTTCTTGCAATCACATAGGCAAACACAAGAACGACGAAGATAAGAATCTCAAATATTTTCCAATTCTAAGGAGGTGGAACTAACACACACAAACCCTAGAACGAGAATACACATTTTTTTTACTTTTCCAATATCTTCATTTATTTCCAACGTAGGGGGTGGCTACAAAAGGCGGTTGCTACAGTGGTTCGTGGCACTGTATAAATTTCGGCACTACAGTGATTCCAAGTCGGTACTACAGTGCTCTTTGAGAGCTATAGAAGGTCGTTTGCTACAAAGCGATCTTTGCGATGCGATGGGCGGTACCATGTCGTCGGTCGGCGAGCTCGACTTGACGATAGTCCAGCATTTCGGTGCTACAGTGTTTTCTTCATGCTACGGTACTTTGTGAATAGTACCACATGCTACAGTACTATGTCGGCTGAACAGTGCTCCAAAGGACAAGTGCGTTTTGGAATTGTCTTCTAAGTTTGGCATATGTTGGCACTTTCAAAAGGGGAAATGCATTCTGGTCTCCATGTCCATGCTCTCAGCTTCTTTCTCTTGGATCAAGCTCTCTTTAGCCTCCAATTATTCTTCCTTTTCAAATCTAATAATACATAGAGCATATACATTATGTAGTGGCCAATTCTGATGTAAATTAATGCTTAACTCAGTTAGGAGATGATTCACCTATTGATTAAGTATTTTAGCTCTGGCTCTTGTGATTGATCCAATAGAAGTTTGCACATTTGAAATAATTATTGCTTGCATGCTTGGGGTTGTTCTTGATGAAGGAGAAGGTAGGTTATCGCTAGGGCTGTCCACATCATCCTCCCCTTCTTCAAGAAAAACTGTCCTTAGATTTTGATAACCTGAAAATGTATTAAACAAATAGAAGAAAGTATGTACATGATATATCTATTTGTCATCTATTTTTGTATTCCTTTTGTTTTGCCCAAACCAATTAGCACAACAATAATAATAGAACATATATATCAATTCAGCACGTATAATGTCCATATCATCCCCTTCACATCGAGAAAAGTCATCCTCAACTTTTGCAAACCTACATACAAGTTAGTAGTAGACAACACAATATCAAATTATTCTAATATGGGTGAAAAAAAATTTAGTGCCTTCTATTCTTCAACTGCGCTACTCTGATTACTTAAGTATGGCTCAAAAGATGGCTTGCCCAAAACATGCAAACTCAATTTAGCAAGCTTGTCACAGGTGATGCATATTCAACACTTATGGAACTTGTTGTCTATACCATAATCTCCAATCAAATTAAATTTGTATTTGTAGGTGTAGGATCTATGCAAACACTTCAAGGACATTATTTCTGAAACTTTCGCAATTATCCTATCTAGCTCAATAGACTTATCAAACATGATATAACATAATGAGTCAGCGGGGATATTCTAATAAACACTTCCTTGTGAGTAATTAGTTTTTGCATGATGAAAATTATTTACAATTAAATTATCTCATGGGCCAATCAAATCAGCATGTGTAATTGCACATGCTTCAATTGCAGCAAAAATACACCCACTTTTGCTCACCTTTGCATGCTTCTCATTCAAATCATCACCATTATTATCTTTTTCAATCTCATCAAAAGATGTAGTGCTATAGGTACTATTTCTTCATGATGTACACATGAGGCAACTAGCATCCCTTCTCCATTCGTGGCTATTTGCTCATCATTCTTTTCAACTAGTGTGTATTCTTTAGCATTCAACTCCAAAACTTTATTATCAACTTGCACACCAAGAGAAACACAACTAGAAGTAGAAATTAAGTTGTTAGTTTCAGAAATAATCTCACATTTGCGATCATCTACTTCTTACTTTTTTATATATCCCACTTTCATTTATTGGTGACACAAGAACACTTTGTATGCAGAAACAAGAAACAATCACTGCAGGTGTCTCTTCTATGATTAGAGCTTCATCTTGTTGAACTGAATGGATGACCTTTTTAGATGACACAATAGCAGGGGCTTCTCTTATCAGCTCTAAGTAACCTAAGAGTAAACCTAGCCGATGTAGTAGGAGAAGAAGTAAGGTTTTGGCCCAAATTAAACTGAGGTATACGCTTCTCTTTAATTCTCTTCTCCTCTATAGCATAATTCACAAGATCCTATATACCAACATTATATTTCAAACGTACAATAGCAGCGATATCAGAATTCAACCCTCTTTTGAAGTATGCATTTCCTTCATATACATTCATGATGTTGACACGATGCATAGCACAATCCAGCTCCTTGTAATATGCTTGGATAGTTTAGGATCCTTGTTTAAGGCTCTTCATTTGATGAATCAATTTGTGCTCATATTCATATGACACAACTTCTTCCCTCATAATCCCTTTTAATTCTTGCCAAGTTCTCACAAAGTCTCTTTTGGGATATTGCTTCCACCAATTATAAGCATAACCCTCAAACTCCATGGTAGCTCAAATCAATTCTTTGGCTTTGGACAGTTTCTAGGATTTAAACTCCATATCCATGTGTTGTATGCATTCAAGGTACTCCTCCGAATCAACGCTTCCATAGAAAGAGAGTTCCACATACTCGTGATCTGCCATGGTTAGTTGCACCAAACAAAAATTTCCATTCTAAATGTAGGTGCATAATGTGGAATCACTCAATCTCACCTCTTGCTTACCAAAGTTCTTATGATTGCTTCACGAATTGAAGAATTTTGTGTACTCTAGTGACGGTAGACAATATGAATGTGATATATTAAGTGAATCAAGGTCCAAGTGCTATAATGATAGTGACTATTTTGTGCAGCTTGGAGGGTTAGTATAATAATAAGTAATAATCCAAATTAGAATTCTAATGCCTAGTTGACAACCTCAAGATATAAGTGAAAATTGTAGCAACTCACGCGTAACGATAATGGAACTTAATGCAACCAAGAAATGAGCTATAACACTAGGTACAAGTGAAGAACAAAATAGCTCGTGTTGTACAAATTATAGAAATATGCTAGCTTGATAGCAATTGATGTAAACGGGCTACGGATTTGCACATAAGAATAACAAACTACACCGAACATTGAAGTGGATTTTATGCTTGATAAAAGTATTGACCATAGCACTTCTTCCTTTTCTTTCTTTCTTCTTTTTTTAATTTCTTTCTTCTTTTTTGTACTATTTTCTCTTTGCTTTTCTTTTGCACCAAGGTCAACACATATATTAAGAGTTCATAAGATATCCAATAATTCACTTTCAAAATTCAAGAATGATATCAAGTGTGCAAAACCATAGCAATACTCAAAAGGTAGTCTTTAATTAGGACTAAAGTTTTCACAAAGGATAGATCGGGTCCTCAAAATAATATAATTGAACCTCCAGATTACCAAGATGCACAATTTCATATTTAAGTAAAGTTCTATGCACAACACAACATCTTTCTATTCGACTAACAATGATTTTTTTAACCCAAATATATTGGCTCAAACAAAAGAACACAAATAAAGATTTTGGATCAGCAAGTAAACAGGGTTCTAATGGATCAAAATGTAGCAAAACTCACCAAAATTTTCAATTGAAATTATGACAAAGAACAATATTTTTGTGTGCCTTTTTCTAGATAGAAAAGAAAACAATAAACATAGTAGCTAAGGGTAAAATCCTGCTCTGTTAACCTGGGCTCTGATACCAACTGATGCGGAAAGGCGTTGCCCGATCTTCACGACGTAGGATTGGAGATAACTGGACCCGTGCAACCTGATGAATGACACCGCCAACCACTGTCTCTTTTACGCAACCTGCGACACTTGATTCACCCAACCACACGCTTTGATCCTTTTGTCTACTCCCTCACGTGGAGTAAAGGTGCTCTTGCAATCATAGAGGCAAATGCAAGAACGAGACAAGAATCTCAGATATTTCCCAATTCTAAGGAGATGAAATTAACACACACAAACCCTAGAATGAGAATTCTCAATTTTTGATTTTTCCAATGTGTTTCATTTATTTCCAATGGAGGGGTACCCCCATATATATAGGCTACAAATGGTAGTTTCTACAGTGGTTTGTGGCACTATACAAATTTCGACGCTACAGTGTAAGATCGAGGAGACTGACTAGAGAGGGTGAATAGACAGTTTTAAAAATCTTTCTTTTATTTCTATTTGGCTAAAGCCAATTATATAATGCGAAAGCTTAACTCAATTTGATGGTAACTCTTTCCCGCTCCGGGTAGTGAGCTCCAACCTTCACAAGTCGCTAGATCTTCTCACAACCTTGTTTGAAAAGATCACCGTACACGGCGCCTTCAACACCCTCATTCTCCTCTTAGCTGACTTGAATATGATAGGAATGAACCCCTCCTGATATGCAGAAGTCACTTCATGCTCGTGGTTTACTGTAGCCGGGGACGCAGCTGTGGTCTTCTATAGCGAACTTGCGCCATCAAGGACTCCAGTTGTTTGAGACATAAATGCCCTGAATCTTATTTTGTACCCCTTCGGTGAAATTACAGTTGGAGACAGATTCTTGGGAACAGCAAGCGATGTCTTCACCCAAGACTCCAGTTGTTTGAGACATAAATGCCCTGAATCTTATTTTGTACCCCTTCGGTGAAATTACAGTTGGAGACAGATTCTTGGGAACAACAAGCGATGTCTTCACCCAAGACTCCAGTTGTTTGTCCCAGGTATATTGCCTCAAATAATCTATAATTCCAAATACAAGTTCCTTCCTCTGCTTGTCCACTCCAACAAACAAGGAGTAATCCATGACATTCATGCGCTGAAAACATACGAAATGCAAATTGTAAGTTTCAAAGCTAACGGGAATGCACATAAACTCCTATAAAAAAGAATGCATATATACTTAAGGAAAACCATTTGCTGGCAATAAGCATACATACACTTAGAAAAGATGTGCCATTCCAAATAGCATGTTCCATGAGGTTTTTAGATAGGCATGGTACGCATATCTTCAATAAAATTTGATCCAACAGCACCTTTTCAGGGTTTTTTGAATCAGGAACATATCGTGAGAAAAGAGCACCCTTCAGATCATATCTTCGTAATATATTGTGTCCAAACAAAAGATTCTCCATAACCATGAAATTAGTCCTTGTCTCCTTACCGTTCCTGATTTCCTTAACCTGAAATAGTTGTTAGAGAGCATTAGAACATTAGATGGTAGGAGCAATTAACACTACACAGCTTTCTTGAAGACTCATTGTGGACCTGATATATTCCCAGAATTTTGGCAAGGCATGTAGGGTTACTTGAGACCCGCGATAGATCAAAATGCTTGAAGTATTCGAGGCCAAACTTTAATAACTTCTTGATTTGTTTTATGATAAATCTGTCATCCATTGATTTCGCGAAAAAAACCTTGCTCTTTCCACCTTGTGCATTCCATTTTTTTACAACGGCTTATGGATGAAATATACACAAGTTCCGATGGGCAACAAATCTTCCGAAGATCATAGAATTGCTTTGCATATATACAAACAACAGTGTATTTGCTCTTCAAAGCTAGCTTTTCACTGTTCAGACAAATTTCAGGATGCAGATCTGATGCAGATCTTTTAAGGCAGAAAGGAATGAATCATAAAATCCAGATGTTGATTCCTCATATGATAAGGAGGATGCATTGCTTGATAGGTTATTATCCTTTTCTAAAGACTCACTTGGAGACAGAATTGATGACAGCGTAGAGGCATCTCTGACCAAGTTGCTAGGTGCTACTTTATCAAGCTTTCTTCTAGCTGCAAGTTCATTCTTTACAAGTGCAGCTTCAGAATAAACTCCTTGTTGTTCAGATATAGCTAGTGCATAAGCAATCATGCTAGATATTTCTTCCCCAGCAATTGACAAGATATTACCACCGGGGCCAACTATAAAATGCATCAAGTCCATTTGATATTTAAGTCGTGTCAATGGTGAAGATGGGGTGTGTTTGTTGATGAGATGAAATTTATCCAAAGAGCCACCTTGAAGTTCTTTCTTTTATCCCATTTCCAAGTGACTGAACCTATTCCATACCCATTTTCCTGTGTCATCACTGGTGAAATCCAACAAGTTTTGCAATACAGGCAAACATTTACTTGGCTTGGAAACAGGATAAATTTCATTGCCTCTGGCGGGTGTAGGATGTTCATCATTCTTAATTGGTAAAGCATTTGATTTCTCTAAACGAATACTGTTAGCAATCTGCACAGAGGTGTCGACCTGATGTGATCCATTTTCATCAACTTCACCTGGAGAAGACAGAGATAACCTTACATCAAGATCTGGACAAACATGTGACTCTTTGATTACTGAATTCTCAGAAAGCTGTCCCTTCACTGAAATTATACCATCACAGGAATAGTAAAAATCGTTAGTACAATTTATAGTTGCTTCCTGTCTTTCCGTTCCAAGATTCTGGAGAGATAGTGTCCCCCCATGTACAGCAATATTTTTAGCATTCTTCAGCTCATTCTCTGTGCTTTCGTGAATAGAACTGTCTGAAGATGCACCATTAACTTTACTGTACTGAAGATGATGCAACCGGACATCCCAAATATATAATCCAAGAAGAAGTTGCTGATACAGCCAGTCTATGTAGCACGGACACGTGGCAAAACAGCCGTATCCGTGTCCGACACCGTGTCGGACACGGATACGACACGGACACGTCTTCGACACGTGTCGGAGACGTATCGGCCAATTTTAGAATTAATTTTAATTAGTAAAATTCTCAACACGTGTCGGACACACTAAATATACGAGTCGGACACGGCCTGGACACAGCCGGCCCAGAGCACGACCGGCCCAGGCCGGCCCAACAGGAGTGCGTAACCCTAACGCACGCACGAGCGGGAGCGCGTTATTCCATCGCGCTCGCGTCGCCGCTTTCGCTTCGCGCCTCGCTGCGCATGCCGCCGCCGCTCGCACCGCCGCCCGCCTCCGACGCGCGCGAAACGGCCGGCGGCGAGTGCAGCGGCGGCGGCGCTGGGAGGAAGTCGGCGGCGCTTGGCGAAGAATCCGGTGGCGTGGAGAAGAAGCCGTGGCGAGTGGAGAAGCGGCCGGCGACGCGTGAAGAATCCGGCGGTGAGTGGTGGTAATGGCGGCGCTGGGAAAGAAGCCGTGGCGTGGTGAAGAATCCGGGCGAGTGGAGAAGCGGTGACGCCGCTGGGGAAGAAGCCGTGACTTGGGAGGAAGCCGACGGGCGGCGCTTGGGAAGAAGCCGGCACTTGGCGAGGCCGTGGCGCCGCGAGGGGACGAATCCGGCGCCATGGAAAGCCGGCGCCAGCGGAGGCCGACAGCGGCGGCTAAGTCGAGCGGGCGGGGCGGGTGGCGGCAAGGTCGCGGGCCGGCGGGGAGGCGGGCGGCGGCGACATGCGGGGCGGCGGCGGCGCGAGTGGGCGGCGGCGCTAGCGGCGAGCAGCGCGCGGCGAGCGGCGACGCGCGCGATGGAATAACGCGCTCCCGCTCGTGCGTGCGTTAGGGTTACGCACTCCGGTTGGGCCGGCCTGGGCCGGTCGTGCTCTGGGCCGGCTATGTCCAGGCCGTGTCCGACTCGTATATTTAGTGTGTCCGACACGTGTCGAGAATTTTACTAATTAAAATTAATTCTAAAATCGGCCGATACGTCTCCGACACGTGTCGAAGACGTGTCCGTGTCGTATTCGTGTCCGACACGGTGTCGGACACGGATACGGCTGTTTTGCCACGTGTCCGTGCTACATAGGTAGACAGGATATGTTAACATGTCAAAATTAGTTCTCAACCATTTGGGAAGTAAAATCAGGAAAAAGAATCGATTGGAGAATAAAATAGAAGCATGAGGCTTACCTCTAGTTCGTTTTTTTCTTGTGCAAGCATCCTAGTAACTGTTAAGGGTATTAGAGATAGAGTAGAGAGGCGGCTGCTGCTATGCAAAAGAAAAATTCCTATACTTCTATGACTGACAATAAATTTGTGGACTCGCACGGTTTGGGCGAACTAAAAATTAGAGACTACGGATTTGGATGGGACGCAACGGAAGACTCAAAAGAAAAATAACTCGAAGACTGACTCAAAAGAACACAGATATACCACAGGATGCGGCCGCGACTTACTCCCTCGTCACTCCCTCACTTCCTCCCTCCCTCCCCGTGTCTCTCCCTCACTCGGAGAGAAGAGCGACGGCCGGATCCGGTGGCAGCGGCCGCGGCGGCGGGATCCGACGGCAAAGAGGAGCCGGGAGCAGAGGCCACGGGCGCGGCACGAGTGTGGCGGCGGCGCACAAGGAGACGCGGTGATGGTGCGGAGAACGCCAACCGGCGGCGGGAGCCCAGATCCGGGCTTGCGGCGGTGGAGACAATGGGACTCCTCTCCTCCTCGCGGCTCCCTCACTCGAGAGAGGGGGCGGCGGGCTCCAGCGGAGGTGGCGGCGGAGGAAGAGCCGTGGCCGGGCGGCGGTCCACGTGAGGCGGCGGTGTCGGGAGGAAGATCCAAGACGGCGGCCGATGGGGACAGCGACCACAGTGATGGCCGGCGTCGGCGGAAGATCTCACGACGGCGTCCCAACGCAGACGGGCAAGAGTCGTCACGGATCCGGATGCGGCGGCGACGCGGATGCGTGAGCATGAACGCGGTCGACGACGACACACGAGCGCAGCGGCGTGGGCGTCGACAACAGCGTCGAGACGCAAGACCGCGGCGGGAAGAGGTGGCGCCCGGGGCGAAGATCGCTCCTCCCGAGGGCAGCAGATGCGAAAATCGAGCGGAGGCTAGGTGGCAGCGACGATAGGTACAATAAACCCTAACCCTAATTTTTGCTCTGATACCATGTTATGAATAATATGTGTATATTAAAGAAGCCCAATGGGCAATATATATAGGGAATACAAAGGGATATTACAGGGGAATATGCTGATTCCTATTCTATCTCTAATACCCTTAACAGTAACTTCCAAAAGCAATCCCTCGCATACGGAAATGTTGCTGTTTCCCCCCATGGCCTGACCAGAGTATCTTGATTTCAAGCCTTGCATTATCTTTTCAATTTCAGATAAGAGTAGCTTCCATTTGAGAAGGACCTTCAAGAATAAAATAATGTTAAGATGCATGTGTAGCTAAAGGAAAAGGTACAGAAGCTGCAGCAAAATATTTGTAGAACGTACATTCTTAACTTCTGCATCAATCCACTCGTTTTTGTTTGGGTTATGGAACTCCAAACTCAATGGTGGCTTACAAGCAGAATATATTTCTATAGACAAGTATATGAACATAGCAACTTTGGATCCCAATTTGCATGTCATGAAACAAGAATTTTTAGTGAAATCATGTTGAAAATTTACCCAAAGAAACATAGGCAGTCCCTATGCAGCAAATGCCCACATGGTGATAGCTTCTTAGCAGCAGAATGTGTTGAGAAACTGAGTTCCAAGAACTTTCCAAATGACAGATTACGTGCAGAGGAAGATGTTACAACCCTCTGGGAGGGTTTACCATTGCATCTCAAGCACCTGGTCCACATCCAAATTCTTCCTTGACCCTCATCGGGAAGTGTTGTCTCCAAGGGAAGGCTTTTCACAAGAACAGTGAGTGTACCATTATGGTGGGTATTGTTAGATATGTATTACATAGCTGTGTATTTACCCTATTGTATGAGGGGTTTTCCTGCATATATGCTACACCTGTACATGTATATATATTGGCCTATTGGCCTTATAATGAATACAAGCGTTATTCATAACATGGTATCAGAGCCAGTACCTAGGGTTTCGTCATACCTAGGGTTTTGCCTGGCTTGCCGCTTGTTCTGCTACCGTCGTCGCCACACTGCCGCCGTCGTCGCTGCCTGGTGCTATTCTTCCGCCGCCGACTCCACCCGGATCGCCTCGATTACTGCCAACTCCGTCGCCGTCGACTTCGCCCGAGCTGCCGACTACTGCCGACTCCGTCTAGATCGGCCTAGATCCGATGGAGAAGGCTTACCCGACCGACTGCCGATAGATCTTGAGGTCGGCTGCCGCCGACTCCGCCTGGATCGCCTCGAATCTGCCGTCGGTGAGCCCGGATCGCCTCGACTACTGCCGATTCTATCACCGTCGGCTCCATCCGGGTCGGCTTCCTTGAGGTCGGCCACCGCCGACTCCACTCGAGACCGTCGTCGTCCCGCCGACTTCGCCGTCACGTCGCCTTCGCCCGAGCTCGTGTACTGCTTCGTGGCGAAGTGAGTGACCGACCGACGATCGTTCGGCTCTCGGTCGGTTTGTGAACCGATTGAATCAAAAAAAAGAAAAAAGAGAAAAGAAAAAAAAATAAAGTCTTCTTTTGTAGGCACCGTTTCTGTTCCTCGTTGCCCAATAATCTTCGATGGTCTTAATTATCGGGGCTGGTTTCAGCATATGCGCCTCCACATGCGTGGTCAGCGTCTTTGGGATTTTCTTACTGACAAGTTGCCTTGCCCGTCTCGCCCCACTCCACCCGCTGAGCCTGTACTCCCGAAGAATACTTCCGAAGATGCTCGTACAAAGGCTTCTGAGGCTTTTGAGGATGCCATAGATACTTTTCAGACTAAGTATGTTACTTACAAGACATGGATTGATGAAGATGCTCGTGCATCTGCTATTTTGGTTGCTAGCATGGAGGTGCATCTCACTGGTGATGTTGGATTCGCTCACGACAGCAATATGGACGATTGTCTGCACCGCCACGAGCCATCTGGTGATTCCTTATACCTTGCTGATTCTCACTGATCATGGTTGTGTTATTTTCGATTCTGATTCTTGTTGTGTTCAGGATCGTCGCACAGGGACTTTGGTTGGTACTGGCTCTTGCCGTCGTGACTCACAACGGCTCTGGGAGTTTGACTGGCTTCACCTTCCTTCCGCTGCCCCAGTCAGTCTTCTCGCCTCCACCACTGCCTCTGCAGCTGCTGCAGCCTTCACCGCATCGTTTGCTCAGTGGCATCATCACTTATGACATCTTTGTGGTTCCCGTATGTCTTCCTTACTTCGTCGAGGTCTTTTAGGGTCTGTGTCTGGTGATGCTTCTCTAAATTGTCAGGGTTGTAATCTTGGCAAACAACTTCAACTCCCTTATCCTTCTAGTGAGTCAGTGTCTCAGCGTCCTTTTGATCTTGTTCATTCTGATGTATGGGGACCAGCTCCTTTTGTTTCGAAAGGAGGTCATCGATATTATATCATTTTTATTGATGATTTTTCTCGATATACTTTATGTCATCTCGTAGTGAGGTTTTATCTATCTACAAGACCTTTGCCACTATGGTTCGCACTCAGTTTGACTCTCCTATTCAGGTTTTTCACGCTGATTCCGCTGGAGAGTACTTGTCGGTAGTCCTTCGTAGTTTTCTTGCTGAGCAGGGCACTCTCAGTTTTCTTGTCCAGGTGCTCATGCTCAGAATGGTGTGGCTGAACGCAAGCATCATCTTCTTGAGACAGCTCGTGCTCTCATGCTTGCTTCTTTGCTCCACCACATTTACGGCCGAGGTCGCTTTCTCGCCACTTTCTTGATCAACATTCAGCCCTCCTCTGCTCTTCAGGGTAGGATCCCAGTTGAGCGTCTCTGTGGCCAGACTCCTGATTATTCCAGTCTTCGCCTCTTTGGGTGTGTGCTATATTCTTCTTGCACCTCGTGAATGCACCAAACCGACCGCCGATCGGTTGAGTGCGTTACAGCTCGATGTTGAGCACAAGGGATATCGTTGTTGGGATCCTGTTGGTCGATGGATGCGAATTTCTCGGGATGTTACTTTTGATGAGTCTCGTCCTTTCTATCCTCGTCCTTCTCCTTCCTCCACTTTAGCATATGTTGTTGAGCCGCTTTCATTTCTAACTTTTCCTTCCAGTCCTATAGTCACCACTCTACCACAACCTTTGGTCTCTCCGGTGCCTCCTTAGTCAGCACCTTCTTCACCACCGGCATCCTCTCCCGAGGTTGCTCCTGATCTTGTTCCTTCTTATCCTCTCTACTATACTCGTCGCACGTGAGTTGAGGATCTTTCTGATATGCCCTCCCCTTCTGATGGGTCATCCCCTTCGGCCACTCCTCGTTATGCTCTTCACGATCGCCGGTCTATTCGACCTCCTGCACGTTTTGGTTTTGCTGCCGCTGCTCTTGTCGAACCGACTTCTTATCGTGGTGCTATTGTTCATCAGGAGTGGCAGCATGCGATGGCGGAGGAGATCGCTGTCCTTGAGTGTACTGCACGTGGGATCTTATTTCTCTTCATGCGTGTGTTACTCCTATCACGTGCAAGTGGGTCTATAAGGTTAAGGCTCGCTCTGATGGTTCTCTTGAGCATTACAAGGCTCATCTTGTAGCGCGTGGTTTTCAGCAGGAGCATGGCCGTGACTACGATGAGACTTTTGCTCCTGTCGCTCACATGACCACCGTTCGCACTCTTCTTGCTGTGGCCTCTATTCGATAGTGGTCTATCTCTCAGTTGGACGTCAAAAATGTCTTTCTCAATGGCGAGTTGCGTGAGGTCTACATGCAGCCACCCCCTGGGTATTCTGTTCCTGAGGGTATGGTTTGTCATCTTCGCCGATCTCTCTATGGCCTCAAGCAAGCTCCTCGTGCCTGGTTTGATCGTTTCTCCTCTGTTGTCACTGCAACTGGTTTCTCGGCGAGTGCTCATGATCCTGCTCTTTTTATCCACACTTCATCTCGTGGTCGGACGGTTGATGATATGATCATTACTGAAGATGATTCTCAGTATATCACTTTTGTTAAGGAGCGTCTTCATGAGCAGTTTTTTATGTCTGATCTGGGTCCTCTTCGCTACTTTCTTGGGATTGAGGTTATTTCTACTCCTGAGGGTTTCTATCTGTCCCAAAAAAAGTATATCCAGGATCTTCTTGATCGTGCCTCTCTTACTGATCAACGGACAGCTGAGACTCCCATGGAGCTTAATATTCATCTTCGTCCCACTGATGGTGAGCCTCTTGCTGATTCTACTCGCTATCGTCATCTTGTTGGGAGCCTTGTTTATCTTGGTGTCACTCGTCCTGACATTTCGTACCATATGCATATCTTAAGTCAGTTTGTTTCTGCTCCCACTCAGCTCCATTATAGTCATCTTCTCCGTGTTCTACGGTATCTTCGTGGAACTATCTCTCGTTGTCTCTTTTTCCCTCGCTCCAGCTCTTTACAGCTCCAGGCATATTCTGATGCCACCTGAGCTAGTGATCCCTCTGATTGCCGGTCTCTCTCTGCTTATTGCGTTTTTCTTGGTGGTTCTCTTATTGCTTGGAAGACTAAGAAACAGACATCAGTTTCTCGTTCGAGTGCTGAGGCTGAGTTGCGAGCTATGACTTTGTTGACTGCAGAGGTTACTTGGCTACGGTGGTTGCTTGAGGATTTTGGTGTTTTTGTTTCTGCACCGACTCCTATTTTGTCTGACAGTACATGTGCTATTAGCATTGCTAAAGATCCGATAAAGCATGAGCTTACAAAGCATATTGGTGTTGATGCTTCCTACATGCGAACACAGGTGCAGAACCAGGTTGTTGCTCTTCAGTATGTGCCTTCCAAGCTTCAGTTGGCAGACTTTTTCACAAAGGCACAAAACAGGGCCTAGCACAATTTTCACCTCTCCAAACTTCATGTTGTTGATCCACCATAAGTTTGAGGGGGGTGTTAGATATATATTACATAGTTGTGTATTTACCCTATTGTATGAGGGGTTTTCCTGCATATATGCCACACCTGTACATGTATATATATTGACCTATTGGCCTCATAATGAATACAAGCGCTATTCATAACAGGCATAAGGGTACATGTGAGCTTCTGGAGGCTCACCACATGATAAGCACCTGTGTTTCTGCAAGTAATGTGCTTGTTGTTAAATTGAAACATAATTACAGCAAATGAAGGGCCTGTTAGATTAACAAAATAATTAAGATGTATTACCTCATTAAGTAAAGTATCTTGCAAATATCGTCCAAGAGATGTATCAAAATACCTATAATAAGTTATCCGGGAAAGATGGCTCTGCTCACAAACTGCTTGCTTCCTGATATGTTGGCTGGACATAGAAATTAATATGTTTTGAGTATTTACAGAAATTCTAGTCTCTGAACATATTCCTTCAACAGTTTCTTCACAATTTTCGCCAGATGGTTCTTTCTTCTGCATATTTACATTTTTCGAAGTAGCAGTAAAGTCTGAGCCATCAAAGTCATCGCATGAAGTTGGCTCGGCACAATCTGATGATAATATGTCCCCAATGATATTTGCCGAGGATCTAGAACAGGCAATGATGAATATGACTGAATGCCTTTGACACCATTAAGTCTTCCATCAGCAGGATCTCTAAAAGTCTTAATTTTTGAATCATGAAGATACGACCTCGTGGAATTTTCAGTATTAACAATCCAGATTAGCATATTGCTCATCAGAAGTAGGAATATTTAGATCACGTTTCATGGGGCCACTATGTTTTGAACTATCAGAAGTTCAGAACAGAATTTGGAGTGCAAAGTAGCGCTAGAGGGGGCAAGCAGCTGTGGATCAGTTTTTAACCAGTTCTCTTTCCCTGTGACATTTTTTCTGTTATAAAAAATCTTTGATCAGCAAAGAATGAAGTTTCAAGGATCAAATGATAAGTTGCAAATACAGTGAAAAAAATGACTCACTTAATCTTCTTCAGTTCTTTACTTGTTGATCCTTTTAGCAATATCTACAAAACAATTTCAAGCTAATCAGAAGTAGCAAAAAGGGCACTGTTGTAGTTACAGACCAAATAGAGAGATGGTAGTATGGTAGTGGAGATGTTAGGTGAGCAATGCTTTCTTTGGGTGCTCCCCAGGTCCAGGACAGCTTTATATATATTCACATGGGGAGTATTTTACAATTATATCCTTACACCCAAGTATCTCTCTCAAGGGCATTTATGACATTATACATGTCCCATTGTGGGCTTTACAGCCTTCTAACAGGCCGGCTGGGCTTAGGTGGGGGCCACCCCTACAACAGGAGCCTCTCATGGTGAAGGGCTTCACAGGCCGAAACTATGTTGCTGAGCCATTTGACCCCCTCCGTCCCTGCGGCCTGTGACCTGTGATCTTGGGCAGAAATGCCTTTGCCAACGCAGGCCAGCTTCGCAGCGAGTATAAGGACCCGAACATGGTCGCGAAGTACTTCCGTCGCGGAGTCGAAGTTGCTGGCAGAGGCGCCGAGGAGAGGTCGTGCTCATCTTGCGGACATGTTGTCGATGTGCGGGCGAAGCCTGGTACGGAGTCGTCCGCGGGGGCGTAGTCGTTGTCGAAGATGAAGTGACGGGCTGGTGGCCCACCGACAATGCATTAATGGCCCTAGGAATCGCGCCGGCCACTGGTACTCGACGGGAGTTGGACCATGTCAGGCGGCCGCGCGATTGCGGTTGTGCGTTCATTCCCGAGGGGGATATTATTGGCGCGTCGTGGGATGTCAGACGTCGTGCACGCGTGCCACTGCGACGCTTGTTCTCCCGCCGGTTGCACTTCCGTCGGTTGCGCTTCCCTACCGGGGGGAAGCGGGTATATATACGCTGCTCCATGAGTCGTAGCCGGGTACAGCTGGGATGATTTTGTTCTCAGAAATGGGCCTACGTCAGTTCCCCTACATGCTCTGATAACACTGCTCTATGGCAGGATTAGCGTGGACAACGCGATCGGAGGATGTTAGTGAACTGACGGAGGCCGATTTTCGAGAACAGATGGGGCACATCACGGCGTGCTCTCAAAAATCGGCCTACCTCAGTTCATTTGCATTCTCTGGTAATATTGTTTTATAACAGTATCGGTGGCGGCTGCTTAATAGGAGCCGGTTGCCAGCCTCTGACCGCGTGACCCGACGACGTCTTTGGCATTGGGGATGGGCCGATGACTCGCTGAAGGTAATTTCATGTTGTGCCCACTCCGGCGGTGCTTGCGCCGGGTACGCTGCCACATGATGTAGCCTCCGCGCGTAGGCTTTCTTTTGCCGCGCCGAGGCGAACTCCAGCGAAGAGCCCCCGGAGATGACGTTTATGATCCGTGGGGGCTCCTCCAGGCCTGGTCCGCAGGGGCCTTCACGGGTTCTTTGCACGTGGGCCTAAATTTGCATGGGGCCCTCCTGGGGCTGCTGTACGTGGGCCACGACCGGCGGCCTCGCGCCCAAGGTTCCATCCCTGGAGGCGCTCTGACGGAGCGTCGCGATGGAGGTGCATGTCCGCGTGTTGTGGCCACCTCGGCCATGCACCTCACACCATAGGCTGTAAAGCTAGTCTTCTTGTTCTGCACGGGGTCTATCATCATGGCCCTGGCCGCGTCCTCGCCCCTGGCCACGCCGACCCCGCCCGCAACCAACGGGGGTACCGTCCTCAGAGCCGCCCTCGATGTCGAAGACATAGCGGGCCCTCTAGGATTTACGTTGGCTACGCTTGGACTTGTCACCCGACGGGGTCCTTGTGCTTGGCGTCCTTGCGCTCGAGGGCGTCCTTCGAAGACTCCTGCCTGCGTTTGCCCTTCGAGGAGCCCTCCTTCGATGAGTCTTCGTTCTTCGTCGAGCCCTCCTCTTGGTTAGTGTCGAAGTCGTCGCCCTTGTGCCATCGTGCATCCTCCTCCGCCCTCGCGTACTCTTCCATCTTGTCGAAGAGCTTCGCAACCGTCTTGATTGGCTTACGCGCGTTGTACTCGGTCAACGGCCCCGGGCGGAGGCCTTTACCGCTGCGTTGATGATGGTTGTTTCGTTGACGTCATTGACCTGGCAGCGGACCTTCGCGCGCAAAGTACTCGGAGCTTCTCCGAGGGTTTTTGCTTGACGACGAAGAGCTGATCCGCGTCGACGCACTCGACGTAGTTCCCCTGGAAGTTGTTGTAGAGGCGGTCGCGGATCTGCTCCCACGCGTAGATGGAGTTTGGCTCTGGTAAACAACTAGGAGAGCGCCACTCCCTGTAGCGCGAGGGGGAGCCCCTTCGCTTTGGTGGTGTCGTCTCCGCCTACAGCTTCAATAGCGGTCTCGTACACACGCACGAACTCCCGAGGATCCGTGCTGCCCTTGTACGGCTCGATGGCTCTGGGGAACTTGTTCAATAGCGGAGGGGACTCGGATCCACGCGCCGCAGCGGATCTGATCGGAGGTGGGGCGTCGCGGTGTCCGCCCGCTCAGGCAATGGGCTCGGCGTGGCCACCGACGGACTTGTTAGCCGAGCCTCTTGTATATCCCGCACGGCTCGCGGAGGTTCGCCACTCCGCGCATCGTGTCGTAGGCCGCTAGTAAGCGTTCTCCACCGTCGGCGTGGTTGCGGCGGTTGGGCGGCGGGTTGTGTCGTCGGATGGCGGCAACCACGGCTTGCACTCCGGCGCTCGGCGCGTCGGTGCGATGGGCTCGGTCGGTGACGGGACCGGCGTCGTGGCCGAGGCCCTCCGCCGCTTCCACGCCGGGCATCGGCGTCAACACTCCCAATGGTCCGATCGGCACCCGCGTCGACCGCCGCGCCAGCGGTTGGGGCTACTGTCGCGCCACGGGTGTCGAGGTCGGCAGCCGTAGCACCAAACAATCGCCGCCGCGCTGTAGTCGACGCGTTGCGGGGGCCTCTTCGTACTCTCTTCTTCTTGACGCCTTCCGATACCGCCGATGATGAAGCCTTTGTTGGTGCCATCCTTCTTCAGATTTTGGAGCTTGCTCTTGTCGTCCCCACGGACGGCGCCACCTGTTATGGTTACAGACCAAACAGAGAGATGGTAGTATGGTAGTGGAGATGTTAGGTGAGCAATGCTTTCTCTGGGTGCACCTTAGGTCCAGGACAGCTTTATATATATTCACATGGGAGGTATTTTACAATTATGTCCTTAAACCCAAGTAACTCTCTCAAGGGCATTTATGACATTATACATGTCCTATTGTGGGCTTTACAGCCTTCTAACAGGCCGGCTGGGCTTAGGTGGGGGCCACCCCTACAACAGGCACGTTAGATAGGATAATTCATGAGCAAAATCAAAAAATTTAGCACATCCAAGGTGGAACAATTCATACATTTGTGCTTGTGCTATATGTAAAGCTCCTATAAGCACTTAAGAGAAAGTATGCCTAAAATCATTGTTACTTATGCATTTCAATTCAATACTGAGCTAAAAAAAAGACAGCATAAAGGTATCGATCAACAGCATCATGAGCAACTCAATCCTAACAGACAGTGAGAAAATGTTTTTTTTCTAACTTTTGCACCAATACACTCTCAAGATATAACGCATTGATAAACAGCAAATTGGCTTTCCCTATCAACATAATTTGACTCAACCACACTGACAAATGCAAACTAAAAATCTGATTTCTGAACCTCAACAATGAAGATAATCTGATCTAATTCAATGTATTTGAATCAAAAACACGTTGGCTTCAATAATCCTTAATCCCATTTCATTATTTCCAAATGCATGGAAATATGTAATATATAGGCGATTTGTCAAAAAGAACACAAGAAAACTTTTTTGAAAAAAAAAAGAAGTCTAACCAATGCAATTTATTTTAGCAAAATTCAAACAATACACTAAATGCAGTGCTAGGGAGCAAAAATAAGTCTAAGTGATGCATGAAAGCAAGTTAAAATCACAGTACTACAGAAAGAGAAAGATGACCTACCAAAAAGAAAGAAGAAAAAACATACTGTGCATCCCAGAGGTTTTGGAAAACCTAGAAATAAAAATGTTTTGGACGACCTCCTTCCATCTTCTCCAGTTATATTATGCTCCTCGACAAACTTTTCAAAATGGAGAGACTCACACTGCTTAATAAGGTTGGGTTCTGTAAGAACATCCTGCAATGAGACAATTGGAGAACCAGTGCAACAAGCAATTCTTTCCAGCCGATGGATATTCATGTCACTAACTATGGTAACTCCTTGTTTCTGAACATATTCATTTACATTTCGTGAAACTGCTTTCTCCACCAATATAACATCAGGCTGACATTTTCCTATCACATCACTGAGAGTTTTCTCCAACTGCTCATTTTCCTGATCAATGGTGATCAATAGAAATTTTGTAAAACTCCTTTAATCATATGGTTTTTTTCGCTATGCAATGTAGATACAAATTATATGATTGACTAAGGGCATGCATGCACACCTGTTTCATTGAATTCATTGATGATAGCCCTGTGGAAGAATGACCAAGGGCACCCAGAAGAAGTAACAATTTAGGATGCTTTATGTTGGCACGCATCTGCTTATGTGCAGCACTCTTCTTAAAAACATGACCCTTGGTCACTTCACTATCAAAGAAAGAGCGAAAGGACACCTAGTTAAGAGATAATAAGGCAAAGGAATGAGCAGTAGGAAGAATATCAGCATGCTACCTCTGCTGGCAATATCCTGAAGCTATGCATTTCACCTTTACATACAAACCAGGATCCATTGCATTTCCCACATTGGCATCAGGCTTGACGAGTAATGCAGCATCTCATGATAATGAAGCAACAGTATCAAGCCAGGTCTTACAAGCATAAGACAAAGAGAACCCTTCAGCAGCCAAAAATCGACTTACAAGCATCTTGAATTGCCCATTCATAACATCTGACATTGCTTTCTGCAATTGATCTTCACGGCTATCCTTGCTTCTCTCCCGGTCAATGCTAATATTGAAACTTGAGTGACCCCACCTAGTATCATTATTGTCACTATCATCATTGTTATTAGCAACAACATCAATATCATCTTCTTCATTTGCTGGCTCTGGTTGTAACCAAATGAGAGGGTCTGTATCAAAACTGGGCAATACAAGTGGGTAAAGGTATCCACTTCCATTCTCGAAGTCAGCACCCGATTTCATGTCTGGCTAAGTGTTCAATATATTGTTATAAATTATAGTGTTCTCCTTGGCAATGTCAAGTTGATCCATAACTTGTTCATTCAATGGAATTATTTCACCACCTGGCATGGAAAGGCTGGTAACCTCAACATCTATCAAATCGGATTGTTTAATTTCAATATCTTCCACTGATTCGTGATATTGCATTTCTGTAAATTGATCATTGGATAAGATATCTTGACGAGGGTCATAAGATACATTTGCATCCAGAATAATATTATAGGAATCAGAATTTTCCTTGGTGGCATCGTGATCTATCTCCAACTGCAGTTGACCAGATAAAATATTTTGGTCTGCTGGAATAGGAAAACTAGCATCATCATCAACTACAGCAGCATGGCTGAGTTGGCATTCTTCCACTTGAACTAAATTCCCTTTTCCTTGCTCCATAAATTCATCTCTGAATAGGATATCGAGATGAAGTTGGCCGGTATCTAGGAGCTCAATTTCCTCTTCAGAGTCAGTATCCCCAAGGGAGTCACCTGAGAGAAATATAAGACATAAAAAAAAGGTTATGTTAGCAAATAATCATAGATGATAAAATTATAGTATTTCAGCTATAAAGCATCCTAAATTTTGCACAATCTATGATGTGGAAAACGTAATATTAATAGTTAGCAAGTTGCACCGGCCTGTAACACCAGAGTGGATCAAACTAAAAGCTCTAAAGATGGCAAGTCCGTAAAAAAGTTATTAAAACAAATTAGGGATTGCAATCGCAATCTCACTGAGGACACATCAGAATTACAGAGATAGTGCACATAAATAAACAGAAACAACCCAAACTGCTACAAAAATCATCACCGAGCTCAAAACATCGAAGTTCCACAACAAAATAAACTAGAATGGCAGTGCAACCAAATATGTGTATGGTACATCAAATACTCTGGGAACATGAGCAGCTAAACGAAAAAGGTGAGAACAACAGAGAATATTCCTTAAATAACATAGATTGTGCAAACAACACCAAACGGCTCTCAATTTATACAGCGGCAAGCACCCAATTCCACTTGTAGTTCACCTATCACATCGTCTCCAAACAACCATAATATTCTCAGACCATAAATTTACCAATCCATCCTACCTCTCCAGACACAGTACACACAGCTCGCATTCCAAACTAAGGTTGCATCGAAACTACATTGTAAAAGTCCCAAACATGTGTAGCCATATAATATTCATTACAACCACGAGTTCCAGGAGGCACAGGCATTTGGTTCGCCACCTCAGTGAGATGTCTCGAAGTGAGGAATAGTCCATGCCCCAGGCCAATAATTACCACCGAAATTCTTCCAAACTAACCCCACGGGTCACGAACAAGACAGGCAGACACAGCCCCCATTCACCTCAAAAGTTGCGTATTCTAAAAAGCGTCAAGTACAGGAGCACGCTTTCATCTGCACAGAGCGTAATACTAGGCTGTGACCAACTCTTCGATCCCATTTATAGAAACCCAACGGGACAAGGGCAGGCGACGCGAGGCCCCACGACGTCGGCGCAGGCAGCAGCGCTTGACGAGTGCGAAGGCTGCGGCGGCGCCAGGCGACGCGATGGCACACGACGACGCAGGTGGCGACTGCAGCGGCGGCGCCCAACGACCGGGGAGCAGGCTGCGGCGCACGCGAGGACGACTGGGACTACAGCGGCGGAGCAGGCAGCGAGCGCGACTACGGCGGAGGCTACGGCGACAGCCAAAGATACAAAAAAAAAAGGAGCAAATGCCTCGCGATCGCCGCCGCAGCTTCTGACAAAAATTCGACAGGGTCGCGATCGCTTCGCATCGTCAAGCTGGGGCGCCGAAAAAAAAATCAAGCGATTTGGGAAAGGGCAAAGCATCAGCACTTACGTGCCTGCGTGGAGAAGACATTATTCCAAATCCACAGGGCGAATCCGTCAACCAAAATCCTCGGAACGCGCGCTCGGTTGCTCGCCAATGGCGGAGAGCGCATCGAGGACGGAAGGGATGTACCGGGCGACGCGAAATCTCAAGCTCGATTTGGGGATTAATTTGGAGACGATTTTGGGATGAGGGGAAATGGGGAAGGAATAGAAGGAACGTGGGTCGATTGGATGAGCTGTATGTATCCGTTGGAGGTAATGCTCGGGGGCACATCCGCATATGGCAGGCGAGGGCCAATGTTTGTCCCGTTAGTCAGCATGAGTTCGCGAAATGACCTTTTTTTCTCTTTTGGAGACCAAATGGTCCGTTTAGCTTCTGACGGGCTTAATTTTTACTATTTTTAATTTTTATTTTTTCTAGGTTCGCGAAATGACCTTTTTTTCTCTTTTGGAGACCAAATGGTCCGTTTAGCTTCTGACGGGCTTAATTTTTACTATTTTTAAATTTTATTTTTTCTAGGTTATTAGCTTCTTTTGAGCATTTTTTACCTATTCTTTTTTTCCGTATTTTTTTACGTTGTCTACGATGAGTTAGCCTATTTTTTCTATTTTTAAATTTTTAAAAATTTATTTATATTTAATAAATTATTATTAGCTATAGTATAATTTTAATCAGCTATAATATAATTTGAGTACTTATTTCAGCTTAACTGAGAGATACCTACGAATGTGAACACGGACCTGTAAGCGTGCAGATTTGCTGCAGGTACACGCCTTCTGCACTGAAAGCTTGCTTTGACACGTATCTTTGATTCCGATGCCAGCTCTAACTATGGTTTTTGTGAGCCGTGTATTGGTTGTCAAATTAGCTCGCAACCAACGAGTTATTTCAGACACTAGTTTGAATTAGACTCGAAAGAAATATATGTTTATATACTTAGTTTAGTACAATAAATTTTAAAAAATGGTACGCGTTATGATGATTTGATATCCACATTACTAAGTAAGCTGCGACAGCATTTTGTTGAAGTAAAACCAATTATACCATTCATTTGTCTCTTTAGAAAGATACTAGCATGCATGTCTTTGCGATAGGGGTGTTCACTTGTAAAATTTAGGTCATGCTAGGCACCATCGAGATGAGCTGGGCTCCAATTGTGCAATGTGCATACAGTAGGGTGGGTTTAGGCCGTGCATGTAAAGGCTTAACCTCGTTATACCTCAATGAGAGTTTATTGGTTCAATGTACCTTTCATGTATACATAATGCCAGGGCGGAGGGAGGGGTGCTGGCAAGGGTCAGACCCCCTCATAAATTTGCATTATGGTTTTCTATATTTTAAAAAGATTTATTGTTGTTAATGTTATTTAGTCTTCCTCATCAAATGTAGTTATATTGTATATGTTGTTTGCCCTCTCTCATTTCTAAACCCTGGCTTCTTCCTTGCATGCAATGCATAGATCTGGCTTTTATATTTTTACTAAGGAATGGAATATTCAACTATGTTTTGATAATGTGCATTGCCATGTTCAACATTTCCTAACTATTTATAACATCCTACAGATTGTTTGGTTGGAGGGAGTTTGTGGGAGAGTGTGAATTTCGGGGTGAGGGTTCAGCCTCGCTCAAAACGGTTTAGGCTTCTGATTTCTGACTTATTTTTCATTATTTAATAATTTCGTCTTTTTGGTTTTTTGATCTTTTTTTTAGCTTTTTTGTCGGTTATTTTTTTTTCGTATTCGTTTGTACTGTCCGTGACGGGCTAATCTATTTTTTCTATTTTTAAATTTTTCTAAATTTAATTACGCTAAATAAGCCCCGTCAGCTACATCATTTTTTTAGCCAGCTACGGTACTTTTTAACCATAAGCCACTCAAAATAAGCCCTTCTGAGCAGGCAAAGTCTTTTGTTTGTGTTGGTGGGCATGCGAGTTTTTGTGGGATGGATATTAGGAGTTTGAGGATCTAACTTCCACTATTTTAAATCTAGGAAGGGGTGGAAATTGGAAGGGAATTGTTGTCTAACTAAGTTAGATATCTAGCAAGTTAGAAGGTAATTCCCCATGATTTCCCACCTCTTGTGCCAAACAGGAGATTAGAACTAAAAAGCAAACTCCGATGCTTAATCCCACTACAAAGTCACTTCTCTAAACTCACATTCCCCTTTCTACTTGTTACCAAACAGGCGCCTATATTGAGAAAATACGCAATATTTGTTTCTTCTCCATCTTTTAAGCACAGGTGGCACACATGCGACAATTGACGTTTGTTTCATAGTATTTCTTTTTATATCTGTAGCAGCATAACCTTAACAAATGAAATAAAAGGACAGTCACTTTGTGCTGTTTCTTTGATTTCAATGTAGCTTATACGCACTAGACGTAAGAACTTACTAGTTGCAAACAAATTTAAGGACCCACTCCAGAGACTGTTTTTGGGTGTGGTCTCCTGTGGATAATCCAACCCAATCCTCTGACAATTGACGCCCTCAATTAGCAATGACTGGAACGAGGTTCCTTGGGTCAGAAGGAAACGGCCGACAAAATGACATCCTGTTTACAAACTAGCATCATCAAACGATCCATGCAATCAATATACGTAATTGGAACAAGAACAAACATAATAATTAGACAATACAAAAATAGATAAACAATAGACAAGAATATAAGAGAGCAATTCGGCAATATTCTTTATTCCTATGATTTTCTATGTATAAAATATATAATCTCTCACACATATTTTATAATCTGCTAATCTAAAGAGTTATAGTACGAGCCCATATCTCTCTCTTGAAAGAAGGAACTCGAGTTGGAATCAGATAAGGGTGGCAATTTTTCTTATAGAAAATTTCCTCATCCAGGGCCAGGGGCGATATCCCCTGTGGGGGAACGGGGACAAGGCCCCGCTATGCTAGCAGGGCAAGGGCGGGGGTCGTCCTCCCCTTACGACCCGGTAAAAATATTTTTTAAAAAATAATAGATTATAGTTTTTTAATATGAAAGATTGCATAATAGTCTACACTTAAGATGTTAGATGCATAAAAATATAAGATGTTAGATGCATAAAAATAAGTCAGCCAGTAGAGATGGCAAACTCACAGTGATGTGGATTAGTGGTAATCTACTAAGGCCCTGTTTGTTTCCACTTAAGATTATTATAATCTAGCTTATAAATCATAAGTAGAAACAAACATTCCAAATTATAAGGTAGCTTATTATAATCTAATAGCCTAGATTATTGTAATCTAATAAGCTCAAAAAAGGAGCTTATTTCAGCTTATAGATCACCTTTTATCTAAATGACCATAAAACTTCAGAAAAATTATCCACCTTTACCATTCATTAACTCCCCAATCTTTAAACATTATAAGCTCAAGGGCATTGTAGTCTTTAAACATTCGAATACAACAATTCATAACTCTGATAATCCAGGCTGCCAAACACCTGACAGCTTATTTCCCACCAGCTTATTATAAGCTACCTTATATAATCTGCAACTATAAGCTAGGTTATAATAATCTTAAGTGGAAACAAACAGGGCCTAAGTCGATAATGTTGTGGTTGAGTAGAGATGGCAAACTCACAGTGATGTGGATTAGTGGTAATCTTGTAGAGGATTACATATTGTTAATTGTAAGACCTTGTTAGACCAAAATCTACTATGTACTTCTGCTTGTCATTTATGTTTATTTAAGGATTTGTGCAATCCACTGTCACACCAACTTGCATTAGAATGCTTCAGAAACAAAGAGGGGCACACCATTTGGTTGTTAACATGCTTCAGAGAAAGAGAGGGGGACAGTGGGGGCATCATATGTTTGTTAAAGTGCATGAAAGAGAGGATATGAGTATCTTTTTACTGCAAAGACACCTGATAAATTGTACAATAAGAGTGTGAGACACCTAGCTGGAAATCTAGTTGATGTTTTGAATTGTTAACTCTAAATCAAAATTTGTGGTTAAATATGCGCAGGTCGAGCAAGCTCAAATCTTCATAATGTGGCCTTTCTAGATGTATGTGTGACCATGCCATCCTGACATGTGCTTAAGGTGTTCACTGAAATGCCAAAGTGGCCCCACCCATGGATACAAGGGTATGCAAAAATATTATTGTGCTTATTCATTAGTACTTGAGTTGCAAGAATGACTTGAGTTCTGCCCTGCAGTTAACTTAAGCCTAATTTGGGACCTAATTTCCTAATTGGAACCTCCATATGAACCATATTTTGTAAATAAATTTGATCTGAAGGTGGAAACAATCATGCATTGGTAGACAATATTTTGTTAGACAAATTATTCTAGAAAGTAAATACACAAGGGGTTGAATCTTGAAATAGATTTGTATTCAGAGATTCAGTAAACCTGGAAAAATAAGGAAGGCATGAGTGGGCTCTATTGTCTTCTCTCAATGTTTTTTCATTATATGTGCAGGGCACTCTTTACAAGATCCTCATATCTCATTTAAATTGACTCATGACTATGAAATACAATTTATTATGACTTATCAAAACATGAGCATTATTGTTGGGATAAGAACATCATCACTTCGCTTCCTGCTAAGGGTGTCGGCCACCACAATAGCTCTGCCAGATGGTAATGGATAGTAAGGTCGTAGTCCTTGATTAACTCTAACAGATGACATTCCTTAATTTCAATTATTTCTGAGTAAGAAGGTACATCAAGCTCTTATGATTAGAGAAGATGTCGCACTACTCTCTGTAGAGATAATGGTGATAGATCTAGATGGCAAAGAAAGAATGGAAGCAGAAAAGGTGCTCCATCAAGGTCTGGAAGGTGGACTCACATTCCTTCGTCCAAAGAAACTTCTCGCCCTTTGGAGTCAACTTAGTCAATGACTTGGAAGTGGAAGAGAAATCCTGGACAAAACGGCGGTAATACCCGGGTGGAACCCAGGAACGACGGATCTCCGCCACGTTGCTGGATCTTGGCTAGTCCACCACTGCAGCAACGTTAGAAGGATCCACGTAAAGCCTTTGCCGCTGATGGCATGGACAAGGAAACTAACAAACGAAAGCCAGAAATCACATTTCTTCAATTTAGCAAGGAGTTGATGCTTCCAAAGGGAATCGAGTACAATCTGAAGGTGCTGCTCATGCTCTCCCCACGGTACTGGAATAAATCAATGTCATCAAGGAAGATGATGACAAACTGATCTAAGTACTTGTGGAATACCCAATGCATCAGATCCATAAATATTGTCAGCGCATTGGTCAGCCCAAAAGGCGTCACTAGGAACTCAAAGAGACTATAACCAGAGCGGAAAGCTATCTTCAAGATATTGAAAGTCTTGATCCAGACTTGGTGGTAGCTGGACTACAAGTATGTCTTGAAGAAGAACTTGACACCCTTGAGCTAGTCGAAGAGATTATCAATGCGAGGTGAAGGGTAGCGGTTCTTGATAGTCACCACTTTGAGAGCTCAATAATAAATGCACATACGCAGATCTTACCTTTCTTACCCACAGAAGTGCTCGGGGAAGCCCACTTCGAGGTAAAGCATCAGATAAAGCCTTCATTCTGAAGGTCATCCAACTATTGCTTCAGCTTCTCTAGCTCAGTCCAGGATAGATGGTAAGGAGCCTTGGCGATGGATGCGGTGCCATGAATAACATCAATGACATATTCAATTGTTCTAACCGGAAGCAGGCCTGTAAGCCTCACAAGGAAGACATCAAGAAATTCTTGAACAATAGACAAATCTTCTAATAAGGGTCCAGTGATAGGCTTCTCTAACATGGCGAGAAGGCACCCAGACTGGATCATCCAGCGACGACTGAAATAGGAGGCTAAGAATAGAAGATTGAGGTATCACTCTTTGCCTTGATAAACGATCTCCCCATTATCCTGAAAAAGAATAACCTTGTGGTCAAGAAATAGGTAATGGTGTGATGAAGAGACATACAATCTTTGCCCGCAAACATGTCAAAGGGTTGGATTGGTGCCACAACTACGTCAATGCTGAATTTGTGGCCTTCAATCTCTAGGGCAATATTGAGACAAGTAAGATTGCTAGCAAGAAGCCCATTGGCGGTAGACACCCTCACAGGGAACGCCAAGGTACTCACTGGTATAGAGTGCTACGGAATGAAGCGAGAGGCCAAAAAGGAGAAACTAGCTTCCGAGTCAAACAATGCAAGAGCAGAGCATGAATTCAAGATCACAATACCCTAAAGGTTAGGGAAAGAGGAAAAGTAAATGATAACATGAATAGCAATAGGGAGGTAAGGCGCGATAACCAGCTACACCACTCTTGAATCGATAATGCGTAGAGACGCGCATCAGTACCCTTTGGTACGGTAGCAATTGTAGCAGAAACTGGAGCCGCGTTCTGATTGCCAGCGGGTGAAGGTGAAAAGGTAAGCTGGTTTGCAGTGCCAACTAGGACTTGTGCTTCTGAAGTATCCCAAGCGAAAGAATGGAATCAGGGTTCAAGGAATCATAGGATTGGAACAAGATCACAGAATAGCAATGGAATAAAAGAAATGGTGGTTAGATATGAATTCATGATAATATGTTAGTGACTGGATATGCATGCATGAATGACTTAACCCGAAGCCCCGTGTACGTGCATTTTTTTTCCAGAAACTACAGCCTGGGCTCTGATACCAACTTCAGCACCCTACATACCGATGGGAGATACTATTATAGAACGTCATCGCCAAAGTGAAGAATGAATAATAAAAGCAATAATAGAAATCACGAGTAAATAAACTTTAAAGGTAATTTACTAAAGAATCAACAGAGGTTGAAATAAATGTTTGAAACATGGGACCAGTCCACTTCTAACCAAATAAAGAACAAATAAAACAAGAAATAGTGGCAAGCCACGGTGCTAAAAACTCGAGTGCTTCCACCCATACATGATGATATCACTCCACTGGCCTATTACCTGAGAATGGAAGGAGCAAGTGTGAGATTTGGAAATCTCAGCAAGTACCCAACAACGACCGCAACAAGACGAGTAAAGGACAAGTAAGCAAGCAAGCAATTGACATGTTAAATGCAATGAAACTAGGTTACCGGCAACATTGATATAGATCGGATATGGAGATCGCAGAAATAGTGTAAAGAAAATTGTTATTTAGCAAGTTATGGCAATGGCGCTGGCGATTACTCCCCACATACCCGGTTATATGATAATAGTCAGGCACAACGTTATCCTCGATTGTATAACCACAGACGGGGTGTAATATCATGAGTAACGAGAATGTACGGCATCTCGTACGTTACCAAGTGGGTGAAAATCTTCCCTATATGTGGATAATCCCAGGCCAGGTAACCGTTATATTAGTAACATGTTATATGATGTGAATTTAAGGAACTAAGAGAAAGTTAAGATAATATTAGGAAAAGTGAAAGGATTTGCTAAGGTTGAAAATAAAGAAACATAATTCCCGATATGAGAATGATAGGGGATGATAATATAGTGATCAGGTAACTGTTACATCATGGACAGATTATATAATGTGTATTTAAGGAAACTAAGAGATGACGAGTATAATGCTATGATAAAGTTATGAGAAGTGAAAATATATGCTAGAGTTGAAAATAGAGAGACATAGTTCCTGTTATGAGGGCGATGTGGAATGATGATAAGGTGATAGTGATATAGGAATTATCCTAAAGAGGTATTATAATATAGCCCACGCAAGGTTATCAACCAATCAAGTTTTATTATGTGATAAATTATTATTAGTCAAATTAACAGGTTTAATACCTACACCTTTCATGGCTCAAATACAACCTCATACAATTAATGGAACATAATATTAGAAAACTAAAACATAGCTACCGTAATATCAAAAGTGTTAATAATTTAAACCTAAGTTAAAACATATTCATATGCTACCCCCTATTAATGATTTAAGCATAAATTCTAAAACACTAATTAAAAGCATGAATTCTAAAACATTTTAACGAAGCATCCTAATAAACATAAAAGCAGGTGAAATAAAATAAGTTAGAACATCATGGTATGAATACAATATTAAAAGTCTAAAACCAGGCAAACATAAATGATATGATAATAACCAGACATCATTAGCGATATGATATTGACCAGATAAGCTTTAGTGATATGCTAGTAGACAGATAACTTTAGTGATATAATATTAGCCTGGTGACCTTAATGATGTGATGTTAGTGATATGATATTAGCCAAGCGATATGATATTAACCAGGTAATTGTAGTGATGTGATATTAGCTAAGCGATATGATATAAGTCAAGCAAGCATGAGTGACATGATAATTATACTCAATGACAAGATGACAAGTAAACTGAAAATATGTGATTTGCAAAACAGAAAGATCACGGTTGTGAGGTACTTGTCTTGAGCACGCTTAGCAGAATCGCTGTATAAAGGATCTGAATTACGCAACTGTCCACACATTCTTCAAAGGTTGCGTGCGAACTTACAGGGTGAATTGGAGATGAGTTAGATCAAGGTTAAGACACACTTGTGGAAGGACGGACGAAAATGCATTCGGCCAAAAAAAAGATAGCGTTTGCCAAGCCTTTGTCGTGCGCATCGCTATTCAGCCACACGATTTGCCATTTGGTCATGCGAACACATCCCGCTGCACAACCCAAGGAAACACCGTGCAAAACATGATTTGGCCACGCTCCCCGGCCAGCCGAACCACAAAGCCGTGGAAGCCGGCCACTGGCCACTTCGGCTGCCGCCACCGGCCACCACCGCCGGCCGCCGGCGGCCGCCCCTACCGCCGCGTCGCCTACGCCTTCGGTCATGCGCCGCCAAGCCCCACAGCCGCTTGCGCCCACGGCTGTGCGCCGCGCTGCCTCGGTTGGCTTCCACGATCGTGCGGTTACGCTGCCCCTGCCGGTCCCGCCGTTGTCGTCGCGCTGTCCTCGGCCGCGTCACCCCTTGGCTGCTCCCCCGACGCCGCTCGGCCCGGCGCGCCGCCGCTTGGCCGACCGCGCTGCGACCGGCCACGTCGCCCTCGGTCACGCCGCCCAACGCCGCTCGCCGCGTCGCCCCTTGGCTGCGCCCCCGACGCTGCTCGGCCTGGCGCGCCGCTGCCTGGCCGACCGTGCTGCGACCGGCTGCGTCACCCTCGGTCACGCCGCTCGACGCCGCTCGGCCGCGTCGCCCTCGGTCGCGCCGCCCGATGCCGCTCGGCCGCATTGCCCCTTGGCTACGCCCCCGACGCCGCTCGGCCAAAGCCAAAGGGAGAGAGGAAACGGGAGAGAGAGGAATAGATTGATATGGATGGGAGAGAGGGATGGAGGATAGATAGAGATAGGAAGATAGAGTTAGAGATAGAGGTGGGCATGCTGTTTTTTTCCTAACTTCAGGGTGCTACAGTACTTATATAGGCACAAGCACCTGGCTCAACTTGGCTGTAAACAGAAGCTTGGGAGGTCTGTTTTTATGTCCTGGAGTAAACTGAGTAGTATATGGTGGGACTCGTCAAGTAGTTCATTGCTAGGAGATTCCAGATTATTTTCTTCTTGTAGCTGCTTGTCTCTGTCTATCATTAACCAACGGTGGTTCATTTTAGCACAGATTTGCATATATCGATATGCGAACTATTATCGTCGATTTCCCAAGCTTTTCATGCCCTGAGAATGGCTGGTGTAGTAGCCTGCTCGGTTTGATTTCTGTTGTAGGAGACTAAGAGTAATATATGTGTGAGTTAATGGCCGACTGGCCGTTCTAGTCTCAGAACCGGAATGAAGGGCAGCATTATCTAACCATCCCCACGCCACGCCTTTTTATCTGATTGAACAAGCAGGTGATGTTGACTACAGAATGCAGATATTGGCCTGCTCCAAAGGGCTTTAAAAAAGTGCCTTTTTGGTTTTTTTAGAGTTTTGACTGTAAATACGTAGGGTTAGTTTTTCTAAGTTTAAAAAAAGATAAGAAAGATTTTAAAAAATCACTATATCTTTTAGGATAATACAAATAAATAAGAAAAAATAGAAAAATCGAAAAGGGCAAAAAGTTAAAAAACAAAAAACTATTTTTTAAGTTTAGAATCTAAATCCGCTTAGAGCATGTACAATACAAAATACTTAGGGAAAATTTGTTCAGTAGCACTGAAAGATCGCTACTTTCGGAAAATACCATTAAAAAAATCGAACTCCGGAAATTACCATCAAAAAATTCAACATTCTTCGGGATTTACCATTCTGGACAAAAATGCCCTTACCCCTTCGCTCCATCGCGAGATGAATGCCCGAAGGGGTAAGGGCATTTTTGTCTTTATCCCTTCACATTTTTGCCTAGAATGGTAAATCCCGAAGAATATTGAATCTTTTAATGGTAATTTCCGGAGTTCGATTTTTTTAGTGGTATTTTCCGAAAGTGGCGATCTTTCAGTGCTACTGAACAAATTTTCCCAAATACTTATACATGAATACTTAAAGAGAGAGAATATAGCCACATCATCAAGCACCTATATAAAAGTTATTTTCTCTAATGCAAGCATCTCTTTCATGGGTGCTTAGATGTTATATTATCTTTTAATTAGATATAGTTATACACATAAGCACCTGCTAAGCACCGATATTTATTTAAGCTCAATACTTTAAAATAAGAGACTTACATATCCTTTGTGACAAAAAAAAACTAGTTTTAAATTACTAAGCATCTCTCTAAATGTTTTCATTATATATGCTCTTAGAGGGTGACCTATAGTCCATGAGTAGTAGTGGAGTACGTGCAGCAACAGTGACTCCTTGAGCCATCAGACACGCTTTCTCAATCCTCATCTTTCGTCATGCTATTAGCACATCATAAATCAACAAGATTCAGGGAGTAAAAGTGTAAAACAAAGGGAGCATCTGCAGGGCACGTCATGATGAGTTGATGGCTGATATGATGTATCTTCGGATGCTGTACGTAGGTATCGCCGTATCGGTTCATCGAATGCTTGAACCAATATTGCGACGATATTTCTGGTGACGTGGACGTGTCGTGTCTTAATCCATTGTTTGGTTTGTGAAATATGCTGACAACCCTGGACAAAGAACTCCTCCATCTTCGCCACAGGGATGGCCAGATTGCATGATCCATTTCATGTGTATAATTATGCTCTTGTTTTAACTTGTAAACTGTCACTCGAAGATTTATTGTTTCTTCTTTTCTTAGTTCTGTCCGATATTGAAAATGTACACGGGGAATCACCCCAGCCTTTTCTCATGCTCCCTTAAGATTTGAAGACCTCTGATACGACTTGTTTTTTTCTGCGGTTTAGACTTATAGTTATTATATATTTTAATTTTAGTATAAGTGTTTATATCAACTAATCGAAAATCGATAAGTCTTTTTGAAATAATGGTAAAGAAACAGTCTTTATTTGAGAGAAATTGCATAAACTAAAAAGAACAAAACTATAGTCCAATCTCCAGACCAGGTAAGACTGAAAAAGACATTGGGTGTTAAGCGTAAGCAAGGGAAGGTAACGTTATACAGAAAATCTCGAAAGAGCATCTTGTTGTCTCGAGACACATGACCCGAATATTGGGACTTGGTCGTATGTACTCATGCAAGGCTCCAAAAAGTCGCAGCACGAACAATGCGCATCGGTTTTGCAACCGTTGCCAGCGAAATGGAATCCGAGGTCCAACATTTCCTTAAATTCCTATGCTGTTCTTAGGAGTACTTCATACAGACATACAGTGGAGTACTAATTTACTTACTAATGTAAACGGTTAACGATTCAATTACCTGCTCTTCTCAGACAAGAGAGAGGATCTGCTTCAAAATGTGGCCTGATTGCCTCACCCAATTTCTGACGCGTGCTACGGCCATCTTTCAACATGAACTAACACAAAAATGCGGTAAAGCGTTTCCACCGACTAGGTCACCTAGGATTTGCATTTGACCATTATTATGGCTACTAACTAAACAGTAAAGTATAAAAGTAGTGGAGTAGTTGAGATGGATGAACAATACTCGCTCCTCTTCCATATTTGGGACGTGTATATATTTCTCTATGAGACACAATTACAGTCTTACCCCTATAGCCATACATCTCCCATAAGGGTACACATGTCATTACATATATCATATTGGGCCTTGCAATTCTCTAACAGGCCGGATGAGCTCAGGTGGGGGCCACCCCTACTACATAAGCCTCTTATGGTAAAAGACTTCTCACGAGCCTAAACCATGCCACCGAGCCCTTTGGCCCCCTCCGTCCCTGCGGCCTAGGATGCATTCCGTGTCAGGCCATATGGGCCGAAGTGATGACATTGCCTCCCTGAAGTCGTAGCGCCCATCGGCCGTAGTGGGACATGTAGCAAAATTTTGCTGGCGCATCGCGTGTTGCCAATCGGAGTTTGACCGCGGTCGTACGTTTGTTCGCGGCATCGTGGGACATGTGTGCACACGCGGCTGGCGGGCAATGCGGTGTCAGTTTTCGCCGGTTGGGCTTCCCGATCGTGCGGCAGCCGAACTGGCTTGAAAACTGTGGCCGCCGTCGCATCACTGTCCTTCACGCTTGACTAGTTGCGACAGCCTTGCCATTTCGCCATCGCTCCGTGCGCCGCATGCTGCCGCCACACTCTCGCGTTGCTGCCGCCGTCTGCCGCCATCATCCTTCTTCCTTTCGTCGGCCCCATTTGGCAGCCGGTGCCGTGAGAGCTCGACCCGGGAGTGATGCGGGCGAGGGGGCCGGAGGCCGCGCTGAACCTGACGCTGATGTCGGGGAGTGCGTGGCTTTGTCGCCTACACCGGCTGCGAGGGCCGACGAGGCGCCTCCGAAAGCACGAATGGCAAAGCACGCTCGCGTAGCTTCTCCCGCGGGGGCAGGCGTGCACTTCCAAGTGGCGGTACTGGCGCTTTCAAAGGGTTCCGACTCTAAGGCAGAAGCCGATGGGCCCTAAGTGGAGTTCGCCACACATGATGTTGATGCCGCCCCCGCAGTTGGCCCTCCGAAAGACACAGGCGCGATGACTTCTCGGCGATCCTCCCCCCTTTGCGACGCAGGTATAAATACCTCCTTCTCCTCTCATGACTTCGCGAAACTTTCCCCGATCTGCTTGCTAACACTGTCGTTAGCATCACTGGGCCCACGGTCTCTGAGGCGCGCAGGGCTCGAGCAACGGGAGCGGCCGCGGGGGGATCAGCACACCTACTTTGGATGTGTCTTCGATGTCTGCCCCCATGGAAGCCGCCGGCACGGAGGCTCGGCGCTTGACAGTGGTGGACTTCATCTCTCAACCGAAGGCACTGTGGGCTTTGCAAGGGGCCACGGACTGCGTGGACGCCGGTTTAGACCGGCGCACGTTGTTGTCCTATGGGTCTGAGCTCCTGGAAAGTGCTTCAGAAGCCATGGAGATCAAGGTACCTACACCTGCTCTTTGATTATATTTACCTTTGTAGGGATGTCGCTAATTGCTATGTCACATAGGCCCTTGCCCTTGCCTGCACTTTACAGGCGGCCAGGGCTCGCAAACGAGGTGGCCTAGCAGATCGACTCCGCACTGTGGAGTTAGAGGTCGCCACCGCCTGGCAATCTGTCGAAGACGCCCATGCCACCTGCGCCTCAAAGGACGAGCGCATCCGCTTCCTCGAGACTGAGGGTGCGAAGGTGATCACTGATGCGCAGGCGCTGGCAGAGCGGACTCAACGTCTGTCCTCCGAAGAGTGCGAGGGCCTGCTGCAACAGATCGCCACGCTGGAAGAGGAGAAGGCCCGGCTGACTGTGGCTATCGACCAGGCGCTGGGCGACACCTCGGTGGCGGTGTGGAGTTCGTTGGAAGCTTTGGAGAGAGCGCTCTCCGTTCTTGCTGTCATGGTGCCACCTCGCACCTTCGGGCCCGAGGACTTGCCGAGCACCCTCCGGAGGATCGGAGAGGCTTCGGCCCTTGCGCTAAGTGTCGTGTGCTCTTTCGGCAACCACTGCTCGCTAGTGACTACCCCGCGACCTTCTCCACCACCGGGCGCCTACGTTGGCGGTGGCTACCCATAGCGAGCTGCCTGGGAGGCGGGGTTATGTCCAAGACAAGGTGCATGCGATCGTCGTTACACGTGCCTTCCACCAACAAGATCCGGGACTATATCGGCGAAGCTGCGACGAAGGTAGCCATGAGGAGGATCCTGCAAGGTGGCATCGACCTTGGGCCCTGGCTTGATGAAGTCTTGCTGCGCGACGAAGGTGGCGTTGCCGGCTCCGAGCACGGCGTCGATCGCAGGTGTGATGCCGAAGTACCACGCCCGCAGATGTAGCCCGCTATGTACCCTGTGTCTATGTTATGTAAAACGACGCTATATCGCCCCGCCTTTTCGGCAATGTAATAAAAAATTTTCAAGTTTTGTTCTCATACTTGGTGCTTATGGCAAACAGGTGCTTGATAGGGGCCGCTCGATAGTTTCGGACCTTATGGTTTGGCGGCGACTTCGACACTGGGGCTGAGCGTAGGAATCTCTACATTTTTGGAAGGAGCGGCGTTCGATGGGGGAGGCCTCAACGTGAGAGTACGTTAAAGTAGAGGATTACGAACGAGTAGTGCCTCCGAACAAGTCCGATTAACTGTACTTGTAAACGCTATACCTCACATATTATATTGAAGTATTGCCCAAGGCAAATGATTTGTGCCTCGTATCCCTTTTGTCCACATGTTCACTTTCCGATGACACTTGACACGGTGAGAAGTGCTCAAAAAGATCATCGATAAGTAGGACTTCAGGTGGGGGACGAGTGCCGCGTGTTGTGCCCTCCGGCACTTGAGACGCAACATGCGCAAAGTAGGGTAGGGACGGAGGGTCGACACAGGCCCCTTCATATTGAGATAAGTAGACGCGCGAACGCTCTGTCCCCAATCTTTTGAAGTGGCGGCAGTGGAGCTGGCGGCCAGATGTAGACGCGCGAGCGCTCTGTCCCCAACCTTTTGAAGCGGCGGCAGCGAAGCAGGTGGCTAGATATAGACGTGCGAGCGCTCCGTCTCCAACCTTTCGAAGCGGCTCTTCCGTCGGAGCCTGGGCCAGATGTAGATGCTTTTACTGTTGTGGCTACTGACCAAACAGTAAAGTAGGATAGTAGTGGAGTGGTTGGGATGGATGAACAATGCTCGCCCCTTTTCTATGTTCGAGGAGTGTATATATTTCTCCATAAGACACAATTACAGTCTTTATCCTATGGTCATATATCTCCTATAAAAATATACAGGTCATTACATATATTATATTAGGCCTTACAATTTTCTAACAAATTGAATGGACTCAGGTTGAGATCACCCCTACTACAACCATGTCTGTCGTTTGGCAAACAAAATTACGAGAGTGAGCGAGCATACAGCTTTTTCCGGTTCCCAAAACGTTGTGCGCTTTAGGTTTCGCCTTTCCCTTCTTTCTTCACTGACTAAAATATGGAGTACATACATTGGAGTTTAAAGTTGATTCTCTTGCATTTCCTTTTTGTCTTTATTATCGCCTTTACCCTTTGCCGAATTTCCTCGTTATATGGTCACCTAGATGGGAGTAGTACTCACCACTGAAAATTCTCCTTTTAACACATAGGCATGAATGCGAAACCATTCTTTCTGGTGGCAGATATGGCTACTCAATCGTACTGGGCCTACTAATAATTGAAACAAGGGACGCGCACTTATCCTCCTCATGTGCTGCGTTCTTTGCTCCGAGTTGCCAATAGCTCAGCTCTCTCCTCTGCCCTTTGTTACGCCAGTTGTTGCTTGCTAGCTCACCCTCCTCCAATTTACACTACGGGTTTGTGGTGCAAGTGTGCAACCGTGCCAGTACGCAGCTTACACCGGTCGGCGAAAGGCTGTGTTCTTCATGTCTTGTCTTGGTTATGGATACAGAGAGTCGTCGCCAAAGTGGGCAGTAAAAGTAGAGGTGCACCTCTTCTCTGAACATGGTGCATGCGCGGTACTAGAGTAGTGTAGTATGTATATATACTACTAGTAGTAGATATGTACTTTTCAAAACTGTAGATGGATCTGTATTCTGTAGCGCCTGAACTGGGCAAGAAAGGCGGCGTCCAGACAAGGCACTGAAGTAGCGAAGTGCCATTACTTGTCCGAAGCATCGGGGTGTAACCTGAATTTACCTGAACTATGCCTTCCGTCTAGTCGCTGCTTGGGGTGCCGTTTTGTCCCTGAAGGAATCCGATGGGGATCACACTGAACTTAGTTGTGGAACGCACATGCATGTACTCCACTCTTTGCTCACTGTTACCTATGCCGCGCCCGCGCGTGATTTACGGTGCCGCAGCAAAGGATCAGAGCGCGATCGCAAGCTTTGGCTGGACCTGCCGCCTGCCACAAAGGCACAGACGTCGTAGTTGTACGAGCAATCTTGAAGGTTGCCGGTTACTTTTGCAGCAACTCGAACTAGGTCGAACGGTTCAAATATCGTTCACTTTGCCACAAGATATGCAACTTTTGTATATGTTCTCGGGGGAAAGGGGGGGAAAGAAATTAGCTTTTGTACATGGTGCTAGAGCTGGACTAAACCCAGGTTAACACAAAGCCCCAAATGCAAAGACCGGGCAAAAAATAGTCAGGTCCAGCGGCGCCGCCACCGCATCATTGTTTCTCACTGATTCGTCCAAGGGGGCGTCGTCGTTACAAGTTGCAACCGGCGCCGCCGAGCCCACCTCACCAGAACCCCCGACAGCTAGCGAGCGCCGAGCCGAAACGCGACGACGTCGCCCCCACGCGGTCGGAAAGAGAGTTGAGCGACCACATGATGTCTTCTGCTGCTGCTGCTTGCCACTTCGCCTGCCTCCGTTGGCGGTGCGCGAGAAGGACCAGGCGAGGAAGAGCGCGCGCCACGCGGCTGAGGACGAAACGAGCAGGGAAATGACAAAACTCAAGAGGGAATTGGACTCGTCCTCGTCGCACGCTTGCGTTTCCCGGCCGGCCTTGCCGTTTAGCGGGCCATGCGTGCAGCGTGGCGTGCCTGCACTCGCTCGTACTACTACCACTAGGAAGCAAGAGTAGAGCACGCGTTGATCCCGAAACCCCTCGTGTTTTTCCGGTGGTACTCTGAGCTGGTTTCTATCACCGATTGGATTGACCGTGTCCGTGCGCACGAACAGCTTGTCATGAAATTACAGCCCCTCACCAAACAGGATCGGGTTCGGACATTGTACGGTACGGGGCGAGCATTTCTCCTAACGTCTGCCCCCCAACCGCTAAAACAAGAGAAACTTACAGATAGCCTCCTAAAAGTCAGTCGGAATTTGATTACCCTCCTGCACATACTTTTGTGACATATCACCCCTCACATATGCATGGTTGCATACTAGAAGTAACATGGTGTGTCACCTAGCTATAGGCTAGATGTAACATGGCTAATTAGACCTACACCATATCCCTCTAACCGGTTCGGCCACTTTCTATCACCCTCCCTCGTTTCAATTTGACATGTCTCAAGACGGGGAACGAATAAGAATACTTCATCTGTCCACCCATCCCAACCGAAACTACGTAGCTTAATTAACCCAAACGCCTCGGACCAATGTTATAGAGTCCATAGGCGGCAGATATGTCAAACAAACATGCACTTGTGAGGATCATGTTCCACAAAAATACTTACCGGTAGTAAGCTAAACCCATGCTAACTTTTAGGAGTGTATTTGCAGTTTTCGCTTGAAACAATGCCTCCGAATTCTGCCACACTCATCGACGGCGAAGCGAAATAGAATCCGGTGGAGCTGCAGCTCCGTGGACCGGCGTGATCGATGGCCCCGGTTGGGCTGGTCCCGAAACCCCACCGTACGGCCAATCCAGACTGGTCCAGCCGCCCGAGAACGATGCGCTTCAAGTTGGCATCCAGCCGCTTGATCGTCCGCGCAACGAACATCCGTCTCGTCCCCATTTTTAATAGCCCACGGCGGGGCGTCCCAACCAGCTCGGCCCGCGGGGACATCGCACGGGGACAAAAATTACGGAGGGGGTCCGTGTGCGTGATCCCGAACGCGATCGGCTGGTCGCCTTCCCTGGTTCTCCGCTTGAAATTCGAGATCAAGACGCTGCAACGCACAATGCCTCCGATTCCAGTACCAGGAACTCCTATATACGCCACCGGAAAAACAAAACTCGTCGCGCTCTATCCCTACGAACGTATCAGTTTATGGTGAGCTTGTTGGGATAGTCCAGGCAACCAAACGCGTCCTCGGCTTTTGTCTTATACGCTGTTGACAAAAAATACTCATTGTACGGGCGTTTATATTGGTTTTTGTTTTTGTTTTTGTTTTTGTTTATAAATAGTAACAATTTATAGAGAAGCTTGTAGAGAAAGAGATATTCGTGTACGATTTTGACCAATATAAATGAAATCACTACAGTGTGTACTACAATCGACTAGTAGACTATGCTTTAAAAAGACATTTCGTTTGAAAGCTAAATAATGTAAAAGAGCAGTTTTTAAAAACCAATACGAACATGGCCGTAGATTTCCTGAATTAAGGTGATCTAGCCACAAGACAACACCCAGAGCATGAGGTCAAAATAAATTACAGTACCATTGACATATCGGACGTATCGGAGTAATGTTCCAATTTGGGCATATGGGGAGCCCTAGAGTTGGAGACACGTCCGGTGGCCCTAAATAAAGAGAAAAACCAAAGAATAGTATACCGTTTCCCTCTCTACCGACAGGATAGCCTCCCCTTCCCCCTCTTTTGCGTTGCCTCCTCTTCCTCCTCCACTAGTGTTTCCACCTCCCCTTCCTCCTCCTCCACTGTTGCCGCCGACTCCAACTCCAGATATGGTGACAGGGGGGTGTCGCCGCGACGATGGGTTCACCACGCCCCTCGGATGTAGAGGAAGGCTGGGGGAAGCCAATCACTATGCAGTTGATCCTGAAGAGATGCTCATTGGAAGCGGCAAGCGATCCCGAGTCTCCGACGCCCATGGAGAGAACAACGCTTCTCTCTCTATCGAAGAAGGAAGCGGAAGAAGAAATATGGAGTAACATGGATTGATGAAAGATGACAAGTACATCTAAATAGTAATAATTTATAGAGAAGCTTGTAGAGAAAGAGACATTCGCATGCGACTTTGGCCGATATAAATGAAATCACTACAGTGTGTACTACAATTAACTAGTAGACTACGCTTTAAAATGACATTCCATTTGAAAACTAAATAATGTAAAAGAGCAGTTTTTAAAAACCAATACGAACATGGCCGTAGATTTCCTGAATTAAGGTGATCTAGCCACAAGACAACACCCAGAGCATGAGGTCAAAATAAATTACGACGTATCGGAATAATGTTCCAATTTGGGCATATGGGGAGCCCTAGAGTTGGAGACACGTCCAGTGGCCCTAAATAAAGAGAAAAACCAAAGAACAGTATACCGTTTTTCTCTCTACCGATGGGATAACCTCCCATTCCCCCTCCTTTGCGTTGCCTCCTCTTCCTCCCCCACTAGTGCTGTCACCTCCCCTTCCTCCTCCTCCATTGTTGCTACCGACTCCAACTCCTGATATGACGACAGGGGGTGCCGCCGTGACGATCGGTTCACCACGCCCCCTGGATATAGAGGAAGGCTGGGGGAAGCGGTGGTTCGACGGTGGACGATGGTGAAGGATGTTAGACGGCGGCGAAAGACGGTGGGCGGTGGCAAAGGAGGCAACAGGCGAGGTGGCGGCTATGTGAATATTAGGTTGAGTAGGATAGTAGTGGTGGGGGAGACGGCGAGACGGTGAAATCGTTACCAGCCACCAGTGGTGGAGGAGACAGAGGAAAGGGTGCGGAGCTGCCCGCGCTTGAGAAAAAAATGGGAGGGGAGGGGGAGCAGCCGTGGGGGAACGGCGAGGAGAGCATTGAATATGAGAGAAAGGGAGGGAGAGTAGCTAAGAGGCTATCCCGATGGATTGGGATCCAATGGATAGTATTGTGTAGTTGCTCTATAGATAAATGCCATCAACCACGAGGCCGTCCGACCCCTCTCCTGTTCCCTTCCCAAGCCTTTGTGGAAAGACGGAGCAGGCACACAGTCGTAGCGCGTCAATGGCCAAAATGCTAGGGCACACAAAGCTTCTCTCGTCCTTCAATGAAAGCTACTAGAGGGATTTGATTATTAAAGCGCCGAGCACATGGCCAAACTGGATATGAGGAGGGCTTGGCCTTTTGGTCCTCCATTTCTATACTCACCTTTTGCCGTTGTGGTCAAAGGGGAGAGTTTCGCGCTGCACAGCCGCACTGTTCTTTTGCCTTCTTTATTTGCGACAGCTGTCTCGGCCTCGCTTTTCCTTTGGTTTCGGCAGGTTGTTCTGAGGGACACGATGGACAGCCTTGGAACGAGCGGCAGCGCCCCTGGATGTTCTTGCACCCACGCCTAGTTTGTGCCCATCATTAGCAGCACAAACACTTGGCAGATGCCAACCTTTCTTGTTTGGCCTGCCGTCTTGTCCTCTTGCCGTTCGTTTTTTGAAGGCGGGGCCAGGCTGGTGAGTCTGCCTATGCAAAGGAGATGCAGTTTTTTTTTCCCTTTCCCTAATGTGAAATGCTGTCAGTAAGAAGGGTAGTTTCCAGTGCAACCATGGCTACATGATGGCAATAGGTGCTGTGAGTTGTGACACGCCAATCACCATGCAATTGACACACCAATCACTATGCAGTTGATCCTGAAGAGATGCTTGCTGGAAACGGGCAAGCAGTCCTGAGTCTCCTGACGCCCATGGAGAGAACAACGCTTCTCTCTCTTATCAGAGAAGGAAACGGGGAGAAGAAATATGGAGTAACATGGATTGATGAAAGATGACAAGTACATCTAAATTTAACACATCCATAAGATATTCTTCAGTCCTTCCACATTCTTATCCTCTGCCCTCAACAACAATCACGATGTCATTATATCATATCAACCTCTTCTTCCAACTGTCACAAAACAAGCCCACTTTGGTTTCTAATTAAACAAACACAAAATGTGAACCAAAAACAACAAAACCAATAAATTAAAGAACCGAACCAAAAGGTTTCTCTTCTATCAGGGGAACAAGCTCGAATGGTGCTGCGATGAACCGGCGATCATAAACTGTAGGGACCAGGCAACTGCAACCTCAAACGGATTCACTGGTGCACTTGCCCTTGGATCTGTAAAGGAGCTTCTTCTTCTTGGATGCAGGGTTGTTGATCGTTAGCACAATCTTGCCGGGCTCACTAACCTTGTAGCTGCCCTTCATGATTGGTTCCTCATTCGCAGGAACCTTCCTTGTTTTCTGCACGATGACGGTGTATCCGCCCTCAGCGTGGGGGGTGAACTCCGCCCCGTAGCTCACCTCCCAGCCAAGCACACGGAGCTCCCATACAATTGTTGAGTTCTACAATGGTTGCACATTTCATATACAGATAATGATCAGTATCAACAATCTATGCATTGAAAATTCGTAAGTAATATGGGATGTACACAAGGGCCAACCTCGGTGACAGGAATCTCAATGGTTTCTTTGGATGAAGCTTTGATAGTCAGCTCGGTGACAGAGTCAGAGGTGGTGAATTCGGGATCATCTTCCTTGAAGAGGCCTCCAAATTGGACAGGGACTTGCTCCGGCGCGATGTATCTGCATTTTGTTAGAAAAGATGAACAATAATTGAGAACATAGAACCTGGAAGATTTAGTAATAAAAACAGCAATTCTGAAATGTTTTGCGTGCAAAACCTGAAGAGGGTCTCTGCGGACTTGGCCGGGCTGGCAAAAACGAACTTGCTCTTGGTACGCTGTGTGAGGAAGGGGCTCATCATTTTGTTGGCAGCGAGATACCACCATGGCACATTGATGAACACCTGCACACCATGACCCAACCAAACTTACGATCCCATTCCATTCATCGAAATTGTTGCAATCAACTTCAAATTAGTATAGTAAACAACTTTACAACTTGCCCAAGCCTGATCACGTTAGAAAGAGAGGAACAAAAGGGAAAGATCGCAACTCGCGCTATGATTGATTACCAAAGCACACGCCAAAAGACAGCAGTCCACTCAAAACCAGGACTCAAACCGGTGTAAAAGAACTATGACACCGCAGAGTTTTAACCTTTACCACAGCCAAAAGAACAAGCTTTGTCCCAATCATTCACTTCCAATGTTAAACTACGAACACATAAGCATCGAATCTTTGGCAACGACTCAATTTCGAAGTACACGATCAGATTCTTAATCGTAATTACCGCGGCTGCAAAATTCCAAATAAATAATTCAATGACGGGAGACGCATTACCTTCTTGGCGATGAACTCGGGGTAGTTGTCCTGGAGCAGCGCGACGGCCTGGCGGGTGACGGCGCGGTGCTTGCCGAGCATGGGCGGCGAGTTCTTGAGGTCGGTGACCTGCACCATGGAGCAGATGCCACTGGGCGCGAAGTCCAGCTGCGACAGGATGCCGCGCTCCAGCAGCTGGATGCGCCACTTGAGGAAGCGCTCGCGCTTCTCCTCGTCGCCGAACGCCTTCTCGTACAACTCCTTGTCTTGGAACTCACCGTAGACGTTGTAGCACACAGGGTGGCCCTCGCGGTCGGCGCCGCGGTAGAACACAACCTTGTCCATCTCCGGCAGGCCGAGGTCAGCGTCGAGGACCGACTCGATGCCGAAGCGCTTGCGCCACAGCACCGCGGACTTGAGCATCGCCATCGCCTCCTTCACCTTGAACTCCCGAGCGCGCAGGAACTTGAGCAGCACCGTGTCCGTGCGCTCGTCGTCGCCCACCAGCGGCACCCCCCAGATCAGCACGGGCTCGAGCGCGGCCGCCTGCGCCTCCGCTTCCGGAGCCGCTGCCTGCTCCGAGGCGGCGGCGGCGGGCGCGGCAGGCACCACGGTTTCCTCGATCGCTTCCACCGTCTTGGTGCCCTCCTCCTCGGTGACCACGACGGTCTTCTCCTCCGGCTCCAGCTCGGCCGGCTTGGCCTCCTCAGCCTTGGTCTCCTCCTTGGCCGGCTCCTCGGCCTTGGGCTCCTCAGGTGCCGCCTCGGCAACCGCTTCGGCCTTGAGCTCCTCGGTTGCTGCCTCCGCCGCCGCCTCGGCCTTGGGCTCCTCCTTGGCCGGCTCCTCGGTCTTCGCCTCCTCCTTGGCGGGCACCTCCGTCTTGGCCTCCTCGGCGGCGGCTTCAGTCTTGGCCTTGGGCGGCGGCGGAGGAGGAGGCAGGTTGAACTCGCCGGCGGCAAGGGCGGCGGCGATCAGCTGTTTGAACTCGTCGAGCGCCTTCTTCTCAGGGTCGAGCAGGTCGGCCACCAGGTTGCTCTCTTCCTTGAACGACCCGGTCCCCTCTATGGCACCGCCGCCGTCGGCGCCCGCGGCAGTCTCCGCCGCCTCCTCAGCCTTCTCCTCCTCCTCGGCCTCGGCCTCCGCCGCAGCCGCTGCCGCAGTCTCCTCTACCTTCTTCTCCTCTTCTGCCGACGCCTTCTCGGTCACGACCACCTCGGCAGGGGCGGCGGCGGTCTCTGGCTGCGGCTCCTCGGCCATCTCTCCGAACTGCTTCAAGCCTGCGTGCGTGCTAGAGAGAGAGAGCGCACGAGAGGGAGCGAGAGCACGAGAGGTGGAGAGAGAGAGCGTGGGGTGGGGTGTTGGGATTAGGGTTTGGGGGAGAGGGGAGGAGAGATATAGGGGAGGGGAGGGAGGAGCACGGCTGTCAGAGTGCGAGGCCAGCGTTGCTGCGCTCTTGCGTTGGCTGGAAGAGAACCAAACCAGGGGCAGGGAAGGTGGCGCGGCGGGGTGGGGCCCGCATCATGCAACGGATTAGTTCCGATTAATGACGGGTTGATGGGCTTCTTTTTTCTTTTTTTTGCAGGTTTGTCCTTTTTTGCTGGGTTAAAAATGAAATGGACGTTGCCAGGCACCGGCGATTAGCATCCAATGCTGTTAAAGTGGAATTTTTTATGCATAATCTATTTTTTATTTAAAATTACAGAAATATAGCCGCGGCAATATTTTTTACATAGATAGGCTCCAGTCGCCCAACGGAGGAGCGACTGGAGCCAATCGCTCAACGGCCAGCCGACACGCGGGCAATCCGCCGGCCGTTGGGTGAATAATTGCTGTCACCCAACGGGGGGCGACTGGAATCCAATCGTCGAACGGTTGGGCGACTGGAGCTCCAGTCGTCCAACGGGCGGGCAACTGGGTGGTTAAAAGCGTGAGCGCTCGACCGTCGTCGCCCACCGCGCAACAGAAGAACAAACCGCTTCGGCCGAGTAGAGGAGAAGAAGAAAAGAGAAAAGAGAAAAGAAGAGGAAGAGGAGAAGAGGAGAGGGAGAGTAGAAGGGAGAGAGAGGAAGGAGGAGGGAGAGGAGAGGAAGGAGGTGAGAAGAGAAGGGGAAGACATAAATCGAGTTAATTTTTTTAATTTGCAATGTTGTGTTTGTAGTATATTTTATATTTGTTGTTAGTGTTAGTAAAAATTATAGATGTAGGTATAAATAGTTCGATATTTGATATAGAAAATTTAGTTAACGTAGTTATAGAAAATTAGCAGGCGTAAAAGTGGAGAGGTGAGGAAGAAGCAATAGTAGGTATTTTTCGTATGTGCAATGTTGTATATGACTGTTAGTATTTTTAGAAAATTGTAGATGTAGATAGAAATAGTTTAATTTTTGGTATACATAGTTAATGTAATATTAGGAAATTAGCCGCCGTAGAAGCGTGTAGTTGTGTATAAATTAGCGAACATAATTTTATAAAATTAGCATCGTTAGCAAATTCAGTCAGCGTAGCGTACAAATGAATCGTTCCTAAAATTTTGTACGTTTTACCAAATTCAGTAAATATTTAAGTTAGAATTTAAAATTTTTGTATGTAAAAAATAATTATACGTAATATTTATGGTTAAATACGAATGAGTGTAATGTCGGTAGTACGTTGGAAGAAACGATAGGAAGTTCTTAGTACGAGGTTATTTTAGTGGGTTATGACATACGAACTATCGGTGAAATGTGAATTGCAGAACGTTGGTACTTTGGTATTGTGCGATGCGATTTAACATGTTGAAAAATTAAAACATATATGCAGGCAGACATCGGCAATGCCAATACGCACTACATTGAGAGTGCATTACGGTGTTGAAACCGTTCGTGAAGGTCCGAACGGTGTGGATTTGAGTGGTTTTTCGCAAGCCACTCTAATACATCCAGATGGCGAGAATGCTCGAATCTCAGATGTGATGCATTGGTTGATCCGGAGTTTTTCGTTGGACTCCGAGGTGTGCAGTGTCATCGTACAAGGGCTTTGGAGCCGGTTTACCGCAGACATCAGATGAGAGTTGAGAACATTGCTGCACACTACTACGTGGAAGGGGTTTATGCAAGGGTGTCGGTGCCGTGGATACGAATGTGTCCTGCTTGTGCAACCATACACATTAGAAGTTGTGCAAGGTCGTGCGTCTTGCCTTGCTCCGAGATGTGCTAGCAACTCGGGTGGCTAACATGTTGGCGAAGAGGAGCAAGTTGTTCATGATGAAGCCGATGTGGTACATGATGAAGCCAGGAAGACCCGAGTAGCCCTTTTCTTGGCCGGATATGAGGAACATATGGTGCATTCATCACTTAGGGCGAACTTTTTTAAGCAGTTCCCAAAAAATTGTTGATGAAGCTATTCAAGAGTCTGGCTATACAGAACTAGTAGAGAAAATTTGATGCTTTGTCGGTGTTGTTGGATGAGCACAGCAGGAAGCACGTCGACGAGAGGAGCAAGGGGTCGGTCATACCTGGGGCGGTATAACCGGAATGCTTGCCATCACCAGTGCACCGGAGGGCACACAGGCGACGGTGCAGCCTACTCTACCAACTCAGGGGCGGGTGCGACGGTCTCCTGATCATCTCATGTTATCCAGACGTCGTCACCCGTTGCAGCGGAGGACAGCCAAGCGGGGCTGTACGGGAGGACGCGGATGTGGAGACAGAGGGGGCCAGGGTGGGGATGCTGTTGGGGGATAGTAGTGCTGACTGTACATTTTTTGTTAATGTATTGTTTACTTTTGTTGTTTACGTCGTGAAGTTTACATTACTGTGGCAAAGCTTATTTGTAGTTCTCATTGCCTTCTCGACACCTGCACGAAACGAATATAGAACTGCATTGATGGTAACCGCACCAACGTACGAACCATTCAATTACATTGCAAATTATTTCGAACAACAGTCTTCAGAACAACAGCACAACCATACACATTGTTGCCTACAGGTCGAAGGAGCCTCGTGGTATCTACATGGAACATTGCTGGGGGGCGCCTCGAACATGGCTGACCGTCGTTGTAGTGGCACGCATATATACAACTATCGTTCACGCAGTAGCATCTTGGGTCGTATGAACTCCCTATGTTGATGACCTCCTTGTTGCCCCTCTCGCGCTCCATCTGCTGACGGAGGTCATCGTTCTGCTCTTCAAGACTCTCAATCTGTGCTCCAAGTCAGTGATTCGCTCCCACAATGTATGTACGTAGATCGCAACATACCTTTCATGGGGAGGATCAATCCATCGCACGAAGTCACATTTATCCATCTGGTACAAATGAACGTAAACATTGAAACTCTATTAGTAGTACAACAAAATAAACGAGTGCGAACTTATACCCTGAAGTGTGGGCATCAAAAGAAACGTCGACCGCCATCCGTATGGCCTTCTGCCACCTGCACTACCGCGTCCTGCATGCGTTTGCATTTCGATCACATTGGCCGATCGCGCCTATTTGGCAACAAGCTATACGTAGCGCCAAACTCCTCCTTACTTTCGAGCGGAAGGTCCTCCTTTGATGACCTATGTTCGACTGGCCCCTTGGCGTTCGTCATGGTGTCTTACTCTATGATGGAGAAGATAATTGTTACAACCAACAGTGTCTCGTCCGTTCATTTTATAGCGTAACTGCGACAAGACTACACACACCTGCTTTGAGCAGGGACAAGACTACACATGCCGGCTTTCACCAGCGACAATAGTACACACACTAGCTGTAACCAATAAGAAGACTGGACATGCCACCTTTGTGCAGGGATATGACCGCGCAGGCCGGCTTTGCTCAGTGACATGATATGACGGCCCAGCTTTTCGTAGTGACATGATAGCACGGGTCAGCTTTGCGCAGTGAGAAGACTGCACGCGCCAACTTTGCGCAGCGATATGACCGCACGAGCCAGCTTTTCGCAGCGACACGACCTCACGGTCCAACTTTCCTCAGTGGCATGACATGATGTCATAGCTTTTCGCAGTTACATGACTGCACGGGTTAGCTTTGTGCAGTAAGAAGACCGCACGCGCCAGCTTTGCGCAGCGTCATCACCGCACAAGCCAGCTTTCCTCAGCCGCAAGACCTCACAGCCCAGCTTTACCAGCTTTGCACACTTGGTAGCTTTACGAAGTGACAGGGCCACACAGGCACCTTCATGTACCGACAGGGCAACAACGGGCCCCTATAGAATGAGGGTGAAGAGATTTCTCAGACAACACTGCACAACCAAACCCCACATTACACCAACGCTTCCTTCACCACACCGCGATGGACAAAAGACAAAAGAATCAATGGGACAAGATGATGAAGCAATGGGAGGAGACCTGCGACTTAGCACGGTCAGCTGCCGCCTGTGACGAGAAAGTAAGGGCTGCTGCGTCCTAGGCGCAACAAGCCCAACGTGCTACGAGGTCAGCTCCCCGCAATGACGCGCCCTATAGTAACAACCACATCTCGAACGTTCCTATCAAACGTTCGTCGCAATTTCCACTAGAGGGGGAGACACCCTTCTTTACTGGTGCCGGGACACGTGCAAGTTTTTCACATCTAGACACCGCCTCAGCCTAGATATGTGTTATTAGAGTTGCGCAAACTACTTCGGTGAGTACTCCGACCGGCGTTTAGACACCGCAACCTATCGGCAACCGGTAAGGATCATGTGCACTGTTTTCTCCCTAGCTTTTCTAGATACCGCGGCCACCATGATTGTAATGCCAAGCTGCCGGGCATTAGGGCTCCGAACGACGAGATGAATCCACACTTTTACTAGTTTATCTTTTTCATCTAATTTAATAAGCTGACAAAATTATCTAGCTGCCCTTTCAACAATTCTTTAAGTTTATATCTAGCCCGCAACTTAAGTATCTTCACAAAGATACTTTTAACCGTGGATCATCGGATTTTACGTAATGAACCGCTAAATTAGCCCCAAAGTAAAGTTACCAAGCAGCCATTGGTCTTTGCCAGCCTTGCAGGGTCACATCACAAACTCCGTGCTCTGCCTGCCATCTCTGTCACATCACACGAGATGACAATTCTAGAAAGAAAGGCACGGCTATTTCCTTCTGATTAGCGTTTTCTAAAACAGCTTGGATTCTTCCTAAGATCCTAGCTTTGAAACAGGTGGCTGGGTAAGCTGATATTTTAACGCGACACATCAGGTGTTGCTGTGCAGGTGCGCAGACTTTCGCAGCACTACCGTGCTGGCTTGGGCAACTAGAAGGAAAGGTTATCTCTCTCACCCGTCCTTCATGACGTACGTCATTAGAGCCTGAATTTGTAATACCGAAATCGGAAGCACACGGTATGAGAACTTAAGTACATGAGGATGACTTGTCAATTTGAGTATTTTGCAACGGGGAAAAGGGCTTTGATCTTGTTCAGAAGAGGATGATGGGAGCTAATATGGCTGCCGATTGGCCAATGAAAGTAGCGCAACTAGGAGCTGTTTTTTCGCTAGGCTCCGTTTGAGAGTAGGGAATTCAGTGAAATTATGTCGATATCATCTTATGCTTGCAAAATTGCTGTAAAATTTCTATTAAAGAACCCGGTCTTAAAATAGTGGCTGCCATCTTTCACCTTGTTAATGTCAAGGTTGCATCCGCCAATTCAGAAACCCCAAAACCAAGCAGCACCTCGGTCTTGGGCCACGGACAACGCCTCTGCAACTTCAAATCCTCGGTGTTCCTGCAGGTTTACCAATTTACAGTTCTACACTTCTGTAAACGCATCTTCCAATAAAAAAAATACACCGTTGGAAGAGTACTTTACACTGCAGGTTTAGTTCCAGCTCCCAAGCACGTCCGGAGGCCGTGTAGCAGCATCCAATGGCCCTGCCCATGTCGTAACGGTCGCAAAATCGCAATACGTGGTGCACACGGCTGCAGGCTTTGGCGTCCACGTGTCGGACCTATGCTGACATGGCAGCAGGCCTTGCAAATCACTGGTGCCGACTGCTCCCTGGCGAGATCGATCTGACATTCTCCGCATAAGGACAGTTGGGATGTGGTATTAGAAGCGCTTGTATTCATATGAGGTCAAAGGATCGGTATATATACACGATTATAAAATGGCAATATGAAAAGAATACATATAAGGAAAGAACACATGTATGAAAAAAATCCAAATTATCCTAATACAATGCAATCAGTATCTCTAACATATCTCTAACACCCCCCTCAAACTCATGGTGGATCAACAACACTGAGTTTGGAGAGGTAGAAGCCGTCTTGTCTTGCGGTCCGGCCTTCGTGAAGAAATCGCTATCCAAGCTCAAGGCACATATTGAAGAGCAACCATCGATCATGCACACAAGACCTCATGAAGGAAGCATCAACACCAATATGCTTGGTGAGTTCATGCTTCACAAGATCACGAGCAATCCGATAGCACTGTCTTCGTCGACAAGAGAGGAGGTGTAGTGACGAAACACCAAAATCCTCAAGTAACCACCGTAGCCAAGTAATCTCTGCTGTCAAGAGAGCCATAGCTCGCAACTCAGCCTCTGCACTCGAACGGGACATTGCAGTCTGTTTCTTCGTCTTCCAGGCAATGAGAGAACTACCAAGAAAAACACAAGATGGCAGAGATAGACCGACGATCGGAGGGATCGCCGCCTAAGTAGCATCCGAATAAGCTCAAGTCAGAACGAGCCGGAGCGTGGAAAGAAGAGACGACGAGATAGTCCCACGAAGGTATCGCGAACTCAAGTAGGTGGTCAGAGTGGACCCGAGTGGGAGCGAAACGAATCGACTCGAAATGTGAACCGGATAAGTAATATCCGGACGAGTAACAGCAAGGTAGACAAGACTCCCAACAAGGTGACGATAGCGAGTCGGATCAGAAAGAGGCTCACCATCAGAGGGACGAAGGTGAACATTGAGCTCCATGAGAGTCTCAACAGTACGCTGATCAGTGAGAGCGGCGCGATCAAGAAGATCCTGAATATACTTCTCTTGGGACATAAAGAAACCATCCGGGTGGAAGTAACCTCAATCCCAAGGAAGTAACGAAGAGGACCAAGATCCGACATAAGGAACGCTCACTAAGACGAGCCTTGACAAAGGCAATGTACTCGAATCATCTCTGTAATGATCATATCATCAACATACGTAAGAGGAAGAGTCCCACCACGAGACAAAGTGTGGACAAAGAGTGCAGGATCATGATCACTCGCTGAAAAACCAGCAGCAGTGACCACAGAGGAGAAGCGCTCAAACCAAGCACGAGGGGCTTGCTTAAGGCCATAGAGAGAGCGGCGAAGGCGACAAACCATGCCCTCAGGAACAGAATACCCAGGTGGCGGATGCATGTAGATCTCCTCACGCAACTCGCCATTAAGAAAGGCATTCTTGACATCAAGTCGAGAATGCACCCGCTGGCGAATGGGCGCCACCGAGAAAGAGTGCGACGGTGGTCATGTGAGCCATAGGAGCAAAAGTCTCGTCGTAGTCACGACCATGCTCCCGCCGAAACCACGGGCAACAAGACGCGCCTTATAGCGCTCAAGAGAACCATCAGAGCGAGTCTTAATCTTATAGACCCACTTACACGTGATGGGACGAGAATGAGATGGAAAGGGAACAAGATCCCAAGTACCAGTACGCTCAAGGGCAGCAATCTCTCGGCCATGGCATGCGCCACTCGGGGTGAGTGGCAAGATCCCGAAGAAACAAGCTCACGAGTAGCTGCGCCAGCAAAGGCAAAAGCAGGCGGGGGTCAAGCGATCGGCGATCGCGGAGAACGTAGCGTAGAGAAGATGACCCATCAGGGGAAGATGGTGCATCAGAAGATGAATCATCAGAAGGAGATGACTCATCTGGAATATCCTCAACACGAGGTCGACGAGTGTAGACGAGTGTAGTGGGGGGAGCCTGAGGAGCCGCTGGAGGCGACAATGGCGGAGAGGCCACGGAAGGAGTATGAGGAGACTCAGTGGGACGGGTGGACGCGGGTAAGACAGATATATGTGTATCTGGAAAGGTCAAAAAAGACAGAGACTCCACAGAGGAAGTCGAAGAAGAGACAGAACGTGGGTAGAAGGGACGAGACTCGTCAAAAGTCACATCTCGAGAAATCCGCATCCGTCGACCAACAGGATCCCAACACCGATAGCCCTTGTGCTCGGCACTGTATCCCAGAAAAACACACTCAACAGACTGAGCAGTCAGTTTGGTGCATTCTCGAGGGGCGAGGAGAACGTAGCAAACGCAGCCAAACATACGAAGGGCAGAGTAGTCAGGAAGGAGACCACAGAGACGCTCAAAAGGGATTGCTCCCTGAAGAGCAGAAGAAGGCTGGATGTTGACGAGATAGGTGGCAGTGGAAACAGCCTCGGCCCAAAAGTGAGGTGGAATAGAGGCGGCAATCATCAGGGCACGAGCCAACTCAAGGAGGTGACGATGCTTGCGCCAAGAACACCATTCGAGCATGAGCACCGGACAAGAGAATCGAGCAAGAGTTCCACGCCAAAGAAGAAAGTCACAGTGATGAGAGAGGTACTCGCCAAAGAAAGTCGACGAAGACACGAATAGGAGTGGAGAACTGCGTGCGAACCATAGTGGCAAATTGTTTATAGATAGACAAGACCTCACTACGAGAAGACATGAAATATATCCAAGTGTGGCGAGAGAAATCATCTATAAATATAATATAATATCGATGACCCCCTTTCGAAACGAAGGGAGCCGGACCCCAAACATCTGAATGAACAAGATCAAATGGACGCTGAGATACTGACTCTCTATGAGGATAAGGAAGTCAAGTTGTTTACCTAACTTACACGACAATCTAAAGACACGTCTCCGAGATGCACCCGAAGACCACGACGAACTAAAGACGACGACGAGAGCCACACATATGGCCAAGGCGATGATGCCACTTCTTGAAAAGAGCCGAGACGGCGTGGCGAGGCGGAGAGATTGGCGGCGGCGGTGGCGGCGGAAGGAAGGTGAAGCCACCAAGCTCCCATAGACGCTGTGAGTCAAGGCACCGAGGGCCAGAACCAACCAGAGCTCCCGTGTGACGGTCCTGAACACAACAAGAGTCAGAATCGAGAATGACCCGACAACCAAGATCAGTAATCTGCCCAGCAGAAAGAAGCTGCATGGTAAGGCGAGGAACATGAGCAACAGAAGGAACATGGAAAGAAGAGTTGCTAAGAGATCCTCTGCCAGAGACAGAAAGAGAGGTACCATCAGCTGTGAGAACACTAATAGGAGAATCAAGAGGTGTAATGAGGGACAGAGTGGAAGCATCAGAAGTCATGTGAAAAGATGCTCCAGAATCAAGAATCCATGGGGAGGTACCTGACTGTGTACAAGGTGGTTTCTCAGTGCCCGAAGAATCAGTAGCAGAACGTGCAGAACCTGTTGAGGGAGAACCTGAGGCGACAAGTAGGCGTCGAAGTCTGTCTATCTCCTGCTCAGTGAGAGAAACTGCTGAAGTAGTCGATGCAGACGTCAATGCAGAAGTACCAGTGCTAGTAGAAGGACGGCGTGAAAGATGCCGCTTCTTCTTATAGCACTGAGACTCAATGTGGCCGGCCTTGTCGCAGTAGGAACAGTGAGGACGGCCACCTCCAGATGGAGGGCGACCACCACCGCCTGTGGTAGCCGCTGGAGGAGGCAGTGTACTGAAGCGTGGAGCAGACGATGTAGCAGGTGGACGAGCAGCAAGTACAGAGGAGAGTGGCATCGAACCAGCACCACTCAGGCGAGTCTCTTTCTTCGAGAGAAAAAAAATCACCAACCGGTGGGCAACCGACCGAGCGTCTTACAGGCAGATTGGCAGCTAGTTCTGCGACTGCAAGTGAACTAAAATTTCAGCTACGAGCACCAACAGTGTATTATGTAAAACTCACCGACATGTCAATGCATCATACATGACTGAAACTTGCATGGATCCTATGTATCTTTCTTTTTTTTTTCTGAAAAGATAAGGACGAGGAGGTATGGCTGCTATGAGAATCCAATGTAAAGCTGTTGCGAAACATCTACACGTTGGAGGATGGTCGATATTTCGCAGAATTTCTATGGACCTCACCAAGATCAATGCTACTAGATCCTATTGTCGTTTTAACCATCTCTTCTTTTGGAATCATGACCGATGTGGCCTTCTTCTCTGTCAAATGTCACAAAACTAGGGCATATTTGTTGCATAATATTCACATACGGATGTTTAGACATTCATCAGCCAATCCTTTTTCCCACACAGACCCTAACACTTAAGAGAAGGGGAATAGTTGGTTGGACATTTGAGAACACAAAACTTAGAGGAATCTTCCTGACAACCCATCAAACCGAAAATAGAACTGCTTACATTCTGAATTCTTATGCGTCCATGAAGTAAAGGGTCACCATGTGCTCTCCTTTATGCAACCATATGTAGCTAACAACTAGGGCAACATATCCCGTGCTAATAGAGTTTTGGACGCTAACATGCTAATAAAGATATGTGCCATCTGATTTGGCGTGTGTGGCTGTGATAAAGGTGGGTGGAACACCCCTACATTTTTGCATAAACCCCCTTGCACGGCCAGTTCATTTCACGAAAAAGCTCCCGCCCCCTTTTCTCTCCCTCCTTCCTTCTCTCCCTCACGCACGTAGGCACACTAGGGTTAGCGCCACGCGCACCAGGCTACTGGTCTCTTACCTGGTTTCCTCCCCAGCCTCGTCCTCGCCCTCCGCCTCTCGCGGTCATCGCGCCGCCACCCCCACCACCACCATTGTGCCGCCCCCCTTCTTCCACGCTAGATCGACCACTGCTCCCATCCTCCCTCTCCCCCATTCTTACACTGCAGCGGCGCCCTCCTCCCCGGCCTTGCCCTCCCTCCATCCTCAGCGTCGCCGCCGCTCCCCTTCTCGCCAACCACCGCTAAGCCCATCAACTACCACGACACCATCATTGGGAACATATACATGATAAGTTTTTTCTGGGCAACCATAGGTAGCAGTGGTAGCATTGTGCAAGCATCAACATTTCATCAACCTGAGACACATAGAACTGTTGAATTCATAAACCACGTTCGCACCCCACATAGAGAACTAACAAACAATAACCACTGCTATTATCAAATTTGACCAACACAAACGCTCTGCTACCAAAATTAAAAATATGGAACTCATAAATTGTCACACATTCTCAGAAAACACACCCTCGTCTACACAATCTCAGAAAACATGGAAGGATGGAGCGGCGGTCGATCTGGCGCGGAAGAAGGGGGCGGCGTAGTGGTGGAGGAGGGTGACGGTGCAGTGGTCAAAGGAGGCGGAGCTAAGAACGAGCTGGGGAGGAGGCCAAGTTAGAAGGCAGTGGCCTGGTGCGCGCGGCGCTAACCTTAACTTGCCTGTGTGTGTGAGGGAGTGAAGGAAAGGTGGGAGAGAGAAGGGGCAAAGGCTTTTTCGCAAAAAAGATGAATGGATTGGAGTGTTCCATCCACCACCATCGCAGCCATACACGCCACCATCGGATGGCAATGTCGTCATTAACATGTTAGCACCAAAAACTTTATTAGCATAGGACATGTTGCCAACAACTAGACGTCGTATCCAAAATACTATGGTACATGCTTGCATTCCACTAACTCATGCATTCATTCCACAATGCTTACCTGCACGCATGGCCCAATGTCGTACCGCCAAAAGCAACACCTAATTAGCAAGCTAATCCTTAATTTGTGGGGGTGAGTAACACACATGTCACCGTTGGTATCCATCAAAGAACCAAAGTCCTCTGGCCCTTCTACATGGTGTCCCTACTAAAAAATGGCGTCATGTAGAATACAGCACCAATGCATACATTTTAAAGTGCAAGCCTCCAAAGTCCCAAGATGAGATCATTAGGTAGCTCCCAACCCCTAAAGCAAAATGGAGCAATGATTGATCCGGGCATAAAATAATGCCGGGATTAAAGACCTTAGGATGGTTGATTGCGACAACAACAATTGAAATAAGCCAGCGTTTGGAGGGTGTCAGGCCATGTACACAGCTTGTTCAAGGCTGGACAACTGACCTGATTACCTGACCACATCGTTCCATCATATCCTAGTCTCATTTCCGCCCCTTTCACCCAAGCTCCAACTTGTTCGTACTAATCCATAAATTAGTATGTGATGCATAGATATTGAATCGTAAAGGACTAATTGAGCACCAACCCTCCTCAATCGAACGAGAAGTCGCCAATTGGAGAACCTGGTGGAAACTAAAATGTGGCCTCCACTACTACTGACTGAATCAGCCGTGATTGGATTCCGGGGAATGTAGGGGCCAACGTACGGAGAGACTCCCAACGTCTATGTGCTGTGTTTGTCGTGAAGACTGAAGATTATACTTGTGGCACACGATCGGAATCTCATCTGGTTTTCGTACGTTTATTTTTCTTTCTTTTTCTCGGCTACCTTACCTGGGCGCCAATTACGCATCGCTACTGTATACTCTATATTGTACTAGCATAATGCCAGTCTGGGAAAAAGTAGTTGTGTCGTTGGACCGATCGCTGACGATTTGTGCAGACCGCTAGCCTCCTGGCGCATTTCGCTATGTCGAAGCAGCCTAGTGTTGAGCTGGTCTGGCTTCTTTTTTTTTTTTTCATTTTCTCTTGTTTAATAGCCCTCTGGCCCTTCTACATGGTGTCCCTACTAAAAAATGGCGTCATGTAGAATACAACACCAATGCATACATTTTAAAGTGCAAGCCTCCAAAGTCCTCTGGCCCTTCTAGTGTTGATCTGGCCTGGCTTCTTTTGTTTTTTTTTTTCATTTTCTCTTGTTTAATAGTCTTGGGTGAGAACAAACTTGGGCTGTCAACTGGCCATTCATATTTTATGGAACAATCGTAGATGGAAATGGACTTAGTTGGAGCAGCGGTAGTGGCTGATACGAAATCAGCACCTGAGTAATCTTTTTTTCTTGACAGGCATGGCTGATGATGTCTTGTTGATGCAGGTGTTTTGTGGGAAACCGGGTGGGGCAGTTTGTTCATTTGGGCTTGGAGGTATCCCACGTGATGTTCAACTACAAGCCCAAGATCTAAAGACCCAAGAAACACGCACTACGCGGCGCCTGACACATATGGTCCAGACAAGCTGATGGAGCCTGGGCCAACCTCACCTAGATAGAGGCGGTACGCCCGGCTGAAGTAGATGGGCCTTCCCGCCTCGGTCACAGCGTAGAAGAACTCCGGCCGCCGGTGCTCTACCGTTGCGGCCCAGTTAATTGGACTCGGAGTGCGCCTGTAATGCTAGCCTACCTTGTCCTCCTTCGGCCTGTGCAAAAAGAGGTCGTCAGCTTTCGGCTTAGGCTCTATTCAAAACGTCTTTTGTTGATGGTTTTTAATTGTGACTATTGGTATTTAGTTGAAATGAGCACTGTAGTAGTTGTTTGTTTTTAGCTGGGGCATTCAATTAAAGAAAAAGAAGAGAAAATGATTAAAAAAAAGCTGTTATGTCTCCACGGATAATACAAAGGAAAAGAGGGGGGAAGCGTTAAGAAACCAAGTTTTAGGTTTGAAAGTCAAAGTTTTATGTAGGTTTCACAATTCAGGAAAATCAAAAACTTCAGAAAATTTGAAAAGGTTTCAAGACATTCCGTACTTGATTCAGCAAGTTTCATTGGGGCAAGTTAAACTACAGCAGCCATTTATCATGGACCAAGCATGCATGCATGTTGCTAATGGGTTTGTTCGCTTGGGCTTTGGGTTTGGCTTATCACTTCATGTTACAGTAAGTAGCTTTTCAGGACAGGGTCTACGGATAGATTATAGTGGACACTGTACCAAGTTCAGCTATATCGGTCAAAATCGCACGTGAGTGTTTCCCTCTACGCACTGCCTCTCGCGAACAGTTAGAATTCAAAAACCATAAACCAAAAGACACAGCCCAAAAGAACCCACCGACCAAGCAACTCAATGTTACAAAAACCACGGCTGGTTCTATCATACAATAATTTAGTAGAATAAGATATACAATTAGCATACCAATTACTTGCTGATGTGAACCACTTTACATCCATCCATAATTCCTACCAAAACTACTCGTAATATAACAATGCAAGCGGTACTAATCAGGAAATAATCGTAGCATGAGAAAAAATTCTTGTAATATGACAGTGTAACAAGTGAAAAGCAAAACAAAACACGGGAATTAACATACAATAGTATTGCATATCCTACCTATATATTTTAACAAACACCTTGTGTGCACCCAAAAAAACCATCTACAGTCATGTTTTCAGCTTGGACTAAGGGAAGCATAGATTTTTCAACAATTTTAAGCCTTTCAAGTTTATCTTCCATCTCACCAGCCTAGCCATCAACGTTGCATTATGCTCTTCGCTGCCTCCCTCATGGCATTGACGAGATCCATCGCCAACCATGGATTAGACCTAGGAGAAGGTGACATGCTAATTTGAGGCCCATGGCATCAAAGACGACCATTATTTCGGCCATACCACATTGATCCGTCTCATAGCTCACACATTGTCCATCCTCACCGGCTGCATCTTCGCCAAGCTGACGGCCAGTTGCGACGTCGCCAACATGCCGTCGATCATGTCCATAGGAATGAAGAGCACATTGGCCAAGCTTTGTACTCACACCATGGAGGTAGCCTTGTATACGGTCGCTTACGGAATGCAAGGGGAAAAAGGGTGATGGAATTGGGAGGAGAGGCATGGAAGAGCTGTAGCATAGAATAGATTGGGAGAACTTGATGGAAATACATCTGGCTAAATTGGAAAGCGGCGTGGGAGGGGGAATAGATGTTTTATCCAATGGCGCAGAGGTATCCCGTCTGATTCCCATATGACGGGACACCGTTCTATAATTTTTCTAAAAAACTCAATGGAAAAAAATTGCTACCCCTACCCCACTGACAATATTTTCTCTTGACTGGGGAGCTGTCATACATGAACCAAGGTCATGACCGCTCAAGATTTGACAAAAGAAGCAACGCTTCAAACGATTGTAGTTTCTGGTTTATTTTAGTTTTTGACTTATTTAAGTTAGAAATTACTTGGAACACGTTGACTTCTAATTTCAGCTTATTTTGGCTTTTTAGGTTTTTAGATTTTTTTCCCCCTTATTCATTTGCATCGTCCATGACGATATAATAGTTTTTTTCTTTTGTTTCTTCATTTTTCTTAGAAAAAATTAACAACTACTAAGGTGTAATTTTAAATAAAAGTTTAAACTATAAGCTAGTTAGAGTAGAGCAGCTCCATGGGCTGCAGCCTGCAGGCGCAGCAGTACTTAAGACGCGGTCATCAGACGACAATGAACACAGGCATGGCAAGCTAGGCTCCAAAGCTCGTGTCAAAAAATTGGGAGCATCTTTCTGGGGTGTCCCAACCAGGAGACATAAGGCCCCAATAAGTCAAAGAAATGAGCCGGTATACAGATGGAAAGGACAGTAGAAACGCATGATGTTTTTGTTAGTAGTAAACAAGGGTTACGAGTTAAGAAGGGCATGTTCTCTTGACTGGGGAAGAATGCATTCTTCCATTTTCCTGGGGACAGGTTAGCCTAACAAAGCAGTCAAAATTATGTCCCACCTGGAACACACTGATTTTACAGGGAACATATCAATTTTCCTGGGGGAAGAGAGCTAGATTCACGTCTTCCAACCTAGTGATAGCAATTGGACGTGGCCGGGCACGGGTAGAGCACCCTCGTATCCATGCCTGCCAAGAAATCTCTGCCAACGACTGCGCCCGCCACTCGCGACGTGCAGACATTCTCACCCATGCCTGTCGCATGTGGTGCCCGTTGCCCGCTGGCATGCAAGTATGCTCGCCAAGAATACATAGATTAAGCAATACATGCTAGACTTATACTATGCTGGTTTAGCATTGTAGAATCAAAGATGATAACAGAGTGAAGGTGAATGGTGTCTTAAAATTTTCTCTAAGTATTCATTTATTCTTTTCTTCGATAGCTACAAAGCTATAAAGATTCGGATAGAAACTCTACTCAAAATCTAGAGAAACTCAAACATGAGCCACTGTGCAAAATCTGCAAGTGCGGTATTACCGTTGTTGTTTCTACGGTCTTACCGCAATCGGTCGTAAGACAACGTGGTCTGAAAACGACTTGTGTGGGGCAACGATCAGTGAACGGTCGAATACCAACGTGGTCGAGTTACAACTCGAGTAGTCAACAATCAGAGAGTGGTCGAAACCAGCATGGTCGAAACCAACATGGTCGAAATTAAACTCGAGTGGTCGAAAGTCAATGTGGTCGAAATGCGACTAAGTGGTCAACGACGAGAGAGTGATCGAAAACCAGCGAGCGGTCGAAGGACCAACATGGTCGAGGACTATTGAGTGGTTGAATCCTTCGTGATCGATCACCAATGAACGGTCGAAAGATCAGCGTGATCGAGGACCAATGAGTGGTCGAAAACCAATGTGATCGCAGACCGATGTGATCGTAACCTACAAGGTCGAAGACCAGCGAGTGGTCAAAAAGCCAATGTGGTCAAAGAGCAATTAATGGTCGAAAATAAGCGCGGTCCAAGATCTGAGTACAAACCCGAGTGTTTTAGGTAGGTTGAAATCCGATCGGTGAGAACAACTACCAGTGAGTTGTCGACCTATAGACGGTCAAAACTAAAGTGGTCGAACCAAGTCGAAACACAACTAGAGAGGTCGGCGACCAGTGAATGGTCGAAAACCAAAGTGGTCGGAGAACAAGAGTTGCAGTACTACCGCTACAAGGCTTGCAGTACTACTGTTTCTTATAGATGAACAAGGTTTTGAGCTGACCACGAGAACCAAAATTGACAAAACTTTTAATCGACTAACCAAAAGCCATGAAATTTTGTACGCATAGAGCTTAAGGTCTCAGGAGTCTATTCCATTCTTGGATCAAAAAATCCATGACAAAGATGAGACCTTTTTGTGATTTGAGGCAGTGCACACCAACTGAGAACTAAAAACCAAATCGATGATCAGATCTTGCTCGTGGGTAGAAGATAACCAGGATGGCTTTGAGCATGTTCCCACATGTCACAGCAAACAAGATCACCGAAGGAATCAACCCAAAAACTCTCGGATCAAGAAACCACCCGATTAGGCCAAGAACGAGCAAAAATAGGATTTCTTAAAAATCTTGCTATTGAAGTGTCTACATGATCGGAGATCGATTTTATAAAGGTAGATCAAAGATTAATGTATTGCTCACATGAGATGATTCATTTTACAGCCACTCCACTCAGGAGGACAGAGCTCTAAGCCTAGAGTGTGCGCGCACACACACACTCTAACCTATCTCTCATGGGAAGGAGGAGGAGCTAACTACCAAAAGGCTTAGCCAACATTCTTAAACCCTAACTCTTGCCTCCCTTCCCCTTTTATAGGCTCACAATCTGAACCAAAATATAATGGATTCACACATTAGGCCAAACTGGGGATAACCCATTAACCTCATCTAACACTGGGTTTTACCCTCTCATGCTTGCTTCTCAAAATAGCTTACAACCATTAACCCATTAGTGAATCAATAATTGATCCACTTCATGTTTTCAGCATATACAAGACCTAAATCACTTAGGCCAACGCCACGATTTCACACACCGTCACTTTTTTGGTATTTGGGCAATTTACCAAAATACCCCTCTATTGCCTTCCACGAAGCTTCCTACTTCCTTTGCCACGAAGTATCACCTATGCTTCACCATCTTTCACATAGCCCCAATGACTTGCCACCAAGCCTCTCACGTGTCCGAATCGCACCGAATCGTCCTCGCTTGCAAACGGCCCAAGTCATTTGGCGCACCACAAGCCTCTTCTCGCACATGACGGCACCTGACTTCCTTGATCGTCTGGACCTCGAATCCTTCCTAAGGCTAGTCTCGGTCCACCTTGTCATTGCCCATCATGTCCATCACTGGTAGCTCTCGCTTCGGTTCCTCGTCGTCCCGGCTTGCAACCACCCCGCAAGTCTCAATCATCTTCTACGTCTCCCTGACCGTTCTGGACCTCAGCACCACCTTTTGCCTAGTCCCGGTCCTCCTACGCCTCACCATGACCTAGCTCCGAAATCCTGCAACCAACACCAACAAGCAAACCGTCACATAATACCACATGATACACAAAGACATCAATTTACGCAATTAATCCATACAATGCACCATGCAAAAAGTATGCAACCAAAATACTGATCCTAAGATTATGACCAGACAATAAACTCATGTGCACACAAGCAACAACACTTAGGTCAAACCATGACCCAAATTCCATGCATTCTAGAAAACAACCTCAGACCACCGAGAGAAGCAGTCTAACCGCCAAGTACAGGCCGATCAGACCACTACCTAGTCTGACACGAATACTCGAGACGCTTAGAGATCACAAAACTTGAAGTACTCGAAACCTATGAGTACCGACCAAGAAGTCTACGACCATCACAACAGATCGCTACGACCATCACAACAGATCGATACGACCACCACAACAGATCGTTATGACCATCGATCACATAGGCTACAACTACCAATCGCAAACGCTTATGAGTACTGATCGCAAAGACTTACGACTAACGAAAACGACCAGGTAGTAAGCTAAGACCATCGACCATCCGTGGTTGATCTACCGATCAGACTGTCCAACACATGGCCGTTCGGACTGTCTATCCCAAGGCTGATCGGACTACCGACTACCCAGGGCCGATCGGACTGCCTAACCATGAAGTTGTAAAATTCAAATACACCAGTACTAGTAGTCCAGACGAACTCGTAAATCACGAAGTCATCAGACAAAAGTGATCTTTTGCAAAAAAAAAACCTCAAATACCAAACTCAAACTCCACAAAGACTTTAATCCAAAAGTTAATTACTTATCACAACCATAGGGTGACCTCCACACGGTCTCACAGGCATAAACACAGACACATTGCAGGCAACTTGCCAACGACTTGTATCGATCGAATCGGAGCAAGCAACTAAGAGATCTTGCTAAAGAATCTGCGACGGAGGAAAGGAAAGAGGAAATCAGAAAGAAATCGGTGGGCAATGAAGAAAACAGAGAAAAATCGGAGTAGCAAGAATATAAGGGACAACACTTGCATAAATATCATCAGGAAGCCAAAGCTTGAGTGAATAATGTACACAAGGATGAGTTCGATGGCAATTTGGCAAGTAAACACCATTACACCAAGAAACATCAAATAAACATCAATTCCTCTACAACATTGTCTACTTGAGCCACGACTGCTCTAAGAAACTCCAAAGACAAACAAAGTAGAAGACAAACTAATTAGAATCAGATCGACCCATAGAGTAGAGCTGTCCGAAGGACCAACCGTGTCTGTTCGGCCTGAAGTATGGTATTGTTGGTCCTGTGCAAGCACGGTATGGCCTATGGTGAAACAGGCCATGCCTGCCCGACCCAACCAACCTGTAGTATTTGGGCTAGAACCTTGGCATGACGGGACAGTCCAGCACGACACGGCCTAAGCACACCCGATCTACATAGGCCCTTCTTCCCCTGTCCCCCATCCCCCATCCAATACTTGTGTCATCGCACTTGATCCCACCGTCCTGTGCCGCAGCCCTTCTCCCGTCGTCCCAAGCCACCGCCCTTTTCCCGTCGTCCCAAGCCACCGCCCTTTCTCCCGCATTGTTGGTCCCACCCCGCATCGACAACGACACGGTACTATTACTGGGATCCTCATCATCGCCCTCGTCCTCCCCGAGCTTGTCCACCATCATCTGACGATCGAGATCCTCGGTGACGACGAAAATAGGGAGCAGATGTGCTAGGAGTTACGGTGAGAGCTGCGGCAACGAGAACGCCTGAGCCTCGATGGCTGCGGGTTCCGATGCGGTGATGGAGGTAAGGAATCAAAGGCTAGGGCTGTGTGGGTTAGATTTTCGGCCAGTGGCTACTTGGAGGGCACGGAGCGAGGGAGGAGGATGTCAGTGTAGAGGTCACCAATCTTGCCCTCCTCCTCCATGGTGATAGTGACATGATGGGTGTCCAAGGTGGTGGAGAGATAGGGAGAAGAGGGGAGGATGGGTTATGGAGATGGGCTAAATAGGTCATTCGTGGCTCATCGTGCTAAACGTGTCCAATCCAGCACGGCATGGTCTATGATTTCAATCGGGTTGTATCTAAATGGTCTATGATTTGGGAAAGGATGTGCCAGCCTTGTGTGCACGGCTTTGGAGAAGAAGGATGTTTTTGGGAGGTGAGGATAACACTGGTAGTGGAAGAGGATATCTCGATTTTTTTTAGACTTGGATCCACTTATCAATAACTTAGGACGAGTAATCAGGCAAAGTGGGCATGGTAGGGCTCGCTCGCTTGATTACCCATCGGGTAGATATTTCCTCCCACAATAATGTCCGTAGGCTGACAATAAGGAATATACCGTCTCTTTTAGGATTTTTATCCTTGGGTAATCGGATTATCGGGCAATATTGCCATCCTGTTCCAACCAGGGGCCAACGGAAGCACGAGAAACCTGGCAAAATAGTACAGTACTTCTGCACATGGTGGCAGTTATCATTGACTCCTTCCCATGCTGGCACTACGAGTCTACAACTATTCCGACGGACTGGAGTACTTGAAAAGCAGCACAAGCCCATCCATCTGACATCTTCTGCGTCTGATGTCCCAGCTTTGCAAGCGGCTGACCATTGGCACGGTCTTGACTTTAAATGCCCCCTGACTGCGCCATGCTATCGCTTGTGATGCCTTTCGCTATTGCGGCTCGACACTGTTCTCCTCATGAGGTTTTCAGGTAGGCTAGCTAGTGCAAATGCTGCCACTGGACACGCACCTCCAAGATGGATTTATGTTCCCGCTGCGACGCTGGCGTTGCACTGTGCACGTTGGAATTTTAGGACAGGCCTGCTCGAAGGACTTATAAGCTGAGACTTACGGTTTCTTTTGTGTGTACTGTGACTATAGCCGTACCGTAGCGGCGATTAGTTTTATTAAGTAAAAAAGTAAAAAAATTAGAAAATTTAAAATACACTGCTATATCTTTTGAGACAATGCAAAGTAATAATGAGAAAGAAAAACAAAAAAGACCAAAAAGACAAAAAATCTGGATTTTAGAAGAAAAAAGCTGAAGCCGTTTGGAGCACTGGCCGTTGCAAATGTTTCAACGACTTTTTAATACCGTGTTGTCAAAAACAGCAATCGCCTCCTAAATTTTCTGTAGCGTAGTAATACAAAAACAACATTGTATGTCAGCAGTTGCACATTTCACACTCCACTTAGGGCCTCTTTGATTCCTAGCATTCTAAAAACGCAGAATAGGAAAAAACGTATGATTACAATGCCGTGGACTCTTGAATCCTACAGTATTGAAAAACACAGGAATTTGCAATAAAGGTATTGCTCATTTAGGTTATAAACCCAGGCTTTTAGGGTTTTTTTACTATAGCGGACTAAAAATATAATGTAGCTGCTGTTAGTTTTTTCAGGATAATTAAATTTTTTAAAAAGTTATATCATCACAGATAGTACAAAAGAATAGGAAAAAAGAAAAAGCAAAAACTCTCCAAAAAAAGAAGACAAAATTAAGAAATTAAGAAGCTAGAATACACAAGTTTGTTGGAGTAGGGTCGACGCCGTGTTTGATTATACCATAGAAAAATGTAGGACTTTTAAGATTAAATATTAATTGATTAGAGAGAGAATGAAGAGAGGAAGAGAGAAGATGGATTAGAAAGGAATTGGTAATATAAGATTAGAACTCTGCTACATTTCTCCTAAACTTGTACAAAATTTTTCTATCCTATAAAATTCCTTTGAAGCAATCCTAGAAATCAAACACTCCGTGTAGGAAATTTTCCTTTAGATTAAATTCCACTATTCCTCTTTTGAAATTTCTTTGAATCACAGGGGCCTTGCTATATTTTACAGCTTAGGAAATATTTCTACGTTCTGGAATGATCAGTCACTTGTTTGCTTTCCAAAAAAGAGAACTCATCAGTAAAAGTCAATTTTCTCTGTGATGGTAGCCATTGCTGCAAATGGCAGGCAAGTATCAAATCAGAAACGACTAAATATGTCAGATATCCGCAGGTTGGCCTGGTCTCAGTCCTTGCCCCTTTTAAAGCACAGGACCTAACCTCCGTTCCCAAATGCTAGTTGCACCAAGTTCATCCAGCGCATTGCTATTTTCCAGCTTCCGAAATATTTCTATGTTCTGGAATGATTAGTTGTTTGCTTTCCAAAAAAGAGAACTCATCAGTGATGTCAGTTTTCTCTATAATGTCAGCCATTAGCTGCAAATGGCAGGCAAGTATCAAATCAGAAACGACTAAAAATATGCCAGATATCCGCAGGTTGGCCTGGTTTCAGTCTTTGCCCCTATTAAATCACAGAACCTAGCCTCCGTTCCCAAATGCTAGCTGCACCAAGTTCATCCGGTGCCTTGCTATTTTCCAGCTTCTGAAATATTTCCATGTTCTGGAATGATTAGTTGTTTGCTTTCCAAAAAAGAGAACTCATCAGTAAAAGTCAATTTTCTCTGTGATGCTAGCCATTAGCTCCAAATGGCAGGCAAGTATCAAATCAGAAACGACTAAAAACATGTCAGATATCTGCAGGTAAGCCTGGTTTCAGTCTTTGCGCCTATTAAAGCACATGACCTAACCTCCGTTCCCAAACGCTAGCTGCACCAAGTTCCTCCAGTTAGGCAAAAGTCTGTTTGTTGCTACTTGCTAGTACGTGCCATTTAACTCGCTGGTGGTTGCCACTAAAGAATGTTGCAACTTCTGAGAGGAGGGGTCACAAGTCACATGCCCAGAAACATGCAGAGGAACAGGACAGGCTGCTGCCACAGCTCACAGTCTGATAGGTGACTGGGCTTGGCCAAGCCAACTAGCTAACCCCCGTTCTAGAAGTGCTCTCTCCTCTCCTTTTGTTGTGTTCATTGCTCACCTCAACTCGATTCTGGAAGCCCCTTTTTTAGAACCATATTTCTCTCCCTTTCTTTTCTTTCAATGAATTTTTGAAGGCTCAAAATTTTCTTTCAATGATTTGTCTAGACAGAGATTCTAGACAAATATGACATATGTATCAGAAAACAAATATCCTTCTAGATGCTTTGTTTGTATTGCTAAAACTGAACGAGATACAAGATCGGACAGGCACCTTTCTAAGAGCATGACGCCTGCTTTGCCATTGTGGCACCAGCTCGGGAGCAACTTCTACCGATGCCAGCTTTCTTGACAAGACCAGAAACTGTATGCCTAAATTAAAATGAGAATAGACTGCGTCAAGCATTTAAATTAAAGCCTTTTTGCACAAAGATGTTAGTAGCTCCATACCATTACACTATTACACAGTACACTATTACACACCGAAGCCAGATCGGTGTTTGGGACGGTTCTTTGAGCGTTCACGCAAGACGTAGCCGGTTTTTCCGCACAAATGGAGTACACCATATGAAACAGATTACTCAAGTCGAAAAAAAAAATTGGGTGGACTCGGCCTTGTGGCATCTTCAAGGTCAAATTTTCTTTTAACAAGCATTTTTTAAGCTCACAAACTCACACACTTGGCTAGTATATCTAGTACTTAAAAATATAAGTTGGTGGTCGTCGATCCGTTATCCTTCCTCTCTTTTCAGTCGTCCGATCAAAGATCAGCCATCCAGACCCGCATATAGGTAGTTCTTCCGCTCCTTGTAGATAAGGTCGGGCCAACGTGTGGGCCGCTCTCCTCTTCTCTTCCCCCGCATCCTCCGCCTCCCGCAACTACTCCACCTCCTGCAACCGCCACCTCCTCTCCCCGAACCCTCGTGTGTTACCACCAATTCCTTCCCCATGCAGCAACGTCTGGTCATAGTATCCCAACTTCCTCCAACAGCGTCGCATCCCCCGTCGCCGCCTCCCCAACGCATTCCCCGCCGCCTCCTTACCCCATCTGCCCGTCGTAGTCTCCCCACCTCCACCTCCCGCAACCGCCACCTCCTTCTCTCCCCCGAACCCTCGTGCAACGCCTCCTCCTCCTCGGCACCGTTACCAATTCCTTCCCCACGTGGCAACGTCTGGTCACAGTCCCCTAACTTCCCCTAGCAGCACCACATCTCTCCGTCACCGCCTCCCCAACGCATTCGCCCACCGCCTCCTCTCCCCATCTGCCCACCGCCGCCTCTCCACCTCTGCCTCTCGCAACCGCCACCTCCTTCTCTCCCCCGAACCCTCGTGTCGCGCCTCCTCCTCCTCAGCGCCACCACCAATTCCATCTCCCATCGCCCCTCCAACCAGCGGCACGACGCTCGGCGACAGCAGCCGGTGGATCGGAGAGAAGGACGCTCGACAACAGCAGCCAGTGGATTAGAGAGAAGGGCGCTCGACGATGGCGGCGGCGGCTTCCTCTTCCTACGCTCACCCACATGGCACTCCCCCACCGCCATCACCCAGCGGTCGCTCACCCGGTGAGCCTCTCTACCTCCGCCAGCTCTTCGCTTGGAGCCCGTCATGCTATCTGGGGATTTTGGTCTCCCAAACTGGCCGTTGAAGTCGGTGTCATGGTCGAAGGGGGCCGTAGACGAAGTCGAGGGGCCAAAGTCGAAGCCGTGGTCGAAGGGGCGGTGGTCGAAATCGAGGGGCTGTGGTTGAAGTCGAAGGGTTGTGGTCGAAATCCAAGCCATGGTCGAAGGGGACAGTGATCGAAGGGGGCAGTGGTCGAAGTCGAAGGGCCGTGGACGAAGTCAGTCTGCGGTCAAAGTCGAAGGGGCAGTGGTCGAAATCCAAACTATGGTTGAAGGAGATAGTGGTCGAAGGGGTAGTGGTCAAAATCCAAGCCAGAGTCGAAGGGGACAGTGGTTGAAGGGGGGCAGTGGTCGAAGTCAAAGGACCGTGGATGAAATTGGTCCGCAGTCGAAGTCGAAGGGCCGTGGTCGACGTTGGGGCCGTGGTCGAAGGGGGCCGTGGTTGACGTCGAGGCCGTGGTCGAAGGGGGTGTGGTTGAGGGGCCGTGGCCGAAGTCGAAGCCGTGGTCAAAGGGGTTGATGGTCAAAAGGGGAAGTAGTCGACGTCGAAGGGCCGTGGTCATCGAAGGGCTATGGTCGAAGGGGACAATGGTCGAAGTCGAAGCCGTGGTTGAAGGGGGCTGTGGTCGAAGGGGGAAGTGGTCGTCGTCGAAGGGTTGTGGTCGAAGGGGACAGTGGTCGAAGGGGGCAGTGGTCGAAATCGGGAGCCGTGGTCGAAGTCGGGGCCGTGGTCAAGTCGGGGCGTGGTCAAGTCGGGGTCGTGGTCGAAGTCGGGGCCGTGGTCGAAGTCGGGGCCATGGTCGAAGGGGTCCATGGTCGAAGGGGGTCATGGTCGACGTCGAAGGGCCATGGTCGAAGTTGGGGCCAAGCAGGTCGGGTGGGCCGAGCATGCTGGTGTCGGTAGTCGGGCGACAGGGCACAAGCGCACCGGAGGCCTACCAACGTACGACCACCAGCGATGGTCGACCGCTCCTAACCTACGATCACATGCGATGGTCGACGGCTTCTAACTTACGACTACGAGGTGTGATCGACGGCTTCCGATTTACGACCATGAGCACTGATCGATGTGTTCTGACTTACGACCACGAGGTGTGGTCGATGTCTTCCAACTTACGACCACGAGCGCTGGTCGATGTGTTCCGACTTATGACCACGAGGTGTTCTCGATGGCTTCCGACTTACGACCGCGAATGATGGTCGTTGGCTTTCAACGTACGACTACGAGCCATTGTCGAATGCTCCCGATTTAGGACCACGATCGATCGTCGATCGCTGCCAACTTATGACCACCAGCGATGGTCGACCGCTTCTGACCTACGATCACGCACGATGGTCGACAGCTTCTGACTTACAACGACGAGGTGTGCTCGAGGGCTCCCGACCTAAGACCACGAGTTGTTGTCGATGTCTTCCGACTTATGACCACGAGGTGTGATCGACGACTTCCGACTTACTTGACGGATTTAAAAACTTTTAAAATATATTTGTATGTATATTTTAAATTTTTTTACTACATGTGAGTTTTAAAATATATAGTATAATAAATTTTAAAAATCTATAGTAACATATGGATATTCAACCAGGAAGATGTGAGTTTTCGTTCAAAAGATTGTGCCTAGGTTGGATATGGATAACGTCCAATCCATGCCATGTGGTCGTTTTTCCAGTCACAGTGCCGCAGCGTCGGAGGAATCTCGGAGGAGAAACACGACCCGGAAATCACGTTGATCGGACCCAAAAGTGCGCAAAAAAACTCGCGTCGAACAATCGATCGATCAGCTAGGTGCAGTCGTCGGTGATGTCATCCTCCCACCAACCAGCAACTACCACATCGATCTCAGGCTGTTCTTCCCATCCAAATGCTTTGCACTTCAGACCAACTTGTCCTCATCTTGAACGGGACACCCCTCTGATTGAGTTATTTGTGGGGATTCACGGCGCCACGACGCCCAAAAGAAACACTTTGGATCCGTGTGGGGCTGCATCTACTACTTGTTACCCTCGGGATTAGATCACTTGGATCACACCGAAAGCAGTCGCTGTTTTGCTTGATATGTTATAGTTACACGATAGGTATCAGATACTCATTCCGGGGAAATCCGTTATTTTCAGCTTTTTTTTAGTAGTTCTTTTCGGCTTTTTAGGAGGTTTCTGCCCATAATTTATTTCAGTAATCACTATTTATCTTTTATACTATTAGAGCAAAGACAAAAGGAGCAACCACATTTGCTCTTAGGGGATAGAAATTTCTATATTAATCAGAGGAAAAAGAGAAAAATCTATACCGTTGATCATGTTAGGTCCAGACTATAATGGCCTAGATTAAAATAAAGAGTCCGTGTCAACTACAATATAAAAATAACTAATATTCAGAACAAAAAATAAAATTAGCAATTTGAATTCTATATGAATACCTAAGTCAAAATAAATAAAAATAATTTGAAATAAAAATTAACAATTGGATTTGCATATGAATTCCAACAAAAAATACTGAAATCCAGAATAAAAATAAAATTAGCAATTTGATTACAATACGAATTCCAAATCAAAATCTCCAAATAATTATAAATCACAATGAAAATTAAACAAAAATTAGCAATTTAATTTGTGTATGAATTCCAACAAATAAATTTGAAATTAAGAATAGAAAAAAAGAAAATTTGCAATTTGATTTCCATATAATTCAAAAGTAAAACCCTTAAATAACTAAAATTCAGAATAAATTAAATAAAATTAGCAATTTAGTTTCAATGCGAATTCCTAAGTAAAAACATTAAATAAATATAATTCAAAATAAAAATAAACAAATATTAGTAATTGGATTTGTACCCAAATTCCAACAAAAATGAAATTCGGAATAAAAATATAATAAAACTAGCAATTTGATTTTGATGTGAATTGCAAAGTGAAATCCCTAAATAAATATAATTCCATCTAAAAATTAAAAAATAGCAATTAGACTTGTATATGAATTTCAACAAAAAAATTGAAATTAAGAGTAAAAACAAAATATAATTTGCAATTTAATTCCCATACAATTGAAAAGTAAAATAACTAAATAAGTAAAATTCAATATAAATTAAATAAAATTAGCAATTTTATTTGTAGATGAACTCCAATAAAATTAGCTAATTTTTTTTGATAAAAATAAAGGTTATAACAAAAATAGCACGAATGGTATTGAATGAGATCCAACAAGACGACATTACCAACTAGGAAGCGAAGAGATGAGGTGATAGTAAGGAAGATGAGGATAATATTGTGTTGCGCACCTTAGCTGTTTGATAAGGATAATGTTGTATTACTCATCAAAGTCGTTGAAGAGATAAACCGAAGTCAAAGGAGCCAAGGGACACGATGAAGAAGTTAGTGTCCAAATAAGCTTGATAATAGAAAAGCTTTGGCAGAGAGGAGATGGAGCTTTGCATTGAAGATGAGCTATAACAATATGTGATCTTTAAATAGCTAAGAGCATGCCATCGCTGGTAAGGGGCACGATGTCACCTACGGTGGTAAGAAGATTCTTCATATCGTTAGACAACGACTAAAAAAGATATACTGGCATCAGTGAAGATAGTAGATCACCATGGTTAGTGAGGAAGTCATAGTGTTAAGGTGGCCAATATTGAAGAATAGAAGCGATCGACATGGGAGAAGAGGGACATCAAGCACATATAACGTCATGCATATGTATACACATGCATGCATCTATATAAATAGAAGCACAAATGTACAAAAGCAGAATAGCAAAGAACTTGAAGTAGAGATGATGCAACTATAGCGAATAGGCTTAGAGCCACCTAAGAGAGTGTGATGGGTGTCCCTGACAGGGATCAACGACGGTTGCACGTATATGCATATTTTATGTTGCAACGGTCAACATTAAGCAATAATTGAGAAAGGTAGACGATAACTATGTGATGGAGTATTATGTTGGAATGGGTAGCAGCTAAGAGATTGTGTTGGAATGGGTAACAGTTAAGAGGTATCGATCAAAAATTGTCTGTGCTATTAGAGGGTCAAGTAGAAAAGTTAGAATAGCGAGTAGAGATAGAAGACATGTAGTTCAGTGAGGCAGGTGGCATGTTGAATGATTATAAGTTTAAAGTAGGTTGTTTATAGTGCATTGGTGTATGCATGAGCAATATACTCTAATTTCATGTAAAATAATAAGATTGTCACACATATAATCAAGGTATTGCTTCGTGATTAAATAGAGATACATGTGCATGCATACCTTTTCAAAAAGAGTAACTAGTGAATGAATAATAGGGATATGCAGCTATATAATCCATGTATGACGGAGAGTGTTACGTTTTTAAGAATCTCAATCCACCAAGCTCCTACTTCAATTACATTTCTTAAGTTATATTTTTCTTCAAGCTTCTATTATTGTTTTCAATGTTTATAATATATTAAAATCCTAAATAGCTTACAAGATATGTAAATATATTTTTAAACACATAAATTGTATTATTTAATATTAAAAACTTTGAAATAAATTTAGTCGTGCAGATACAATGCCATCTTACTAGTTAAACTAATAAATCACAAAAGATATAAACGGCAGTAAAAAGATTAGAGCCATTGATGCAGCTTTAAAACGTGCCGTCATTTGCGACATCTGTATACGATTTCGACGTCCACATGTGGAGAGACATCGAGCCATATTTTTTGGGACGGCAAACTTTTGCGCTCGTGCGTGTCAAAATTTCAATTCATTCGTGTACAATCAAGCAGGTTTGTTCAGAGATGTGGCAACCTCGGTACATGAGACGATTCGGCGGACGTCGCGTACAGGTGTGCAATAGAATTGGATAAGGACGGATATTATTTATTTTATATTTTATTTCATATGTTTTTGTCAAAGTCAATATTAAATACGGATAATACTGGACACCAATTTTTTCATTCCGTATTTATTCTATAAGTTATCGGATGATAGGTTAGAGGAAAATTATTCGTTTGTTTTGCACCCTTACACACGATATTGGATAGTAGGGTGCAATCAAAGTGAATATAGAGAGATTAATAACCGAGATGTCAAAAGAAGAGCACTCAGTATTCCCCACCTGTTTAAATATGACAATCCTTCTATATGTTATTTTGTTCCTAAGTGAAGTTACAACAGAATTTTTATATCGTTTGACATACGGATATATACGAACGAATATCATTTATTCTGTATCCTATTGTAGCACCCTGAAAAATAGAAAGAGAATTACAGTGTTTCAAAAAACCACCAATCTCTCTCTCTGTCACCTCTAACCATATATATCTCTATACCATATCTATCCATCCATATCTCTCCCGTCTCTATTGCCATCCAATCTCCCTCTCTCCTCTACCTGTATCTCTCCCTTCAATCTCCCGATCTCTCTCACGCCCTTCTTCCCTGTGAGATCGTGGCATGCGTTGGTGGCGGGCAGGCGGCATTTGCAGGCGCGCTCGTGGCAGCACGGGCGAGGTAGGACGGCGCCGTGGCAAGCGGCGACGGCTGGAGGCGGTGCCACGGCAGCTGGTGGCGGCTCCTTGCCGCTGGCGGCGGTCAGGCGGCCGGGGAGGCGTGTGGCGAACGCTGCTGGAAGGAGCCGGCGTGGCGGCACCTGGTGGCTGCGCTTGGCCAACAGCGGCCATGTGGAGGCACAACGGCCAGGGGAGACGCGCAGGCGAGCGCAGTCGGAAGGAGCCGTACGCGGTACGACGCCCGGTGGTGCGCGGCAACGGCCGGTAGAGGTGCAACAATGGTGGCGGCTTGAGGCGGCAAGACACGGCGGCAAAGACGAAGGCGGTGGTCGTGGCAAGCGGCGACGCGGTGCGGTGGCGGCGGCCGGTGAGGGTGGCGTGGCACGGTCGGCGGCGGCGAAGGCGACCGTGAGGTCAGGGCACAAGAGCTACCACGGTCGGGCTGGCGGGTGCATGACCGAATTTAGATTCGCGCAACAGGACGTCGTTCACTTGGCAGAACGTGGTTCGCCTGACCAAACGACGTTTTCGCACGGTGAAATTCCAGCAAACTCGTTACCTTCCAGCTGAACGATCTATTCCTGTCCTTCCACAATTTTATCATAACCCTCATCTGATTCACTTCCGCTCCACCGTGTAGGTTCACATGCAGCTGTTGAGGGAGCGTTCGGGCAGTTACGCATTTCAGAGCCTTTGTGCAATCGTTTCGCCGAGCGTGCTCTAGGCAAGTACCTTGCGGCCGTAACCTATCTTCTTCGCACATTACTGTTTCATGATTAACAGTCGTCATTAGCTTAGTGCTCAATTATTACAGTGCATGGATTGCTGGGTTGTATGCTGTTATTATACTGGGTAGATCTTGATGTGGTAGGCTAGTTGGTGTTGTACGCTTCTAGGTTATTATAATGCTTAATTATAGGATTCATACTTTAATTAGTGATTAGAATTGATGCTTAAATCGGTGATAGAGATAGCATATAAGCATGATCGAATTTAAGGTTAACCACTAGTAATCTTTTAACATTTCGCTGCTTTATTTATATACCTTGCTTCCCTGAACATTATTTGTACGTTATTGCTTGTGAGCCTCGACTGATTTATTTATGATACTTATTAATTTGACCAATAACCACTTATCACGTAATGAAATCTGGATGATTGACAACCCTTGTGTGAGCTATGTTAAAGTGCCCATTTAGAGTAATTCCTGGATCACTACCACCATAGTATCATCCCCCATTGTCTCACATCGGAGATTATGCCTTTCCTTCTCAACCTTAACAATCCTGTCACTTATCGTAACCTTACCCAGACATATCCTTAGTTATTCCAATCTCTTATCATATTAACCGTTAGTAACATAATTGTTACCTGGCTCGGGGTTACCCACATATAGGGGAGATTGCCACCCACCTAGTAACGTACGGTGCGTCGTACATTTTTGTTACTTAGGATGTTACACCCTGTCTGCGGTTATATAGTTGAGAACAGAGACGTGCTAAGTATTCTCGTATAACCGGGTATGTGGGAAGGGATCGTCAGGACCATGGCTATAACTTGTTAAATAATTATTTCTTCGTTCCACATCTCCGTTATCTCTATCTCTGATTGGTATTAGTGTTTCTAGTAACTTAATTTCGTTGCAATTAGTCTGTCTATTACTTGTTGTTTGCTTGTCCTTTTCTCACTATGTTGCAACCGTTGTTGAGTACTTGCTGAGATTCCAAATCTCACGCTTGCTCTTTCCATTCTTACGCAAAATGCCAGTGGAGCGATAGCATCATGCATGGGTGGGAGCACTCGAGTTTTCGACACCGTGGCTTGCAACTATTTCTGTTATTTTATTTATTCTCTTTTGATTAGAAGTGGACCGGTTCCATATTTCAAATATTTATTTTAGTTTTCGCTAGTCTTTAATATAGTACTCTTAAGGTTTTAATTCCTTTGAATTCCTATTATTGCTTTTATTACTTATTCTTTACTTTGACGAAGACGTTCCATAGTAGTATCTCATATTGCCTGTATGTGGGGTGCTATACTTATTTCATATTTTTTCTTTAGAGTCAAAGTCAGACATAGATAGTGACAGATATCTATTTACTTTTTTCACATTCGTTCCATAAACTTACGATCATCGAACAGATAAAAATTATTCGCTCTGTTTATATCCCTCGACACGTATATAACATAAAGCGTGTGAAACGAAACCTCTGATGACTCGTGCACAACGCTATCCCTCGCACATGTGTCCCGCTTGGCGTCACTGCTTTGTTTCCAACCGCCGTATGGCATGTCTGGCCGAACTAACTTGTGCGTGCCATGGCATGTCCACACCACTCCCGGACGCGAGCGCAAACGCGATGACGGCTTTGGAGAATGCGAAAGCTTGTGGTGGTGGCGCGCGTTCGGGAGATTGAGAGGGAAGAGAGAGGCCAACGCGCAAGTAACCGGTCGAGGTGTCCAAATACGGTTGGACTATGGTTCAATTCATATTATTTCCTAAAAGCTATTTTCTACAGTAAATATTTTTTTATATTACATATCTTTCAAATGAAGTATTTTTTCAAGACAGAGTCTACTAGTCGATTATAGTATATATTATAGTAACATTGTTTATATCAGATAAAGGTGGTGATCGGTTCGGCTGAAAGCTGAAAGCTTATGGCTGAAAACACTGTAGTTGGCTGAAAAAACACTGTAGCTGACAGATATTTATTTAACATAATTAAATTTAAAAAAATTAAAAAATATAAAAAATATGTTAGCCCATCACAGACAACGCAAACGAATACGAGAAAAAAAAACCGACAAAAAAGCTAAAAAAAATCAAAAATTCAGAAAAAAAAGATGAAATTATGAATAGTACAAAAATAAGCTTAAGCCATAAGTTTAAACCATATTGAACACAGCCAAAATCGCATGAGTCTCTCTCCAAATTTTTCTACAAGGTGTACTCTACAAGTGTTACCTACTTCATGATGGCAATAATAAGGACTTGTGAGTAGTGGGGAACTGGTTTGGTATACGGACTTGTCTTTGAAGTAACATGTAACAGATTCTGTCACTTCCACAAGTACCGCGCTAAGCAGATAATATGGGGGGAAAGAAACCTACGAAAAGAACGGCTGCCTCCTTATTTAATTGGTGGTAAGAAACTTGAGATGTGGAGTAAAAGATACGGAACCCAAGGAGAAAATTCTACCGATCAGGGAGGAAAATTCTGCTCAGCTACCACAAAGCAAATCTATGGACTTTTGTTTCTCTGCAATTTTCTTTTCTAGAGTAGCTAACCACTTATACAATCTGTCAGCTCAGTTGCATATTTGATGACCATAGTCCTTAGCTAATTATGGTGCCAAATCCTCACAAGTTTGTTCTCTCCGTAGCCACCAAGAACATCGCATGTCTGACAAATTATTATTGTTGTACTTGCGCATGCAGCAACGCGAGGGATAAGAATATGATACAGCTGGTTGGTCAAGTCGGGATATACAGCCTACGTGTCGCCAAGGAATCATAATTTATGTTCTGACCTTTCGCTTTGGAGTAATCGAAGGGGTGTCTTGACTTCAAATGGTCTCGTTTCGAATACAATGGCAGATGAAACAAACATTGACCTTATACATATGGAGTACAATGGAATTAAAAAATGGGGACTCCTTGACCAGTCTTCCCTGCTTCAGATGCCACACCAGAACGTTCACATGAAACTTCCAACGTTTGTAAAGTTGATTCGTCTTCCAAATTCTAAGCAGAGGTTCTAGTGTATGATGATACAACCAAAATGTCAAAAGCACTGAAAAATACTCGCGTGCGCAGAGTAAACAAAGATTATTGGATGACCTTCAATAGTATTAACAAAAATATCATCCACGTCCATGTCGAACTCACCTGCAAGAAACTCTTTTTGGCGGTTTTGACAAATGGAGAAGAAAATTACCAGATGATTAAGCCATTTTCCCAGCAGGAATGTGTTTCGTTTGACGAGCCTCTTTCCAAGGATGTCGAATTTTTTCACGACTGCCTAGAAAGTTCAGTTGCGGAGGGAAGAATAATGTACATCAAATTTGTTTAAACTTTAATCATATAACCAAACTTTAATTACAAGAGAGTATAATTTAGCAACCGAGTTTTATATTACTAAGGGTGTCTAAGCCTAAAATTTATAATACAAGAAAAAAGATCTTTCAAAATCACATACACGCTTGATCGTAGTTGAGACCTAGAACCAATAGTTGTCATCTTCTAAGGAGTCATCGACGTTTTCCTCAAAAGGTTCCTCAGTTTCCTCCCAAGCTCCTTCTGATGATGATTAAGCAAGTATGAATATAGTTATACTCAGCAAGTCACACGAGAATATCTACTTAACTACTTGATAAGATTTCAATAGAATATGGTACGGAGGTTCTATTATCATGGGTATAAATGCATGTTTGTTTGCAAAGATGTTTAGACTTGAAATACAAAACATTATTTTATTAAGAGAAAAGAGGTTTTAACAACCTTACTATCTTAAAATCATTCAAATATTACTTATACCTTGTTGTTGGAATTACCCATTAAATACAACTCCATTGATTAGAAGCACGGCGTACCTAAACACTATATGTTATACTCTGCAGAGTTGCCAAATGCCAAGATTTACCCACGAGATACCTCAAATTCACAATGTTATGCAATAGACACACAACATGATAGCGTGCAACTGAGTTGAGGTAACAAGACTTTTATATATCTTTCCTTTATAGTCTCAACTCGATATGTCTGGACCATTCAATAACGATCGGGTATCCACTGGCCAGTGCGGAATTCGTGGCCCGATATTGAATGGGCCTACCAATGTGAAGAATGGCAAGCGGCATAAAAATCCTAGCTTCGATCTCACCTTTGTTACATGGGTTATACTGAAACCCTAGGATAGTGGTTTCTCTTATAGATATTTGATTGAATCGAGTAGTGCACTAAGCCAGGTTGATGAGTCAAACTTGTGGTTGAACAAGATCTGTACCCTTTACTCGGCATAAGGGTCTAGTTCTTACTTGCCACAGATTAGGCAATCATTCACATACCGTGTGTATTACAACACAAAACCACCAAAACCATACCAAAGCCTCAATGCTCAGATGAGATCGTAGGGTCCAACCATCTAATGGCTGCCCACCATGTAGACTCAATCCTTAGATTTATTTCAGAGTCTACAGGTGCAGAGCCAAATAGTTCTTATTAGTATAAGTAAATAATTTTAGTTGTCCAACCTAATTGCTAGCTACTTATACGGTGATTAAATATCGTTATAGGCTATATCAAGGTTGTCAAGATAAATATGATCTTCAAGAATATGGCTGGGCTTCTCCGTTATAGGATCTAACTATCTATCATATCATTCCAAACTAATATTTTATATAAATAAAAGTGCATAATTAATGTAAATAAAAATAAAGATACTTAAGTAATATGGAATCAATATGATCAAAAACATGTGACATGCCTTCCTATTCATAGTCTTCGATCGGGCCTAGCTCTTTAGTGTCTAGATCAGCTCTCTAGATGGTATGCTCAATGAATCCGGGTGCTATCATAAAGGAAAATGGATCAATTAAGTTCGGGATCGAAACAAAGTGAGCTAGGAATAAAATAAAAGAGAAAATATGAAAATATGTTTAAATATAGGAAGATGTTGGTGGTTAGGGTTTAAGCGGTGCTTGGTTGGGTGGAATAGAGTTGGAAATGGATAAGATGGGCTTGAGACAGTCAAAGTGAGTATAAACAAGCTTAACGATTGTTGGGTAAGTAGTAATAGGTCGGGTGAACAGTACGAGATTTTGTACTATTCCTAGTAGGTCGGGTTTCATGAACAATACGTGTTTGGGCTGAAATTATTGGACTGCACAGTGTTGCGTTGTCTGTGAACAGTATTGGGCTAGGCTAAGTGCTGCCTCAGGCTGGCTTCGCTAGTCCACCTTGACGGCTCATGGAGCACATGGCCCAGTGCACTCCCAAGCGAGCTGGATCTCACTCTCATGGCAGCCGAGACAGGGGAAGCGCTGGTGGCATCGAATTCGGTGACGACGACTGCGGACAGTGGCGAGTGGTGGTGTTGCGAGCATCTAGGAAGGTCATAGGGGAATCCATTTTGAGTATTGGCACGGACGGAGGTGGCGTGGAGATAGCTGGCGGTGACGGAGCTTGGCCAAAATAGGGGAACGACATGGTTGCGGCCAAGTCGGTGATGACTTAAGCATCACTCGGCGTCATGGTATCAATTTGGGTTAGGATGGTTTGACGACGGTGTTCGTGGGCAGCGGAGCAATGGCGCACGACGGTAGTGAGGCTAAGCAAGAAGCTAGGGGTTAGGTTCGTGGTGGTGGGGCAAAGCTATGGATGCAAGCAATTAGACTAGAATGGAGGAGGATTTTAGAAAACAACGTTGGGCTCACAGGAGGCGATTTGGGCATCGGTTGTTGTGGCACAGTGTGGCCAGAGTTGGGAGAGAAAGGATGGCAATGGGGTAGGGCAGTGCGAAAAGAGGGTGAGGGAGTCGCGGAGCTTAACTAAGTAGGCGGCAAAGGTGGTGGATGGGCATGTGATTTTTGCGTTGCAATGACAAAGCTGGCGAGCGAATTGGTGGTGGGAGAGGCGTTGCCTCTCACTAGCGTGAGAGCGCAAGGTGGCGATGTGAGAGGGGTGGAAAACGGTAACGGATAATTCGTTTTATCCGATATTCGTATCCGAGAAAACACGAATATGGTAAGCAAAATTGATTCGAAAATATTCGTATTCGTATTCGAGAATATTCGGATCCGTATTTGAGAGTATTCGTATTCGCATTCGTATTCGAGAATATTCGTATCCGTATCCGTATTCGAGACTATTCGATTCGTATTCGATCCGTTTTTAGAATCCATGAAAAATTCGTACAAATTTTGTGATTCAAAACTTGAATTTAGGTGGTTTAAAACTGGTAACCGGTGAAAATCAGCAAAATCGCTAGGAATCTGTTTTATTCGATATTCGTATCCGAGAAAATCCGTATTCGAAAATATCCGTATTCGTATTCGAGAATATTTGTATTCGTATTTGAGAATATTCGAATTCGTATTCGTTTTAAAAATATGGATTCGTATTCGTATTTGATACTATTCGACCGTATCCGATCCGTTTCCACCCCTAGATGTGAGCAGGTTGCCGCGGTGCATGTCGAGCAGCTGGCGGCGCCAAGTTAGTGTGGTGTGGATCGATGGTGGGGCAGCGCGGTGTGGGATCAACAACGTCATTAAGGCTGGGTACGGGTGGTCGGTGAGGTGGTGCATGCACTATGTGGTTTTTGGCGCGACGACGGGCGACGACAGCAAGAAGACGGTGTGTGTTGCGAACAATGTTGCACCACGAGGTAGCGGGAGTAGGGCGATTATGAAAAGGTTCGTGTGCGCCCCCATGCTTGGAAAGTGCATTTCGAGATAGGGTAACTGGCTTGGTTTAGAAAATTTTTCGGATTTGGCAAAACATCAAATTCAAGCCAAATTCAAATGAATTCAAAATTTATGAAATTTTGAGTTGCTTCATTTCGTGCGACTAGCTAGGCCGGGCATGCCCAGCCTTTGGAGTAGTTCATTTTTCCTCTAGCAATGACATGTTACCATGTTCTACTAGGTAACTATGGTGGCAAATCAAAGAATTACTACACAAGCAAAAAAAGTGCGGGCGCATGCACCTGAATATAGGGAGAATTATTTTAAACTGTGACTTATAATTTATGATTTATAGATAATACTCCGATAGACATTATTTAAATATAAATTACTATAAAAAAATTAAAAACCAGAAAAGTCTAAGGCGAATCGAACCAAGCCTATTGCTCCTCTCGTTCTCTTGTGAATGCACATCGACCAAAATCTAGTAAACAGAGCGTCAATGTATAGCACCAAACTACCAACCTGTCACGGGTTACACACCTCTGTACAATGAGCACACGGCCCTAGGTTCGCCCGCCACATGTACACCTCGTAGATTTGGTACTCTACAATTTAAGCATTGAGAACGGATCTTATTTTGGGCTTATTTCAGCAAACTCCAAACTATAGTAAGTCTCATTTCTCTCTTTTTTAGCGTCCCGTTTATTTTAGCCTGAGCTTTTGATTTCTAACTTAATTTTCACTATTCGTAAATTTTATCTTTTTATAAATTTTTGGTTTTTGAGCTTTTTTACTGGTTCTTTTTTTTCCGTATTCGTTTATATTACCTTTATTCCAGGAGAAAACGCACATATCATAAATAATCTGAGAGAATACGGAAAAAATTTCTGAATTTTTTTATTCTCTCATTTGATCCCCCTCTTTCTTTTCTTTTTTCTCGCTTAGAAAATTGGGTACGAGCCTCCTTAATATAAAGGTTAATAATCTCTTACTCGTATATGTATTCGGACTTCAAGCTGGACACAACTTCAACTTGAATTATACTCGAAGACGTACTCTACTAAGTCTAGGATTCGAATTCAAGATTATTTCTAACAATCTCTCTCTTAATCTTGACTTGACTCTAAAATATTGAGATAGTCGGACTCAACTACGACTTACTAAACTTTATGTCTAACACCTTACTTGAGCTTGAACGGCGACACATCTTTCTCAAACGTCCCCGACTCAACTCATCATCAGAGTACTGTTGATTTATCATCGCTGAGCGCTTCAGCAACAAACACTTTTTTCATCTTCGGTTTGGGGCATTCTGATGCAAAGTGTCCATAATCGTTACAATTATAACACCTCACTTTTGCCATATCAAACTTCTGATTTTGACGGCCTTGGCCACCACTCCTGAAAGTGTTCTTGCCTTCACGCTTCGATGATCAGATCTCCCATTCGGTACGGGTCAACAAGAGCTATCCATCGCCTTTGTTGCTATTATTGCGGATGCGTTCCTCATACGCCTTAAGACGAACGATGACCTCCTCCATGGTCATTGTCTTTAGGTCTCCAAATTGCTCTATAAACGAAGCAATCGGGAGAAACTGTGAGAGAACAGCACGAAGGAATTTCTTTACCACGTACAACTCTTTCACCTTCTTGCCAAGGGCTTAAATCTTGTTGATGATGACCGTCAACCGGACGGCGAAGTTATTGATCGACCTTCATACGTAGCACCTCGAATTCGGTCTTAAGAGTTTGTACATTTGCTTCCTTCAAACGATCTGCGCTAAGATGCATCGTCTTCAATGTCTCCCACGCGGCTTTGGCCGTCTCCTTTTCGGCTAGTAGGAAGAGCGTCTCCTCTGGGATGCCCAGATAGATGATCGCCAATGCCATCTGATCCTTGCGCATATCGACGTTACCATTCTCGATCGCATCCCACACTCCTTGAGCCTTTATGTACACATTCATCTTGATTGCCCACATTGCATAATTGCTCATCGTCAGCATCGGATAATGTAGCGAGACAGCGGAACTCTCCTTCGCCATCGAACTGGATGATACCTCGTCACGGGTGACACCACTTTTCGAAGAACGCGGCATGATCTTGAGCACAGATCAAGAAATCGAGCTACTTTGAAGCGGCTCTTGGACCGAGAAAACGGAAGAAAAAAACTGCACTGTTTTTTTCTTTTTCCTTGCTTGGACTTGCTCTCTGTTTCTGCGCTCTGATTGCTGCTTCTGTGCTGCTGACCAGACGTGACCGAGGGATGATGCACCGAAGTCCTTTTATTTCTTTGGCTTGCAATCTGGCTCGGAGACGAGGTGGGAGTGCTCGGTGACGGCCTCGCTTCGGATGCCGAGCGACGTCTCTCTGTCGACGAATCCGAAGCGGAAGCAAAGCGAAAGACAGCAGCGTGTCTTCTTCCTCCTTCGCGACTCCCCCGTCTCCCTTTGCCTGCGCGACTGAGCCGGCTTGGCTTCTCGTCCATTCCGCCTCGCGCCTCCGCAGTCGTCGCCGTCCGCGCCTCCCCGCGCTCGGCCTCGGTCTCTCTTCCGCCTGCGCTTCTCCGTTCCATGCCGCACCTTCTGTCGCCTCCGCGCCTCGGTCGCTCCCCCTCGGCACGGACGATGGTGGCGTGCTCCGAGGGTAGCCCGTGGCGGTGGCGGCCTCGGCGGATCCGAGCTCAGCGATGGCGGCGGCGGATCCGGGTGGATTCTGCGACGACGACCTGCGGCGCGCGGTCGACTTCTTGGACTCGCCCGACGGTGAAGGCTTTAGAGGGGGAGCGAGGCGAACTTCTCGGCGACGGAGGAGGCGGTGGCGGAGACTGCGTCTCCTCCTCCTTCTTCTATTGCGGCGGCTCGAGACGGGCACGGTGGTGGCGAGCTCGGCACCGATCCGGATTTGGCGGTCGGTCGACCCGAGGCCGACGGCGGCGCAGGTGGCCGCCTCAGAGCGAGATCCTCACGGGGCGCAGCAGAAGATAATCAAGATAGGCTCTGATACCACTTGTTACCTTTATTACAGGAGATAATGCACACATCACAAATAATCTAAGAAAGAAATTTCTGAATTTATTTATTCTCTTATTTGATCCCCCTCTTTCTTTTCCTTTTCTCTCGCTTAGAAAATTGAGTACAAGTCTCCTCAATATAAAGGCTAATAATCTTCTACTCTTATACGTATTCGGACTTAAAATTGGACATAACTTTAACTTGAGTTATACTCGAAGACAGACTCTACTACGTCTAGGACTCGAAGTCAAGATTATTTCTAACAATTTACATTGTCCGTGATGAGCTAACATATTTTTTCTATTTTGAATAATTTAAATTTAATTACGTCAAATAAATGATCTTTAGTTACAGTATAATTTCAACCAATTATAGTATAATTTTAGTCATAAACCACTATTTTTTAATCCAACCGAGCGGAGGCACACGTGTACGCGTCCATTACACGCGCGGTAAGTATCATCTCCTTCTCTTGCCATTTAATAACTTTCATCTCACGTAGGTTGGTAGGCTAACTACCACCATAACACCACATTTACGATATCATGTCACTGTCAAGGTGAAATATAAAACAAAACCTTAGCACAAAAATATAGCTCTTACTTTACGCCGTGTCTAACTTACCACAAATTACTGATTGTTTTTTTTTAAAAAAGAATCTCGGGCACCCAAATCAAATGTAATGTTGTGACTACGTACCAAAAACAAACCACATGATCTATTCTCCCACATGACACAAATGGCGAGACGCCCGAATTGGATGCGCAAATCAATTAATACCTACCACCAAACTCCACTCAGAGTACTGTTTTTATACGAATGAAATAAATAATCACTATCCATCATTTTCTACTTTAAAAATTATGTATATACATTACTAACACGTTTTTTGGTTTGTTCTCCCCAATCTCCACTAATTTTTCTGTCCTGCTACATTAAAATACAAGAGGGGAAGAAGAAATCAATCAATTTTGGGCGAAGGTAAACATGAGAAATCAAACAATCCACATCAGTCATCTGCATTAGAAACTCATTTTTCTCTCTTTTTTGGAGTGCTTTTTACATGTTCTCTTGGGTGCCTGGTGCCTAGTGCCTACTGTGCTATATGTACTGGCCGTCCTCCAGTGGCCTGAGAAACCGGAACTCGCGCGGGCCCGCCGGCGGGGCCGTCGTGCAGCTGCAGGCCTCGCCGCTGCGGACGCCGAGGTGGTAGCACAGGCAGATGGTCTGCTGCTGCTGCTGCGACGTGGGCGATGCGGCGGCCGGCGTCTTGGGTGGTGAGCACGGCAGGCCCATGGACAGGTCGAGGTTCAGGTCGGGGCACCGCGGCGCGTTGTCCGTACTCCCGCCGCTGCTGCTGTGGCCGTCCTCCGACGGCGCCGGCTTGATGAAGATCACATTGCTCGGGACGGTGAGGACCGGGTTGGCGAGCCTGGACGCCGGCGGAGGGGACGGGAAGCCGGCGGTGCTGGCCGTCGTGAGCCCACTGCCCGCGGCGCCGGCGCTGATCGAGCGGTGCGTCTGCGGGTCGATGCCGCGGCTGAGGAGCTTGCGCTTGATGTGCGTATTCCAGTAGTTCTTGATCTCGTTGTCCGTCCGGCCGGGCAGCTGCCCCGCTATCAACGACCACCTGCACGACGACGCGATCGACCACCCAAATCAATCACTCGTACTTCAATCCAAGAAACAAGAGAGGGAGTCGAAGGGCGTCGCGCATTGAATCGGCCGCTTACTTGTTGCCGAGCAGGGCGTGGAGCTTGATGATGAGCTCGTCGTCCTCGTCGGTGAAGTTGCCGCGCTTGAGGTCCGGGCGGAGGTAGTTCATCCAGCGGAGGCGGCAGCTCTTGCCGCAGCGGAGGAGCCCCGCGGCCTTGGGCAGCGAGCGCCAGCAGCCGTCGCCGTGCGACTTGATGTAGGCGATCAGGCGCTGGTCCTCCTCCTTGGTCCACGCCCCCTTGTTCGTGTGCGCCTTCTCGCAGCACGGCGACCTGCCCATCCTCCCGCGCTCCGGCTGGCTGCTAACTCCTCAGTTTCTTGCCGCGCGCGGGTGCTCGCGTTAGCTCCGAGTTTGAGGTTCGTGGTTGTGGCAGGGGAGAAGCGGTGAGAGGCGGGGCGTGCGCGTATATATGGGCGGCGGCGGCGGTGCGTGTGTGTAGGTGTGACCGTGTGAGAAGCAGAGGAGGAGTTTTTTCTGATCCTTTTGTGTTGGTGGTGTGTTTTTTCTCTTTCCATTGACTCGATCCTACGGAGGACGCGGGATTTGACCGCCTGCGCGGGTGCGGGATGCGTGCTCCGCCTGTGCCTTCGGTTGGGTTTGGGTGGGCGTTGCAAATTTGCCTGCGGTCCAGGAGCGATGTGGGCGGAGCAACCGTGTTTGGTTCTTCGTTGTACTTGACGGATTAGTTTGGTACTTGCGAAACTCCCTCGGCCCTCGTAGCACTGCTCCCATTTGTCACTCCTGCTTTTCTTTCTTTTAAAATGCCACTCCTGCGTTTGAATCCCCGCTTAGAACGTATAAATTTCATACGAAGTTCCTAAGAAGTGAACATCCAACCTCATGACTTGTTTAGAATACATAAATTTTACTGCAGACAGTACGACTTCCCGTAAGCAATCCTGCGAATTTGTGTTCGATGGTTAGCAATGGCAGAAGGCCGTAATTTCAGTGGCGAAATGTCTCGTTAAGAAAAGGGCTGATCATAAGCAAAAGGGAATCATCACTTTGATACTAGTTCCAAAATTTGGTGGAGCAACCGCTACTGATTGGCTGGCTATCTAGCTAACCTATATGAGTTGTGCTCCTGTGTTTCTAGCGTTTTGTCATGTGTGACTAACCCCCTTTCTATAATCTTATCCCCCTCCCTCTCTCTCTCTCTCCTGGCGCAAGGCAATAATTTAGTCCTGATTGGGTAGTTCGTGTTCGTGTCTAGTTAGCACTCTGGGCTGACGACTTTGCTAGCCCTGGTGGGTTCAGTCTGCATAAAAAGGTAATCATTTGGACTTATCTTTACTGTTATAAAAAAAGAGTTGGTGGTTGGTCCGATCTCTATCACCCCTTCTTACAAAAGACAGCGCTGACATACGATCCCAAAAAATCTACGCCGAATCTTCTCCCCCGCTCTCTGTGTCTCCCCACCTGCTCCTCCCCCCGCTCCACCCTCGCCTATCCCGTGCACCTCCTCCCCACCGAATCCCATCGCTCCTCTCCTCCCTCCGCCGCCGCTCCGCCCTCTCCTCCCCTTCCTCCGCCATTCCACTCTCGCCTCCTACCTCCCTCCTTCGCCGCCTCCGCCTCACCTCCTCCTCTCCACCCCGCCGCCGCCTCCTCCTCCCCACCCCTTTGCTCCGCCGCCTCCTCCTCCCCCCCTGCTGGCGCCGCCGCCTCTGCTGCAAAAGATCTGGACCATACCTTCCCCCTCGCATAGCCAACCCCAGAACGCACCATCACGTTGCGAAAACCAACTGCACATCTTCCCCACGTCCTTCGCTCAGTGATTCAACTTTCTCCCCCCTCGTGGCCTTCTCTTGCCCTCTTCGTCGCCACAACAACTACCACCAATCCTCCTTGGCCCGTTCCCACCACTACCCTCCTCCTCCTGCTCCTCGCCACTACCGCCTTTTCACCCTCCAGTGAAGTCGTTGGGGAGCAGAGAAGCGAGGCAAGGTTAGAGGCGGCAATGGCGTAGAGCCAGGTGGTGGCGGAAGACAGCAAGAAGTCAGTACGACCACCACCAATACTGTTATGCGAGTATTGAACATATGTTACCTGGAAGTTGTGGGTTATGTTATTTTGTTTCTAAGCTCTGTTTGTTATCAGTTTTATTATGGTGTTCTGCTCAGTGTGTTATCAAATCGTTCAAAAGCCAGAGGTTAGTACTGAAATTGGTGTTGTGTTGTGCAGCGATGAGTGCAAGGGGACAAGAGGCCAGTGAGGGGGACAACGATGGGGTGAACCTTCCTTTGGCTCTATCTCCTTCGTGGCCTTCGTGGCGTATGACTCCACTGATGATGAAGTTAGTTCGGAGACTAGGCCACCCCGAGAGTTCCAATAATATCCAACTTGTAGTGGGTCGAGATGCAACTTGTGAATGACCAACAATGCTACAATATGTTTAGGACGTACCCACCGGTGTTTGATAGACTGTACGATACTCTCGTGTAGAACTACGTCTGCAGTCCTCCATGGAAGTCATCTCAAAAGAAGCACTCGCAATCTTTTTGTGGACTTGTGGAGCACCTCAATCGCAGCGACAGGCGATGAACACCTTAATCGCACCTATGTATGTACAATGTAGGTGTACTTGTACCTTATGTGATGTTGTAATGAAATCGTACTGAACTATAAATACACGGGATTTAATGCATATACTATATCGTGAATAGTCACAAACAACGCTCCAAAAATCAGCTCAGCAGCGCTCAATAAGCCCTAAGTCGAAATGTGCATATCAAAATAGGACTTAGTTTTTTCAACCGCTACATTACAATTTTAACCGAAAGTCAAAACCAAAAGCCTGAGGCCTTATTACGGGGTATGCATCATCTCGTTGCTACTGAAGGCGACAAAAAAAATACTCTTTTTGTTGCTACGACACTTCTAGAAGCCATGTAATATAGAATCATTGCCACAACATAGAAATATAGAATCGTGGCAAGTATACTGAGCTCTTTTGGGCTCAGAGATCACCTGAGTTAACGAGTCAACCAGGCTAACTACCAAGCCCATCTCGAGAAAGCAAATATTTTTTTGGGGGCAGTTTTGCGCGTGCATCGAAGCTTTGGAACCTACTTAACAAGTTGTAGTGGTGGTAGCTCGATCGAATCTGATAGTGGAGAACGATCGAACGGAGTCAACTAACTTGCTAGTGAGATCGATCCGGTGACGAGTTAAAAACGGGGATCTTATTCCGCGAAAGCAACTGTGCGACGATGTCCGGGGCTTGCCGTCGTCATTGGCAGAATGGAGTCGTAGCAAATTTCCACGCATTCAATGTTGGCAGTAAAAGTCAGCGCGTCCTGGGCGCAGGCGCGCAGCGTGCTTACCACAAGCAGCCTGGATCCAGTGAATGCTTGTCATGTCAACCTAGCTAGAGCGATACTTGCCAAAAGAACCGAGGAGTATCTCAATGTTCTCATGGAGCGTCTTTTTTTTTCCAGTCTTGAGCACGCATGGTTTGAGCACGATCTCAAACAGAGTTTTTATCTGGCTCTTTGCAACAGTATCTAAGCATACGAGCTGTCTGGACTGACGGTTTTTTCCCGACGGTGTGTCGAATAGCCAAGCGAACACTGTAGCGGCTGAAATTTACTGTAGCGATCCTGCTCGGTTAGGCTTAAAAGCTGTGACTTATAACTGAAATTGTACTGTAGCGGCTGAAATTTCACTGTAGCTGAAGGTGGTTTATTTGACGTAATTAAATTTAAAAAAAATTTAAAAATAGAAAAAAAATATGCTAGCTCATCATGGACAACGCAAATGAATACAAAAAACCAGCAAAAAAGCTCAAAAAAACCAAAAGTTCAGAAAAAATGAAATTTATAAATAGTAAAAAATAAGCCAGAAACTAGAAGTTGAAGCCGAAACGAGCGGAGATTCTGTGATGGTTTGCTTTTGCCGTTTCCTTGCGGTTTGCAGCACCTTTCTTCTCTTCTCTTCTCAGACGCGGACGCCGTTAATGTCGCTTCTTTTCCCATCAGTGCGAGATCGCTATCGAGCCGGCGAAACCGACACAGGGCCACAGAATTTCTTCGCAGTTAATTAAGGAGGCAGGTAAGGCTACTCTCATAAAGCACCCCCCTACTACTGTCAAAAGCAACAGTAACAAAATGAAAGTCCGCATGGGAACTGTCCATGGTTGGTTAATAACGATAGGTGGTGGATAATACACTGGATTACCCACTGACCCACTCAAGAGCTCCTTTAATGGACATCAAACCACTATCGCTAGAACCAGGATTGGCCGATCAGTTGCAGTCCTAGTAGTAATGACCGTGCGCGTTTTGTAACTAACCTCCTATCAACCAACCGACGGCCCCGGCAAAGTCACAGGTGTAGGCCGGAGTGCCTTGGATCCGGATCCAGCTCGTACCGGTCGGCGGTAGCTTTCGGGCAAATGCATGCCAAAAGGCTATTAGCTTCCCATTTATAATTTATATTACAGTAACTAATTTTTAAGTATATTATTTTTTAAGATAATAACTATAAATTAATTATTATACTAATTTTAACTACATCGATTAAAATTGTACGTGATTGTTTCTCTTTGCACCTTTTCTCGTAAACACACAGAAATTCAAAACTTTTAAACATAAAGACATAGGCCAAACACCAAAAGAACAACCCGACAATATTGGATGGCCCAGGCGCGAACCACCGCCGTATCGCCCGAGTGCACCGTCCTCTCTTCTGCTCTCACTCGCTCCGCATGCCATTGCAAGTGCAACGCGGCCGTTCCATCCACCCGCCGGCCCGTCCATTCCAGCACGATAGGTACGTACGGCGTTGTTCGCGGCCGGGCGGGTTGGTACGGGGTCAAACCGCCGCGCAGGCCCGTGAGCGCCGGGGCCCCCACGCGCGCGGCCGGCGGATCGATCCCAGCAAGGGAACAAAATTGCGCGCGCCCGCCTTGATCTCACCGTGCGCGGAGGGCGATTGCTCGTACGAAACGAACCACGCGCGACGCCGAGTCGGTCTGCGTCGTCGGCCCATCGGGAGTTGCCGTCAGTGCTCAGCCTGCCTGTGGCTGACTGGCTGTGGCAGCTGCTGGCGGTGCAGTGCGGTGGATTGCGTACGTAGAGCAGGTTGGTATCGCGTCTCCAGTGTTCCCGGTCATCTAGACCTCTCTTCACTAATTTGTGACGAAAATAGCCCCCTCTGATTCAAATTTAGCTTTCTCGCTGTGATAGATCCAGAAGACGACACGTCACATAGGTATGTATGCATAGGAAGCGTGTAGCAAATCACATGCTACACGCACACATGGTAACAGATGGCCTACCGCACTTTCCTGCAGTGGTAGGTGGTCTGTTGTTTAGCCTACCGCGATAGGGAAGCGTGGCAGAGCAATTACTGCGGTATGAAAACTAGTAATCATGGTTTGATGTATAATTTTGGTGTCATGCATCTGATATCATATGTGTGGTTTGATATTAGGCGACAAATGTCGTGTAATGCTTCTTCCCTGGTTTGGAAGGGGTCACTTTTGCAAATTTAAGTGAGAGGAGGCTATAGATCTGTTTATATTAGTTTTTATTTATATTTTTATTTGAAAAAACCAATATAAATACTTGATTTTTTGAAGTGGTTTCTCCATTTCTCTCGTTCCCATCTCGTTTCGGGAATAAAACAGGGGTTTACAGGCGTATCACGCATCCTACTCCTCTCGCACACGCATATTTTCCTTATTTTCCCTACTACTCGTCCTCTCTTTTTAAAAGTTATATCTTTTAACTACTAATATTAAATTTTAACCAAAAACTATAACAACAGTAAAAAATCATCGACCGTAGCCAATACGAGCATGTCTTGTATATGCTAAAATTAGTGAGCAAGTGGCTAAAAACACATTAGACTCATAGGGCATGTTCTTTTTGACGAAGCTTATAGTTTTTGGCTGTAGCTTTTATCTTTTGGGCTGTTCGTGCGAGAGATTGCAGAGTAACAGAAAGTCACATACGATTTTTGCCGATATAAATGAAGTCGATATAGTATATACTACAATTAACTAGTAGACTCTATTTTAAAAAGATACTTCGTTTAAAAACTAAATACTATAGAAAAACTAAAAAATAGTTTTTAAAAGCTGAAAAAATAGGGCCATATTTCTGTACCGACCTACTCGACCGACCGTTTGGTTGGTGCCGAGTCGTTCGTACGTCTACGTTGTGGGTGTATTGCATACGCAGGACTACAGTAGGATGGGAGGGGTACATGGATCGGATCCTATGAAGAAGCCATGAGGATTCGTGTGTGGCCTCGGTTCGGCTAGCTAGCTGCACGGGCGATTAATGGTGATGTTACAAGCAGAGCCATGGGCTACTGGTACTAATCGCCTCTGCGTTTTTTGCCGCAGATTGAACGCAAGAGACGACTGAGCCTTCAGAATCCGAGATCAAACAAAAGATAACGCGGTTAGATAGCTTAACAAGTTTGTGAAATCTTTGTCTGTATGTGCGAAAAGTCCACGGAGAGCGAAGGTGATACGCTAGCTAGCTTTAGCTACTAGCCTACTACCACTTCGATCGCTTTTTTTTTTCCTTTGAATTTATCTGAGAGGTTATTTTCCCTTTAACTTTGGCGTCGTCGATAAGGGTTGATCGGGAACCATACAGTCCTTTGAAGGATGAACCTAACCGCGTGTTTCTCAAGGTCTCGTGCAGGTACAGCTGCACCAAACAACAACAGAGAAGCACTGGTCTATTCTTCTCTTTGTCCCCCACTAACTTGCTCCATGCATGCGAGGGAGGGGAATGGCAGGGTGGAAAGACTGGCGCCAAGTCAACAGCACAGGCGCACGCCGACTCGCTTGGGCTGATGGGCAGCATGACCGTCCTGCCCCGGCAAAGCTACCCAAGCCTTAACGCCTAAGCGTCAGGAGATGTCAGATCAGATGTATGTATGTGCTTGTCATCAGAAGCTGAATGCTTTTGTGTTGTTTTTGAGAGGCAGGTTTTCCTGAACCATATATGCACTACATCGATGACCATTTCTCTGATGGGAATTAGTGAACGATACTTCTGCTCAAAGAAAACGGCGTATATTGTGGGAGTCTCAGTCACTGGAATGCAGGAATCACCCGGTGCCGTTCAATTTACAGGCGGTGATTGATGCTCACTGATTGGCTTTTCTGTAATCATGGTAATAAGCTTTTGTGTCAGTTGACAATTTGGACCATCTAGTAACTTCGATCATGTCAGTGATAGTTCACGCATTGAACTCTGGTAAGTTGGGAACAGCATTTGCTAACTGCAAAGGAAATGCTGATGAGTGGGAGAGAATACACACAGTGGTACACACCAGTAAGTACTTTATACACACCAATTCATAGATGATAGAACCGCAGTATATTTCCTTGACCTTGCAATGGTTTAGACGTTTAGTTAACGAAGCCTGAAACAACTCACGAGCATTTCTTCGCTAGCAGATAAAACAAGTCGTTACGTGAATACAAACAGAAACTTAAGCTTGTAATGCACGCAAGGCTACCCTGCTGGGCGTGACGGTACAGTGACAAGGAACTCATAAGACTAGACTGTACTACTAACTAGCACACATCACATTTATTTGTAAGCAATACATGCGTATAGATAGGAAACGGAATAGAATTATATAGCGAATGGCAGGTCGCAACCACACATCTTTGGGTCTGTTGTTTTGGCCCATCACTTTTGGTCTTTGATTGTTCGTGTGAGAGTTGGAAAGATAGGTTTATATATGATTTTAGTTGATATAAATAAAACTATTACATTATGTATATAGATCTTATTTTTAAAATATATTCTATTTAAAAAATATTTATTATAAAAAATTATTTTTTAGAAGTGGACAAGAAGAGAGCCTTTATCCACTTGCTATGCATATGAAGACTCTACAGTCGCTGATCATGTGAGGACTGGACGATGGTAAGGCCTACCGAACTGTGGCTGTTCATGGTAGTCTTGTTTGTTTATGCTTGCCAGTACACAACCGGAATAACCTACCTGACGGGTGTCCTCACAACTTGCTGCATTTTAATAATCTTTGACTAGCCAATCACTGCCTAGTAAATATTTCCTGCTGTTTGGGCTCAGCAGATAATGGAAAGTGTTCTTAATTGAATAGTACAAGGAGAGTATATATATCTGTACGCGAGGTGTATGGCTGCATAGATGGCAAAGATAATCTTGTGAACTCCCGAACCCCCTACTGAAGATATATGAAAATAAATGTTCAGTGTCAAGAATCTTCTCTGCACCAGTAGTGCATTGCCAGTATTTTGTTTCCTCTCCTGAAAGCTTTCTACTGATCTTACTGGCGAGATGCTGATGGTGTTTGTTTGTTTCGTTGGCTCTCATTCATTATTGGGATGTTGCAGGTAGAGCAGCCCTACGTGGACGTGTGATAGTTCATCTCTACCAAATTAATCAGATACTAGCTACTTTAATTTGTCAGACGAAATGCATTCATGTCCAACAAAGATATTCACAATATTAGGATGACAAAATTGGGATCCAGTTCTTCCATTACAAGTGGCAGTTTTAGGACTCACGTGGAAGAATCTGCATGGCTTGTAAAATTTGTTCAACGAACTCTAACAACAATGATACTAATCTCAAAGCACATAAAGATATACGTAATTACTATCCACCATTCATGTAACATCCTAAAAATTTAAATTTGGAAAAATAAAGCTTTTGAAACATTTTTGCTATATATTCTATTTGAACTTGGATTTTTTATGGTGATTCATAGATTTTGGTTGAGGTTCTATTAATTGGAAATCTATGAAGGCAGCAAAACAAACATTAGTAATGCCATAAAAAGGAATATGCAGGAAATAGAAAAATAAAATTTTAAATACGAATCTGAAAAGATGATCCATTAAAAAAGTAGCACAGGTTGAGCCCAAAATAAAATAAATAAAATATAAAAATAATAAAAGTATAGATAAATAATGACGATGAAGAAATATATGCAAATGAATTCTTCATACAAAATGTGTATGAAAATGGGCTTAGAAATATATAAATATATATATAATAACAAAAAGAAAACGAAAATGAAAACAAAAAAAAGCAGTAGGGCGGCAATTAAACAACCAACCAAATGTCGTCCCCGCCTTCCCTTCCTCTCAGACGTCGCCCGATCGGTAGCCTCCTCGCTCGGACAACGCCACGCTTGACCGCGATCCCGGCACCTCCCGCGTCGCGTCACCTCCCTCTGCGCCATTGTCCAATCATCATTATCGCCGTCCCACCGTCGCGTCACATGTGAGCCCCGTCGAGGCAAGGACCGGCAGTTCCTTCGCCGCCGCCCGGTCCTCCGCGCCTCCCCCACCCCTCTGCGACCATAAGAAGCCTCTCGGCCTTCCCATAGCCCCGCGCCTTCCCCTCTTCTTCCCATATCCACTTCCTCCTCCGCCGCGTCGCAATGCCGTCACCACCATTCCCACCGCCGCCACCTCCCTGGTCGTTCCCCCTTCAATTCCCCGCTGGTGGAGCACCCCTCATCGCCCCGGAGCTCCGCCAACCGTCGGCCGAGGCCCTCGCCGCTTGCACGCCGTCGGCACCGTGCGCCACCGCCGCCCGACCCCGTCTCACGCCGCCAGCTTGCCGTGGTCCCCCTTCGGCTCGGCCGGTTCCGTGGTGAGCGTCCCCTTTCCTCCCTTGTGCCTCCGCGCCCGCTCAATTTCTTCCCCTTCCTCCCGCCGGCGCCTCCTTTCCACCTCACCGCCGGCCGCTCCGGGTTGCCGCCCGCCCGCCTCGCCGCTGTTCTGGGCCGCGCCACCTCTCCCATTAGCCTCCCACCTCCGGCGGAATCCATTTTCCCGGTTATCGTAGCCTCCCCGGCCACCGTCCGCCGCCGGTGACACCAACACCGAGCGCCGGCCATCTCCTCTGTTCTGCCTCCCCCCAACCGCTCGACACAATTAAATTGTATGGCTCCTCGATCGGCCCCGGCCGACGGCCACTTGCTAGCAGTGATTAACACATGCACAGCCGAGGTCCTGTGTTCGATTTCCACCGGCCACACCCGTTTTGCAGTTTTGTTATTTTGATCCTTTAGTCCTTTTTAATTAAGAAAGAAATTAGGAAAATTAGGAAATGATTTAGAGAAGCTAATAAAATTTAATTAGGATATAAAAGAAGTTATGTAAGATTTAAATTAGGATTAATTATCATAATAAATAATTAATATGCCTTTATTATTTAGTTTAAATCTAATTACTAATTAAAGGCATTAATAAAGGAAAGTGGCTTTGGCTAGTGTCCAAATTTAATAAAGATGCCCTTAATTATAATTAGAACATATGCTTTAACATTTAACATGCTATTATTAAATAAATCTAGGTAGTAGATTTATTCAAAATAGTAATAATAAAATGTGACCTTGTACGATAAACCTTGCCTAGGTAAATAAATTAAAAATAAAGCCAAGCCTAATAATAACTAAAGTATAGACAAAATAAGAATGGTGCTATTAGTGAAGTCCTAATGTTAGATTTGAATAAATAATAACCTCACGCACAAATGTATATAACCAGCTAAGACCTGTATAAATGAACCCTAATCCAAAATAAAACTATGTCTAGTGATAACTAAGGGTGTATAAAATAACGTACCACAAAATGTTATAAACCCAGACTATAATATTAATTCGGTAAACTAAAACTATATGCATTGCTTAAATGTAACATGTGCCTTGAATATAGCGCTCGACAAATTAGTGCCCCGCTAATCTCATGCACCGAATCATAGGTTTAACCTGACTCATGGAACTTCCTAAATAAATACAAAAGTAATAAAAGGAGGCTAGTAATAAAAAGTGTGAGTCGTCGTACCCTGTCGTCGACCTTGCCTCAAATCACCCATTAACTCATAACAAAGCTAAATTGATTTCGTTTGGATGTATGTGGATCTTTTGAGTTATTTGCTTTTATTCGTGTTCAGTTGTTTAGCACGTAATTAGAAATTGGAGTTCTGGAGAATCGATGGTCAAGTGAGATCAAGATCGAGGTGAAGATAAAGACCAGAAGCTCAAGACCAACGACGAGAAAGCATTGTGTGAGCTCAAGACCGCGGTAACCCGCGCTAGGCGAGTCAATACTTTGATCATGTTGAACCTACATTTTCTGCAAATTACTTTTATTTAAATTATCAAATTGCATGCTGATACTTTATATGCAAAATACATGTTTAATTTAAGATTCTAGTTATATGCCCATTGCTTACCTTGATTAGTATTATACATCCTTTGGAATATTTGAATATATGAACTTTGTCGCCCTAGCAAAATTATAATAGTAATCCTTTCAAAAATAAGTATGTAATTATATGCCATGCTTAGTATTGCTTAGATACTCATGGGCGTGAGAACGCCCAAGCATCACTTTTAAACATGAGAGAAACTGGTTTGGGCAGTCATGGTGATAATGACTGGTATATGTTCGATATGATTATTTTATGATCCCAAAACCCTACTTGCTTAAATATCTGGGCGGATGGTTCGAGGGTGTGTGAGTGGTGCAGTGGAAGCACAAAGTGGGTTGTGGTAGAACCGCCCAGATACCATTAAGGACTGAATCTTGTCATGGCCTCCTATGTAAAACAGTGCAACCACAAGTCTGTAAAGTACAACTTGGCTAAGTAGTTGTATTGAAACTCCCGGACTCATCTCACTGGTAGTGGAGTGAAGTGGATACGCAAAGGCAAGGGGAGGCCTAAAGGGACACCAAGGGGAGGGTGAAGTTTCCCAGTTGTTCTAAGCGTTGCGGGAAGGGGAGCCCGGCTGCGTTAGTAACTGTGGGGAACATCCCGTGCATAGATGGGACCCACCGCAAGTGGGAGAAGCACATAAGGTGAGATGACAAAAGGAACTAGATACTTTGAACAGATCCTTTGTGATGGTGCCTTAACCACATGACTAAGGAATCGTATGGGGCAACGAGTTGATTGTCTCTTGTGGTGAAAGTGTACAAACTCTGCAGAGTCAAAACTATTCGAATAGCTGTGCCCACGGTCATGGGCAGACATGGGAACTTAACTAGATATAGTTCTATTTCAAAATGATTTGTGGGTGGAAATAGAAAAGTGAAGGGCAGTGCAAGGCCCTGATTTGTGTTGCCCTGGGTGTCGCCCCAATGATAAGTTAAGCGGCTATAACGCTGAAGTATTAAGCATATGGTGCAGATGCCATGTAACGGTGGATAGAATCTGAATCGCTATTGTTATTGCATTCTCTTACACATTATGTTTTTGTTCAAACTGCTAAGTCTCAGGAAATTTCTATGTATTATATTTGTAAATGATAATAATACTTATCACCAAATAAAAAGTCAGGAAGAATAAATAGAGATGTAGAGAAGGAGATAGTTGTTATGGCAAAAATATATAAGATGCTGGTGGATTCATGTCAATCATAAAAGGGGAACGATAATGTGGATCTTGGGAGTAAATTGGTGGAGTCTAAATGAATGTATAGGCTAGGTAGATGATTTAAATGATTCTTGGAGAATTAGAGAGTGCAAAGGTAATTGCTAGATTACGACACTGTTAACTAATATAAATTCTTGGGAGATATTGGCTATAATGAGATTAATAGGATTCGATCAAAAACAAGATGGATGAATTGAATTTTTGGAAACTTGGAGATATGATAATTGAGGTATAAACTTGATCATTGATATTCATGGTGGAGGTGCACTAGTGAATTAATTAGAGATAGACAATATAAAATAAGGTTGATTATTGGAAGAACCAATTTATAGTTTTAGGGATCAATGACCGAAAGGATCGTTAGGAAGTCCTAATACGAATGATTTTGGCGGAATACAAAGTAATTATGTTAGAGGATTATTAGGAATTACGAGGTGGAGAATTGATGAATAGCAATCACAAGATTGGATCATTAGGAATTTATGACACAACAGATATCGGTAGATACAAAATAAAGGACACTAGATTTTCACTAGAAAGAGGAGCTAATTAAATTGTTGAATAATGAGCCTAAGATTGGACTTATGAATTGGTGGTGGATATTCAGACTCATGTACGGAATTGGTAATTTTGATTCGATTATTGAATATTTTGGATGATGCAATAGAAATCAATCGATCGGTGGGTCACAAGTAAAGGTATTGTATTTTAAATAAGTGGTGTAGTTAACAAGTTGGCAATTGGTGGATCTGAGATCGGGATTATACGGTTCTGGTGAAATTTGAGATTGGAGGAATAAATTTAGGGGGAAGCTAGGATTATGTGAGAATCAGACACCTATGGTTGGAATAATGAAATGGTGTGCTATCAAATGGAAATTGTATAATCGGTGGATTAGATAAATGATGACACTCGCTGTTCGAAGTTTTAGACAGCCATAATAACACCATGAGTAAATAATAAGAATAATGCTAAGAGCAATTTCTGGCAAATAAAACAACCCGAGCCTCTCCTTTGGTTAGCCATGCATACTATTTAATTGCATTCTGTGTATTGGTTTGCGGAGCACGGTGGTTAGTGTGCTCACACTCGCTCTCATAACAAAATCCAGAATCAGGAATCGGATCATTACGCATCAGCAATACTTGGTCTTGATGGCAAAGATGATGAAGACGTCAAGGGCTAGGTCGCGGACCTCCAGTTGGCTGCCTGTGGGCATGTCCTGAGGGTTCACCTAATGTGCTTCGTTTTTCGCTGCTGCAATTTAACGATTTTGGCCTAATCGGCCCATGTGTAAGTTTACTATTTTATTTATGCTTTCGCATGGTATGTATTTGATATTCATTTTCTGTATCTGTGAGCACTATCTACTGATCCAGGGAATAGTGCAATAAATCACAGAGGATTCCGGATAATAAAATCTGGGGTCCCTACAATTCAGTTCTACTTTAAAACTTATGCAAACTACTTTGAAAAAAATCATTCAAGCACCTCCCTTGTTGAACAACTTTCCACACAAGGAAAAGTTTCTTCTTTCGTTTTATCATCAACATGTCAAAATTTCTTAATCCATCCGGCTGCAACATGAGAGACTAGTGAGATGTCACTGATCAATATTAGATGAACAATTGACATATTTATTAAGTTAAATTTTGGTTGTACAAAAGATCATCAATTTTCAGTGTTTCTGAAAGTGGACAGTCTAACCGATTTGCAAGGCCGATCAAACCACTGTGGGCGGTCTGACTGGCCAAGTTGGTTTCGGTTGAAAATGGGTAGGCCGGTCTAACCGGTATGGGATGAGCGGTCAGATTGGCCTAGAAAACTTTTGTGGAATTTTGAGGTTAATGAATCAAACTAATGTGAGAGATTGTTTGGGGATGAGTTTGCACTAGGTTTCACTGGAAATATAGCTGTGAGACAAAACTAGATATAGTTTTACCGAAAAAATCCAAAGATGGACTTTTTGAGGACTTAGCCGTGAGTCTGGGGCGGTCTAATCGCCATATCAGACCGGTGCAGTCTGACCAGCATGGTGATGGCGGTCAGACCGGCAGTGAATTGATTTTCTAGAATTTGGACAATTTTGGAAGATTTGATCTTGGATTGATTTTGGCTCTTTGGTCATGGTGATGCATTGCATGATGCATTGGTTTGGTTAACGTGAGTCAAGCGTATAAAAGTTGTGCTTGATATGGTTGCTTGGTTTTTGAATATGCAGATAGCTTGGAGGACGTAGCGGTCAACTAGGGATAGATCCAGGCCTATGGCAGCCTATGTGTTAGCCCTAGGTATGGGATATTTACCAATGCTGAGCCTAGATAAGCCCGAGGCACAAACTTTCCTCCAGCTTAGGTAGTAGTGCCCTTTTGCCCTCTACAGTCTAGGACGTGACGAAATCCTAGATTTGCCACTGCGGTCAATGGTAATGGACCGGGACTAGGTGGGGGAGATAAGGTTCAGAGCAGTCGTGTAAGTCCCATGTAAGTCCGGGTGAGCCTATGTGGCTCAAGTGTGAGCACAGAGAGACAAGTATCATAGCGAGGTGAGTTGATGTATGTGGTGCGCCAAGTGATGAGGCTGATGCATGTAGAGACGGTTTGGGGGAGACTAAATGCGTGAAGACGTGACTGCTAGTCATTGAGTACTACGGGTTATGTGTCAAAGCATGCGTAGATGTTTTGAGGTGAAGGCAACGACGGAGTCAAGGGAAGGTGCCCGAAACTTCGTCGGGGTATTTCAGTAGTTGGCAAAACATCGAGTTAGCTACTTGATCAAACCCGCTACGTAGGAAGTTGTAAAGGTGAAGTGGTTTAGATCAACGAGAGCTTGAAATGTAAGTGGATCAATCAGTAAGGTGTTCGCGGATTGAGTCTTGTAAGCATTTTGAAAAGTGTGTGTGAGTGTGTAAAACCCGTTTTAGTTGAGGTTGACAGTTTCCTTAGTTTTCTTAATAGGTTGGACCTAGTAGGGTTGTGTGTGTTGGTTATTTAGTGGGGAGAAGAGGTGGCTAAATTCAAGAATTCTAGGGTTAGGGTTTTATCTTTCACCTTGTTTCCTTCCATAGTTGCAAGAGAGAGTTGAGAGAGAGAGAGAGAGAAAGAGTGGTGTTGTGGCTGCACATATTAATTATCTATGAGTATGTAAATATCTTCCTCTACTAAGAATCAATCAAAGTTTGTCTCAATCATGTTTGTGTTCTTGCTTGGTTTTGGTTGTTCTTGAGATTGATATGTGATTTTGTGTTCATGGCTGTTCTAGTTCGATCCCCTACTTGATTTACCTTGGTAGGACATGTGAGAATAGATCTGAAAGTCCTCATGCTCTAGATCCTCACGAGTACGAAGTAATTTATGAATTAGGTTTTTGGTGTTCGTTTAACCAAGATTCGATTTTCCTCGATTCAGTGGATTGGGCCCAAAAACCTGGTGATTTTTTATTGATTTGGGTTCCTGATGACTTGAATAAGTCTAATGCAAAATTTGAAAGTGTTTGGATAAAATTTGGAAAAATTCTTGAGATTTGAGCTTTTGCTCCGAAAGGATTTCAGAAAGTGAACAAGGGACTAGTCAGATTAGCCCTGCTCCAGCGTTTAGACTAGCCAACGGTCAAACCGGCTTCATCCCGGTGGTCAGACCAAGTCTAAATGGTGTAATCTGAAATTGATAAGTTGCTAAGTCGTTGAGTAAAGATTTAAATACCAAAGGAAAAAAGTTTCAGGAATCATTTATTCCCTGTGATTGGCAGCATCTGTCTCCTACACAACATACGTCATCTTTTCTGATTTCATTATGAGAGGGGAATATAAAATCCAGTTGTAAGTGTGGAAAATGGGAAAAACCATAACCACATTTGCTATTGCCAATACTCTTCTCCTTCTCTTTTGCTTGTAATGATCTCACCAATAGATGCTTCAGAAACCAAAAGATTTTGTGTTTTTGTGTAATATATATTATTACCATGTGCCTACCCATTTTCTTATTCTCTTGCTGCAGAATGAGTATTTTCCTCTGATATAGAAATCAGATGCGCAACTTTTTTTTTTTTGATCTACTTTACCTGCTTCAGTACAATAATCGAACTAGTAAACAAAGACTCCACTCCGCATCAAGAACAACTGAACAAGTCATGTCTGACTCCTCTAAATAAACGAACTAGGCGAGAATCTCTGATTTCCATTTGAATTAGTTCCCCACTTGTACGACTTGTTCTACTGGTGTTGCTTTCGTCGCATCGTTGAACTCGTTGCCGTTCGGCCATGGCTTTCGTTGTAGCACTGGAGAGTCAAAAGACTTGCCCGAGAACAGACAACGTGTGCAGGTATGCTTAAAAATGCTGGTTATTGGCGAGTCGTATGGGTTTTCCTACAAGCGCAGCTGAATGACTGCTGAGAATTGATAAACAGTCGGAGCTAGCCTAACCGGATTGACCAGCGAGTCTCTGCAAACAGCTGGAGATTCTGCTTAATCCGCAAGTCAAACATGCAGTTTCGTGTAATCTGCAGGCGGAAAGATTTCTAGTCCGTGCGTTCTGACTGCGAAAGATGCAAAACGTTTTGCGTTAAGGAGCCTAATTGTACGTGGGTCTCGAGAAGAAGAAGAAAGCAATGTTATCAGACCTGGACCGGCAAGCGATCCGGCCGAGGTCTCGGATCAATTCAGACTGGTGGGTCATCGGTTGGATCGCATAAGTGATCCTGTGGTCGAATCGGTGGGGTATCGGTCGGATCGCATATATTTAAATTAAATTTTCATAAGTATGTCTCTCAAAAAGTAGGTAAAAATCAACATTATAATAGAAATATAGAACCATAGCCAATAAGCAATACTAAAAATTAAATGACAAATAGCATAGCCATTGATAGTGTAGCTCACAAGATTAAATACATTGTTGTAGCTAACAATCTGTAGGCAAATAAATGAATAACAGGTTCGTAGTTTCAATCTTTCAATCAAGGGTAGCGATCCCATGGCTCACGATCATCAGACTGCAGATGTTGAGATGGGTCCTCATGATCTGCAATGTCCATGTCTTCTCCAACAATTGCATCAGCACTAACTCTGTCAATTTCTTCATTGTTGACTCCATCTTGTTCAACATCATTTTGAACAATATCATCCAAATTGAGCTCATATGAAAACAAAAGAATTGAAATACAATTTACAGTTTAATAGTAGCAGCATGCAGTAAATTGAAGAATATCTGGGGCATCTGGCTTGTGTACATATATTTGTCCCTAGATACATACTAACAGACAAATTCGATTGGCTTGTGAAATGTATACATATAAACATTGCCATCAGAATTTGCAACCGTAAAAAAAAGATCAGGCACTCCCCACAGGGCGCAGAAAATTCCAAGGGCATAAGGGGTTCCACAAGACCACAAGTCAGTACTAATCAAACACTTACTGTTAGTAGATAAGATAGGAGAAGCAAAGCATGAGACTAGAAATTAAATGAGTAAAATAGCCAACACCTCATAGAGGCTGTTATTTATGAACTCCCAAACCATAAACAACAAAGGGTCCTCTCAGCAATATGATTTATCACATATGACACAAACACACCAAACAAGACCTACTTTTTGTTAGAATCATGTAGCATCATGTATGGTTAATGACATCCAAACACACCAAACCAGACCTACATTTTGTATTCATCCTCACAACATCATGATTTATATGTTAACAAAAAAAGAGGTACATAGTTCATATATATGTACCCAAGCCAGATATATCATATATGTACACAATTCATGAGAATGACAACTTTAGGATCAGTTAATTACTACATACCACTGCCAACATTGCTTCCATTTGCTTGGACAGTGCAAGATGACAACTCCCTATGAAATGTCTCGAGTTCTTCCACATTTAAACTAGAAGGCCAACATGTAGAACCACTTCTTTTAATAACTTAAATAATGTATCAGCTGTTTTGGAAGCACTAGTAGCATCTACTGATTTAAGAAAAATTGAACCCTTAGGGCAATAAACAAGAAAATTGATGAGAGTTCGCTCCTCATGTCTGACCAACCATAAGCCATAACAGTGCACCCAGTTTCTTTCCAAATTGGATGAAATCCCTCCACAAACATTTTAGCTTCATCAACATTTTTCAAAAGTAAGAAACTGCACAAGCTATGAAAGTTTGGCATTTTAAAACCAGGACCATAACTAGCACTAGCATCTGCCATTGGTTGATAGTAAATAAAGAACAGATCAAGAACTAATAATAAGGAGATGCAGAGTGTATATAGCCAGCACAAAACACAACACCAGGAGGACTGCAAGCATCAAGAACTTACATTAGCAATAAACATTGAGCTGAATCGCGCATGGGGGAGGACCAGAGGAGATGCAGCCAGCGGCTAGCGCGCGTGGGGGAGGAGATGCAGCTGACGACGAGAGATGCAAGATATGGACCATACTCAGTTACTCTCCCCTCCTGCGGCGATGAAGGAAAATGAAATGTTGTGATGCATTCAAAAATTGGAAGTTTGAGAGGGGAGGGTTCAGATCTGACAAGTGACCAGTCTAGTTGCCGACGTTGGCAGCAAGCAGAGCACCAGAGGCGAGGAAAGGCGCGGTGGAAAGAGGATGAATGCCAGACCTCTGGAAGAGCTCTGCTGACTAGAGGGCCTCTAGAGGAGCCCTATTGGCCCGCCGGAACTCTGGACTCTGGAGGTGGAGCACTGGACCGTTGGAGCCCTGGTGCTTGGAGGTGGAGCAGAGGAACCGTGGTCGACGTGTGGTGTGGAGCAGAGGAGCCTAGAGCTGCAGCAGAGGAGTCACTGGCGGTGCCGATGCTTATTGGGGATTTGGGGCATTGGGGGCTTGGCGGCGCATGGCTCACTGGGTCTTACCAGTCGAAAAACTCTAGCACCTCTCCATACTCCAAAAGATAATTTTTCCCATCGATTTCCTCTTGAGTATTTCTTTAATTCGAGGGTGCTTATGTCTTTTCCCTCATGAACATAACGCTGTCGAGTCGGTCAAAACTGGCTGGGTCAACCAGGTCATGCAAAAATCGATCGGGTCGACCGGATTTTTCCATGTCAACTACATCGGCGGTCCTGTGAGTGTGCCCAGCCCGGCGTAGCCTCTTGGTCCGGGTTTTTCCGGTCCAACCGCTAGGTCGGGCTGGGTCTGATAACCATGGAAGAAAGAGAAAAGCCCAAACTACACGAGAGCCCTACCACAAGTGCCCTGCACCCATGCGCGGCCTACGCAAGAGATTCGGCCCATGCACGGCCCAGGCCCCCGACAATTTTTTAATAAAATGTAGGTCCCACTTAATAACATGAATGGATTTAGTAGAGTGCCTTCTTTTCGACTGATGTTTATGACATATGTTAGAGCCAAAAGATATCAGCCGCAATCATAAAATATAAACAGTTGCTTTGAAATAGAAGTGAAAAAGCCACCCTGTTTGTTTGTTTTAGAAAAAGCTGTAAGTCATAAACCATAAACCAAAAAGAATGAGCTGCAGTCTAAGATCCGTTCTTCCTCGGTTGAGCTCGACCTTCTTTCATCTAAAGGGGTTGGCTACAATGTTATGTAGCAAAGCTGGTATAGCTGAAAATGCATCCAATCCTACCATCACTCGTGTAGTTCGCAGCATGGATCGTGATGGCACCTCATCAGAAAAGGGCCACCTTACTGAGTTCTCTCTTCAACTTACAGTTCCTTTGCTCGTCCATCCAGCATACAATTCCCTAGGATCGTCGATGACAATCAGAGTAGATGAATGATTATAATATGTAGTTGAACATTTTTTTAAACATCTAGTATCTTCCAACCTGTCCACAAAAACAGAAAAAAAAAACAAAAAGACAGCAAAAAGGGGAAAAAGTTTTCTTTGGTACTGCAGCAATTACTGTAGCAGATTAAAAAAACAGAGCCGTCACTTTCGATGGTACTGTAGCAGATTAAGAAAAACTGAAAGCGTTGCAGGCCGGGTGCTGCCCTTGACATGCCTAAACTTACAAGGTCGGATGCTTAATCTGTACATGCCTCAACTTACTATAGGATCGAATACCACAATCAGAGGTGGTGAATGATTGCCTCCGCTTTTTGAATCTCTCAGTGCTCGAAAAAGGTTTTGACTACGTGGAGTTCGACTACTTGCTTGATCACTTTGTTCGACCGCTCACTTAACCTCCTTTACACATAGTTGAACTCTTCTTCCAATCGAACGCTTAGACCACTTGGACACTTCGACACCGATATGCTCTGCTCAGAACGAGAACAGGTTGAAGACAACACCATGCTCTACTTGGTTGGATTGAATCGATGACTGAAGACACCGTGCTTGTAGCTCACAAGATCGTGATGTGTTAGCACGCCGTCGAGGACCTAGGAAAACAATTCTAAGAAAAAACACGCTATAAGTTCAAGCTTCATTAAGTTGGTTTTGGTGATAATGGCAAATACAATTGTAAGACTAATATGTTTATTAATTATGATATTACTTAGTCTTATTTGGATGAAAATATGAAAAACATAAGAGCTAGGTATTCAATATCATATTCTTATCTTATTGCATTTCTCGGATCCGAAATATAGAATGAACTTCACCAAATAAATCAAACTTGAATATGTGCATATGCATTCACAATACATTCTTATATGTGCACATTTAGGGGAGTTCACTCTATGTTTTGTAGTTTCATTAGTATTGATTCATGTTCTATTTCCACATATTAAGGATCTTTACTTTGAAATATATTCTTTGAGTATATATAGCTTGTGTAGTTCATATATACCCATAATCGGGTTGTCATCTAGTTCTTCTATTATGTGTTAATATTTGTATAATTAATGGCAGCCGGATAAGTAAGCTTTGCTTTGAAAGTTTATCTTAGAGTATACAAGTGTTGTGTACAAGATGTATACTCGCAAACGAACTTTTATCTCATTATTTGTTGAGATTGTCATGAATTACCAAACATGGAAGATTGTAGAATCTAGTCCCTCCATTATGAGTTAATGGTGAAGTTTGGTAATTAATGACAATCTAATCCCCCTTGTGGCCAGTTGGAGAGAGCAATCTTGAGCTAATGTGATGTCCTCCTCTCAATTGTGTATGTGTTGCACCTTGTAAAAAAAGAGGAAGGCTCTAGATTGTATTTGTTGCATCTAAAGGTAAATTGTGTATCCACTTGAGCGGTGTGCATTCATTGCACGTGGTGATAGTCAAGCGAGGACCTTGAGTTATTACTCTTCGAGTTTACCGACTCGTAGATGGCGTTAGATGCGTTGTGTGTGGTAATCTTCTGAAGAAGCTTGTGAGAAGGCCCAGTGAATTGTGAGTGGTGTGGTGCTTTCCATCTCCGGAGTGGAGGAAGAGCAAACTTAGTAAATTGAGGTGTTTTGGCTTAATTCGTAGAACCGGCCTAATTCGTTTGGGCTAACCTCAATGTGAACTAGGCAAGACCGACAAGCCTCCGACCGCCATGGTAATAACCAATTTTTGTCAGTTGTGGTTTGTTTCTTATGCTCAATTTATATTCAAGCAATTTATATTCATAGAATTAAATTGATTAATTGTCATCCTAGATTTGCTAATCTTGACATAGACTTATCTTGTTGGTGCACTTAGGTGAACCCAGTTGTTTTAGGCATTATTTGTGCTAAACCTTTTGAGTTAAGCTTCCGCATTATTTGCTTAGTTTAGCCAAATAGAAATTGATAATTAATTCAAAAAGAATTTTTAGACCGTCTATTGACCCCCATTCTAGTCGGCCTGCTTGATCTAACACACGCCGCTGACGCCGACTAACTTTTCTTGGAATAGATCTGGTCTTTTACATCTGAATCATGTTCTGTGGCTACAAAGTGCCCTCATGGCACTACTCAAACCCTAACACAAAAGCTTTCTCTCCAAAGCCCCACAAAAACCACATGTTAGCCCCTAGCCTCTCATGCTTTTATAGGCTACCGTCTCAAACTGTGTTCACCTCAAACACGGACACCTAACTCTATCCGTTCCGAAAAACAAGGGACCCGAAACCTTTCACACATGGGTTGTACTCAATCCCTAAGCCTTCGAAGTTATGGACTCCTCCCACAACTCCTAACTCATTACGTGACAAAGTCTCTAGGACCGCACCTCTTGTATCTTTATACATCATCCATCTCACATGTCGAAGCCTCTAGGACCGCATCTCCTGTATCTTCTCCACGCATCAACACCTTTGATCTTCATGTGCTTCAGCGTCAGCCCGACCACCTTACATGACATCCTCAATCGCCTGGACCTTAGATCTCCCCATCCTAGTCCTGGTCGTCCTTGTCACCGACCATGACCATCTCCACACCAACCTGCACATGCAAAGATCAAAAAACGTTTTCTACGGTACAAGTTCTTTCCAACTTGACCGTCATCAGTCCACACACTCAAACCACACTCTTAACCATCCATAAACACGAACCAAATCATCCACGACCACAAAATCTAACACTTTGCAGAAATTAGCCTTAGACAACTCATTATGACCGCTATGACCACCATGCCCAGGCCGGTCGCTATCTCATCAAGTATTGAAAATAAAAATACTCAGTAATTACTCTCGCTCTGCTCAGAACAGTCGCAAAACACAAGCATCGTAGCACTCTCAGTCTACGACTTCCGACCATCAACCAATCACTATAGCATCGACCACTGAGTAATGACCAAGTATTGTAGCACCGTCTACCGAGTACCGACCCAGTATTGTATCACCGATTACCGAGTACCAACAGGGTCCTATAGCGACCAGTGTGATTGCCATGCCCAGGCCGATCAAACCACTAGCCCATCAGACACAAGTACTCGAGGTACTCGAAGATCACTAGAATTGAAGCACTCAAAGTTTACGAGTACTGACCGTGAAGCCTACGGCAACATATAAAAAAAGACTACGACTATCGATCAGTAAAATCTTCGACTACCGATCACAAAGTCTGTAACATCCCAAATTTCGAGTTTTAAAAATTTTAATTTTAAATTAATTATTTTGAAGCAATTGGCTTTTATTTGGATTTTTCTGGATTTTATTTCAAAATCTAAAACAAGAAAATGTATTTTAAATATTTTATTAAAGCCAAAAAGAGTTCATTTTATTTTTCCCAACCTTCCCAAAAATTTTGTTATTTAATTTTTGAGAATTTTCTAGAATTAAAAATCAATTTTAAAAGATAAAACGAATTTTATAAAATTATTAAAAGCAAATACAAAATTTAAAATATTTTTATCAAGTCTAAAATATCTCCAGGAATATTCTATGAATTTTCTGGAATTTTTAGATATTATTTATTACTTTCTAAGCAATTATAATGTTTATAGTATTTTCTGAAAAATTAATCCGAAAATTAAATCCGGATAAATCCCTGGCCGCCACGTGTCGCACCCGTATTGAATCCATCTCTCTCCTCGATTTAATCTCGGCCTTCCACCACAACTTACCCCTTCACTTAAATCCAACGGCCACAATCTATTCACTTGCCACGTGTCGCTCATTCGACAGCCCATACCCCTTCACCTCATCTCTCTCTCGTTCTCTCACCGCCGGGTGGGCCCCACTCGTCATATGTTTCTTCAACCTTCCCTTCTTCCTCCTCCAACCCCCCCTCTCCTCCTCCATTAATGCCGAAAATGAAGCTTTCAATTCCGGCCGAAAACTTCGTGTTAACTCCCGATTGATTACGGGATTGAAAGCCCCTAATCAACTCCACTAATTGCCGATCGTTTCCCCCTCTATTACTCCCCTAATCACGGCCGCAAATCTCGCCGGAGATCCCTCCAAACCGCCGGCCTCCCCCTCCGTTCCCCGCCTTCATAATATGTTATCAAAGCGCATGTAGGGTTTTTTTCCAAGCCACCGTAGTCGCTGATTCATCCTCTCCAGCCACCGCCGCCTGTTTTGCCCGCCATTGCCGCTGCTCTTGTGCAGTGTAGCGGCTCTTCATCCGTTGCCCTGTTGTCGCTGGTACTCTTCTCCAACCACCGCCACTCTCCATCGACCACCACCCGCCTGGACGCCCACCATCGCCCCTCATCCACACGGCTGCTCGCCGTCGTCCTCGCTGGTGTCTAGCCACCGCAGCACTAACGGGGAGGGGGCGTGAAGCTGTCGCCTGACACCCGCCCGGCTGCCTGCTGCCACCATTAGCGGCCGCTCGCCCGACCGCCGACTCATTCGGCCGCTTGCTCAACTACCTCTGCTCCGACCGTTGTTGCTTCGTCCAACGCCGCTTCAAGCACCGCTGCTCTGACCGCCGCGTCTCTCTCTAGGGTTTTTTTTCTAGCGTTAGTTCTGCCGTGAGTGGATAAGGTTTCCTTTAATAGTTTCCCTAAAAAAGAACAAAAAATGCCGTCCTCTTCGGGCATCGTTTCTGTTCCTCGCTGCCCAATAATCTTCGATGGTCTAAATTATCGGGACTGGTTTCAGTACATGCGCCTCCACATGCGTGCTCAGCGTGTTTGGAAGTTTCTCACGGCGAGTTGCCTTGTCCGCCTTGTCCTGTTTCACTTGCTAAGCTTGTGCTCCCGAAGAATGCTTTCTAAGACGCTCGTAAGGAGGCATCTGATGCTTTTGAGGATGCCATGGAGACTTTTCAGACTCAGTATGCTGCTGATAAGACATGGATTGATGAGGATGCCCGTGCCTCTGCTATTCTGGTTGCTAGCATGGAGGTGCATTTCGCTGGAATGTGGTTGGCTTGGCTTCAGTACAGGAAACGTGGGCGCGTCTGTGCAACCGCTACGAGTCATATGTGATTCCTTGTATCTTACTGTTGTATGTCAGGCGCAGTCGTTGCAGCAGGGAGATGCCTCTATGGATGAGTTCTATGCCCAGCTGTCCATGATGTGACGTCAGAGGCTCTTTAGGATCGGATATTTGCCACACTTTTTAGTGCTGACAGCGTCAATAGTCTCACTTGGAGCTTCATCGCATCTACGACTTCTTGACACATCTCTGGGCTGAATATGAGCAACTCGTGCTTAGTTGCTGGCTCGCCACCCTGGTGTGACTGTTGGAGACCCTGTTCGTACCGAGGAGATTCGCTTTCGTGGTGCGGGTCAGCTGCTGTCACCGTCGTTTCCTTCGATTTTGGTAGCTCCTCCAGCTTCTACACCAGCTACGCCTCCAGCTACCTTTTCACCAGTGGTGCCTCCACCAGTGGCAGCTGCTGTTGGTAGGGGACTTCACTGCACCTATTGCAACAAAGATGGACATGAGAAGCAGTTCTGTTACAGAAAAAAGAAGGATGTATGTTGAGGTGGCCGCCCTCCGAAGGGCACTTAGTTTCCTCCTCTCAGCAGAGCTTTGGTGCTTCTGACACTCAGGAGATTTTCACACTGTTGCATCGCATGCTGCCTTTGCACATTTTGGTTTTGCTGCACAGTATTCTAGTGAGAGACTGCCTTCTACTTTTCCTTCCCCAAGTATATTGGATTCTTGACTGATATCTCTTTTCATATGACATCTGATTCCACCAGTCTCTCTTCCATTAGTCCTCTATCCACTCCTATCGCTGTTCAGACAGCAGATGGTGCCTCCCTTTTTGTCGCAGGACAAGGCACTCTTTTGAATTCCTCATTTCATATTCTTGTTGTTTCACATGTTCCAAAACTAACCATGCAACTCATATCTACCGGCCAGCTCACTGATTATGGTTGTCATTTTATTCTCGATTTTGATTCTTGTTGTATTTAGGATCATCGCACGGGAATCTGGTTGGTACTGGCCCTCGCCGCTGTGACTCACAGCGTCTCTGGGAGCTTGACTTGTTTCATCTTCCTTCCGCTGCTCCTGCTAGTCTCATCGTCTCCACCACCGCCTCCGCATGTGCTGCATTCTCCGCCGTGTATTTTGCTCAGTGATATCATCGTTTATGACATCTTTGTGGGTTACGTATGTCTACTTTAGTTCGTTGTGGTTTTTTAGGGCCTGTGTCTGGTGACGCTTCTCTAAATTGTTAGGGTTGTAAGCTTAGCAAATAACCTCAGCTCCCCTATCCTTCCAGTAAGTCAGTGTCATAACGTCGTTTTGATTTTGTTCATTCTGATATATAGGGTCCGGCTCCTTTCATTTCGAAAGGAAGTCATTGATATTATATCTTGATGATTTTTTCGGCACACATGGATATACTTTATGTCATCTTGTAGTGAGCTTCTATCTATCTACAAAAATTTTGTCACCATGATCCGTACTCAGTTTAACTCTTCTATTCATGTTTTTCGTGTTGATTCTGCTGGGGAGTACTTGTCGGGAGTCCTTCGTGGTTTTCCTACCAAGTAGGGCACTGTCTCAGTTTTCTTGCCCTGGTGTCCATGCCCAGAATGGTATGGCTGAACGAAAGCATCATCATCTTCTTGAGACAACCTGTGCTCTTATGCTTGTTTCTGATGTTCCACCACACTTCTAGGCTGGGCTATTTCTACTGTCATTTTCTTGATCAATATTCAGTTTTCTTCTGCTCTTCATGTTGATCCCAGTTGAGTGTCGTTGTGGTAATATTCCTGATTATTCTAGTCTTCGCATCTTTGGGTGCGTGTGCTATGTTCTTCTTGCACCTCGTGAGCGCACCAAGCTGACCGCTCAATTCGTGGAGTGCATTTTTTTGGGCTATAGCGCTGATCATAAGGTGTAACATTGTTGAGATCCTGTTAGTCGACGGATGCGGATTTCTTGGGACGTCACTTTCGATGAGTCTCGTCCTTCTCCTTCCTCCACTCCAACAATCTCGTCAAGCTACTCTTTCTCGACTTTTCATGCCACCCCTGTAGTCACCACACCTCTACTATAGCTTTTAGCCTCTCCAGTACCTCCTTCACCGCCGATGCCTCCTTCGCCAATGGCACCTTCTCTGGAGGTTTCTCTTGGCCTTGTTCCTTCTTATCCTCTCTACTACACTTGTTCGCAAGTTGAGAATTCTTCTGATGCGCCATCTTCTGTTGGATCATCTTCATCAGCCTCTCATCCGCAATATGCTCTTCGTGATCACCAATCTATTCGGCCTCCTGAGCGCTTTGGTTTTGCTGTCGTTGCTCTTGCCGAACCGACTTCTTATCATGAGGCTGCTGTTCATCAAGAGTGGTAGCATACGATGGCAGAGGAGATCGCTGGTTTCTTGTCCCTCTTCTTGTGTGTGTTACTCGTGTCGTGTGCAAGTAGGTCTATAAGGTTAAGACCCGCTCTGATGGTTCTCTTGAGCGCTACAAGGCTCGTCTCGTGACACGTGGTTTCTAGCAGGAGCATCTATTCACACTGTTCGCTCATGTGGCTCACATGACCACTGTTCGCACTTTTCTTGTTGCGACGTCTGTTCGGGCATGGTCCATTTTTCAGTTTGATGTCAAGAATGCCTTATCAACGGTGAGCTGCGTGACGAGGTTTATATGCAGCCACCACCGTGATATTATATTCCTGATGGTATGGTTTGTCGCCTTCGTCGATCTCTTTACGGCCTTAAGCAAGCTCGTCGTGCCTGATTTGACCATTTCTCTTCTGTTGTCACTGCGGCTGGTTTCTCTACTGGTGCTCATCATTCTACCCTTTTTATTCACACTTTGTCTCATAGTGGAACGCTTATTTTATATGTTGATGATATGATAATCACTGGAGATGATTCTCAGTACATCACTTTTGTCAAGGAGCGTCTTAGTGAGCAGTTTCTCATGTCTGATCTGGGTCCTTTTCGCTATTTTCTTGGGATTGAGGTTATTTCTACACCTGAGGGCTTCTATCTGTCCCAAGAAAAGTATATCCAGAATCTTCTTGATCGTTCTTTTATTACTTATCAGCGCACAACCGAGACTCCTATAGAGCTTAATGTTCATCTTTGGCCCACTAATGGTGAGCCTCTTATTGATCTTACTCGTTATCACCACCTTGTTAGGAGCCATATTTATCTTTGTGTCACTCGTCCTACATTTCGTACTCCGTGCATATCTTGAGTCAGTTTGTCTCTGCTCCCACTCAGCTCCACTACAGTCATCTTCGTGTTTTACGATATCTTCGTGGAATCATCACTCGTTGTCTCTTTTTCCCTTGCTCTAGCTCTTTACAGCTCCAGGCATATTCTGATGCCACCTAGCCTAGTGATCACTCTGTTCGCCGGTCTCTCTCTGCCTATTGTGTTTTTCTTTGTGGTTCTCTCATTGTTTGGAGGACTAAAAAACAAACATCAATTTCTCGTTCGAGTGCTAAGGCTGAGTTGCAAGCTATGACTTTGTTGACTATAGAGATTATTTGGCTACGATGGCTACTTGAGGATTTTGGTGTTTATGTTTTTGTACCGACTCTTCTTTTATCTAATAGTATAGGTGCTATTAGCATTGCTAAAGATCCGGTGAAGCATGAGCTTACAAAGCATATTGGTATTGATGCTTCTTACATGCGGACACATGTGCAGGATCTGGTTGTTCCTTCTTCAGTATATGCCTTCAGAGTTTCAGTTTGCAGATTTCTTCATGAAGGCACAAGGTAGAACCCAACACAGTTTCTGTCTCTCTAAACATCATATTGTTGATACACCATAAGTTTGAGGAAGGTGTTAGATATGTATTATTAGCTGTATATTTTTTTGTTGTATAAAGGATTATCTGCATATATGTCATGTACTTGTATATATATTGTCTGATTGACCGTATGATGAATACAAGCACTATTCATAACAACTACAACAATGACCGTATGAGTCATTGTGCTACACCTAGGAAAGACATCTTATGAGGTTTTATCCTCGTTAAAGAGATCTATTTTCCCTCCCCAATTTATCCTTGATGTTTGTTTCTCCAATGTCCCAGAATGTTGCTTCTGTGAGAGAGATTGTTGGACCCTATGTCATTTTTAATGTTTGCTTGCCATGTTGAAGCAGGTTTCCGAAGTAAGCTCAATTTTGGGTAGGGCTAGTACTGCTGTGCTTGGGAAAGCAGTGGAAGTGTTAGACACACTTGGTAGGAGCATGGCAAGTTTGAATATACGTAGTGGTTTTGGATCAGGTGCTGCAACAAAAGGAAACAAAATATCTATTTAAGCATTTGAGGTTGCCAATACCATAGTCAAAGGTTGCAATCTGATGCGGGCTCTTTCAAAAGAGAGCATAAAGCATTTAAAAGAAGTCGTGCTTCACTTAGAAGGTGTTCAAAATCTTATATCCAAAGATATGGATGAATTACTCAAGATTGCTGCTGCTGACAAAAGGTTAGTGTTGGATCTTTGCTGCATTTACAAATTACAACATTTGGCCAAATGGTTTATTTGTTTTTTCTAGAAATATGTTCCGCCAATGGTATATCAAAAAATTTGTACTTTAATATGCTGTACTATCTGTCCTTATTGAAGTTCTGTTTGTTTCCAACAGGAAAGAGCTGAAAGTGTTCTCTACAGAAGTTTTTCGCTTTGGAAATCGTTGCAAGGATCCTCAGTGGCACAACTTGGATCGCTACTTTGACAAGTTCAGTTCATTTTTGGCCCCTACATTTGATAAAGGCAATGATTTTGCGGCATTAATTTAGCGCCTTTCTGCATCACACACTTTCAGGTTGGTGTCAGAATGGACTCCTCAACATCACTTGAAAGAAGAGGCAGAATCAGTGATGCAGCAATTGGAGACTTGTGTTCAATGTACAGCTGTAAGTAATGTTTATTTGCTTTACATGCAGTTCCCTGTAATGCCGTTTGTAGATCTGACTTCCTTTTTTAGCTAGAGCTATGCTCTTCGCAAAATAAGCTCACAATTTAACATGCATGTTTGAACAAGTTTAAACTTTCTATTTGATCCTGTAATTTGTTTCTAATGTAAATATAATCATATTCAAGGTCTAAGCAGATTATGGTCCTGTGATGAATACTATGATGCTTTGTTTGCCATTATTATATTTTGCATTGATTACAACTTATGCTACTATCAATCTATAGACAACGAAGAATCACAGGAACCTACCAAACGACGTAATAGATTGGGACAATACACCATGCTGACAAGGACAAGACCGAAGCACATATCCTTGAGCTTGTTGTGTGGCTTCATCGTCTTATCAGTCAATCCACAGCCGCCAACGGCGAGCGGTCTCCTACACAAAGGGGATCCACAATCACATCGTCTCCAAACAACACCAACAATTCGTCACCTCTTCTGACACAAGAAGATCAAGCTATGCTAAGGGATGTCAAGTACAGGAAATTCATCCCTAGTACAAGCAAAAGCCAAGAGTTCGACACTAAACAGGTGTTTGGCAGGCCACAAGCCGGTCGGTTTTTGGCAGCCGCTACAGTACCTAACTTTTAAACAGAGTATTTTCTTAAGACGGGGTCTACAAGTTAAACGTAGTACACGTTAAAAGCTTAACATCTGTACTAGCCAAAATCTCAAGTGAGTATCGATCTCTCGTAACTCAGACTGTAAAAAGCACCAAAATTCAAAATTTCACCAAAAAGTCATGTTCGCACCAAAAGAATGGCCCTAAGTCAAGACATAACAAGCAAAGCAGGTTGAGCAAAAGTAATAGCCGTTCACCAAGCAGTAGCAACAAGAAAAGAGTTGCTATCGATCAGGAGGCTGCTTCTCGACCCCATAATAGTTTTCTCGAGGCTCTGATTGATGTTGCACAAGGTTTGCGCACTTCGGTAGCAGTACCGTCCAATGCTTGGAACTGAATTCTTGCTTTTTGGGTATCTGTGCAAGAATGGACGGCCATATATCACATATGCAAAAATGCAAAAAAAAAAAACAGAGAGAGAGAGAGAGGGGGAAAAAAAGAAACCCTTTGACATGCATATGGCAACCTTAATTTCAGTATTTTGTCCAATGATTTGCATCGGCAAAATACCATGCAGCACGACTAACTATAGATATCTAGAGGCTAGAGATACATCAAGGTGAGTAATGTCGTGTATGCCACATACCCGTGGGAAAATCTACCTTGGGTAAGCTGGCATTGCTCTAGCCTTTCAGCAGTTCTTTTGGTATTAGGTTTTAGCTCCTAGACAGCAAGCCCCACCTTCAAACTCTACCTTAAGATGCTGAGCCTATTCTTTTTAGCTTCGATTTATAGCTTTTGGCTGTCGTTTATGATTTTTAATCTGTTTATAAGAGAGTATAGAGTAACAGAAATTCATGTGTGGTTTTAACCGATATAAATGAAGTCGTTATAGCGAGTACTACAATCAATCTGTAGACCCCACCTTAAAATAATATTCCGTTTGAAAGCTAATTACTATAAAAAAATCTAATTACTATAAAAAATTGAAAAACTGCTTTTAGAAGCTGAAAAGAAGAGATTCATTTGTACCGCAAATCCTTTTGCCATCTGTGCAGTCAATGTTTTAAAACATTGACTATCAATTCATGTTAAAGTATGTAAATTGACTCAATGAAAATACTGCTATTAGATTTGTCTTGCAAAAAATTGTATGATATATATTTTTATTATTTTACTAGTATATAATGATATGAAGCCACCGTCAAAGTGTTCTATCATAGACAACAAAAGGTAAAAATAGACTTATATTTTGGCACAGAGAAAATAGTAAACCCTAAACCCTAATTGCAGTAGAAATTGAACTCTAGCGTCTAAGGCTTTTGAGCCGTGACATTTGACCTGGTAGCTCTAACTTTCACCCAAAAGGTGGAAGCCGGTTACATGGCTAAGGAGTTATTTATATTAGTTTCTGCTTCTGATTTTTTTGTTAGAAAAGGTAGAAATCAATCTAAATATCTAGTTTCTCGAAACAGTTTCTTCACTCTTCTCACTTTCGTTTTACATCGAGTTGGTCGCAGGTACGTCACATATCCTACTCTCCTTAATTCCACCCCGCACATACATCTCTCCCTTATTTTTTCCTAACTCATCTCTTTTTTCTAAAACCACTTCTTTTAATTACTACTATTTATTCTTAATTAAAAACTATAACCCGTAACCAATAAAATCACCCCCAACGTCGGCAGCAACCAGACCAGCGCTATACAGTCAACACTTAGCATCAAGCCTAGAAAAATAAGAAGGAAAACCGGCCTCCTATTTCTTCAACGGTTGATCGGGACCGCCCGTGTGCTATTAGACGGCTAGGATGGCCTGCAGCTAGCTGCGCAGCCGATCTGTGTGCTCTGTAAAGCCAAGTCCGAGTGTCCGACCTATCCAACTGGGAGAAGCGTCTAGTACCCTCCGCTGACTCCGAGGGCGTTCGCGAACCCCATCGAACCGCTAAACCGCTGCGGCGATCGGAGAGAACGCCGAAAGCCGACGCCGGCGGCGAGGGGGACGGCTGCGATGGACGCGTCGGGCGAGCTGCAGTGCGTGGGGCGGCTGGAGGTCGCCGCGCCGCCGCCGGCGAGCTATCTCCGCGTGGGCTCGCTCCCCGTCCCCACCGACTCCTCCGCCTCCCTTCCCGCCCTCCTCCCCTCCGCGTCCCCGTAAGCCCTCTCCCCTCACCCTCGCTTCTGGGCGCGCCTGCACGTGTCAGATGATGTGGCGCGTGAGTCTAGGCGTCTAGCTAATGCTTGAGCGATTTGCCGGATTCTGATGTGGTCCCTGATCGACTCCCAGGAAGGTGGTGTGTTCCGAATCATGATGGTTGTCGATTAGGGTTTAAGCGTCTGGATGTATTGCTAGGATTTTAAGGTTTGGGGGTGGGGAATCTGATCTAGAATGCGATGGGAGTGGGAGCTCTCTGCGTTGTGGTTGTGGAATTATAATTGTTTGTGATTAGTTGTGATTCGTTAGGGAGGACCGAGGAGAGGAAGTTGAGTTGACGCTTCTTCAATTCGTTAGTATTATGAGCGATTGGGTTGGGGATGGAATGATTATGGTGAAATGAATAGCAGGCATGTGTGCTGCTGCTAGCGAGGGTTGGTTTTATGGATGAATGCAGCATGACTTAAATTCTGTTGGAACCTACAGTGCCGGTGGATACTACGTCCCTTCTTTTGGTTTTATCTTTTGTACAGTAACCGACTAATAAGTCATAGCGGCAAATCGTGCTGAGATATAGAAGTGTAAAGGGGCACATAGTCTTATCAAATGGAATTTTGTCCAGTCAGCAAGTGCCTGATTAAGGATCACTGCTGTTTTAATTCTCATGTGGTCACAATTAATGTAGGACTGGAGCTCCAAGGTATCAAATGCTGCCATTGGAGACTGATCTCAACACACTCCCGACAATTTCAAACCTCCCAGAGAAGGTTTCCCCAACGGATGCAAAGAGTACTGAAGGTGATCTCTATCGAGGATTGGTCATTATAGTTTGATCAACAACAACAATAAGAAAAAAATATTGTCTTCGTAATAGATTGTACTTTAAAAGAACCATACATAAGACTACAACCTTTAGGTGATTGTAAATGCGTAACTGTTTAACATATACTAGCATTGATTATCTTGCATGTCACTATCTGGACGTCAATTGTGTCAGTGCTTTCATGGTTATTCCTTCCCTATATATGTAAATTATGTTGGGTATTTATGAATGATTCCTGTGAAAATCTAGATGAGAATACGGGGTGAATTGATATTCCAGCGTATTCGCTCACCAGCAAGCAAAGATTTTGAATCTTCTGGTGCATTTATTGCCACTTGAAAAATGGGTACATGCTTGTTTTGCCATGAGTGTTAATTCTTGTTTTTACACCTAGATCTATTTTAGAAGACAGAAGAGAGTGAAAATACAAGCTTTTGGGTAATTTCTATTCTATGTTCATGGCACCTGTCTGCCTTGCCCCCCACAAGCTGCTGTTGCAGTGGTGCATGCAGCAGCAGAACCATTCAAATTGTGCATGTGACTATCAGTCTGTTTGATCCATCCAATACTCGCAAATGGTTATAGTTGTTGGTGCACGCCAATGCACTTCTTATTTTTATGTTTGTTCATATTCTTCAGGACTAAGGTATGGAAGTGGACTTGTCAACCAAAACTTATCAAGGAAGTGTGAAGCACTAGCTGTGTCAGGCCTAGCCGAATATGGTGATGAAATAGATGTGATTGCTCCAACTGATATTCTGAAGCAGATTTTCAAAATACCATACTCCAAGGCGCAAGTATCTATTGCTGTTAACCGTATTGGAGATACTCTCATTCTAAACACAGGGTAAGTTGCTTGGTGCATTATAACGAACAGGCTCAATGTAGTTAATCTAATGCTATGCTCTATATTGTGTTGTAGCCCTGATGTTGATGAAGGTGAAAAGATATTCAGAAGACAGAATAATCAGCCTAAAGGATCTGACCCTTCAATTTTTCTGAATTTTGCAATGCACTCAGTGAGAGCAGAGGCTTGTGATTGCCCACCAAGTCATCAACCATCACAAGAAAAGCAAACAGCATCCACTATCTTGCGTGGACCCTTTGGTCATAGGGAGGGTTCCTTTGATCCACCCTCGTCATCTAGTTTTAGCACATCACCGTATTTGGATCAGAATGTCAGTAAAAGCAGAAAAGCGTCACATGGCACTCGTGAAAACCTGTACTGGGGTGCAAGGGAAAACAAGCAAAAAGTTAAAGGATCAGATCCCATTAAGAAAACCACTCATATTGGTGAAAAACCCAGATGTGACATGCAAGAATCCGAGAAGAGTAGGAGAGTGGGAAACAATGGATTTCGGAAGGTTTGCTTTTGGCAGTTTCACAATTTCCATATGCTTTTGGGTAGCGACTTGCTTATATTTAGCAATGAGAAATATACTGCAGTCAGCTTGCACCTCTGGGATGTTTCGAGACAGGTATGCTTTATTTTATTGAATGGCTTCACAGTTTCTTTCTTTACTCTTTCTGTTGACAAATCATGTTTGATAGGTTACTGCATTGAACTGGCTTGAAGCTTGGCTTGACAATGTAATGGCAAGTGTGCCAGAATTGGCCATCTGTTATCATCAGAATGGTGTTGTCCAAGGTTATGAGCTTCTAAAAAATGATGATATATTTCTACTTAAGGGTGTGTCCGATGATGGTACACCTGCATTTCATCCACAGGTTGTCCAGCAAAATGGACTGGCTGTCCTGAGGTTCCTTCAGGATAACTGTAAGCAAGACCCTGGTGCATATTGGGTATGACATATGAACTTATTATTTATGTTATCAGATTCAGCCTTTTAGTCTCTTATCTGTATCACATTAATATTTTTACTTTCAACTCAAATCTTTTTTAGCAATAACCAATTAACCATCATGCCAGTTCTTGGTCATTATACTGAAGCTTTGCTTTCTCAGTTGTTCAAAGGTGCTGAAGAAGATATTGTACAGCTATATGATATGTCTATCTTACCTAAAAAACATACAGCTGGTGATCATAGAGCTTCATGTGGCCCTATGTCTTCTTTAATGAACAAGGGGAGAAAAGAGTCCTTGTTCTCTCTGGGCACACTCCTTTATCGTGTTGCTCACAGGATGTCCTTATCAAAGGTACTAGGGAATTGTCTCTTCTACTTTGCTTTCATACAGCTTTATTGACTGTTAATATTATAAATGTTTTGCAGGTACCTAGTAATAGAGCAAAATGTGCAAAGTTCTTCAGAAAATGCTTAGACTTTCTCAGTGAGCAGGATCACCTGGTATTTTTATTTATCATGTCATGCTTTTATCAGTTTATTGTTTACTTTTATCAGTAAGAAGTTGTGTCAAAAGTGTTTCTTCTTTTTGGTGATCTTTTAGGTTGTCCGGGCATATGCTCATGAACAGTTTGCAAGACTCATCCTTAAATGCTATGAGGAGTTGGAATTGACATCTGAATCATTTCTGCTTGAATCTGAAGTTACTCTTACTGACTTGGATGATGAATCTCCAGAGCTGAGCCTTGAGAATACACCGTCAAAGCAAAATGACATATTGCCAGAGATTAGCAAGGATGAGCCAGCAGCCTTAGATAGTATGTTGGAATGTTCACAGTCAGAATCTCCTCGTATGTCAAATAGTCCAGCGGAACTAGGTCATGTTGATATTGGTCCTGCATCTTCCACTACAGAAGATGTTTCTGTGGATAGCTTGGTAATGTGTCATGCTGGAACCTCTCAGATATCAAAAACAATTGCTGATGCAATCTCCTCTAAGCTGGCAGCTATACACCACATATCACAGGCTATCAAATCCCTTAGGTGGAACCGGCAGTTGCAGTACACTCAAGATGGTTATGTTGACAGTGCAGATACCATTTGGGAGAGACCTGTTGACTTTTCTTTATGTCGATGTGGTGATGTTGACTGTATTGAACTTTGTGAAATTAGGGAGTGGCTACCAAAATCGAAAATGGATCATAAATTGTGGAAACTTGTTCTTCTGCTTGGAGAATCGTATCTGGCCCTCGGAGAGGCATACATGAATGATGGGCAGCTTCATCACACTCTTAAAGTTGTGGAATTAGCTTGTCTTGTTTACGGGTCTATGCCTAAAAATCTTGATGGTGATGAATTCATCTCATCCATGTCCTATGGTTCATTGAGCCTTGAAGATGGTGATCTAAAGGCAAATCTTGTATTAGATGAGGCAGACTATTTCAAGAACACAAAATGCTTCAGTTATGTCGTTTCTGCTCAACGGTTGCCTCCAAATTATTTATTTTGGGCTAAGGCATGGATGCTTGTAGGCGATGTCTATGCGGAATATCACAGATTGAGTAGCCATCAAACACCGGTGTTGCCAGAACAAAAGTCTGATGGTGAACTTAGAATGTCAAATGAAGTTGCAATGGAGGTCAAACGTCTTAAGAGAAAACTGGGAAAGGATAAGCAGAATTGTGGCATGTGTTCACTGATAAACTGTAGCTGCCAAAGTGATAGGGCAAATAGTGGCAGCAGTGCGAGCAGTAGTAGTACTGAGGCCTCTACAGTCTATGGAAGAAAGAAAAATAAAAAATCATCTTGCAGGAACTTTCATTCACAGTCTAGAGAAACTAAAGAGAACCCCAGTCCCAGTGCACAGGAAGCTATGGAAGGTTCTGAAAAAAAGCAGCATAGTGGGAATGATACCTGTCTTGAAAAAAGCTCAGTATCAAATGTTGGTATTGAAAGTAAAAAACATACAATGGAAAATCAGTCAATCAATGCTGATGGGATTCCTGGTAAACCTAACGAAGACGTTTCCGGTGTCAGGGGTGGTGGTATCTTCAAGTTCCTTGGAGGTCCTAAACCAGGAGATATTGAATACAATTTATGTTCTGCTATTCACTGCTATGGTGCGGCCAAGGGAGCTATGTTTGAATTTTCTGTTCACTCAGCAGAAATGTCCACCGTTCTTAAGAAAAGAGGCTGGGCTTTCAATGAACTGGGCCGCCATAGACTTGAGGGTAGAAATCTGGGTAGTGCTGAGAGTGCTTTTGCTGATGCTGTTAGATCATTTCAAGAGGTATCTGACCACACAAATGTTATATTGATCAACTGTAACTTAGGTCATGGTAGAAGAGCTTTAGCAGAGGAATTTGTATCAAGGATAGATGAATTTCAGAAGTATGATCTTCCAGAAGGTGCATATATGCAATCCATTAAGTCCGCCAAGTCAGAATATTTTCAAGCAGTAAACTACTATACAGCAGCTAAGAGGCAACTGAGGTATGCTGATAATGAGGTCGATAAAGTACTGTACAATGAGGTTTACACCCAGTATGCCCATACCCACCTGAGGCTTGGGATGCTTTTGGCAAGAGAAAGCTTCTTAACTGACAGTTATGAAGGTGGACATGTTGATGAATCATCTAATAGAACAGTTCTTGAGATTTCAGCAAGTGATGCTTTTCGGGAGGCTTTGTCTACATATGAATCCCTTGGTGAACACCGCAAACAGGAAGCTGCTTTTGGTCATTTTCAGCTTGCTTGTTATCAACGGGATCTGTGCTTAAAGTTCCTGGATTTGGTTGACAAGGAGGTCAAACAGAAGAATGAGGATAAATATCGTCAGAAAGCTAAGTGGTATGGTTCACTAGCAGAGAAGAGCTGGCAGAAGGCTTTAGAATTTTATGGTCCAAACACACATCCTACCATGTTTCTTAACATCCTTATGGCACAAGCTGCCCTTTCTATTAACCTCTCCAATTCATTTCACTCGTGTGCGGTATGTTCTTTCTGGCCTTGCTATCTCTTCCGATTCGAGCTGCTCAGTGTGCTAAATTTAGTTCCGCTATTATTCTTTCTAGCATTGTGAGAAGGGCATTGGCCACTATATTTATTGGGTAAATTCTTTTAAGCTGTAACTTTTGGCTTAAACTTTTGAATTATAGCTGTTCGTAAGAGAGTACGGAGTGAGATACTCGCGTGCGATTTTGGGCAATATAGATGAAGTCGGAACAGTATCTACTACAATAGATTTGTGGACCGTACCTTAAAAAGATACTGTAGAAAGCTAAGGCATAAGACCAAAAGAACTCACCCATTGTGCAGAGAAGATCAGTGTCTGCTTAGCATAATTTAGCAAGTTACAATTCATATCTGGTACTATTAGTCTACTATTATGGCTGTACTGGCAAGAGTAATTTTGCTGTGTAAGTACATTTTGTTTCTGCCAAGTAGGCGTTGGCGTTGCACGTTTTTTGTAGAGAGCAATGCTTGAAAAAAGGCATTTCTGGCAGTATACAAAATTGCAATAGGTTTCCAAACTATGGCTAGTAATACATACTATAATAACCAGTACGTAAAAACCGGTTGAGCATGACACTACTACAAAACAAGTTATACTAGACGCTTCACCATAGGCGGTTCATGTGGAGGCGTCTATGTTTTGATTATTATATACGGTTCATGACTAAAACCGTCTCTGAAAGTATCACAGACAGTTAGGTTTAAAAGCCATCTATGATATACGCATTATCACAGACGGTTTTTAATTAGAATCGTCTATGAAACTATCACAGACGATTTTTATTTACAAACGTCTATGTTTTGTCCTTTGTCGTATGAAGTACAGAAGCTACCGAGACGAGAGACAAATTCAAGGTAAATTTATTTCAAAAGTCCTAAAAAAAGAGATTCTCAGATCTTAATCTTCTGGGCTTCATATGATTATTCTTCGACTTTTGGAGTTGGAAGATCAGCCGCTGAGTTCTCGAATGCCGTGAAGATTGTCCTTGCCCTCTCCACTTTCTTCTCTAGCCTGGGTAAATCATTAGCATGGCTCATAATCTCAAAGAAGATGCTACGATAAGCTTCCTCAGAGTCGGCCGCTTCTGCTTGATCGGCAATGTTATTCGTGTCTCCACTGCCGCAAGTTTCTTCCGCTTTGTGCACATTGCAGAGAAGAACGAGGCTGAGGGCGGTTTCCCTTTCCTGAGCGGCAAGAAGACACCTCCGTCGACGGCGAGTGATGAGGTCCAGCTGACGGATGGAAGCGAATCAAGAAAGGAGAGCAGAGTGTGAGCAGAGGAGCTGCTCCAGGCGTAAATTGTTGGTCGTCTGTGTAAGTTTGCGGCTGAACAACTCATGATAGATAGATGAGAGGAAGGAGATCAAAAGAATATTAGATGCCATTATTGAGAAATCTGGTTAAGAAGATGAGGGGCGCGCATATTTAAGCGTTATCACAGATGGTTCGTATACCAAACCGTCTCTGATATTAATATCATAGACGGTTCGTATACCAAATCGTCTCTGATATTAATATCATAGACGGTTCGTATAACAAACCGTCTCTGATATGTGACTTATCGCAGACGGTTCGTATAACAGTCTCTGATGTGTGCATTATCACAGACGATTCATATAATAAATCGTCTCTGATAATGACACGTCACCAATCTGTGGCGTATCCCCCAGGTTTTTGATCTCACCCGTCCATTCTCTCCACATTGAATGGCAGGCACCGGTTCCTCCTACCGCTCAGCACTTATTAATTACTCCCCCTCTCCCTTTCTACCGGCAGTCATGCGTGAGTTCATCCACTAGCTTCCTGCATCCTCTCTGACTACCACCGTGAGCTAGCCCCTCAGCCTCCTGTTATGACATAATGTTGCTCCTATCTAGTTCATCCACTCCTAGCTTGTTTCTCGACGACGCCGATTATCACCGTGAGCTAGCGCCTCCGTTGTGACACCACGGCCGACTGAATAACACACTCTTGTCGTAAGTTTCGTGTCTTATGCAGTCTCACCGTCGTGACACAAAAGTGACTCTACCGCCATCTCTCCATTGCCGGTGATATCCGGCCACCATCCGATGCCCTCCCCTCTTCCTTGATAGCAGGCGTCAAGGACATCGCGCGCTGCATCCAGCTTCTACTGTCTGCAAGGATCTCTGCTTCTTATATATTCTTGCCGTGTTAAAGAATTGGGTTTGTTATCTTGTTATGTTGTAATGGTGGATTATAATCTTAATGAAAATGGAATGTGTTGTTGTGTTTACCACTGTATTTGCTTATTTTCAAAGGGCATATGTAACATTATTTCTTGAGATTAGCCAAAAAACAGAAAAAATTAGGTATAGAATGAACTATCACAGACGGTTTATGCTATAAATCGTCTATGAAGGATTATCACAGATGGTTATATATACCAACCGTCTGTGATACTCGTCAATCACAGACGGTTGGTAACTAGAACCGTCTGTAATGTGTGAGTATCACAGACGGTTTTTGGTTCGAGCCATATGTAATAGTTTTCTTCACAGACGGTTCTAGTTACAAATCGTCTCTGTTGTTTTTATCACAGACGGCTCACAAAACTTCTGTGATAATCACATAAATACAGGCGGTTAAAAAAACCATCTGTGATGACAGTTTCGAACCATTTGTGATGACCCTTTTTTAGTAGTGTGAGGTTATGAGGTTGCCTGTGCCTTGCTCTTGCCGTCTGGTATGTGTACATCTGGTGTGTGTTATTTGCGTATACATCTGGAATGGAATGTTCCGTTTTCATTTTAATCAATATTTTGACTTTTCCTCAGATGCTTGAAGCCGCACTGGTGCACTTGCTTGAAGGCCGCCATGTGGTTGAAGCGAACGAAGAGTATACAAACGATATGAGCCTGGACATAAAGCCGAAGTTCTGGAGCCAGTTGCAGAGCCTGCTGAAGAGCATGTTGGCAGCATCGCTGCCTGGCAGTAGCACAGGCAGACCAGCAGCTCTTGTCGGTCAGGCCAACACTAGCAATAGAGGAGATGCTGCGAAGCTAAAGGAGATGTACCGTTTCTCTCTCAAATCTACCTCTCTGGGCCAGCTGCACGCGTTGCACAAGCTTTGGGTCTCCTAACACCTCTACTTCACAGATGGTTACCTTGCATGTATTACGTTTGTCAGCGTCTTCTTTGAAGCTTGTGATTATGCTGTTTTATTAGCTATTTATTTCGCTTTTGTTCTCTGGGATGATATTCAGGCCAAGTTGTATTGCTAATTATCTACTAGTAGTGCTGGTGAGTAAATAGCTGTGTAAAGGAGTGACACTGTCCTGTTACTCCTGTACCTGTATTGTTATTACACAAATGGTTTTACTTTAAAATGAAATGACCGTTTGTCAGAAATTTAGACTCTGATCGTTTCGGCTTCAGCTTCTGGCTTCTGGCTTATTTTTCACTATTTATAAATTCGTCTTTTTCTGAACTTTTGGCTTTTTTTTAAGCTTTTTGTCCGTTCTTTTTTCCGTATTCGTTTGCGTTGTCTGTGATGGGCTAACATATTTTTTATATTTTTAATTTTTAAATTTAATTATGTTAAATAAGCCTCATCACCATTCTGTTGTTTTTCATCACCATCAGACTTTTTAGCCATAAGCCACCAAAAATAAGCCCAAATGATCACCACTTAGAATGTGTCCGCCGCCCGCGAGTCGAAAACAAAGCGTCCTACGTTGCGTTCGCAAAGCCCGACAAAAAGGTTAACGTCATCGACCTTCAAAAAAAGTTTTGGCATCATGATGCTGCAAAAGAAAAAAATGACGCCCATCGAACACCGACAAGAGCGCATGCGCGTCTGAATTATCTAGGATTTTGCCGAACAATAAAAGTACTTAAGGTCAGACCACTCAAGCAGCGAAAACATGGTGTGCAAATGTAAAATGCTCATAAAGTGCTAACAAGGGAGGAAATACATGCAGCTTGCTTGGTTTCAATACCTCACTCAAAACGGATTGAAACAAAGGCTCTAACCCAGATAGATACAGAATGACTGTACAGTACAAACCTCAACTTACATTCCAGATCCAAGGGTGAACAAAATGTCACACTAGCAATAGCAACCCTTCTATACTTGACATTCCGATGCGATGAAAATAATCTACATCCCTGACGAGCTTTCTACAATATGTTCACAGCAATGCCAGACTAGAGGGCTATGTTGATCAGAAGTAATTGTATGGCCATTAGCTTGGAAACAAAATTTCACAAATGCTTAGGTCTTTGTGCCAAGATGGTGTCGAGGGGACAATGAACGACATGCTTCAGTATCCAATCTCCACAGGAAGGACTAAGAAATAGCACATGAAACGCCAAGCATCCTGGAAGATCTCTAGACAAAGTAGTCTTGCCGCACAACAGTGACAAAGTCGCAGGGAAGCGAGCCATCCTCTTTTTGTTTCCCTATATCAGCATTTCCTTGGATATGCCAATATATCTTTGGAGGGAGAGGGGTATACAGATCTGCAGTGATATACACAAAAAAATGATTAACACTTTGGAAGAAGATATTGGCGGTACCATTCTGCCAAACTTCACAAGCATCTACCTGCAGATAGAGTTTGATCAGGTTCTCTAGTAGAATGCAGCACAACAGTACCAGCAAGGACTGTAAGAAACCCACAAATCTCAGAGGCAATACTGCTTGCGCTCTGCCCAGACCAGTCCTGGATAGTTATGAAACAAAAGTTGACCAATTAACACAAGACGAGAATACTGAGTGCATTCTAATGTTTTTAAAATTTCACTCACCTTGAACATTATGGCGCTTGCTAAAATAGTGAGGGTAGTGAACATGGCATAATAGATGGGAGAGACAACTGCTGTATTGAAAGTATCCAGTGCCTGAAAATTTAACGTGACATTAGCTGGTAATTAAAATTTAACCTCAGAAAATATTTTCTTTTAGCCGAGATTAGGATGTGAATCATGTGGTCAGCACATACTGACATATTTTTTTAGGGGACCTATGGCAAAGTTTACGTATATCATATTTTTCATTTTGTTATGGAGGTATTGTTGCGCGAAAACTAGAAGGCTATTAAGCTTCTTATCATGTACACTGATCAGGCATTGGGTGTACCTTGTTCAGGTAAACTAACTGAATAACTAAGCACGTTGCTGAAACCACTGCAAACAGCCACGTCTGGAAATACCCAGCCTGGTTTATGCCCTCGATTGTAAGCTTAATGGCAATGCCCACAGCCTTGATACTCATTACCTAAAAAACACAACAGCGAAAAAATGCCATATACCCATATTAGCAACAAACCAGTAAGAAACCAGAGGCGCAATCATGCAGAACATTTACCGTCAGGGATCCAATCACCGAGCAAATTCCAACATACACCATTATGTTCGTCTGCCCATATCGTGGAGCATAATACAGCATGAGGAGCAGTGACACTGCCACTGCCAAGGCAGCATAGCAAAGGAAAGCTACAAAAACAATACAGAACACGTCAAAAGACAAGTTCATTGGAAACTTCATGGAAAAAAGGATAGAAACTTACTAGGCTGTGTTGCCAAGTGCCAAATCTGCTCCACTGAGCTTGGGGTCCTCTCCAGGGGGGCATGGAGGATGATCACCGTCGACCCAACAATACAGAGAGCACAGCCCAGCACGCCCACCCGCTGCAACTTCTCATTCAGTGTGAAATGGGCTAGAACAGCACTGCCCCAACAAATCATCACAGAAGCATACACATGCACATATCAGCACAAACCCAAGACAACAGATTCCGAATGTTATATGCGCCAACTAAAACATTCGCCATTCTACCTGACAATAATACTGAGTGCGCCCAGTGGCGTGACGAGGACGGCCGGCGCAAACATGTAAGCCACGAAATTGGCAATCTCCCCGACAAGCACTGAAAAGTTGAAATTTTGCTTAAGCGTTTCAATCCAATTCCCACATGATTAGGGACAAATGAGGCCAAAAGGATTGTGAAAGCTTACTGGTGACCATCCCGACCCACCAGAGCGGCTCCAAGAGGTACCCATACCCTCCGTCACCTGAAATTTTCGACAAGAAAACAGCGGTCACATCGTCTGTTACATGGAATTGACAGGATTGGGCATAAAGGATCCGCCTTTCTCATATCCCACAGCGTGTAAGTTCGAATTGGCACCCAAGAACCAGAAAGACCTAGAGTTGCAAATAGAAGAAGGAAAGGGACAGCGCCTTTGGGACGCCGAGGCGGGCAGCGAGTGGGGGCAGACCTGCTCGGGAGCCGCCGGCGCCGGCGCGGCGGAGGCCCTTCTTCTTGACGATGAAGCTGACTCCGATGAAGGCGGAGGAGGCGACGGCGAGGAGCGCGCCCTTGAGGTTGGCGGCGAAGAGGTCGCCGCCGGCGTCCGTCACGGCGGGGGTCATCAGTGGCGTTCGGCGGCGCGTGGCCGGCGCATTGGAAGCGAGCCTTATGTTCGGATTTGGAAGTGTTTTGGCCGGCGATGTGCGCGATGGGGTTGGAGTTGGGAGGGAGGGGATGGAAGAAGTGTAGAGGGACAGGAGGATGGAGAATTTGGAATTTGATTTATTTATTCCTCTCCATTTTCTTATGTTTTGGGTTTGCTTTCACATTGCTTTGAGTACATGTATGTGTACACTGGCATGAAGTGTTGTGTTTGACTTCAAGTTTGCGACTTGGGAACTTCGTGGCTAATTGAATTGAACCCGCTATTCTTTTTAGTAAATTTTTCCATACTGTACTACCTTTGATAAAAGGATAATTTATGATATATTATTTAAAAAATAGTATAGCCTGATATACCACTTCAAATAATAACTTCCATCATATATCACTTTAAATATATTTAGATTCAGCATATACCATTTCCTCTATTTTATTGCGAATTAAGTATTTCTCTCTTTTTTTTATCACAAGAAATGACTATCTTGTCCATATATGCTATGTTTTTATGATTATACTAAATACCACTTAAACCGTACGACTGAACTAGCTTTTTTGTTATTGTTACGATGCGACCAAGTAATTTCCAAAATTTCCATGCCATCCAAAAGGGCAAAAACTTTGATTGGGTGAGCTCCTGTTGCTGCCAATCAATTTGAATTAAGCAATTCGAATCCTTGGTGCTAATTCTAGTCGTGAACTGAGCAATTCAAATAGAGATTCCAAGAGCAATATTTACACAACGCCAAGACCTAAGCAACATTACCACATCCTGGCAGAACAACCGTTGGGTTCACCAAACTTATTTCTTGCAAGCTATGCCAATTGGTTGCACCAGGAACACACTAGAGGAGCTAGTTCAGTCGCACCATGCTCAAACCAGATGAGGGGTATTTTTCTAAAATCATGAAAACATTATACACATGAGCATGGGCAAAACCAAGTAATTGGACCCGCTGTCACAGGACATTGGGTCCAAAAAAATTTAGCAGAGATTAACACTTTTATCCCATATATGAACCCCTCAGGCTAAACTTAGTACACCCAGTTTTTTCTTGAAACCCAATGAAGGAAGCACTAGCAGCCTAAATTCTCAGTAGTTAGCAACAGTTCACAAAAAGCCTCCGCTTCTCTCAGTCCATGAGATAACTACAGCAGGCCAAGCTAGCCCTTGAGCCAGCGTAAGAGGGAGGACCGCAATAGACCACGACATCCATTTGATAATCCCGAAGCATGTCACCTCGCAGCAGCCCTCAATGCTTATTGTCTCGCATGGTTGGCCAGAAGATGTGCACCTAGTCCGTCGCACAGCCGCACCCAGCTAGACAGCAACCGGTCACCGGAGAATGGGAGAATTGGCGCCACCGGCTGCCCTCGCCTAGCATCTTGTCATGACGTCGCATGGTCTCTATTGCCTCACGCCCTCGTCGGCCGAAGGAACCTTAGGTCCACCCGATCAATATGTACTTTTCTCTAAATTTCTCTTAATTTATTGCAGTTTGTGAATTAGGATTTTCAATGTGATGATTATTAATTGATTTTTGTCGAATTGTAGGGTTAAGAGTTAGAGTTTCAATTCTGTTTTTTGGAATACCAACTTAGCTCGTTGCAAATTGGAGGCAAAATTGTAGTATTTAACCGCAATGTCAAGTAAAATAAACCACTAGACGTATTTTTCTATTATATTATTTTTAAACTGTTGAACATACAAATATCTAACTGACTTTTCAATTAATTGGTGATAATTTCACAAATGATATACTTATTTGCTATGTGGAGAAATAAAAAATGATGAAAATTACTAATAATGTTATGGTTCATCGCTTTATGAACTTAGAACATAAATACTAAAAGATAATGCATTAACTTACATTTGATTATTCTATTGTTTTTTACTTGAAAACTTTAAGTAATTTTGTTCTCTTTTAACAGACCATTGAGATCGAATAGTGTATTTTACCAATACGGATCAATTTTTGTCTATTGTTTCGCCCTTAGTTTCTTTAGTTTGCTGCAAGTAATCAATATTATTATCAGGTTTTTTTATTTTAGTATGTATTTTGATCACTATTTCTTTATCATCATACGCTATCATTAGTTACATTGAAATATTGATACTAAAAACTACCGAGCGCATTACTATTTAGCACAATATTGTTTGAAACTATATATGTTGTTATATATGGTGAAGTGGTGAACCTCAGTTATTTTCGTTCTAGTTCCTCTCCTACACGTGAACAAAATAATCTTTTTCCATATTCAAAAGGGGAAAGGCTTTAATTCGAAATAAAATAGAGGAAATGACATACGTTGGATTTAAACTTCTTTTGAGTGATATGTGGTGAAAGTTATTCTTTGAAGTAGTATGGTAGGCTATGTTATTCTTTTGAGTGGTATATTATGATTTATCTCTTGATAATCAACCATCACAAAGCCACATTTCTAAACAATAATTTCATATAATCACCCTTTTTTATAACATATCATAAAACCATACTTTCAAGTATTAACGTCATATCCAACAGACTGGACTCACTTGTCGGTGTCACAAGCCTATCCATATTAGCAAAGGAAAGCGTGATACCCTTATGAAACCGACGAGTGGGCCCAGCCCATTGGATGCTTAGAAGTACAGTTTTGTGAAAATGTTATGCAAAGAGAAATGTGATTTTATGATTGTTTTCCAAAGGCAGTGTAATTTTCTAAAATTTACTTTCATGGCACTAATTATTTGGAACCCTGGTTATAAATGTTTTCTGCTGATTGAAAAAATGTTTGTTTGCCGTTGCGGCACTATAAGCCTCGTCAGTTGCACAAGCGCAAAAATTATTTAGTTTTAGCTGCTAGTGAAACTACCGAACGCTGTCATGTCACGCCGGAATACATATCTCAGCCAAGCAAGCTCCAGAATTTGTCACTAAAAAGGACTAGAAAACCAAATAGTCGTAAGTCGTTTTGTGAAGCTGAGGCATTGGCAGGTCTGCTCGCTCGAGGAGTGCACATAGCAGAAGCCCCATCTTACCCCTTTTTTAAATTTTACCTGAAGAGAGAGAGAGAGAGAGAGAGAGAGAGAGAGAGAGAGAGAGAGAGAGAGATCAGAGGGGGGACTGGGGGAGAGTTACGACACGAGAGCCAAAAACGAAGGACTCGTTGATTCCCCTCCTCCAATGGGCAACCTCGCATGGGACAAGACTACAAGAGTAACATGACCCCCTAGCCCCAGGTCAGCATCTGCGCCAGCATGCCCTACGCTGTATGTCAGGAACAGCAAGCGCGCGGCGATCCAGATCTCGTCTCGGACCGTCGGACGAGGCTCTCGCCGCCGGAGCGACAGCCGAATAGTGCGGCCTTGTTCTTTTTTTAGCCGGAGGGGAAAACAACGCATGCCGGCTTAGCTCGTTCGGTCGTTGCTCTCGCCCTTCAGTAGGAGTGGCAATTTTTCCTGTAGGGGTGGGGGTGGGGGGCTATCTCGCTCTGCATCGGAACGGGACGGGGAGAGGTAGTCTTTCTCTAATAGGATCCGCCCCGTTGGTGATGCTCTGATCATCTAAAAAACTTATATAGAGAGGAAGAGAAGGATGGCTTTGTTGCCGATCGTCGATGGCCAAAAATAAGACCGTCGAGTTGCCCATCCAGCTGGAACTGGGCAAACTTGGGCCAAAGAGTATTGATTCCATTTGCGGGTCAAAGATTGGTTACAAATCAAAACAAATGCCGAATTTTCAGTTGGTTGTGACCTAAGATTGTCACCGGATCTGTTGGACACCACCTACGTTACGTACCAACAACGAGCACATTTGGAGATTCCTAGTCACCGAGAACAACCCGACAATGCCTTCAAACAAAAACTGATAATCACTTGTGTTCATTTCTGCGTGCCCTAAGCTTCCGGGCAGGGCGCCGGCCGGGCAAGCGAAAGGTGTTCACGTACCTGACGTACGCTAAGCAAAAGCTCTTCAGGACGTAGCGAAGCAGCGCCGGTTTGCAGAGCTTCAATCCACCGCGACCCAACCGGCACGGCACTAAACTGCTTACGTTCCCCGCGCGCGCGCCACCAACGCTCCCTCGTTTCACCACCGAAGGCGCGCCGCCGTGCGCACCCGCCGGGGCGGAACGGGAGGATCGCATACGTGGCCGTGCGTTCGCCACCATGCGGCGCCCTCTGCTCGTACGCAAGAATAGTGTTAGATTTTGGTAGGTTTGACAAAGATCAGTCGCGCATTAATCACATAAGAATCATGAACACAATGGGAGCCGTAAGTGAGAGAGTAAATGGGGAATTCCTTTGTTCATTCATTATCCTCTCTCTACAATATGGGGGTCCTATTTTTAGACTATGAAGTTAGACCCCTATTAGGAGTATTTTGGTCTTTTACCCATGTGACCCTAGCCTAGAAATTTCTTACCAAATATGCAACGCTTGCCATCAAGTCAAGTGAGATAGCTTTCGGCGCCACGTATTGTCGACAAGACGAACGGGCCAACGTGACGGTCTATTATTTCATGGGAGGAAGTTTCCCAACGGCGCAGCCCAGGAAAAGTTCTGGGTCATCATATAGGAATTGGTCGAACGGCCGCACATTGAGGCCCATAAAGCTGACAAGGCAAAGCAGCCCAATCTAACGGGCACACATCTCGAGTCGGCCCGTCAATTTTCCCTTCAAGGCTAGCCCACAGCCGACGCGTGTGGACGCGCTGAGGGCAGCACGAAGTTCTTTTTGTTTTGGCTTATTACTTCTGCTACATTATTAGCTTTTAAGCAACATATTTTTTTAAGACGAAGTGTATAAATAGATTATAATAGATACTGTATTGAATTCAGTTATACTAGCTAAAATCATATGTTATTGTTTCCCTTACGTATACTCTCTCACGAACAATAAAAATTTAAAAATCATAAGCTAAAAGTGAAAGCTATAACTCAAAAGAACCTATAGACTGGAGAAGCCGACGTCATGGATGACAGTGATCAGTGGATCGCCCCACTTATACTGAAACTTGAAAGCATAGAATATGTGCTGGCATACAGAATTGTCGCACACTATTTCCATTGATTGTTAGCAGCTTAAGTACAGATGAGTACAGGAGCGATCAACGCAATAATAGGAAAGAGAAAGATTGCATGCCACAAATAGCGCTAACAAGATAAGAAAGCTATCTCTAGGATGGTTAGGCACGTAGACTTCGGATCTTGCAGTTGCCGCATGTATGGAGGAGTCCATGAAGGAATCCGATAGCATGACAGTCTAACACCCTCCCGCAGATGAAACGGAAGCGAAACGAACATTCAAGCTGGAGGAAAATTCCTAGAAGACAGATGACGGCAACCCCTTGGTAAAGATGTCAGCGTACTGTGAACTGGTGGGACGTGAAGAACCCGAGCCTCGTCGAGCGCAACTCATTCCCGAACAAATTATAGATCAATCTCAACGTGTTTTATCCATTGATGCTGAACGGGGTTCATTGAGAGATATACAACGTTGATGTTGTCAGAGAAAACAACAGAGGCTTCCAAGAGACCAAGTTGTCGTCGAGAAAATGCTGTAAGCGGATGTGGACTTGCGCGTATCGGGACAACCAGTTCAGTCAACGTCAGTGTACGCGATAACGGAGACTGATGACGTCCGGTGCAGTTGGAAGCCATGGTTGATCATCCCCCTTAAGGTAGCGTAAAATCTATTTGATGAGATTAAAGTAGGGCTCATGCTGATCATGCATGTGAAGGCATGCTAGCTGCAAAGAATATGCAATATTAGGGCGAGTAAAAGACAAGTATTCGAGGGAGCCTGCGATGCTATGATAATAAGTAGCATCGGAAACAGGAGCACAACAAGTAGGAAGCTTGGCTGAAGTGTCTATAGGGGTAGTGCAAGGTTTGCAATTGGACATCCCATCGCGCGCAAGGACATTAGTGATATATTGGCGCTGGGAGAGAAAAATCCTGTAGGTGTGCGCTAAACGGCGACATTGAGGAAGAAGTGGAGACTGCCAAGGTCCTTTAGGGAGAACTCAGCGTGGAATGTGTCTATAGTCCACCAGAGAAGGGATGGAGAAGAGGACTGTGTCTATAGTCTACAGTCTGCGCCCAGAGGGCCATCTTGGTGTTGGCGTCCCCCATGATCGGAGAGGGAGAAGAAGGGGTGGTGGGTGGGAGAAAAAATATGCTCATGATAGATACTTTGATACCATGCTGACGTACAAAATTTTCGCGCACTGTTTCCATTGATTGTTAACCGCTTAAGAGCATGTACAATGGTACATGTCAGCTATCTGTAAACGTATGTCACATAGAATTTTGGATGATATGGAGGAGAGAGAAAGATATTGTCTACTATTTAACATACGGTCTTATAGATATCTTTTTATTGTCTATGTCATTGTATAGATAACTATATAGATAATATATTAATTATATGAGACTATTATAGACTATATCGATAACATATTATATATGTTATATTTAATCTTGTTTATAGATGATATGGAGGGGTATTATAGACAATTGCTGTCTATTCCAGTATGGTTAGGCGCGTAGACTTCGGATCAATTGCCGCATGAAGGAGTCCAGGGAGAAAACCGACAGCATGACAGTCTAACAATATGAATCGGGACGTGAGTTTTTTTTTGTTGGTAAAGCTAATCGGATCAAACAAGCATCGCGTTCGATTCAGGGCTCACGGAGCAGGCCACCCGGCGCGGCTTGCACGGCCGACATGCACCTCCCACTTTGTGTGGCGGCCTAGTCACTTGGAGGAAGCCTGCAGGCATGGGACGCGGGCTGACCACCACTCGAGGGAAGGAGCGGCGGCGAGAGTTCCGCGAGACGCGGCTGCGGCTCTGATTCCGTGACGGGATCTAGCGCGCCCCGCCGATTGAAAAATGTTTGGAGGTGGCCGCGCGGCGCCCGTCTGAAGCTCGCGGTCGCGCTCGTCTCCGTCCGTGGCAAATGAGGAGCGAAATGGGAATCACGCAACGCAACAACATCTCGACGGTTCCACGACCGGTGTCGACCGCTCCAACAGTGGTCCATAATTATATATTCGGATGAGGAGAACTTTATATTCGACGGCGACTGGTGTTCTCGACAAATTTTTTTCCCGGCTGTTAACAAAAACGAAGCCGGCACGCAAGGAAAGTTAAAATTGTTTACTCCTTCTAACTCGCAGCAGTCGTGGCTTAATTTGTGCAGCTACAGGTGTATTTTTTTTCTTGCTACGGTTTATGATTTTTAACTCTAACATAAATATTTGTGTGAATAAACTAAATATCAATAAACTACTTTAAAAAATTGTCTCGATAAGTTATTTTAAAACAGTGACAAAAAAATTATTCTATTTTTTTATTCGAGAAAAACTATGGATCATAAGCTAAAAAAACACGTCATAACTATATAATAAACTAAAAAAACAAGTCATAACTAAGTTGACAAGCTTGAATACTCTATATTCTACCACGAAAGTACTATATTTCAGAAACCAACTGAAAGTGCAAGAGCGAGTTCGCGAATTCTTTACGTATTTGGCCCTCTGTATCCACTGTTTTGCACATCTAACCTCTTTATGCTTTTTTTTTTTTTTGTAATTTTGGCCTCCTCCGGATCGCGGGAGGGCTAGATACGTAAAAAAGTGGGCACAGAAGGCCAAATACATCACGAATTCCGAGTTCACTACAACCGTACGTATCATCTGGCGATTGTACACTAACCTGGGCCGTATGGCCCCTGTCCAATTTGACCTATACGGTGATTGCTAACTTGGACTAGGTGGGCCCACAGGCTTCAATACGTGAAAGGACCATGACCCACCCACTTGGCTGGGCCCACCAGCTAGCGGTCAGGTCGGCTCAGTGGTGGGCCCACCATCAGTGCATGGTGGGCCTGTGTTCTCGAGCCCACCCCGAAGCTACACAACTAATGCCGATCCATAATTGGAAAGCGTGGAGGGCCCACGGACTGGCAGTCTTGAGGATCCTCAGTGGGTGCATCTTTGTGACCGATGGACGGTCAGGATCTCGTTGCTGAAAAAAAACATGGGATGCCAGTCAAAAAGTCAGTTCCATTATCTTCTAGCTTGGCGGCTGTTCAAAATGCAAGGTGCACTAGAAATTCTGACGGTAAAGCAAATCTACGAGAGAACAAAGATTTCTGATGGAGGATACGTGGTTGGTTGAAGTAATTTGTGTTTTCGGTGGGAAGAATTTAAAGAATATATGTGAAACATTTCAGCATCTCAAGGCGTCAAATAATTTTTCACTCGCAAGATCATGGTAACTTCTTTACTCGTGGTAGTGACAACCGACAAGCAATGTTGGTCTCACACGAAAACCTGGTAAACCTATGAATTTAAGGCCTTGTTTTTTTTTCACTTTTGCTATAGTATCTATGTTGGACCTCAGGGGCCTTTTGGGAATTTCACAATTGAAAAAGAAAACCCTAGAGGTGGGACCCACCGTCGGGCATACGTGGGAAAGGATAAGGGAGGAGACTTTGTCTCCTCCCGACTCGATCCCTGGCGGTGCAAGGCGCTTCCGTCGTCTTGATTGCGGGCGTTGCGGCGATTTGGATCGCAGTCGGGTCTCATGCGGCGGCGGCGGCCGGGTCTTGGGGCGATGGCGACGGAGGCGGCGTGGCGCGGGTGCTTGGCGCCCACCACACCGCACCCGCCTATCTCCTCTCACGGATCCGCTATAAAGCCCGGCCTCTCCTCTTCTCCGGCTCTCGAACAACAAGTGAGTTCTTCCCCTTCCTACTTCAACCTCCATCAGCGATTCTCGGTCTTTGGGCTGTCGGCCGTTGCTCCGTGCTTCGCAGGCAACCGAGAGACTTGACCCCGGATTAGGGTTCTTGATTTGAGCTTGGACCGAGACATTTGCTGAGGGATTTAGAAGTGTTGATTTGTGCTTGTGTGTGGTTCTTGGCGGAACCAACTTGTGGTCTTGTGCGGCACACCCGTACCTCGGTTTTCCTTCTTGGCTTGGTGAAAAGGAAAAGCGGCATTGTATCTCCGTGAATCATCTCCCTGCTTGCAATAGCGGGTTGATAGATTTTCTGGGTCAGCGATCTTCATCGTGCCTTGCCTTTTTCGGTTTCTTCACGGTGGTTTCGAATACCGTCGCCTTGTGAGTATTCAGATCCTTTCTGTGCCTCATCTGGTATCTCTGTGATATGCTGTAAATGAATGCACAAAGGAAAGGATTAATTGCTCTGTGATGAATTGGTCTCATACTGTGTATGTTCTTGATAAGAGAATTAGATTTGAGCTCTAATAGACATTCTCACTGACTGATCCATAGCTTGTTGAACTATTGAAGATATGTTCTTGTGCAAATGATTTTGCAAAGTTTGCTATAGCTTTAATTTGTTCGGTTCAGATTAAAATATAACTCGGTATCATCATATCGCTACGATGTATGATCCGAATCGGTAGCATCTTGTGCTATTCACCTTTGCATAAAGAACATATAAAACTGATAGTGTGGATAGAGCTTTTCTGGGCTAGGTTCTGTCAGTAGAGAAAATTTGGAGCTCAAGTCTTGATTTTGCTATCAGATCACATATAGAAAGTATGGACAATTGCATGAGAAGGCCAAAATCTTTGATTTTGTGCGACTCTGTTCTGAGAGCTCTAAAGTTAAATAAATCGATTGTTACATCTTGTTTTTAGTCTATAGTACTAGACTTATCTTGATGGCGACATGCTATAAATCTGTTTTTCTTCATGTATTCATCATATATGTTAATTTTTCAATAAGAGTAGCATGCAAATATATTAATGTTATGAATGCCATGCTAATGTTGAATTCATATATGATGTTCATGTTGAGTTTTCACTCATTTTGCAATGATTTAAATGATGCATATGTCAATATGTTGTTTAAGTCATTCTTATGCCATGTTTGGGTGATTACTATTATTATAATTATTGGAATTAAAATAGAAAATATGCTTATACCGCATTATCTACAACAATCCAGAAAATCTATACTTGAAAGAATGGCTTCCTCATCTGACGTCGTAAAGCCCGAAGTCTTTGACGGTGTCAACTTCAAACGTTAGCGGCGAGGGCTAAGCTTTGGTCGACCGACCTTAGGCTCTTCGGGTCATTTCAAGTCCTCCGCGTTCCGCTAGAGATACCAAACGATGCGTTGGGAAGAGGCCAATAATGCGCCTTAGCCCGTTTGCTAGCCATCCTGTCTAACCGCTTTGTTTGACGCTCACGTCAACTTCACGAATGCCAAGCAATTGTGGGACGAGCTTGATGAGAAGTACTCCGAAGGAGATAATGGGAACGAGTCCTTTGTAACGGCAAATTACTTGAACTATAAGATGGTGGAAGGACGGTCGGTGATGGAGCGACTCCACGAGCTTCAACTCCACGCACGTGACTTAAGTCGACGACCGCACCCTACCGAGAAGTTCCAAGTAAACGTCATCTGGCGGTTACCGCCCTCATGGCGTGACTTTGTGACCGCTCAGACATATAAAGGAGCGCTTGACGCTCAATGAGTCGTCACCGCTATCAATGTCGAAGCGTGCGGATCGGTGACGGTATGGGAAAGGCTCAAGTCCAAGCTCATCAAGTAGAAGTCAAAAGAACTGGAGGCCCTGGGAAACCCAAATTCAAGAGTCAGCCCCAATACAAGCTCCAACCAAAGAAAATGAAGAAGAAAAAGGAAGACATTGTCTGTTTTGTTTGCGGAGAGGCTGGCCATAAGGCCAATCATTGCCGCAATCGAAGGGCAAGGGTCCGACTCTGGTCGCACAAAGGCCATAAGGTCAAGCAAATGTCGTCTTGGCAAGCTCCGACTTGGAAGAGTACGTACCTCGTGCCTTTATGGCAAGTCCATCTATTGATTGGTGGATTGATACAGTGCTACTAGACATATATGTGCCGATCGATCTTGTTTCTCTTCATTTCGGGGTGAAGATGGTGGATCCGTCCTAATGGGCAACGAGCCCGCAAATAATCGATGGGATTGGACAGTTTGCACGAAGCTCACTTCGGGCAAGACACTCATCCTGAGAGACGTGCTGTATGTGCCTGCGATGACTCGCAACCTACTTAGCGGGTCAATGTTATGTAGGCAAGGAATAAAGCTTGTATTTGAGTCCAATAAGGTCATTTTGACCAAGTTTGGTAATTTTGTGGGCAAAGGCTATGATAGCGGAGGCATGTTCCGCTTATCAACTCTTGATTTGAATAATGTAAACATCTTTAATGTTTCCCATTGCAATAAAGTTCATGATATTTGGCATTCAAGGTTGTGTCATGTAAATTTTGAAGCCATTATGCGGTTAAGTAAAATGAGTTTAATTCCTAGCTATAATTATGAGAAGGGTTCAAAATGTGAAGTGTGTGCAAGCTAAGCGACCGAAAACCTTTTCATAGCGTCGAAGGCGAAGCACTTCTCCACTTGAACTAATCCATTCTGATATTTGTGAGATGAATGGAATATTAACTAAAGGTGGCAAACGATACTTCTTAACTCTCATAGATGATGCAACTAAGTATTGCTATATCTATCTACTCAAAACAAAAGATGAAGCACTTGAACACTTTAAAATCTATAAAGTCGAAGTTGAAAATCAACTAGAAAAGAAAATCAAACGGTTAAGATCGGACCGAGGAGGTGAATACGTTTCACATGAGTTCTCCCAATTCTGTGAAGAAAGTGGAATAATTCATGAAGTTACTCCACCATACTCACCCCAATCAAATGGAATAGCCGAAAGGAAGAACCGAACTCTATGTGACTTGGTTAACGCCATGCTTGAGTTCGGTATGCTTGGGACTATTGGTGGGGTGAGGCGGTTCTCATGACTAACTATATCCTGAATAGGGTTCCACCTCGCAATCAGGAGGAAACGCCCTATGAAGGATGGAAGGGGAGAAAACCCAACCTTTCATTTCTTCGGACTTGGGGATGCCTTGCAAAGGTTCATGTACCATTAGAAGAAAAGGAAGATTGGTCCTAAGACCGTTGATTGTGTCTTTCTAGGATATGCTTTACACAAAGACACTTTTAGATTCTTAGTGGTCAAATCGAGGTAGTGACATCACTACAAATATAGTGATGGAATCTCGTGATGCGACATTCTTTGAGCAAGTGTTTCCTATGAGACCAAAGGAAGTTAGTGACCATTCGGTTTAGATGATCTCTATTCTTCCTAATGTGGATAACACTACTTGATTTGGAGTTGAGGAGGAGTAAGAGACGAGAACCGAAAAGTCACTTGGTGAAGACTTTGTCACCTATGTCGTGGATGATGAACCACGAACACTTTCGAGAGCATACGCATCTCCGGATGTGGATTATCGAAGGAAGCGGTCAGTAGCGAGATGAATTCCATCATAGCTAACGGAACTTGGGAAATTTCAGATCTCACTTTGGTTGTAAGCCGTGAGGTGCAAATGGATCTTTAAAAGAAAGCGTGAGACCGATGGTACTATCGAAAAGTACAAGGCCCGTTTAGTGGCTAAAGGTTTCACGCAAAAGAAGGAGAAGACTATTTCGACACATACTCTCCTGGCTCGTTTACCCACAATCCGAGTGCTTTTAGCAATAGTCTGCGCATACAAGCTCCTAGTACATCAAATGGATGTAAAGACCGCTTTCCTAAATGGAGAGTTGGATGAGGAGATTTATATGCAACGACTGAAGGATTTGTGGTTGAAGGGCAAGAAAAGAAAGTATGTCGATTGATCAAATCCTGTATGGTCTAAAGCAAGCTCCTAAGCAATGGCATGAGAAATTTGATAGTACGATGACATCGGTCGGCTTTTGTGTAAACGGTTTATAAATGTGTCTACTATCGGTTCGATGAGAGAGAAGGTGTCATTCTATGTCTTTATGTAGATGACATATTGCTTTTGGGACAAACATGGATGTGATTAATAATACAAAGTCTTTCCTTTCCCGAACTTTGATATGAAAGACACAGGTGAAGTCGATGTTATTCTAAACATCAAGCTTATAAAGGGTGAGAATGGGATTACTCTTTCACAATCCCATTATGTGGATAAAGTCCTAACCGATTTGGGTTTATGGATCAGAAGCCAAGATCCACACCCTATGATCCAAATGCAAAGTCGCATAAGAACACGGGCATGGGAAAGATCAACTTAGATATTCTCAAATCATAGGATCCTCGATGTACTTAACTAGTGCAACGAGGCCGGACATCTCATATCTTTGTTTGCGATTGAGTCGTTATACGTCCAATCCGGAGATGATCATTGGATAGCACTAGAGAGTACTCGATATTTAAAGGAACCTCTAAATTGGGAATACATTATTCGGTCATCCGGCGGTCTTGGAAGGATTCGATGATTCCAACCGGATCGATGACTCGACGACATGAAGGCTACGAGTGGTTATGTATTCACTCTAGCGGTGGGGCCGTTTCATGGAAGTCTTCTAAGCAGACTATCATTACACGGTCCACAATGGAGGCCGAGCTAGTTGCACTAGACTCGGTATGAGAGGCGAATGGATTCGAGAACTCCTTTCGACCGCTGTCTTTGGAAAAACCGATTCCGGCTATATTGATCTCTCGCGATAACCAAACCGCTTACGGTTAAGGCGAAGAGTAGAAAGGACAATATGAAGTCCTCAAAACACATAAAGAGACGACTTAAGTCGGTACGGCATGCCAGAGAGACGGGTGTTATTTCACAGAATACATCCGATCCGAAAGGAACTTGGCGATCCTTTCACTAAAGGATTGGCTCAAAAGGTCATCCTAGCGACATCTCGGGAATGGGGCTTATACCGTATGAAGGTTCACATCGGTAGTAACCTATCCTAGGAGATCGGAGATCCCGTGAACTAGGCTCTAGGACAACAAACTGTGTGAAATTAGAGAGCACATCTAACGGGTCCCATTAGCTGCAGTGCTCTTTCTGTATGGAAGGTTGAGCAATGGCTCTTAATGAACTCAAGGTCTATATATGACTTACGGAGTCGTCCTACAGGACTCCTAGAAGAGTTCACCTACGTGAGTATGATTGTGAGGTCGCAATCAAAGGAAGATAAGGGTATACTTCTTTAAGTACTCATGAGCTAGATACGGGGACATGACCGGAACGTCCCAACCCGAGAGGAAAGGGCAAGCCGCCCAAGATGAATGTGATCCGGGCGAAAGCTCTCACACCAAGGCATTGGATCAAGGCGTAGTCCTCCGTGTGCATGCAGAGTCGTAGTCTTTATCGCTAGACTTTGGGTTCAAACCCGCAAGGTACCTATAGTCGAACAATTTGTATATTAAACAAGACATTGAGAAGCACTTTATCAATTGGTAAATTGGTGGGGATTGTTGGACCTCAGGGGCCTTTTGGGAATTTCACAATTGAAAAAGAAAACCCTAGAGGTGGGACCCACACGCGGGGCATACGTGGGAAAGGATAAGGGAGGAGACTTTGTCTCCTCCCGACTCGATCCCTGGCGGTGCGGCGCTTCCGTGCGTCTTGCGGTTGCGGGCGTTGCGGCGATTTGGATCGCAGTCGGGTCTCATGGGCGGCGGCGGCGGGTCTTGGGCGATGGCGACGGAGGCGGCGTGGCGCGGGTGCTTGGCGCCACCACACCGCAGACCGCCTATCTCCTCTCACGGATCCGCTATAAAGCCCGGCCTCTCCTCTTCTCCGGCTCTCGAACAACAAGTGAGTTCTTCCTTCCTACTTCAACCTCCATCACGATTCTCGGTCTTTGGTGTCGTCGGCGTTGCTCAGTCTTCGCAGAGCAACCGAGAGACTTGACCCGGATTAGGGTTCTTGATTTGAGCTTGGACCGAGACATTTCTTTGAGGATTTAGAAGTGTTGATTTGTGCTTGTGTGTGGTTCTTGGCGGAACCAACTTGTGGTCTTGTGCGGCACACCCGTACCTCGGTTTTCCTTCTTGGCTTCGGCTGAAAAGGGAAAAGCGGCATTGTATCTCCGTGAATCATCTCCCTGCTTGCAATAGCGGGTTGATAGATTTTCCGGTCGTGATCTTCATCGTGCCTTGCCTTTTCGGTTTCTTCACGGTGGTTTCAATACCGTCGCCTTGTGAGTATTCGGATCCTTTCGTGCCTCATCCGGTATCTCGTGATATCTCAGTAAATGAATGCACAAAGGAAAGGATTAATTGCTCGTGATGAATTGGTCTCATCTTGTGTATGTTCTTGATAAGAGAATTAGATTTGAGCTCTAATAGACATTCTCACTGACTGATCCATAGCTTGTTGAACTATTGAAGATATGTTCTTGTGCAAATGATTTTGCAAAGTTTGCTATAGCTTTAATTTGTTCGGTTCAGATTAAAATATAACTCGGTATCATCATATCGCTACGATGTATGATCCGAAATCGGTAGCATCTTGTGCTATTCACCTTTGCATAAAGAACATATAAACCGATAGTGTGGATAGAGCTTTTCGGGCTAGGTTCACAAGAGAGAAAATTTGGAGCTCAAGTCTTGATTTTGCTATCGATCACATATAGAAAGTATGGACAATTGCATGAGAAGGCCAAAATCTTTGATTTTGTGCGACTGCTCGAGAGCTCTAAAGTTAAATAAATCGATTGTTACATCTTGTTTTTAGTCTATAGTACTAGACTTATCTTGATGGCGACATGCTATAAATCTGTTTTTCTTCATGTATTCATCATATATGTTAATTTTTCAATAAGAGTAGCATGCAAATATATTAATGTTATGAATGCCATGCTAATGTTGAATTCATATATGATGTTCATGTTGAGTTTTCACTCATTTTGCAATGATTTAAATGATGCATATGTCAATATGTTGTTTAAGTCATTCTTATGCCATGTTTGGGTGATTACTATTATTATAATTATTGGAATTAAAATAGAAAATATGCTTATACCGCATTATCTACAACAATCTAATCTTCAAACGGACTGTTTTTAAAAGATAAAATCTACACGTTAATTGTAGCACATGTTAAATTCCATCACTTGTACCGGCCAAAATCACAGACGGATATCTCTCTTTTAATAATCTCTATCGCGAATAGCCAAAATTCAAAAATTTCAACCAAAGCCAAAAGCCACAGCTAGAAAAAACATGTCTTAATATCAAAACCTCCCAAATCTACAAGTTTTATAGTCGAATAATGATTTTCATGTGATTTTAGTTTTTCATAGAACTTCATTCGTATAAATGTTCAACAACCAACACCCAGTGAAATAGGTTGATAACGTAGGCACAGAGAATTTGAAAATGAGACCAACTTGAAGTCTTTGTTGCATAGCTCAACGGATGATAATCTTTCCAAGTCTCAAGTAAGTGTATTAACTGCATGTGGTCGGTTTGTTGTAAGCTTTGTGCTTCTCTCAAAATTTCTGCTATGGTATACTTTCTTACCAATGCAGGCGTAAGACTTGTCTTTCTACAATAATTAGTTTTTAAATAGAGTATCTTTTTAAGATAGATCTATAAGTCGATTGTAGTAGACATTAATCTAATTTCATATATATCGGCTAAAATCGTACGCAAATATTTCGTTCTCCGTACTCTATATCATGAATACTTAGAATTTAAAAACCACAACCCAAAAAAACTCGCCCCTTAAATCTCAGCTGATGATTGATAAGGTTAGTTTTGGCTGAATGTGAAACAACTAAAATAGGAAGGCACTAAATGGGCATATCCTTTCATACCATAATATGAAAACCTGTTTAATGGCCGTACCATTTAGAAATTTCAAAATATTATCCATCCGTCCGTTTGAGTCATTAAGATTAGTTCAGATATTGTAAAACCCATTCCTTTCGAAGTTCCAAATGTGCAGTATCACATCAATTTATAATATTTAAAATAGAGTAAAGTACATGGTGGGTTCAAATATGTCATTTAGGTTATTGTACTTTAAAAATGCACAACTAAATTACTGATGTAATATAAGTGAGTCATTAATTCACCCTAACCGTCTATGATGACATCTTCGACATGAGAACATTTCGTGGGGTATCGAAATTAACACAAAACCTATGGATAATATGTCAATATATTTTTCATTTAACCCGATCAATGTGCCCTACACCGAATATGGTCGAACCAGATCGTCAGGTCCCCTTGTTGCGGTCGGGCACTCCAATAGCGAAGGGAGTCCAAGCATGGTGTTCTACAAGTGTCCGAAGAACCGCAATGTAAATGGTTTTCCTCATTATTTGTTCTCGATAAGATGCTTCGAAATGACAGCGGAAAAGTTGTCCCATTTATTTATTCAGGGGAAGCCATAGCCATAAGCTGAAAAGAACGGCTCCAAAGTCTTCACATAGGACTCGTTTTCCTATCTGCTAGAGATCTTTGTTCCGTCTTTATTTAGGTTTGCATGCGATTGGGGTGATTAAGGGGTTGCAACTAAGGGAACTGCCCACCTGATGTCACTGTGAACTCAACGAGATCATTTTTTTTGTCTCAGCAGATTTTATCAGACTGCTAGCATGATGGCTAGTGCTCGTGATGCTAAGAAGATGGCAGGTGATCCAACGGGTGGTGGTGGTGACTAGGGTTGTAAAAATACTTGAGGCTTGCAAGTTGCTCGGACTCAGCTCACTCTAGGCTTGATTCTAGCTCAGCTCAAGCTCTAAACTAGTCGAACTCGAGTTTGATCCTGAGCTCATGAGCTTCAATGAGCTGAGATTGAGTAGCTCATTAGGGTTCGATTCGAGCTTAAATATTGTTACATATTAACTCTTATCGAGCTTATTCGAACCGAGTTCGAACTTAAGCTTTTCTTATTGATGAAAATTAATGTATATTGAATTGTTACTGTTACTGAGATTACTCGAGCCAAACTCGAGTTTGGGTCGAGCTGAGCTCAAGCCTAGGTCCAAACTCAGATCCTAACTCAAGCTCACTCGAGCTCGGCTCGAGCTTCTACCAAGCTCGAGCTCAGCTTGTTTACTACCCTAATGGTGATCTTGATCCCAACATAGATTCGGATCAAGGGAGGAAGAGGATGTCATTGAGGTCATTCTTGAGGAGGAAGAGAAGGAAGTGGCGCTGCAATGGATAGGGATGGCACTTTTTAACTTTGTTCGTTGATTAAGTGTGAGAGGGCTTTTCGACAACATGAAAAGTGCCTGGGGCTTATGTGCTTATGTCACAATATGGATGTGATATTTTTGAAGGGGAATATGTTCCTGATTGAGTTTGCTTCGGAAGGAGATTTCAAGTTCGTGATGAGAGGGGGTCCATGGCTGCACAAAGGCCATACCCTAATCGTCGAACCATATGATGGAATTACCAAACCTTTTGGGGTTAATTTGAATATCATACCAATTTGGGTGCAAATCCATGATCTCCTAAGAGCTATGATGACTGAAAGCATAGGGAAGGTGCTAGGTGGAAGGCTGGGTACTATGTTGGAAGTAGATGCGGATGTCAATGAAAGACATAGTGGGAAAATTTTCCACATAAGGGTGGTTTTGACATGCGACAATCCACTCTGGTGTCATCTGATGATAAATCCTAAAGGGAGAGCAGATGCAGAAAAAGTATAATATCAAGTATGAGAGGGTACCTCTTTTTTGCTTTTACTATGGCTGCATGGGGGCATACTAAGGGAATGAGAGTATAGAGGCATAGAGACTAGCGTGCGATTTTGGCTGATATAAATGAAGTCACTATAGTATATACTACAATTGACTTATAGACCCCTCCTTGAAAAGACACTTCGTTTGAAAGCTAGTTAATGTAGAAAAGCACTTTACAGTACAAAAGTGGCTTTTAGAACCCGAAAAGAAGAGGGCCTAAGTGTGAATGTGTTGCAGAGGTGAGGGATATGCTAGGCATTCGCTATGGTTTATATTTACAATTAGACATGGTAGTTGGGCCGAGATCTTCCGGGCCAGCCCAAGGCTCGGCCGGCATGGCATGTGGTGGGCTAGGCTGGCACGCCATGAACAGTGGACCGTGCTAGGCCTGGAAAAAAGGCCCGTAGGGTGGCACAACATGGCATGCCCTGTTGAGTCGTGCTCAGGTGGCTCAACATGATAGTGGCATGGTGGGCCGAGTGGCACAGAGGCACGACGGGGGCACAACGGTGGGGCGTAGTGCGGCTAGGTCATGGTGTGAACACTGAGGGATGGTGGGACATGGGAGTAGCCAGAGAGGGGAGGGAGAGCAAGGCCATCGTCCCATGTTGTGTGGATGTCGTGGGAAGGCAAGGCCACCACTCGAGCGCTGGCCATCCCACACGCACCAACTGCACCACTAACATACGCCACATGCATGGCACCACCTTTTTTTGCTGCACCCACCCTCAATCCGTCGTTGACCTTTGCTCATCATCCATGGATGTGGCGTTGCCGACCACACCCCCACGCACCGTCAATGCTCTCCTCCACCACCCCTGCATCCATGCTCGCCATTCGTGTTGAGCCCGATGCCCCGCCTTCATGCTCGAGCCCTAGTGCCCCGCATCTATGCTTGCCGCCCGCACCACCGACGAGGCCACTGCTCAACACTAAAAGTAGGCGACGACGATAGGGTGGAACACGAGGAGGCAACGCAGAGGGGGAGGGGAGAGGCACCCAGCGAGGTAGAGTCACAGAGAGGGAGAGGGAGAGAGGCGGCAGGGGTCGGGAGACTAGAGTGGAGTGGAGCTATGGAGGTTGGGGGGTTAGGTAGCACAACAGGGGTGCCACAGGGCATTAGATAACAGTTGCTTAGGCAGCCTAGCAGCTAGCATGCTACCAGTGATAAGACGGAGCAGAGACTAGAGAAGCAACAGGCGGAGAAGGAGAAAGACAATGGCCAGGAACTAATGACAAGGTGGAGCAGAGGAAGAATGTAGATCTGTTGTGGAGGTTGAGAGACAATGGGCATATGCAACATTCTTCTCCTCTATTGCTATTAAACCCACATCCTATGCTCATCTCATTACCACCGAAGCACCAAGCTTCTGTTCTCTCTTTTCTCTACTCATTAGTCTTAATAGTTTGTACAACAAAAAGCTCGATGACGATATGCTACCAAGGAGTCACAGCACCAAAGTGGCGGTGGGAGTGACTAAGATCGGTAACGATATGCTATTGAGGATCCGTAGCATGAAGGCAGTAGTGGGGCGCCATGCTGGAAGCTCCGGCTGTCACTCCCCTAGTCCTCCTCCGGCTTCGACTTCCATTGATGCACGTCAACCTTCCCAAGCATGGGAGGCAATGACATGGAGGACCACTATATGGATGGTACGGAGGACTACGAGAAGTACCAACACAGTCTAGAACCGATAGAGACACCAGATTTCTCTCCACTATCTATAAACGGCAACAATGGTGGGTCCAAGTTCGGCACCAACACTGCTGGACAAAGGGTGCAATGCTGGAAGCACATGACTTGAAGGCAAGAAATCCGAGACGGCCAAACGGTATAGCTCGCAACTTGTAATTATTGCAAAGCTCAATTAACTGCTCGTACAGGTGGAGGGATGGAGCACTTGAACCGGCACCACAAAGCAAGCTTAAATAAGATAGGGCGCATAGGTGAGTTGGGAGTACAGAAGTAGCTGAACTTCGAGACCGATGACTCTGTGAGTACTTGGATATACACCCCTTTCTGCTCATGAGAAAATTGCTAAATATATTATTTTCGAAGATTAACCGACTATGATAGGTGAAAGTTGCGCGTTCAAAAGAATGATTCAATACGGATTTTGCCTATAGTACCAACATATCAGTAGGAGAGCTACCACATCTGATGTTTATGGATGTATCATAGGGATCTAGCAACACCAAAAGAAATATTCCTACACGTTCAATTCTTTTTTGCTTTAACTCCAGACATTTAGACATCATCGCACCAGAGAAATGCCTATCTTAGTTATGTAGCACATTATTTAGATAATGGTTATAAGTTAAATAAGAGAGTCATATGATTTAAGTTAATCGATGAATCACACGTAGAGAAGGCCATTGCCGAGCGCATACTAGATATAATTGACGATTTTAAGATAGATAAAAAGATTATTTTTATAACTCTTGATAATACATCGCCAAATATAATGACTGTGAACACCTCACCCCAGGTGGCGTAAGTGGTTTAGGTTAAGGATATGCTAAAAATGTTAAGTGGATCAAGTGTTGATTCACTAATAGGTTAATGGTTGTGTGTACTTTGGGAAGCGTTCATGTGCGCATGTAAAACCAGAATGGTATTAGATTAACGGGTTAGCCCATGTAAGTGGATGAAACCCAGCTAGTGGTGCTGGTTAGTGTTTTTTTGTAAGCCACCATTATATAAGGAGGTGAGTTGAGAGAGTTAGAGTTAGCTCTCTAGGAAGCCAATCGGAGGAGAGCTAGGGTTCTTGGAAAAAACCTTTGAGAGACGTATTGTGGCTCTTTGTGTTGAGATTGTTATCACCATAAGGCTTTGTTGTTAGCTAAGGAGTGGTTGTAAACATTCATATCCAAGTATCAATGGATATCAAAATTTGTCCAATCCTTTCTCCTCTTTGCTCAAGTATTGAAATCTTGATTTGGCTTGATTTTTGATGTTTCCTTCTTTCCTCTTAATCTTGCTGTGATCCATGACGAGTAAGAAATACTAGAAGATTGTAGTCGATGAATCATTACCCATCTAGATCACCTCCATAATAAGATTCAAGATCAAGCCCAATTTGACTTATTCTTGACTCAAAATTGGGTTTTTATGGTCAAGATAGTTTTATCTTGAATCCATGCCTAGATTAGTTTGCTATGATATATAGAAGTAGATATAGACCACTCTCTTGATTAGAGACCCTTTGAGCAAAAAACTAATTTAAATTTTAGGGTTTTGGGTGTTCTTGAGACCTAAATTTGATTTGCTTCCAATTAGTGAACCTGAACGAAAAGGCCTTATGATTCTTAATTGGTTTATGTTTCTAATACCTTGAATAAGTCTCATATAAAAATTGGAGATGTTTGGATGAGATTTGAGCAAGTTTTTGATATTTAAGAGATTTTTTAAGTTTGGGAACATGGTTCCGCTCAGACCAGCGTTGAAGTTGTGGCCAAATCGGTGGAGCGGTCAGACCAACTTTGTCCCAGTGGCCCGATCGCCCGGGCTCAGTCAGACTGACCTAGTGACGACTTAGATCGTTTTGTACCTCGGTTGTTTCCTTTGCTATTTGGTTTTTGTTTGAGGGTTGTTTCTGTTGTGCATCTGATGATTTTAGCTCTCTTTAGCTATTAAAGTGAAGAAGACTTTGTATTCAAGGGGTTGATTTGTTGAAGTTGAAAAGAGTCAAAGATCATTTACCTTTACCCCCTCTGATCTCCCGCATCTGTCCTACACCCGGAGAGTCTTTGTGCATGGGTGCTTAAAGCCAGGTATGTCCCCAATGGTGAGTTGCTGGACACGGCTCTTTCTAGCCAAGTCTAGCCAACGTGGAAAGCCATTGTTCATGGCTTAGATATGCTAAAAAAGGGAGTTATTTGACACATTGGCTTAGGAGAGAAGGTGAAATTTTGGCACAGTCCTTGGATTCCAGGAGGATATACCCTGCTCAATATAGCTTAAGCTTATTGGCTTAAGCTTATTTTTGCACTATTCATAATTTCGTCTTTTTCTGAATTTTTGACTTTTTTTTGAGCTTTTTTGTTGGTTCTTTTTTTCTCGTATTCGTTTGCGTTGTCTGTGATGGGCTAGCATATTTTTTATATTTTTTAATTTTTTTAATTTTAATTATGTCAAATAAGCCTCTCTCAGCTACAGTGTTTTTTTCAGCCAGCTACAATTTTTTCAGCTATAAACCTTCAGCTTTCAGCCGAACCGATCACCAATATGTTTGCTTGTAACTGGTAAACGTCGACCAGGCCGTCTTAAAGTGGGTTTCTCAATTGACTGACTCTGAAAGGGGATGTTACAAAGAGGAGGTTGTTAGGGATGTCTGTCTTCCGTCATCATGATGCTGAGGAAATACTCAAAATTAAACTGCCGTGCAGGCTGATGGATGGTTTTGTGGCATGTCATTACGAAAAAGTTGGGAAAAATTGCTCCTTTGCCCTAAAGTTTAATAGCATTTGCTCAAATGCTCCATGATGTCTCACTGATATGCGGGTCTAAGGCCCACATGTCAGTAAGACATCATGGGGTATTTGAGTAAACGCCATTAAACTTTGGGGCACATGAGCAAATCCCCCAAAAAGTCAGGGGTGGTTCACAGTTCACAGTGCCTACAGATTGGGCATGCATTTGAAGAATGTGGAAGATGAAGAACCGGCGACAAGTCCAAACTCAGAAAGCAAAAAAAAAAAAAAAAGCTTGGCGTCTCATGCGTCTTGGTTTGGCCACAAAGGTAAATAAGTAGAAACGTACACTAGCCACTGATCGTATTTGTAATATTTGTGGTAGTGCGGATGAGAATGGACACCATGCTGTAGGCTCTGTCTTTTTTTTTTTTTGCTGTGACTTATATTTTTTAGGCTGTTTGTATGAAATATTAAAGATTAACAAAAACTCACGTGCGATTTTTGCCAATATAAATAAAGTCAGTAAAATATGTACTACAATTAACTAGTAGACCCTATCTTAAAAAATACTTTGTTTAAAAGTTAGTTACTGTAGAAAAGCCAAAAAACAGCTTTTAGAAGCTGAAAAGAAGAAGACCTGTAATCATGCTCAAGCCCTACGGCATGCTATGAGAGCTTCCTGGCAGCTCCCCACTGAAGACCGCCTACGTTATACTTTGGCGATGACGTCCATAGTAATATCTCATATTGAAATTTCAGACGGGGCTTTCTCTGAAATTTCAGTGGATTCCACCGCAGGAGGGCTGGGTGAAACTCAATGTAGACGGGGCTTTCTCTGAAATTTCAGAAGATGGTGGCATTGGTGTGGTAGCCAGAGATGGAGATGGGAGGATTCTGCCAACATCTTGGCGCTACCTTCCTTGTGCCTCTAGTGCAGAGGAGGTTGAAATCCTTGCACGCCGTGAAGGCTTTTGCCTCGCTGCAGAATGGATTCGCTGTCTGACGGTGCTAGAATCAGATTGCAGTGCCGAATAGTCATCGTTCAAGATTTCCCGTTCTTAGCTCATGAAGCCCTGGAGTTCGCCGGACAGGTTCAGTCGTTTGCCGTCAGGCTGTGAAGAGAGAGCAAAATGTACTTGTATATGAGCTCGCACAGTTAGCGAAGCGTTTGGGTCATTGTGTGCTGTGTGTGTCCTCTCCTACTTGTGTTTAACATCTTATTGATTAAGATTGTAACCCAATTGTTGAGCTCCCTTGGTCCAAGTTTGGAAGACATATTTTCTCCTAGCACATAAATTAAAGAGATATTAAAAATGATTAGACTACTCCTAATTATTATATCTAAATACTATATGCATACATGTATAGACCATAAAGCAAAACGAGATATTTATTAGGATTATAGAGAAAACTTTACATTAATTTTATATTAGAATATAAAATACGATATATATTTATGGATAAGATCATTAAAAATATATCTTATAAATCTAGATGAAAGAAGTAAATAATAAAGCACTCTTTCCCTCGAAAAAAAATGCTAAGATATACATTTAGTTTCTACTATAGTTACGATTCTATTTAGGTATAAATAGATTTCATGATCCATTTTCTTCATATGCCAGATTAATAAGCTGTGTTTCCAGAAAAGAAAATGAAAATAGTAAGCTGTAGTTATCCGTGTGCAAGTCTTGGAACCTTAGTGCTTTTGCCGTGTGCTCGTGTAAATGCATTTACGTGGACCGATGGCTAACAGGCCCTCTCGTCGGTTTTAAAAAGCTGATTTTTAATTTTCTGTAGTAATTAGGTTTTAAACGAAATGATTTTTTAGATAAAGTTTATAAGTTAATTGTAATATATACTATAGCAACTTTATTTATATTAGTTAAATTACATATGAGTTTATCTTGTTTCGTGCTTTTTTCTATAAATAACTAAAAATCATAAACCGTAGTCTAAAAGAATATGCTTAATATTACACATGTAGGTAACTGACAGGTGCTATATATCTTGGGTCAACCCTGCGTCCTGCATTCATGTGAACACTCAGTTTCATTCCTAATGTCTTGGGTGGTGATCGGTTCGGCTGAAAGCTGAAAGCTTATGGCTGAAAACACAGTGTGTTGGTGAAAAAACATCAGAATGGTGAGAGGCTTATTTAACATAATTAAATTTAAAAATTGAAAATATAAAAATATGTTAGCCCATCACAGACAACGCAAACGAATACGAGAAAAAAAAGAACCGACAAAAAAACTCAAAAAAAAGTCAAAAATTCAGAAAAAGACGAAATTATGAATAGTGCAAAAATAAGCTTAAGCTTTAAGCCATAAGCCATATTGATCACCCCCTTGGACCTAGAGATAGACAAAGAAGAGATATCACCAAACCAAAAGCAGATTCTAGGGCTGTTTGGATATAAGCCTATGCTTGCCAACATTTGGGTTAACAAATTTGGGTAACTTTGACAAAATTTGGAACTTATTTGATTTGTTATTAATGTGTTACCAAACTTAGATGAGATTTCTCTCACTGATCTTTAGTTTACTTTGTTGCCAAAGTTTGACCAAAGCATGGACCAAGAATGACATGCACACATTGGTAAAGTTTTTCAACGGCCATGAACCAAACAGCTCCAGATCTGTCCTTTCTCGTGTCAATCACTTAAATTCAAACTTTTTTTTTTCTGCGAGGGAGCTTAAATTCAAACTTGACAGCCAAAACTCTTAACAAAACAATACAACAGATGGGAAGATACCAAACAGCAAAATTGCCGATGCGAAGGTACAGTAGCATCTGGTACTGTTTCTACAATTGCACAGTCTGCTCAGACACTCAAATCACAATTCCTACCGTGGTTCTCTGCGGTACACCGTAGGAACTAGGAAGCCCTACACGAGAAGCGACCGACCGTATTGTATATTGTTACTGTATGTATACTTAAGGGCATTATGAGTGTATAAGATCGCAATGAGTTTTAAAGTGGGTCCCACTTAATTGTTAAGATCGACTCGTTATGTTTGAGGCCACCGCTCGGCTATAACAAAGGTCCTATTCGGCAGTAAAAAATTGTATTTTAATGCTTGTGGTTGTTGGTAGTTGGCTGATAGAGAAGGGAGAACAACAAGATTAAAAAAATTGTATTTTAATGCTTGTGGCCAGATCTTTAGCTTAAGGACCGATCTTAAACCTTTTTTACTTATAGTCTACGTAAAATCAATCTTGTAATATATAAAATCGATCTTAACATGATTTATCCTCTATTTTTATACACTCCAAATACCCTAATACACGCACTCTAGCCTATACGGCCTCCACACGCCCACCCAGCCTCTTTAAAACCCGTCCCTTCACGTGCCTTCGGGAGGGCATCCTCGAAAGCCCTCGCCCTCCCAAACTCCAATAGTACCCGCACATCACGAATGGCCGCCGCCGCCGCCGCCACCTCGACCACCACAGCCTCATCCCGTCTCCTCCGTCGCGCCGCTCCCGCTCCAGCCACCAACCACCACCAGCTCAGGTGCTCCACTAATCCCTCGCCCCTCTCGCTGCGCCACAGCGCCGGGCGCCCCGCGCCGGCGCAGGCCCTCCCAGACCGCGTCACGCCCTTCAACTATGACGCCGACGGCGACGACCACCCCCGCGAGGAGTGCGGCGTGTTCGGCGTCGTCGGCGACCCGGACGCCGCGTCGCTCTGCTACCTCGGCCTGCAGAAGCTGCAGCACCGCGGGGAGGAGGGCGCCGGCATCGCCGCCGCGGGGGACGACGGCAAGATCAAGTCGGTGACGGATCTGGGGCTCGTGGGCGACGTGTTCCGCGACCCGGCGCGCCTTGCCAATCTCCCCGGCCACGTCGCCATCGGCCACGTGCGCTACTCAACGGCCGGCGCCGCCGCCTCGCGGCGCAACGTGCAGCCTTTCCTGGCCGGGTACCGGTTCGGGCAGCTGGCCGTGGCGCACAACGGCAACCTCGTGAACTACCAGGCGCTGCGCAACAGGCTGGAGGCGCAAGGCTCAATCTTTAACACCTCGTCGGACACGGAGGTCATCCTGCACCTCATCGCCACCTCGCTCTCGCGCCCGCTGCTCTCGCGCATCTGCGACGCGTGCGAGCGCCTCGCCGGCGCATACTCGCTGCTCTTCCTGACGGCCGACAAACTCTTCGCCGTGCGCGACCCGTTCGGCTTCCGGCCTCTGGTGATGGGCCGCCGCCCCAACGGCGCCGTCGTATTCGCGTCAGAGACCTGTGCGCTCGACCTCATCGACGCGGCGTACGAGCGAGAGGTGGAGCCCGGGGAGGTGGTCGTCGTGGACCGCCGCGATATGTCTGTGTCCTCTGCCTGCCTCGTCCCGCACCGCCCGCGCAAGTCTTGCGTCTTCGAGCACATCTATTTCTCCCTGCCCAACTCCGTCGTGTTTGGTCACGCCGTCCACGAGCGCCGCAGCGCCTTCGGCCGCGCGCTCGCGGAGGAGTCCCCAGCCCCCACCGCCGACGTCGTCATCCCCGTGCCGGATTCGGGGTTCTACGCCGCGCTCGGCTTCTCACAGGCGTCGGGCCTCGAGTTCCAGCAGGGCCTCATCCGGTGGCACTACAGCGGCCGCAGCTTCATCCAGCCGTCGCAGGCCATTCGCGACCTCGCCGTCAAGCTCAAGCTCGCGCCCGTGCGTGGCGTCATCACGGGCAAGAGCGTGGTCGTCGTCGACGACTCGCTCGTGCGCGGCACCACCTCCAGCAAGATCGTGCGCCTGCTCCGCGACGCCGGCGCGCGCGAGGTGCACATGCGCATCGCCAGCCCACCGGTCATCGGCTCCTGCCTCTACGGCATCGACACGCCGAGCGAGGGCGAGCTGATATCGAACAGGATGGACCTCGAGGGCGTCCGCAGGACGATCGGTTGCGACTCGCTCGCCTTCCTCTCGCTGGACAAGCTCCACAGCATCTATGGCGATGAGGCTCATGAGCTCTGTGACGCGTGCTTCTCGCGGAACTACCCGGTGCTGCCCACGGTGCCCGAGCCGGTGCCGGAGCTGGTCTCCGCATTCGAAGACTGACCAGAACGTGCAACTAGGGAAGTGGCTCTATACTCTGCATGCTTACTACAGAATTTTAGACTCAATTTTGGGCATGGCAAATTTTTGTCCATGCAATTGCATTCATCCATCTGAACTTTTCGGTTATAAGGTTTAGCTATTGAACATTGATCGAGCTGCTACTGTAAGTTTGCTATGTATTGTATTGCTGCTAATGCCATCATAAAACGATGAACAAGATATTTGCCTCAATGACACAGGGTTAAAAAGTTATCTTTCTGGTGCTTACAGCACTTTTGGGTTTGATATTTTGATTCAAAGGCTATACCTGCTTCTTATCTTAGTTCGTAACTTCCACCCGCGGTTGCATACTTGGATGTGTCTATTACTACCTTAGTAGCAAGAGGTATCTTGGTGCAAGTTCAATTTACTCTGCTACCAAAATTTCATCTCTCTGTATGCTTATCGATCGGTACCTTTTCACTATAGAGACATTTCAGTGACACTAGATCTATGCTATGACCGTGTTATGTGTGTAAATGATTTTTCAAGTACAAAACTGAGACTTTTCTTCCCAAGTTTAGGCATGGTCGTTCCTAGCTTTTTACGTTCATCTGGAGTTTCTGTTTGTTATAATGAGCTGCTAGCTTTGCATGACCCTCTTAATCAGCTTAAGGTACACAAAGTACAAACCTTGTTTGAGCTGATCAAATCATTAAAAAAGTTGACCAGGGACTTCCTCTTTCCTTGTAAAGTTTTGCCGAGGGTGGGGTTTTTTTTGGTACTCGATAACTTATGAGTTATGATTTAAATATTTAAATTTTAACTGTTCGTAAGAGATAGTACGTGTAGAAAAATAGTCATATGTAATTTTGGTCGGTACAGCTGAACTTAGTACACTTTTTACTATAGTCTTATTATTAACTCCGTCTTTAAAAATATACCGTTTAAAAACTAGTTATTATAGACGGTACGAATATAAATCATCAATAAGCCAAAACGAACCCGTCATCATGACTTGCATTTTTCAAGCTCCCGTTGAATTGGGGAAGTACGGCTGCCAAATATATTTTCGCGATATTTTTGTGTGCAAAGTCAAGCAAGAAAGTTCGTGGAGTCTTACTAGTGTACTAGTAGTATGGAACTTGCACTAAATTTTAATGTTGGCTTGCATCCTGAGAATAGTACCCAGAAATGTAGAACATCATGATGCTGACATATATCCTTGTTTACATTTAATCCTCGTCAAAACATAAATTGTTTTATGATCACTCTTTTAGCCACCAATACTGCAAACAGGATTTTTTTTCATGTGATGCTTCTGCATCGCAGCTCCTCTGTAGTAAATCGTTGACTAAAACCAGCATTTCTAAAGTGATTAGCAATGTTCAAAACCTGTCTATGAAATTATAGTGTTTACTCCTTGAGTCCTTGACATCTTATCCTATTCGCTGCTTCTACTGGGGCATGTACTACTTTCATGAGAATGGCCACAGGCCGACAATACCTGCACGGCTGCACTAAGTTATATGCGGTCAGCTGTTTTACTGTTTCTCCGAATGTTTATGGTTTACCTGGATATCTACTACTTAAAAAGAAAAATTAATGATAATATGTTCTTTAAAATAATTCATGCTTAGCTCTTCGTAGCCGTCCAATCTCCCTCGACTCTCCACATCCGTCCGTTGTCCTCCGCTTACACGTGCGATCTCCTCCCAACTGCTCCCCCAAACCCGCATTTCCCTCCCAACCCAGCGCCGCCGCCTCCTTCTCCCCACCCCGCACCGCCGCCTCCTCCTCCACCTACTCCACGCCGCCGCCGCCTCCTCCTCCCCCCACTCCACCGACAATTTTAGCATCAATAATTTAATATAACCGATGGCAATATATGATTACAAAGAAATAGCTATCAAAATGCTTACCAATATTAGTAGCATTATTTGATGTCTCCCTTTTTAGAAACCGTTCTATAAATTTATCTACCGTTTAATTGAAGACTTAATTAGATAGTGCTATGTTCAACAGTCCAAGAACAATATAATAAAAAATACATGAAAAAGTTTACTTACTTGACATTGTAATCAAACACTCTAGTTAAATCTAAATCTTGATTCAATATGAGCACATGGATCACAAATCATAAATTACTATAATTTTGCCTTCGATTTACAGTGAACTATCGGTATTCTAAAACCTAAATTGAAACTCTAATCTTAACCTTATAATTCGACAAAAATAAACAAAAAGTCATTACATCAAAACCCTAACTCACAAATTTAGCTGTTATTCTTAAAACAAATTGAAAGAATTAAGAGAAATTTTGAGTCAAATATATACAAATCGGGTGGATCAAAGCCTCCTTGGCTAACGAGAGCACGAGGTAACGGGAACCGAGGCTAGGAGATGTTGCGTGTGAGATGGCAACCAAGAGCGCCAACGGTGCGATTTCTCCGTTCTCCCAAGAACCGGTTGTCGCGTGGTCAGGTGCGACTATGGGCGCAGACACATCTATCGCTCCTATGACCGTGCGAGATGAATAGGTATTGAGGAGGGCTACGACACGCTCAGCGCTTTGGTATCGATCAAATTGACTCATACAGTCTTGTCACTCATGAGCAGTGCTGGACGCCTCGGTCTGCTGCAGTTCTCTTTCTTGGGCTAAGTGTTGCCTTATGGACTGGCGTGAGTCTGTCCCCCTATGGGTTACTGCTGGTTACCGGGTGCACCGAGTTTGAGTTTGAAGGGTTCACATATGGACCAGAGGCACTGATTACTACTAAAAATTTACCGGGTGGGCCACCATGGCTCCGAACACGGATACATCAGTACATGATCCATCCCTAGATAACTTCCAGCACCAGGAAGAATTAGGCAGGCACCAAAAAACTTCGTACCAGAATGAAAGCGGCGTGTTGCATAACTGCGCTGCATCTCATCTTTCTGGTCTTTCTCTACCTTTTATCCCCCCCGGCCGCCGCGAACCAGCGGCTTTTTTGACCCCAAGAGAGTTTTTCTCGGCCACACAGCTGAAAGCCTGGCCCGGTCATCGCTAGTGCTTGGTGCGCAGACCAAGGACCAAACGCGGCGGGGAAAAAATGATGCGCGCCGTGCCGTGCTGTTCTGTACTGAATTCTGATGCTTTTCATGGGGCCCTGCTAGCTAGCTAGATATGTGCTACTACGCCTTCGCTGAGTGCTGACCATACGATTTTCTACTTTTTGTTGTCGTTGAGAGGATAAGTTCGCAAATGAAGAGAATATTTGTATACGTGGAGATAAAGAGGGAGCCACTCGATCAAGTACGAGCACTTTTGTTTTGATTCCGGAGAAAATCAGCTACATGTCACTAGAATTCGGCTGGCATTTTGCTGACCAGACTAGAACGTGTACTCCTGAGCTACATGCCTGCATGTAGTTTTCTCGTTCCACGGAGAGGATCTAGTTTATTTTGCTTGGAGAAACCATATACAAATTTCAGTTAAATTCATGCTTGTACATAGAGAATTAGAGATATCCTAGAATCTCTGAACGAAGCAGTTCAATTTACGCAGGATTCGGGAAAAAAAAATCCCCGCTTTCAGAGCGGCGCCTTAACCGAGTTACGGAGAAGAAGGGAAAAGAGCGAGCTCCATTCGTTGGCCATCGCGTCCGCCCACTATCCTCCCCATGGATTCGTTCACACTCCTCCGCAACCCAGCGAAGGAACAAGAAAGAGAGAGAAGCTTCATCCCGCGCTCTCTCTCTCTCTCTCTCTTCCTCCGTCCGTCTCTTCTAGGAGGACTAGATTCGATTCCTTTCCTCCGAGGCGCCCAACCCCAACGCGGAAGGCTGCGGCTGTCCCGGTCCAATCGATTCCCTTGGATCCTCACACGCATCCGTCAAAACCCTCGCCTCAGAACCCGGCTGTATTTGCTGGTACTAGCATACGACGTTTCATCTTTAAATATGTGTATTTTGATAGAGCCGTTGCTATAGCACTGATTTGAATGATCACGAGGAGACAGTCGACTCGTAGGCAATTCACTATTTTCACTGCATCGACGTGTGTTACATTGAATTAACTGCTTTAACTCTACTTCTGCTGTATTACGTGTTTAATGGTAATAATTTATATTCTTTTACTCATATGACTTTCTGATTTATACAATAATTTTTTTTGATAGTGGAGTATAGCCGTATCCCAACACTACTCTCTCTGGTAGTGCCTTTTCTTTGAAATCAACGCTGAGCACTTCAATCTTAGTACCAAAGAGATACTGCATCCATTGTAAAATGCTACCCTCGGGTGAACAAGACTAACATTTTTGCTGACTTTGCTCTGTCGACATGACGCTGGAGTCGTCCGAAGGCGGGGAGTTGTTCACCAAATCGTTCGGGTTGGTGTCAACTGTCAAGCTGCCCACAATGTGGTTAATTCCTGTTCTGCATTTGCTTCTGATGCGCGGATTTTGCTTGCATAAAGGTCGCCTGCCTGAGGACGAAGGACGGTTTTATGCCGCTGAAATTGTTGACATTTTGGAGTATTTGCATAGTGTAGGCCTGATTCATCGTGGCGTCAAGGTGCGTAAAATAACTAAATCAACGGAGTTGCACATTGGCCTTTCAGTTATTGCCGTCAGTAACGATGACGTACACTGTTTTGATCTTTCAGCCAGAAAATTTACTACTTACCTCTGATGGCCACGTTAAGATTGCTGATTTTGGTAGCGTGAAGCCTACAAGGGACACTCCAATCAAAGCCTTCCCAAATTCAACTAATAAGATAAACATATACAGTGCTGGATTGTCTTAGAATTTGTGATATTCTGTTCGTAAGGTTCTGTTTCCCCTACATTTACTGTACAGATGAGAGGGCCTGTACATTTGTTGGAACAGCTGCGTATGTACCACCAGAGGTCCTGGACTCTCCCCCAGCAACTTTTAGGTGAGTGAATAACTTCATCTACAAACACTGATTTCTTGATAAGCCCAGCTTCCTTGGAATAATTTCATTTATTTTTGCGATACTTAAAATACTCCATTCTTTCAAATGATTTTATGTTTTGACTCTGTATGAGGTATTCGCTTTCATTATCAAGTACCAGCTCTATACATTTATTGACTAGGTGCTTGTGTATTCAGACTGCACTGTGCTTTAAACTATCATCGACATTTAGGCCTGAAAGCTTGTCTTGCTAGAAATTTAAAATCTTGTAGACGGCCGCCCTGGATGTGCTCACTGCTGTCATGCTTCGGAGTTCCCGAGCCTACTAAAAATTCATCGTTCATGTTATAACATCAAAGACTTCAAAAATGAAAGCAGTCACAATGAGTGTAGGTGAGAACATGCAGAGATGCATTTCCCAGTGGATACCTGTTCCATCAGCACAGAACAAATACGGTTGTCAGGTCAATACCTGTACTTTCAGACAGTTAGCTTCTCTGATAATGCTAAGGTGGTAAATGTGGTTTTCCGTTTTTGAAGACATCACCGTTCTTAATGCAAAGTACAGCCCTTTCTTTATGCATTCCTTAGATGTTTGCAGAAGAATAATTTAAGCTCATTGCATTAAGGGAAATTCATCTTCAATTATGGGCCTCAATCCTAGTTTACAGCCATTTAGTTAACTAGCAAGCTTTTACAGAATTGTGTTTTGTTGTGGTATGAGCAGATCTTTATACACATTTTTTGATGAACTTTGATCTGTTCTTGGCAGAAATGACTTATGGGCATTGGGGTGCACGCATTTTCAAATGCATTCTGGCTCTTCTCCATTTAATGATGCCAGTCAGTGGTTAATTTTCTAGAGAATTATAGCAAGGGATCTCAGATTTCCAGAGTACTTTTCAGATGAAGCGAGAGATCTCATTGACAAGTTGCTGGTATGTATAAATATACCGATTAGTTCTTGTATAGCTTTTGTGCGTAAGTAGTACATTTGTTATTCAAAAACATATAGATAATGCTGTTTTTGTATCATAGAAAGGCTGCAAACATAAACAAGTCATATTCTAATCATTGCATGGGTTGTTAAGTTAGGCTTCCCCCATGCACGCTCTCAAATTGGAAAACTGCGAATCTAAATCGCGCTTGCTACAGTGTCACAGAACGCTACGGCGGCTGCTACAGTGTCGTAAAACGCTACAGTAAAACATGGTTGCTACAGTGTTTCAGTAATTGCTACAGTACCACATCGCAAAAAAATCGCTGATATTTTTTCATCAATTGAGACTAGCTGTTGAATATTACATCTAGGGCTGTTCTAAAATTATCTTACACTTTGCTGAATAACTTTTTGACTTACGCAAAATCAAAGAACAATTAAACCTAATTCGACCTTTAAGCAAAAAAAGCAGTTGTTAAAAAAACCACAACGTGAGCTTATTCAAAAAAAAAACATTGGCCGAATTTGGGTGAGTTCTTAGTCTATAAATTCAGATTATGTAATTTAAATTTTTTTTTGAACAATCTTGTGCCCGTAAATTCATATTATTGCAATTGGCTAGCGTCTCTCCTAGTACTTGGTGCAAAACGAGCTCAATTTCAGATTGCTTCTATTTAGCTTAATCCTTTGTTTGCATTGAGTCATATTGATCTTTGCGTGTGCGTCATACACTTCACTTAAATATTTTGGATCATAACTTAGGCAAAGTATTATAGTTTGAATTATTACTTAACTTTACAACATCAAATATTCTAGATTGTATAGGATATACACTCCATACCAAGTTTCACTAAATAACTGTTGTTGTGCAATTGTGAACACTCTTACATTCGCTTGATCATCACGTTGCTATTGTAGTTTCTACCAAGTGTAAGTTTTTATTAGCCTTAATTCGCTTCGGAAAGGTGAGAACTTGTGAGAGAAAAGAGTGAGATCGAGTGATTTATACTAATCATCCATATCCTTTGTTACTGCTTCGTGTTTTCTTTGCACAATCTAACCATGTCAGGTAGAGAAGATAACTATGGTGAGAAGCATGAAGTTAATCTTAATGTCCCAGTGACTCGCTTTTAACATCAAGCATTGAGAGATACATTGCAACAAGAATTTGTAGCTGGCACTACTGCAATGGAGGAGCAACTCAAGTCAGATATACAGAACCTCCGCATTGAACTCAAAGCGGATATGCAGGATCTCCGCATTGAGCTCAATCAACATATGAACGTGTTACGTGGGAACATTTTGAACGGTATTGTGCGAGCACTTCGACTACAACAAGAAGAAGGGAATGTTCATCTTGCGGCTGCCCTTCCTCCACTTGATGAGGGAGTGGCTGCTGTCCGAGGTGGTCACGAAGCTCAATAAAGGCGAGACCGTGTGGTGGCAAATACCGTTCATCCACCCCTATCTGGGAGAGGTGAAGGGGGCGGCTTCTATGGTCCAGAGAGGAGCCATGGATATGGAGGCCATGGTGGAGAAAAACAAGAAAAGACCTAAATACGCTTAACACTTGCAGCCACATTGAAAATCCTTAGCCTACTTATGAAATGGTTCAGCAAAACCTGCAGAGCAATATCATCCTTGACTCGGGAGACCGCCCACCGATCGGGTCAAACAACTTGAATGTTCGCACTGGTGGGCAATACAAGGCCCCATCTATGCCATATCAAACGATAATGAATGGTATGCATTATCCAAATGGAATGCCACCAAGGATGGAGCAGCCAGTTGGACGTCCTGGTTGGCATGTTCCTGGTGACAATGTACCCAATGGTCAGGTACCAGCGTATGCATTGTCATCAGGTCATCATCGGTATGAAAGGTCAGAGCCCTCTCTCCATACGGAGGAGCACAACAGTGGCAGCAGCATCAACCTTATAGTTCCTATGCTGGATCAGGGCCTTATGGAGGTGGGGCACCTCCTTCAAGACCTAATTCACGACCACAGCAGTCAGAGAACCGCCTAATCCCTGTTCTCTTGTAGCCCTGGTAGTTAGTAGAACTTCCCTAGTACAATAGAGAGACCTCAGCTTAGGCACACACACCCACAGCATTTGCAAGGTCTGGTGATCTTCAAGCTTCTAGGTCGCGGCATCAATGATTCTAAGAGGCAAGTGTTGTATACTAGTATTATTGCCGTTATTTCATTTATGGTTCTCATTTATTCAGATCATGTTATATAACTTCCCTAGGGTTGGGAAGGTGTCTTAACAAGTTTTGGATCGTTGAGATAATGTATCTGGGTTCATTTTCAGTTTTGATGATGGATAATTGGATATATCCCCTTTTTGTGTGTTCTTAAATGGCTAAAAATGATTTCTCACTTAATGTGTGAATAGTGGCTGTCGATTGAGAACATGTGTTATTATCATAAAATCTTGTGATTGTGTCATGTCTACTCCGAAACTGTTGTATCTTTACTGGTTGCAAAATGCAGTAGTTTACCGTAAGGACCCGAGTGGTTAGACTGGCGTGGTCAGTCTGGCCGGCGGTTATACCGTTTGTTGGCTGGCGGTCAGATCAACTGAGATGGAGTTAAGCAATCTTTGTGATATTTGTTTTTTTTATTTTGGTGAGTTCACGAGTTTGTGTTTTTATTGTGTAGAGTTGTTAATTCCTAGGGGAAAAGTTTTGTAGTCATTTATCCCCTCTAACTCGCCATACAAATTCTACAATTGGTATCAAAGTCTGATTTACTTCATAGATTTTAACCGGTCTTTTGAGCAATGGTGTCAGAGAGGTATCACAACAAGTCTGTTGTTTTTGATAAGAGTCGACTATCCCTATTGGAAGACAAGGATGTGGATGTATATCAAGACCTAGTCATTTGGAACAAAGTGAGGTCACTTTGTTGTGCCTGTCGATGATATAATCCCCGATGCTATTTGGTTAGTTGAGGTTGAGGCAAATGCTAAGGTATGCAACTTCTTGATCCAAGATTTAAGAAGAAATGAGTTCAATCGAGTGGTTCATCGTGCATTCGCACTTGGACGACTCTCTTATATTACCATAAGGGAACGCCGGAAATAAAAAAGTGCGTGAGACCTAGTTCAAGAAGGACTACCAGAAACTGAAGATGGAATCTGGAGAGTCCATTGCTTCCTTCTTTGGTAGAATCCACAAGATTCTGAGTGATCTGAAGTATGTGGAAGTCATTTACCCATATGCCAACAATACAACTTATGCTTTAAGTGCTCTTAACATAAGTGTTTGGGAAATGTAAGTCACATCCATGATTGACAAGACGGACTTGGCAACTATAACTGTTGATAAGCTATTGCCACGGTTTAAGACCCATGAGATGGGTGTTATAGCCAAGTCCAAAAGCCCGAAGATGATTGCTGTTGTGACTGATCCTGTTAAGAGTGACTCTTCTTGTGAGAATGCTTCTAAAATTTTTCTTATTTGTTTTTCAAGCCATAAGTGATGAGCAACTTGAGAGCTTTTTCATAGATGATTTAGCTCTCATTACTAGCAAATCCACCTATGCCTACCACAAAGTAAGAGCATAGGAGAGGTGATCTAGTGGTGTGCTTTGAGTGGTAAGTTGGGTCATTTTCATGCTAGATGCCCTAACTTTGTGAACAGGGATAGAGATGAACGTGGAAGGAAGGACTACAATTAGAAACCTCATTGACTCTCCAAATACGATGCCATATTTAAGAAGGCGACTAAGTCGTTGCTCAAAGTCCTCAATGATCGAGCTTTAAGCAATGTTAATCCTTCGAATTTGAGTGGTGAGCAGGAACAAAGGAAGGATAAGAAGTCCGTCGGCTTTACTGGCATATGCTTCATGGCTGCGAGCGAGAATGATCATGACAGCATGCATGACGAGGATGATCCCTACATCGAGCATGATGAGGTAGATCATTTTGATGCACTGATGCTTAGATATTATAGAGTTGTGACGGATCACTTGAAGCAAGTTGAGTGCATAGAACGAGTCATAAAAAGAAATGGCAAGCTAAAACTTAAAAAAAGATTTTGAACAATGAGGTTGATAGGCTTAAGTTTCTTATTCTTGATGATGAAAATTATGATTCTTGCCTTATATGTTGAAATTAAAAAGTTGAGATCATCTAGGTCATCTTTTCTAGAACAACTAGAAAATGCTAGAGCTAAACTTATTGATATCAAGGCTAGTCTATGTTCTAGTTGCTTAGGAGCCGATGACACTTTTAGAGTTAGTGCTTTGCAATGCTTGAATTGTGATGAATTGGAAAAGAAACTTGCCATACAAACTGAAAAATTACTCTAATTCAGTCCTGAATATGCTTGTGCACATTGTGAGTTTAGGGGAAAAAATTGAAGGAATTAACTGACAAGCTTAATCTTACTAGATCTGAATCTTGTGACAATTGCCCTAAACTCAATTCTGAAATTGAAGCTCTTACTAAAACTTTGCAAGATAAGTGTGATAAAGAAATTCTTGCTTCTATTCATGCTTCAACTATTGTTTCTATTACTCTTATAGCTTGTGTATTTTGATTGAAATATGACATGATTTGGATGACATGCATGAGCTTTTTAGAGTAAAATTTGATGGGCAATTGCGTAGAATCACGAATGTGTCTTGTGAGGCTTTGAAGCTAGATGTGGATGTGCGTAGGGAGAGATACGCTAGAGCTGTTAAGAGCCAACCCCGTGTCTTGTGTCACCCTAGCCAAGAAGAATGATTATTTGGAGAAAACCCTTAAGAGGTTCTTTTGTGGGAAAAAGAACCTAAATATGATTCTAGATCAATCCAAGGTTAGCAAAGCTAATAGAGGTCTAGGGTTCAACCACTATGAGCATTCTAAAAATCACCTCCTTAGGTTATAAGAGTAGTTGAGAGTAGGAAGATAGAGGTTGCCTCTCCTGAGCTTACCAAAATTGTGTTCAAGTTTGCAGGATTTGCCCAAAACCCTTCGAACATTGTAGATGCTTCTATTTCATCAGGTATGACCCCTCAAAAGGTCAAATGTCATTGCACCTTTTGTAAGAAGGATAGCCACATCATAGTTCTACTTTAAACGAGCCAAGAATCTGCGTCGTGCATGACCATGCTAGAACTTTGAGGAGCCTTCAGGATTAGCCGTGTCTACCTAGTGTCCCTAGAGTTGCCTCTATACCTCATTTTGTAGATGTGTTCTTTGATTCATTTGGTGGCTTTAGAAAACGATGTGGTTCTAGGTTCCAGAAGAGTAGGTTTAGGTCTAGAGTTGCCTTTAGACAGGATTTCTGTCGTTTTGGTCCATGACGAGGATTTGAGAGGGGTCGTTTTGGTACGACCCCTCAAAAGGTCAAATGTCATTGCACCTTTGTGAGAAGGATAGCCACATTGTAGTTCTACTTTAAACGAGCTAAGAATCTACGTTGTGCATGACCATGTTAGAACTTTGAGGAGCCTTTAGGATTAGCCCCGTCTACCTAGTGTCCTTAGAGTTGCCTCTATACCTCGTTTTGTAGATGTGTTCTTTGATTCATTTGGTGGCTTTAGAAAACGATGTGGTTCTAGGTTCCAGAAGAGTAGGTTTAGGTCTAGAGTTGCCCTTAGATAGGATTTCTGTCATTTTGGTCCATGGCGAGGATTTGAGAGGGGTTTTAGTAGCTCTAGGTCGCGTCCTATTGCATATCTTGCTAACCCATGCTTTGGAACTTTTCTGTTGGCAGTGTGTCTCAGCATTGTATTCCTAGATCATATTTCACTAACTCCAGTATCGAAGCACATGCTTCTTCTATCTTTTTGATGTAGGCTTTTCGGGTAAGGAGGAGATCATGTAGATCATGTTAGCCTCTTTGAGTCTCCTACTTCACTTTGGACATCCGGTGATGGCTATTACTTCTCAAGATGCAGCTTGCTTCAGCTTCGACTACATTGATTATATCTTATCGCCAAACGGTGTGACATAGGTTCATTGCTTGAGCTTTGCCAATTCCCCGCTTCATATTAAGTATTGCATAGTATTTGAGAGCGTAAGGGTTTTACGGCTAGTTCAGGGTGTTGGGTCACACTTTCTATCTTGTGTCTTTCTTCGGCACTTATCTTCTCTACTAGGTTCTCTAGGATCTCTTACCCCTGTGTAGGTTGAGTTTGCTTCTTCTTTCACTAGCATCTAGAAGTAGGGATAGCTAGTGTGGTTGATTCGCTTTTTAGCATTGTGTTTTCCTTGGGCTAGAGACTATGTGGAGTAGAGGTTTTTTTTGTTTTGCAAGTGTTTTCTTTTTCTTGCTTTTAGCCCTTGCTTTCCTTCCGCAAGTGGTTCTTATAGTTCTTGATTGCTTAAACTTAGGAGACAGTTGTGGATGGCTTCTACTCCCGGGCTTGCTTTGCTAAGATAAGGCCTAAATAATCTTTAAAATCTCAAGTTTTGACTTTTATCTAGTACTTAAGCATAATTGGCTAAAATTGAATTTCTAGCATTTTAAATTATTCAATTTGAGCTTCTTGATTTCATTTAGCCTTCTGTTGAGAGATTAGGGTTATAGTTTTCTTATGTTGAAGCCTTATGTCTGTGTGCTCTAGGCTTAGCTCTATCCTTGTGTTGGGAGTGGCTGTAACACTCTTTTTCAAGTGGAATGAACATCTAAATTTTGTCCAAGTGAGTTGTCCCATAGACTATCCTTTGTGCTTTTGATTTGCTTGATTTTCTTGTTTGAATTTCTCTTCTTGATCTTTTCTGGTGCTAAGGATGTGTAAGAGGTGGAGATGTCTCTTGGAGATTAGATCCCATCGATCTAGGTGCTTTTTAGGGAGAGTTCTTGAGTTTTCCAAATTTCCTCAAGTGAATGATTTTGGGGTTTTGCTCTTGTGCGAGTTTTGGTTTAAGTAGTGTTGTGATCTAGTTTGTTATGACATGTGGTTTGAGTAGTGTTGTGATCTAGTTTGTTATGACATGTGAGAATTCATTCAAGGTCATGACCATCAAGGACTCACAAGCAAGTGTATATCAAGAGTTTCCCCTTTTGTCCGATTTTAGTGTAATTCTTTTTGTTTTATATAAAGGTCATAACTTTGGCATCAATCTTTACGATTCATGATTGGAATATATTATTGACATCCTATGGAGAGTCTGTGTCAAGTTTCACTATATTTGGATAAGTGGTTTGAGAGTTGGTTTTTTTCTTAATCGTGTACAGTGTTGCCTGCACTGTTTCTCGGCGAGCGGTAGGACCACAAAGACCCGAGCGGTCAGATTGGTTGAGACAGAGTCTTGGGTATTTTTGTGACCTTTGGTTTTTGATTTTGATAAGTTTATGAGTCTATATTTTCGTTGTTGGAGTTGTTAATTTCTAGGAGAATTTTTTTTGTAGAGTCATTCGTCTCCCTCTGATCCGCCGTACCGATTCTACACACGTTGACTGCCGCCACTGCGTGCCGTGGACTGCCCGAGCGGGCCGGTCAGGTAAACCATCAGGCACCGCATGGTGCCGCAGAACGCGAACCACTCCGCGATCCCCACTGCTACCACGCACACAAGAAGAGGTGACTTTATGCAATGCTTTTGATGGAGGTGCTATCTATGTCTTCGGTGTGCCGCACCGATGATGAGGTGCGCGGCGGGCCACCGGCCGGAGCTGCCGCGGGAGGCCGGGCAGCCGAGGTGGTCGACGGTGGACAGCTACCCCGCTTGCCAAACAGCTACTTCGCTCGCCAAACCTCACTCGAAATGATTTTTGCTCGCGATTACAAACAAACGCACAACAAAATCAACACCAACCAAGAGGGATGATAGCATCATAGCACACTACGGTAGTGCGACTGTGCCATGGCATCCTCCAATTTAATAACCTTTCCTCACGAATCCATCGAGACTGGGGAGATGTTACATAAACAGAGTAGTAATAAACAGGTGCCATCTCGACGAACACATGCAAATCGACAGCGGAAATAGTGTCCCGCGCAATCATTTGCGGTGGATCGGCTGTAAATCGACCAGGGCAGGACGTCCATTCTTCCTGTGGGCCGAGTGCGATGTTTGCACTTTGCAAAACAGAACAATTAACACAGTAGTAACCCGCATCAAGAGAGTATTATTGTATCGTTGTACATCATCGGAGAAACTGTCCTTTCAATGCTTACTTGATCATCATAATTTACTGTTTATGTTACACCTTACAAATTGATTCGACCACCGCTTGCATATCAACATTTCACCTCAAGATATCAACGCTCAAGGAAAATTACCACAACAGTTTGGTTTAATTCCACAATATGATTGTTGAGGGATCTAGCCTAGATCTTCATGTCGCTACTTAAGCGGCAGTTTTCAAGCATGGCATGGCAGTATTCCCCTCTGACAGGCTCTGTACAACAACATAAGCAAGCGACAAGCCATCTTCCAGACTGGTAGCCTTCGAAGAACTTCCATAAGTGATATGCCTTGAGTGACTACTGACAGGTGATAGACCATGCCCATGGATTTCTGACATGATTATCTTTGTTTACACACCGTCATTGTACTGAAATGTCCTTTTTCTTGTGGACATACACTTGTGAGAAGTACAGGTAAGCAGCCAATCCAAAACTACTGAGGACAGCCAGAAGCCAGTAAAAATTGTCAAGATGCCCTTGGTTTAGATTGTTCGAGAACCAACCATCTCCTCCCCTAGTTGTTACCTTGTCAATTGCATACACAAGAAAGCTACTGATGAAGCTCCCAATTCCAAATATGCTCAAGTATAAAGCAAGGCCCAAACTGCGCAAACCATCTGGTACTTGGTCATAGAAAAATTCTTGCAACCCAACCATTGTGAACATGTCCGCCAAGCCACACAGAATGAATTGAGGGACCATCCACCAGAAGCTCATAGGAATTGTCACTTCAGGTTTGTCCACTAGGCCATAGTCTCTCGCTATCTTGAGCCTTCTCATCTCCACAAGGGCCGCAACAACCATCAAAATCACAGAGATAACCAATCCAATTCCAATCCTTTGCAACGTTGTGATACCACAAGGGTTCTCTGAGTACTTCCTAGCTAGTGGAACAAGGATCCGGTCATATATAGGAACAGAGACGACAATTGACACACTGATCAAGCTTTGTAGGGCAGCAGCTGGTACCTGTAAGTTGCCTATCCATCTATCTAGTGTACTTGCTTGCTTAGTGAACATCGTCATCCACTGGGCAAAAACAACTGCGTAAACCAAGCAGGTTGCCCCTATTGGGAACAATTTAAGCACTGCCTTGGCTTCATTAGGAAGGCATGTCTTTTCTGCATTATCCTTGTCTCCCATGGATGACGACATTGTTGTGCAGTGAGAATCATCAGATGATCTGAATGCCAAAAAACGCACACGGCACACACACACACACAAAACAAAGAACAAATAAGGTTGTGTTTTCCGAGGAAGGAGATCAAAACAGTGATACACAGTTTCAGGATAAGCTTACTTCGAACCCCATGATGCATGCCAGCCTCTAATCCATACTAGAAGGTGTTTGCCAACCTGTCCAAATAGGCTTCCACCACTTCTTAGAGGATAGAAGCGATAATTCTTGGTCCCAAGCCAGAACACTGCAAGAGAAAGAGACATAGCGATGCATGGAATTCCAAACCCAAACTGCCAGCTTATGTTATCTTGAATGTAATTCAAGATTGTAACTGTAACCGTACTGCCCCCATACGTCCCAAAGTACCACCAATTGAAGAAGGAGCTCCTTGAGGCACATTCTTCAGGATCATTCTCGTCAAATTGGTCTGCCCCAAATGCTTGCACACAAGGTTTGTGGCCACCCTGAGCAAAGGCCACCATATATAGGCACAGGTAGAACAAAGCTAAATGAATACTCGAAGTCTCCACATGGTTTCCACATTGTGCTGGTTGTCCTGGCGCAAGAACTGATGATAGGGTGAGCATGCCCAGTCCCTGGATGGTGGATACAATTAAGTGAAAGAAGTTCACATATTGCACAATCCAGGAAAATGAATATCCTTTTAGCACAGTGATGCACTGATGCATAGTGTGACGATTTATTTGTTTTCCAGGCTCTTACATGCACAACATCAAGTACCCACTATGATGCCTGAGTATGTATTGTGCCATAAAAAGCCCTGAGCTGAATTATTCGTGGAAAATCCTCTTTGCTTCGGATCTGAACACATCAAACAGGTCTCTATGGATATCTTTTGCATAATTTGATCCATTGTAAAACAAAAAACTTTAGTAATTTATCCAGATCTAAGAGACCATGTGAGGAGGTCTAGAATTATGTGTAATGTACTATTGCCAAATTTATATAGTTGGTATTTAAATTTTGCTCAGTTTGCACTTTTTAGAGGGTGTTCTGTTAGAAAAACCGGTCATACCGGCTACCAGTCATACCTGCGGGGCTCAGTGGTTTGACCGGTAGTTGTTAGCGGTCAGACCGGCAGCCTCAGTGGTCTAATAGGCAATAAAGTGTACATCAGCTGGTTTTATGATTTTTGGGATTTTGGTCGTGGTTTGGTTTGTTTGGAGCTAGGTCAATGCATTTGTATTGCATGAAGCACGCTTTAACTAACGTGTGTCAAGTTATGAAGAACTTGCGTTTGAAAACAATTTCTTTGTCTTTAGATATGCAGCGAGGCTTAGACTCAATCATGGTCAACGGCGAGGATCGGGGCAACGCTCAGGAGGAGTCGAGGCCCAGAACAATCAAAGATGCGGGGTGAGTTGGCTGAACTCAAGCATGGTACAAGGAATGCAGGAAATGTTGAAGGGAAGATTTAAACAACAGGTTGCACTAAATGGCTTGATAGGTCCAAGGGAGGTGTAGTCTGGTGAAACCAGAACGGGAGAGGTACACCTACACGTGGTAATCATGGCGACTGCTTGCAAGAGAAGATAAAGACTGGGTCGAGAAAGGGTATTTTGGTAAGCTTGCCAAAATACCGAAAGCCGTGTGGATCAATATCGCGGTGCTTGGAAAAGCGGTTTAGGTCAAAGAAATGCTGAGAAGATCAAATGGATCGAAGACTAATGACTTAGCGGAATCAGGCTCATGTGCTTTAAATATCGTGCATGAATTGTATGAGTAAAACCGGCGTTGTGTGGGGTTAACGGGTTTCCCCCATATGTGCTAATGCTAATGGATAGTATCCATTAGGGTTAAATGTAAGCTGGTTCTCTTATCTATTTAACAGGCCGGGATGGAGACTTGCAAGTTAACCATCCAAACATCTCTCATTCCAATCTTGCGTTCGAGGGTTAGGGTTAGAAGAGTGAGTGCTGTGGTGTGCTCTCTTATCCTATAGGTGGAGTGGTTGTAAAACTTCCATTCTCAAGTAGCAATAAATCAACTTTGTTTATCACTCATGATATCTTCTTGATTTGGTTGATTTGCTCTTGTTCTTGTAGATTTTGGTCTCTTTTCTCCCTTCTTGATCTTATTGTATATGAAGGATGTGCAAATGATGGAGATAATTCATAAAGATCAATTTTCATCCATCTAGACACTTGGGACTTGCAAGTCCTAGAAGTTGCCTGGTTTTGCTTGAATTTGGCATCATCTAGAGATTTCTTGATCTCAGTTTTTTTTGCTTTGAATTTTCAGGAGAAACAGCTTGCTATGATATATGAGAACTCATCTAGAGCCATCTTGGCTATGCTCTACCCACAAGCAAGTCATATCCCAAGATTTTGATGTTTGTCCGATCTTGGGGCATTCTTGTCTTTGGGAAAGGTTGGAACTTTAACCAAGATCTTTGAGATCCTTGGACGGAATATGTCGGTTAAGGATTTTGGGAGTTACACTTTTCTTCGTCTTGACTCGGGCTGATTTTTTGTTTTCCAAACAGGGGAGCAGGTCATACCACCCATAGGCCGGTCCAACCGGCCACCGGTCATACCATCAGTGCTTCGCCAGGCAGACCAAGCATTGGTCAGACTGCACTCTCAGTGGCGGTAAGGCCGGTGAGGAGCTGGGAACCTCTCTCTAGTTTTTAATTGTGTTGCTTTGCTTTTGACTTTCAATTCTGATCTTCATAGCTCTATAGCTATTGGAGTAAAGAATTAGCGAATACTTGGGGGAAATTTCAGAGGTGCCATTTACCCTCTTTGTTGCCATACCAGTTCTACATGTGGTATCAGAGCTCGATTAGCTTTTCTGTAGATCTTAACCGATCTTAAGAGCTATGACATCAAACAAGTATTCAACCAAACCAGTTGATTTCCCTTATTGGAAGGCTCGGATGCATGATGACAAGTATTCAACCAAGCCAGTTGATTTCCCTTATTGGAAGGCTCGGATGCATGCTTATATTGAAGCTCAAGGGCACTCAATTTGGCTCAAAATCAAGAACTCTTATGTGGTGCCTGCTGATGACCAGGTGAATACACCGAGTGTAGAGACAAACAGCAAGGCTTGAAATTTTCTTAATCAAAGGCTTAGTCGATCTAAGTTTGAATGTGTAGCTCATTTATGGTCTGCTCACGAAATCTGGAAGACCCCTGTTGACTACCATGAGGATTCTATCGCGATAAACAAAGTGAGACAGAACCAACTGAAGAAAAAATACTAAAAAATCGAGCAAAAACCTGGTGAATCCTCGGATAAGCTATGGGGAAGATTTACCAAGATTATCCATGATTTACGTGCTGTTGATTTGATCTTTTCTAATTATGAGAATGCACGCCAATTGCTAGGTGCACTTAATGTGAAAGTTTGGTGAATGAAGATCATTTCCATCAATGACAACGCCATGAGTGAACTTACTATGGATAAGCTCTACTTGATGTTGAAGATACATGAAATTGAATTCATCTCGTGTCTCCTCAAGACAGAGTCGATGGCTCTTATGATTTACTCTACTCAGAATAGCTTTTCTAGTTCTTTGGATTTTGACTTTTCTGAATTTTTATTGTCAACTTTACATTCGTTGAGTGATGAGCAGCTAGAGAAACTTCCTAAGAATGACTTGGCAATTCTATCCACAAAATTCACAAGAGCTTACCACAGAGTGAGGAACAGAAAGAGGTGGCCGTGTCACTTTGCTTTGAGTGTAGTGAGCCAATCCATAGTTGGGCTAAGTGCCCCAAGCTGAAGGGCAAGGATAAGGACTATCGAAGGCGTCCTCAAGCTCATGACGTGAAATCCAAGAAGCTAGGTCCTTGCCACTCTTGAAAGCGTCAACATGAGCGATACGAACTCAGGGACTTAGCGGAAAATTTCATAAGCATCATTCACTCCATCTCTATTGCCATATCGGTCCTATAAGATCCTTCCGGGCCAAGGCCAGATTTTATCTAGTAGAGTTCAAGTCCACTCCAGAGTACAGTTGGGTGGAATTCGGGAAGTAGTGAATAAATTAATATCTTTGATCGTGGAGTTGGACCCTTTTTGAACGGAAAATTATAGGAGGGCAATAGCCCTACCTGAACATGTAATCTAAGGATTAAAAAACTCCATGTTATACAAGGGGTAAGTGGAGTTGGATCCTCAATGTTGAATGAAAAACAAACTGACAAAGACTAATTGAACTACATCAAGGGTTAACCCCACAGGATCCTCATTCTTAGTAACAAATTCACCAGAATGTGTTTCTATGCTTCCTGTAGAATAGAATGCGCAGATTCCTAATGGAATGAAGATTCCACATGGATTCGCTCTAGTATCAAGTTCTACATAGCACTGACTTATGTCTGCTGGAGCTCGGAATTGAGGACATTGTCAACTACACATGATACGCATCCAAGACTAGAGCACAAAAGAGAATGGTTCGGATTTCCATTTACTATAGACTATAGGTACTACGGTTTAAACTTTGCAGATTTAAATTACTCACAAAATCAGAGTAGCAAATGCCCAACATTTTCAGATGTTCAACATCAAAGTAGCAGTTGAGTAATTCAGACTACATGTCACTCGCTGCGAATCCGTGAGATGAGAACAGTATGCGCACATACCAGGATGTAGAGGAGGGAGGCGCAGATGATGGTGCGGTAGCGGCCGAGCCAGGAGTCGGCGACGGCGGCGCCGAGCAGCGGCAGCAGAAGCGCGGCGCCGTTCCACGCGTTGATGGCCGCGGCGGCCGACGCCGTGGACTGCCCGAGCGGGCCGGTCAGGTAGGTGATCAGGTTCCCGGAGATGCCGGAGAAGGCGAACCGCTCCGAGATCTCTACCCCTGCGACGTCGACGACACGCAGATTAATTAAAGAGGGTTGTGAGAACGGTGCTTGCTCGTTGACTTGCTTTCGCGCTAGGTTTCGGGGCGCATTTTGGCTACCGATGATGAAGAGCGCGGCGGGCCACCGGCCGGAGGTGCGGCGGCAGACCGGGCGGCCGAGGTGGTCTACGGCGGTTGCCGATCGCGGCAGGAGGGACTCCGCCGCCGCGTCCATGGGCGGCCCCATCTTCTCAAGTATCGGTGGGTGGGTGGGGGCGTAGTGCAGAGGAAACAACTTTGTAGGGAATTGGACATGGAAGTTTGCTTTTGTTAGTCTCAATCTTTGTTTAGTTGTAGAGATAAAAAAAATCATAGGAGAATTAGATCCTATTCGAAAGACTGTTTTTTACTGTAGCTTTTGTTTTTAGCTGATTGTAAGAGAAATTAAGATAGTAAAGGACACTTATATTAAAAAGCTACTTTGTTTAAACTAGCTTCTGTAGTGACTTTTACAAACGGTTTATAGCAAATACCTCAGAAACCGTTTCATTCAAAAGCCAGTTTCTAAAAGCCAAAGTCAAAACCTTTTTAGAATAAGGGCTTAATTATCTTCTTCTTCTTCTTCTTTTTGAGATTCTAACGTAAGCCACAGCAAAGAACTCATATACATTGGCTGAGAGTAATTTCGCCCTGTATTAAAATGGTGGGAGTAGGGAGACTGAATTCCCCTTCTTCGTCCCATCTGAAGTGCGAGGAGTAAGTTTTTTTAGCAGCAATCCTTTCTTTTTTTTTTGCCCGTCTGTCTATAGAGCGGTTAGATTGCTCCCCTCCCCAAAGATTGTCATGTTTAAGATCTAAGATTGTGTTCATTCATACTGAGACGGTACATTGCCTTCACCCAACCGCCATTGCCGCTGAACAATTCAGCTTCCGCAAAGGTAGTTGATAGAATCAAAGTTTTAGGGCATATGCTATGCTCTAAGGGCATGTACAATACAAGATGCTTATACATGAATGCTTAAAGAGAGAATATAGCCACATCATCAAGCATCCATATAAAAATTACTTTCTTCAATGTAAGCATCTCTTCCATGAGTGTTTAGATGTTATATTATATTTTTATTAGATATAGTTATATATATAAGCACCTGCTAAGCACCGATACTTATTTAAGTATCGATACTTCAAAATAAGAGCTTTACCAACCTATACGGTAAAAAAATCAGTTTTTAATTGTTAAGCGTCTCTCTAAGTATTTGCATGGTATGTGCTCTAAGGAGGGTTCAACCTTGTAGCCATGTAAATGAGCTTGCAAACTATGTTTTTTTTTTTGCTTTTGGCTCTTGCCTTCTTCGAAAGTTAAAAGGCTAAATGTTGAAACAGGACGATATCTTAAAACAGATTTTTCACACGGCTTCCTGAGTCTAAAATCGTATGCACTATTCACGTCAACATCTTCGTCGTCCATTACCGTGTCGAAAAGCACGGACAAAAACCATCAGCTACAGCTAGGGGTGGGGAATGGTAATGGATAATCCATTTTTTCCGATAATTGTATCCAAGAAAACGCGAATGTGGTAAGAAAAATACGTATTCGAAAATGTTCGTATTCGTATTCGAGAATATTCATATTCGCATTCGTATTCAAGAATATTCGTATTCGTATTCGAGACTATTCAATTCGTATTTGATCTGTTTCCAGAACCCGGGAAAAACCCAGATGAATTTTGTGATTTGAAATTTGAATTTAGGCGGTTTGAAACCGGCAACTGGTCAAAAACCGGCAAAACCGCTAGGAATTTGTTCTACCGAGATTGGTTATAGAAGTTTTACAAGGATATTCATATTCGACCGAATTAAGTACATATTTGATTCAAATTCGTATCTATTATAACATTTGATTCGTATTCGTATTCGAGAATATTCGAATTCGTATTCATTTTTAAAATATGGATTCGTATTCGTATTTAAGACTATTCGATCGTATCTGATCCATTTCCATCTCTAGCCACAGCCAAAACCCATCCGTGGTAGCCCAAAAGAACACCCCATATATGATCATAACTCAGTTTTGTTCATGTAGGTGCAACGCTTTGCAAAATACAAGAACACGGCCACCCCTAAAGGAATTGTTCATGCTTTTGGCACTATAGCCACTTTTATTTTAAATTTGGTCATCGGACATCCGTTTTTGCAAAAAAAAAAAGCTCCGTCCCTAAGCTCGAAAGGTGACACCTGTCACTTGCCGCGCCTGGGGAGCTTGACGGGGACAGACGGGCCGGCTTTTCTCATTGATTAGATATCAAGCACCAGCTTTCCGCAGTGAAATGATAACAGGTGCAAGTTTTTCTCCCGAACAATGTACACTGATAACCTATAAAATCTGACCAGCACTCACGACCAGATCCAAGACTCCACTTGAGCTGATCTCAAGAATAGGGGGAGAGGGGAGGGAGAAGAGAGCACATGTAGAGGACATCACTGGCCGCTGTTAGAGATGTCGAACTGCGGAGAAATGCTTTGCAAGTGGAAGAGGGTGGCTAAGAAAAAGATATCGTACCCTGACAATTTTTGCAAAGATATACCCATGCAGCGGTGTGTTTGTGGCCACAGTGCGACTGCGGCAATCCAGCATATACCATTGCTTGGGCCCACTATGTGCAGCGAAGTTGTTGTAAGCATGTATTGACATTTCATATTACATGTTTCATTTCACATATCTAACCTACTCCCTCTATGCCGACAGACCATGGAGCATTGCTACTGCTTTCAATAGACCAATGGTCTAGAGATATATGACAGGACATTCATCGAACAAAAATACATGCTCAACTACTTGGTGGTACCGAAGAGATTCACATGTTGAAAACCTTACACCCTGGATGACAACAGAAAGTTCAGGATGGCGGAGGACAAGGGTACGACACCGATGGTCCCCAATGCCCCGTTGAATGCCGGATTATTTTCGACTAGAAAAAATCTACACAAGTTGCGAAAAGCCGGGTACTAAGAGCGGGTCACTAGGGCTAAAGCCCGCAAAAGAGAGAAGGGAAAAGCACCGATGGTCCTAAATGTACATGATGAATGACTGCAACCATAACTTTCAAAAGGCACTTGTATTTTAGTTGTAGCTGGGGTTGATGGTTCGAGCATGTTGCCATTCGTATCATACGAGTTGTGAGGCAAACATATGCATATAACCAAACTCTACGTGCCATGTAATTCGCACATTCATTGCGAACTGCTTTGTCGGTCTACACATGGCCTATTATGACAATTATTTGCAATAACATATCTCTACTACTTAACACAAGGAATTGGTGATGGTGGTTCATCTGCCCCTCTGAACCCCCTTGCATCTTCCTAAAAATTTTCTACGCACACATGATCAAAATAGTGTCTGGTTCATCTGCCCCTCTGAACCCCCTTGCATCTTCCTAATGGCTGAACGGCTGGGGTTGAAAAGGTTTGGTGTTTGGTAGTATGGCTTTTAGATAGATTGGTTGGGTGTTTTGAGTTAAAAAAATATCTGAAATATCCCTAAGTCAAATGACTACGTGTTTGATGCTGTTTAAAGGATGCTATGAGTGGATTTGATTTAAATTTTTTGCACACCTACAAAGAAATGGGATTTTTTAAAAGTTCTTATTAAAATTGAATTATAATTATGAAACATGGAGTGCTCAAGAACTATTGTTTGCTAACTTTTGTCGTTACAAGGATCATATGTTCTATCTTGCACACTTGCTCAGAAGCACATCAGCATGTGCAAGCTCAAGTGAAATGGTTGTCATTTCAGTGACCAACAGACAATAATATTCATGCACAGTTCCATTAGATCAAATCGTTGTTGCACATACAAGAATTATTCAATCCAAATGACATTCTATATTCACTCTACTTGCTACAATATTAAACACATATTGTTACAATGGTTCTTCTCTGCATCAATGCTAAAAAAATTGCTCCACATTGTTCTTCTCTTCTCTGATTTAATTTTTTTGCCCATTCACATAGAAATGTAAATTTAAGCATTAACCATACTACATTCTCAATTTCCTAATTAAGCTTGTAATTTACGAAGGAATAAGTAACAAAACTTCAGAAACTCAGCACATGCTTTAGCCGAACTACTAATTAGTAGAACGTAGAATAGATCAATAGAATGGTAAAGAACATGACAGTGTCTACGAATCCACTGCATACGAAAATAAGACATGGCTCTGAAGTCTGAATATATGTTTTGCAACTGCATCATAAGAAATTTCAGAAATTAACTCGGATTCAACATAAAACAAATGTTGTCAATAAGAGTTTTATTAATCTTTCTCCAAGGAATACATCTCAACACTTGCTAGTTTGCAAGTCCCATTTTTCACTAAAATATCAACATGAGCACACGAGACTTCTGTTCATGAACTACGGCACTACACTAATCAGTGAGTTCCATGCAGCTCAACTACCAGATAGAGATCTCGGACTCTCAGTGGCAGAATCTCCTCTTGGCAATTGCTGCCTCCTTGTGCAGTCGAATGATACCCACCCGTTACTTCTTGCATCATGTGGGATCTGGAAAAAATGTAAATGCAACGGCAGTTCCACAACATAAAGTGCAAAATCAATCTGTCAGCAAAGCAAGGGCATGACATTGTGGGATAAAAACTGATGAGATAAGCTAGGGAGTTCTGGATACATTGTACTAACAAAATTCAGAACAAAAATTCAGAAAAGTAAATACTGCACTTGGGTTCTTCACGTCTCTGAACAATATCCTGAAGTCTAGTAAAAAAAATCACATCACGTGATCAAACAACTCGCAGCTTGATTGTACCAAAAGGTAATCAAATGACGACCTACTACAAGATTTTGAGGCCGGCAGTCTTCAAAAAGTAGTGTGGCATTGTTAACTCTGCATTTTCTACAAGTAATATGAAATTCAAAAGGCTACATATATGGGATCGATTGCTACTAGTACTAACGTAACCAATTTGCCATTTGACTACTACTAAAGTAGGCTTTTTTTATAGTACATTATACTAATTGTAGAAAGAAAGGTGATGGTAGAAATAAAATCTAATCGTTGATTTGTGAGGGTATTATAGATTTTTGTTTTTCAACCTTGTTTTTTTGGCAAGGTCCACGTCAGCATCTGGTTGGGACCAGTACAGGGACTGATGTGGGGCAATATACCGGCGCTCGGAACGTTGTTCGACAGATAAATAGAGCATCCAAACCATTGTCGAGCAGTTAGATTCCATGATGGTTGGCTTCCTAATCCATTCCGCTACCAGTGCAAGTCTAATGGCACAAGCTCTAGCTTCAACTTCCTCTGCATCAGCGCCTTACAGAATGACTTGCCATGACCTGAGTAGCACATTGCCCTCATGATCACGGATAGCAACGTCAAATTCCGGCATCACCTGAAAGTTTAGAAAAAGATTCATCGACGTGAAGTTTAACCCAACCTTCAGGAGGTTGCTCCCACCGCAACTTAGGATTCACCAGCGTCATATCCTTTCTACTTGACCCTGTATCAAACATAGGCTTCTTTCCTTTCTTATCTAAACTTTACTTGAATGTTGATCCATTCATCAAATCAAGAACAAGACCAGGGCATCGCATGCACATACTTGAACGGGAGCTGCGTCATGAGGGAGGACATCTCGAAGTGGTCCACCGAGCTGGTGGAGGAGCTCGCATCGTCTGCGACCTCCGGCTCCGAGGACGACAAAGCTAATGACCCCACGGAGTTCCTCGACGTGGACTCAGACTTGAACGACGAGGCAATGTTCTCTCCCTGCTCCTCGTACATGACCTTTGGCACCACCATCTCCACGCCACACCGAAACAACATGTACAACTCCATTCAACAAACCCCCACACTGATCAGATTAAAGCAGGAGGCGGCGGCAGCTATAAAGGGAGAGAGAGGAACGGGAGTCACTGGGAGGATAAGAACGGGCGAAGGAGAGAGCGTTGCTTCCTTCACAGTTTTACCCCTTTAAAAATTCTACTTCTAGTAGTGTGGATAGTAGTATAACTAAATCCTGACTAATCTGAACCATTGGATCACAAAGATTGTACAGCGCATATTTATTTTAAGGTACTGTAAAAGAGCTCCTAAAATAACCAATGTACCGACACTATTAGTACTCATAAATCTGAACATAAACATGGATACATTTTCTGATACAACTAGTACTCAAAGATCATTCATTCAATAAATGAACATCACAAGGCCGTGCAGCTGACCAAATATGCAACCAAGGGAGAAGGGTGGCCAGATCTACAGCTGGCCGGAGCCGCCCCAGAAGGGCAGCGGCGTTGTTCCAGAGGCCGCACAACTAATTTGCATGAGTGCTTGCTTCATGTACTACACACAAGCATCACATCCTCACAAAATGACATCCCTCCCTACCAAAATCCAAATCAACACAGGGGAACTACTACTACTACACTCATTCTTCATTCAACGGCAAGGATGCAAAAACTTTCAGATCTAAAATTTCTTGAGGGAAGGAGGTGGACTCTTACCTCACTGAGTGAGGTCACGCAGAGCACCCGACCGGAGCGCTTGGGAACGCTGGAGGCCGGGAGGACAGGGGAGTCGGCGGTGGCCACGGTGTGGGGTGAGGGTGTCTCTTTATTCTCACAACTGTTTATGATTTCATTTATACACAGATTGATAAACTGTCCTGTTTACGCTTACAATACGTAGAGAGTTCTTACATAAGATACGATATAGCAGTCGATTGGAGTTTTAAGGCTTCCAAGCAAAACATATTTATATTATAAACAAAAGATGATAAAAGATGGCAACACTATAGAATACACTTAGTGTAAACTTGACCTACAACGTATGATCTTCACCATCGTATTATTCATCATCTAGTAGCATATCCTCCCCATATTGCTCATTATCTGAACCAAAATATGCAAGAATGAGTATATTTGTATTCAACAAGTCACGATGGTGACATTTATACATACAAGGGATTTCAATGGATGTCTAATGAGAAGGATTTTGTGAAACTATCTTAGCTAGTACCCATAGTTTTATTTGTAAAGCATTTTAATTTAAACAAAGTAGTTTAACCATTATTTTTAAGAGCAGGAGGGTGAATGATTCAACAGTATCACCAAATCACCACATTTAACCATTTAAAGACTATTTATGCCTCGAGTTTAGAAATCACCCCCCACAACATAGCTTCATTAGCCGGAAGTGCGACACATTCGAATAATTCAGGTTTAATCTCTACAGAGAGTGCCCAGTTTTACCCATGAGATATCTACAACTTGCAATCTTTGAGAGACAACAGATCCGTTCGAGAGTCCAATAACATTTTTTTGACCTGATAGATGTCAGGGTTATACCATACCTATGGTATGTCGTCTGCCGACCGCTTACATGGCTTGTACCATTGTGTAGCTCGGCAAGTGGCACTCGAAAGTCCACTTTGGCTCACCCTCAACTACTGATATCAGCCTTCTTCTATAGACTTCATGAAGCAGGAAATGCGCTAGGCTAAGTTCGATTTCTCGGTCTCGTGGATGGACGACAACTATGTCAATTTTATGGCGCAAGATTCTAGTCCTTATTTGTTTTGGGCGAGCCATCCAAACAACTAGTGTGTAGACCAACGGGAGCATAACACATAACCAACCATTCGCCCAATCCTCACCCTCAGCCAACATTTCCATAGCATCACTGTCGGCAAGTGATCCACATATGATATACCATTATAGCACATAATCCGACAGTCAACTTGTGACGGGAGACAACAAATGTGATAAGTGATTAAAGTGTGTTATTTCACTATTATGTTAATCTAAAGTATGCTAGTTCTATCTCTAAGCTCATCAATATAAATCAGATCAGATTATTATCAAAGATGGCATGTAAACAAATTTAATAAAGACGTTAACTACTTAAACAGGATTAATCAAAATTAATCGATAATAAATAGTATTGATAAATAAATAATTTGGGAATTAACCCATACATAGTATACCCAACTACTAGGTATTCAATATGATCAAGGATCGTGACTTACCTTGCGACTCGTAGTTGGTGCCTACTCCTTTGTATGCTTTGGGATCATCACTTCCAGTTTAGTTGCTCTGGTGGCTCCTTTGTGATCTAGCATACATGCACAAGAACAACAACAAATAAACCTACTTCAGCAACTACAAAACTTGCAAATAAAAGACAACAAAAGAAGAACGATGTCAGAATGCTTTGGGGGGAATCAGTGAAGAAGCGACTTTGGATTGCTTGAAATTGACAAGGGATGGTGGACAGTGGTGTTGGAGGGTCCAATGGGATCTAGGGTTTGTTTACTGTACAAAACCGGTTCTAAATCAGTAAAAATCGGTATGGAGTGGATGAATCGGTCATAAACCGGTGATAAACGGGGTGGACTCATGCTAAATCCTCTTAAATCGGTGAGAATCACCCTAAATCAGTCAAAACGAGTAGGGTTTGGTCTGATCCAACTTAGGTACGATCGGGTGCTAGTCGGACTTAATTACACAATTAGGTTCAACCAGTTATGCATAATACCAATCGGTATTGTGCTTCTTCTTCTCCAAGTCGACACGGAGAGACAAATAGAGAGAGGGATAGAGAAGGTGGCAATGCTATGGCGGCGTAATGGCGAATATGCCATGCACCTGGCATGTTCCAAGGCACCGCATATCCGTTTTTGGAGGTTTGAGATGTTGGGGATGACCGTGGTGTTCGGATGGATAGGGCAAGGGTGGTGGTTGCGGATGGAAAAAGCTCACCAACGGAGAGCTCCGACAGTATCTGGTGTGGACAGCGGGTGCATGAGAACTATGTGGGCATGGAAAGTCCTCCGGTGGTGACGACCTGGGGAGCAATGAGGAAGGCCGATGGTGACGGTGTCCATGGCGGTTTAATGGAGCTCGGTGGTGGCACCACATGGCGGATGTGTTAGTCTAAGGAGGTGGGGTTCGGCAATGGCTTGTCGAGGCACACTTTGTGACATGGTTGGATCAGCTAGGGGACAACAGAGGCGACAGATCGGTGGTGGCAACTTTTGGGATATGGATAGGCTACACTAACGTAAAATAAAATTTCTACCATGTAAACGAAGAAGCTATGCAAATAAGAGATTACAGATCATTACCACTAGACGTATAGTGTAACCGAAAAAGAGTTGAAGTAGCCTGGTTCAACGTAGCGTGTGTCAATGTAGTGGAAGTAGTCGATCGTCTAACGTCTCTGCAAAGCGATCCTCAAAGCCGATCATCCTCTAGCGGTAGTCGATCTCCATGAGCCGATTGTCTTCTCGGATCGTCCCGATCAGCGCCGCAGTCGTAGCAACGCCTCTACCGAAGTCCACAATCCAGTGATGGAATGATGTGCGTAGGTATACTAGCATCAGCACGCACAATAGGGCCTGTGAGAGGTGGCAGACAAGGTTTCTATGGGTGTTGTAATATCTCTATCTTCCAACACCCTATATACCCTTTTATATAGAGCCACCAGCTGGATTCTTATCCAACATGAGTAGAATCATATTTCACTCGGAGAGCATCTGATTGGATCCTTATCCAATAAAGTAGAGATTGTATCCCTATTCGGAGAGCCTATGCCTACATCCTTACTATTTCGACCCGTTAAGTGTGTGACCCTATAGGTTCATGTATACTTGGTTGTAACTTAGAAACACCTTTTCAATCACAGGTTGGTAGCGATCCCTAGTAGGATATGCCGGCCCCCAAATATACACAAATATCAATCTGGACGAACTTTATGCAATATGATCTGCAGCTAGGTCTTGGTTGCTCACGATCAGTCCATAACTTCTTACGACTAGATCGTATTTAGTTATGACCATTCCGTATCCCCACACGACCAGTTCACAGACTAGTTTGTGGTATGTCTCCAGCTCACGACCAATCATATACCCATGCGACCAGTTCGTATCAGGTCGGACTAAATGACTTGTTTGTGTATTCTCCTTTTGCTTCACGATACTTGATTGAACTCTAGGTGAGAAATATGTCATCCTTGGTCTGTTCAATCTTTTTCTGATATAGTAATGGATAACTTCATGTGGTCGACTCTTCGACCACTCGTGGCACGATCATGCACTTTCTTTGTTCGACCGCATTGAGTGACCCAGAGATATCTCTTTTATTATATAGAAGGGGCAAACTCTATATCTAACTAGTCACATTCCTCTACATGTTTCGTAGCATACCCAAAAGCTATCTTTATAACCACCCAGTTACGGAGTAGTGTTTGGTAACCCATAAGTGTACTATTACACATGTAGAAAACTATGCTGATTTCAGGTACAAGGATTACATCATCTTTTCCATTTCAATCTGGGACAAAGCAACGGGCTTGTTATTTGGTCTACTTCATGTTTATTTCAATGAATGAGTAGTTGTCATTAACCTGAGATTAGCTGTCGAATGATCGACATGTATGTCTAAATGAGTAGTTTTCAAAATACACTATGAAAGAATTGTTGCACGATGGGTGAAGGAGTCGAATTGGATGATTTTTTCTTGGTGATGGCCGGTCTATCAAATGTAGAGCAATATCCATGGGGCACTATTGTGAGATGGTTATACCCATTATTCTCGCTGGATCATGCGTTGCATGACTTGAAGTTGCGTGGTGTTGCTACCCGGGCATGGTAACGCACATACTAAGAGTTAGTGGAACTTATGGGGTGAAGTTCGTGGAGCTTCTACGTGAGATTGGTGACAGAGTGTGGATGGCCGCTAGTCTTATTGGCACAAGCCTATGAGAAAGTCCACCCAGCTCATATGATGTAGGAAGATGCCATTGGTGGTGATGCCGAAGATGTTGAAAAGTGCAGTCAAAGTTTGTCATATTCTTTGAACCAAGAAGGGGTGGGTGGTACTGACTCGATCGAAGCTAAGACTAAAGATCCTCTTATGGCTGGGCACAGGAAGCCATGGGGATTACAGATGAAGGTGAGTTAATCGAAGCCTTGGTGGAATGGTTGGAGCTCGAAGACTGTGACTACGAGGCATTATCAGGTCATGAAGCTTCTGATGATGAGCAGGGTGGAGGTGATAAGCTTGTCCCATTGAAGTGGAACACATACAAATTACACAAGCTAGCAGTGAGTGCAGATGAGCAGGTGCCCTGGGAATACTCGCAGAATGAGGTCAGGCAAGGAGTGTTCTACAAAAGTAGGGGTTGCAGGAAGCAGTCAAGTTGTAGACAATATCACTAAGGAGGACATTCAAGATGGCGAAGCCAAGTCCGCACATGTATGATGTAAAGTGTGAGATAGAGGGATGCGCTTGGTGAGTTCATGCATACCAGCCTGTGTGGGACACCTATGGAAGTGGGGAGCAGCTAGCCAATGATATACCGTTAGAACCACTTTCAGCGGTATAGGGTGGTTTCAAGCTAGTTTCATGGAGGAATAGGAAGAGTACCCCATCGCCGGCCGTAGTTACCGCGCCACCCTAGGCAGATCCGTGTGCCTCTTCGTTGCCCCTACCCCCTCCACCACCACTTGCAATTGGCAACACTGTCGCCGCCTCGCCACACAGCCCCCCGACCTCTCCCCACTGTCTTCTGTTCTTTGAATCTGTCAAACACAACAAGAACAAAAAGAACAAAAACAGCAAAAGAATATATATATATATGGTTACTGTAGCAGATTAATAAACATTTTTCTTGGCACTGGCAACCGAAAATTCAAACCGCTGTTTCCTCTGTCTTCACGCGAGCTATGTTTTCCAATTTTTTTCCCCTGCCGCATGATGCACATGCATGCAGCCACACACTCAGTTTGTCCAGTCAAGGCACCTAAATCCTCTAGCGTGAGCTCATGTGAAAAGGTAAACAAGTAGTGTACGAAGAAACTAAACTCCACCTGACACATATGCTAGAAATCCACATGCAGAAAAAGATCAGTGTTATGTTTCGCGTGCGCTACAGATAAAGAAACGTGGCGATAAATTGGTTCGCCAAGCCTTCCTTGATTCCCGCTCGGCGCACAAGATCGTGCTAGCACACCAGCCAAGGGAACCTACGAAAGCACGACCAAAGCACGTCGACCGAGAGACCGTCGCACGCCTCGTGAGGTTTTCCGCCGGCTCGAAGACGAACACAATCGATGATACAATGCTGATGATGACGTCCGACGATGCAAACAAAGCGCTGCCTGCGTAGATTTTTTTTTTCCAAAATAGATCTAGTTTTTATTTCTGAATCATGGTGGCTACAAAGTATCCTCCTAACACCTTTAAATCTAGCATGAAATCACCTCTAAATCTAGCATGAAATCAGCATCTCCAAAAACCACAGGGTTAACCCCTAACCCTATCTCTATTTATAGTCTAGGGCCTAAAATATGGACTTAGCCTAAGCCTACGAGTTCAAATCCAATTCTAACAGCAAAGGGATCCGAAACCCTCCCTAACATGGGTTTTACAAAAATTCCAACTTTTCTAACGCGTCACGTGTCGAAGCCTCCAGAACCGCATCTTCCGTAGTTTCTCCAGTATCATCCACCATGTGTCGTAGCCTCCGGACCGTACCTCCGTAGCTCCAACACGTATCATCTATCTCTGATCTCCATACGCCCCAAGCATGAGCTCGACCATCTCGTGACATCCTTGATCGTCTGAACCTCGAATCTCCCCATCCTAGTCCCAGTCCAACTTGTCATCGACCATGATCGTCTCTATGCTCAATCTACACATGCAAAGACCAAAAAATATTTTTCCGACACAAATTCGTCCAAACTTGACCAACATCAATCCACACACACCACATGTCTCACATAACATTGATAAGCAATATCATCAAATATTCATCTTCATAAATTAATCATTGTCAAGTATTCATCACCAAAATAAGCTAGACCTAACCACATGGTCTAACATCTTTCTCCTCCCGTTTTTTCACTGATCCATCGCCGAGCAGCATGCCTGGGACACTGCCGCTGACCTGAACGGTAGCGGCGGACGGCTACTCGACGTTGGCGACAAAGTGAGTAAGATGGCAAAGGGAGCACAGCATAGCGGCGGCGGCGAGCATTACTGCTCGGGAATACGCCGCCCACGCTCGAATCCGTCGAGGGGATCATTGCTTGCCTAGTCGGGTGCGCCTCCCACCACTGGTCTCAGCCGAGTGCGCGGTCGCCGCTTGCCTTCGCCGCTGTCCCGCCCATCGCATGCCTCGGTCGAGTGCGTGTTCGCCGTCATCTCCACCAGTTTAGCTTGATTTGGCAGCACATTCAACGACGGCGGATGGCGGTGGCGCGTTGAATTGGACGTGCTACCGATGAATTTTGCGGTCGCGTGATTCGGGAGGGTGGTGGAGGGGAGTATGGTGGGTAGGGCTGTAAACGAGCCGAGCTCGAGCGAGCTTGGCCTTCCAGGCTCGAGCTCGGTAGAAGCTTGAGCCGAGCTCGAGATGGGATCCGAGCTTAAACCTGGGCTCGAGCTCGGCTCGGCCTAAGCTCGATTAGGCTCGAGCTCGGCTCGGTGAAGCTCGATAATAATTAAAATAATTTATTATACACTATTTTCAATAATAAGAAAAGCTCGAGCTCGAGTTCGGCTCGAGTAAGCTCGATAACAGTCAAAATAATTCAAATATACACTAATTTTCAACAATAAGAAAAGCTCGAGCTCGAGTTCGGCTCGAGCAAGCTCGGTAAGAATTAATATGTATTACTATTTAAGCTCGAATCGGAGCTCGCGAACTATTCAAGCTCGGCTCGGTAAAGCTCGCGAGCTCGAGATCAAGCTCGAGTTCGGCTCGTTTAAAGTTCGAATCAAGCTCGAATCGAGCCTAGAACGAGCCGAACTCGAGTAGCTCGCGAGCTCTGAGCTTTTTTTACAGCCCTAATGGTGGGGCATTTGGGAGGGGAAAGTGTTGAGAGGAAGGAGAGGTGAGGAATTAGTATGACTGGTGGATCTAGTGGGATGAAAAGTAAAAAATGAATCACTGCCTGGAAAAGTTATTCGGATGACCAGATTTCTAAAGAAGCTTCATGTGGATCTCTTCTCTTGTCTTTTATTATTTAGTTCCTCAAAAGTCAAAATAAATAGAATGATTTTATAAAACAGATTATCTAAATAGAGTTCAAATCTAAAACTATGTGTATCATCTGTGTAGACATATCTGCCATAACTTAACTCAAAGAAAATGGTCCACATTTTCCTTGATATACGCACAAAATCATAAATCTATGAAGAGTGCCATACTCTGGCCCTCTACTTAGCTGAAATTTCTCGAAAAGAAAAGTTCTCCTTGGAAATTGGCTTGGAAAGTTACCAGGGCTCATGGTCCATGGGCTCGTCTCCAACAGTTGGTGTTGCAGTCTTTTGACGTCTTACCGTGTTTGTACTAGCAAATCACACCGATCAGTCCGTTGGAACTTGGGAGTTCAGAACAAGGAATACTTAGGCCCCGCTCGTTTCAGCTTCAGTTTCTGGCTTCTAGTTTATTTTGCACTATTTATAATTTCATCTTTTTCTGAACTTTTAGTTTTTTTGAGCTTTTTTGCCGGTTCTTTTTTTTGCCATATTCGTTTGCGTTGTTTGTGATGGGCTACCATATTTTTTATATTTTTTAATTTTTTTAAATTTAATTATGTTAAATAAGCCTCTATCATTCTGATGTTTTTTTCACCAAATTCAGATGCTTTCAGCCATAAGCCATCAAAAATAAGCCAAAATGATCACCACCTTAATTAGATTGGGCTCGGCAGGATTTCAGCTTTTTGGCTTTTATATCTTAACTATTTTTTAAACATATATTTTTTATGACGAGATCTACAAATTAATTGTAGTAGACACTATACTGATTAAAATCGTATACGACTATCTCTCTTCATAATCTCTCTCTTGAACAACTAAAATTCAAAAGCCATAAATCACACCCAAAAACATCATACTATACCACTATACGTCTATACAACACAACTACAAGGAGCTTACCACAAGAACAGAAATACATGCTAACCCTACATGGCTACATGACAGCACCACCGTCGTGAGCTACCCTCTTCTTATACACATACACGCGCGAAACAAACACGAACGCGACCAGCTCCACCGCGCAGAGCCCGGCGAGCAGCCAGTAGAAATAATCGAGGTGCGCTCGGTTCAGGTTGTTGGAGAACCAGCTCGCGCCGCTCTTCTTGGTCGCGCCGTCAATGGCGGATATGATGAAGCTGCTGAAGAAGTGCCCCACCCCGAAGATGCTCAGGAAGAAGGCGAGCCCGAGGCTGCGCAGCGCGTCGGGGACCTGGTCGTAGAAGAACTCCTGCAGCCCGATCATGGCGAACACATCGGACAGCCCGAAGAGGACGTACTGCGGCACCATCCACCACAGGCTCATCGGCAGCGGCGCCTTGGGCTGGTCCACGAGGCCGGCGTCCCTCGCAACGCCGAGCCGCTTCATCTCCACCAGTGCGGCCACGACCATGGCGACCAGCGCGAGGGCGAGCCCCGTGCCGATCCTCTGCAGCATGGTGATGCCCGAGGACAGGCGCGTGAACCGCCGCGCGACGGGCACGAAGGCACGGTCGTAGACCGGGATGAAGGTGATGATGGTGACGCTGATGAACGTCTGCAGCGCCGCCGGAGGCACGCGGAACGTGGAGCCGATCCGCCGGTCCAGCGTCGCCGCCTGCTTGGTGAAGAACGTCGACGACTGGGAGAAGATGACGGCGTACATGATGCACGTCGCCCAGATGGGGAACAGACGCAACACGCCTTTCACTTCTTCGTGGTGGTCGGCACTGAACTCAGCGTCCTCGCTTGCGAGAGCACTGTCAAGATCAAACAAGCTGTAATACTGACAGAGCATCCGAATACTAAAAAAACATGCAGCAACACAGGACGAGATCGAGAGAGCATACTTGTCATACTGGCTCGATTTGGAGCCTTTGATTAGCTCAAGGAACGCTCTCGCGAGGCGAGCAAAGGGGCTCGACTGGGTGGAAGTGTAGTACCGGTAGTTCCGCGTCCCGAGCAAGAACATGATGAGAGCCAAGACCATGACGAGGCACGGGATGCCGAAGCCGACGCCCCAGCCGATGTTGTCCTGGATGTAGCTGGACACCATCGTCGTGACGGCGGTGCCGGAGCACATGCCGAAGTACCACCAGTTGAAGAAGGAGCTCCTCGAGACGGACTCCTTGGGGTCGTGCTGGTCGAACTGGTCCGCGCCGAATGCCTGGGCGCACGGCTTGTGGCCGGCCTCGGCGAGCGCCACCAGGTATAGGGAGACGTAGAAGATGCCCACTTGGACTGGGGAAGGAGAGCAAGCGAGCGACTTGGAGGTGTAGCTGCTGCAGCCGTCGGAGTGGAAGACCGGAAGCGCAGAGGAGAGGGTTAACATGCCCATGCTCTGAAGTGATACCAGCACAGCAGTAGCCGAACGTCAGTCACCAGTACTGCTTTTGGAGCAAAACGAACAGACTATCATACTATATAGTCACAATGTTCTTAACAATACCGATCCCACAGCAGCGCCTCTGGAATACAAGCGATCGTGAAATAGGATAGCCCATGAATTAACGCAATTATCCAACACACCCATCAGTTTTTCTCACCGACACTTGCGCATTTTCCAATATATAACTTCTGCAGCTAATCAACCATATTAAGGGCCTGTTTGGGTACGCCTACGGCTTATGATTTTTGATTGAAATTTTTGAATTTTGACTGTTTACGGTATAAATTACGGAGAGATAGATACCCACTTACGATTTTGCTTGATACACATGTTGGTCTTTTAACGTGTAGATTGTTTAATGTGTAGACCCTGTCTTGAAAAAATAATTCGTTTAAAAGTTAAGTACTGTAGTAAAAGCTAAAAACCACCTGTTTCAAAGGGAAAAAAACAGGAAGCTCCATGTTCTTATCTTTTCCTATCATGATCAGTTCTCAAGCTCCTAATTATAAACTCGCTTTTCTTGTACCTATACCCGAAACAGGGCAGATTTTTGCTTTGCCCACGGCGTCCTCCATCCCAATTCACATCACAATCTCACGTCTCAAGTACTACGCCCAGAGGAAAAGCGCCCGACGGCGCATAAATCACCCGGGTCCTGGTTTTAAGGTGAAAAAAACGATCCAGTTTTGCATGACCCACGGAATCCCCGAGCCGAGGCGGAGTGGACGCACTTTGGTGTCGAAGCTCGAAAGTGCGGCGCGGTCTCGCTCAAATAGGTGGGAGAAGAGCTTAGATTGGGCGGACGAAAAGGGAGGGCATGCGCGCACTTTTCTTTCCGCCAAAAGGAGAAGAGGCGAGCGGGGAGTGGGAGGGAGAGGAACTGACCACGACGAAGAGTAGGGAGGCGAGCACGATGGTGCGGTACCTCCCGAGCCAGGCGTCGGCGACGCACGCCACCAGCAGCGGCAGCATCGTCGCCACCCCGCTCCATGCGTTGATCGCCGCCGCCGCGCCCGCCGTCGACTCCCCCAGCGGCCCCGTCAGGTAGCTGATCAGGTTCGCCGACACCCCGTGGTACGCGAACCTCTCCGCTATCTCCACCCCTTCAATTCCAACACAGACCACAATAATTAAAGCCACCTCTCGATTATTCATCAACTTCACCTCATTATATATGCATAATCTGGCTGTATTAGTGCGTGCGCGTCGTCCAACGATCGAGGGAGGCTGTACCGAGGACAAACATTGCTGCGGACCAGCGGCCGGTGGAGGCGCGCGACGCGGGGCGGCCGCGGAAGTCCACTGCGCCGGGGACGGCGCCGTCGGGCCGGGGCAGGAGGAGGGCGTGGTGTCCATTCCTGTGCTCGCGTGTGCGGTGAACTGGACTGGAACAAGATGATGGGGCGGGCGGGCGGGCATCATATACTGGGGCAGAGAATCCGACCAGTTCGCAAGGCGCCAGACGACTTTCAGACAACCAGGTACGCGAGGGCAGCGCCGCTTTTCTTTACTTTTCATTAAGAAATCGCTTCTTTTTCCCGGCAATTTGCTTGCTAGTAAATTCTACAACTTTAGATAGATAGCTTGCACATCGTGCTGCGGCCCATGGCATCGCGTGCGTGCCTCGGCGCCCGACAAATTAGGGCACCGTTCAATATGGCTTGAGCTTCTGGCTTCTAGTTTATTTTTACACTATTTATAATTTCATCTTTTTCTAAATTTTTGGCTATTTTTTGAGCTTTTTTGCCGGTTCTTTTTTTCCCGTATTCGTTTGCGTTGTCTGTGATGGGCTAACAATTTTTTTATATTTTTCAAATTTTAAATTTAATTATGTTAAATAAGCCTCTGTCATCTACAGTGTTTTTTTCAGCCAGTTACAGTGTTTTCAGCCATAAGCCACCAAAAATAAGCCGAACTGAACACCACCTAGGGCCCTCTCAAAGGAGCTTTTGGTCAGCTTCTGACTTCAGTTTTTAATTTTTTAAGATACAATCTATTAAGTTAATTGTAGTATATACTATACTAATTTCATTTATATTGGCAAAAACCACATGTGAGTTTCAGTTACTCTATAATCTCTTATACAAACAGCTCAAAAGCTACAAACCACAGCAAAAAAGAATAGACCCTTTTATGGATGGTTTATAGCTGAAAAGTATTGTAGTTGGCTGAAAATACTGTAGCTGACGGAGGCTTATTTAACATAATTAAATTTAAAAATTTTAAAAATAGAAAAAAAATATGTTAGCCCATCACGTATAATGCAAACAAATACGAGAAAAAAAAGAACTGGCAAAAAAGCTAAAAAACTAGAAGTATAGAAAAAGACGAGATTTATTAATAGTGTAAAATAAATCCGAAGTTCAAAACCAAACGAGCGAGTCCAGATGAGTTTCCCGCGACACGCAGCGCACAGGCAGCCGGGCGATCCGAATCACGCGGCTCTCACGACGAGCGATCCAGCCTAGCAGCCTGTGATGATGCGAATGCAGAGTCGGGGGATCACGGCAGTGACGGCACTCATCGAAATGGTCTGAGATAAGAAGAGACAGGCAGCCGTGTCGTGCGCTGAGAGGCGACCTGACCTGACCTGGAGTTTGTTGCGAGCCCGTTTGGCCGGTTGCGCCGGGCGGAATCGCGTGGGGCTCCCGGATTGCTACGGGATTTCTTGTGAAAGATGTCAACGATTCGAGCTTCTTGCCTGGACAGGCAACTATGGTGGCAGTATACTCCGTATTTTGGTTTATATGTTTAGCGTTCTATTGTTGGATCTGTGAGAGCTATGTGATATTAACCGATATAGCTAAACTCAGTATGATTTTAACCGTTTGTAAGAGATAATACATACAGAAAAATAGTTATTGATCTTGAGCTACCTTAATCCGGCGAACCTCCGCTGCACAGCAAATCCCAAGCGTGTGCCAGCAGCTGGGGAGCGCACGCCAGCACGCGGCGGGTGCACGGTTCGGGCGTGCTCGGCGCGTGTCCTACCTGCCCAACACGGAACGGGCGTCCTCCGTGGACGGGCTCGCGCGCCACCTCGGAAACGTTCTTTGCTCACCTGCCTGCCCACGCAACGAACAAATTAACACGTAGTTGCTGCAATCTGTTTGTTCTTTCTCGGTGAAACAAGCTGCAGTTATTTTTCTCGGCCTCACCGCCAGTTGCTTTGCATGTATACAGGGTCGGTTATCTCGCTTCATGTAACAGTTATTTTGTGCCACCCAGTTGCACAATTAGCTTTTGGTTAGCTGTCGTTGTGTCCAGCCATTCTTGTGGCTTTGGATAGAGCATTTGACCGCGACAGGCATCGGATTAGTCGTAACTTATACTGGTAGGCATACTTGCTTTTGTAAACGGAGTTAAAGCCAGATTTAATATTACTGTACATTACATTTATAAAATTAGCTATATTTATGAAAATAACGTTTCTATCGTCCGGTGGACTTTCAATGTGCTGTGCGTTCTCAGGTTTGAACGATGTGAAACTTTTAGAATTGGAGCCATGGAGGATAAGCTAATGGAAAAGTAATACTTCCAACTAGTCAAGCAAGGGCAGACACGTTCAAGTCATCATTGTCACGCCAGATCGACCTTAGATGTGTTCAGAACCGTTCGATCCACATCGGACACTCACAAGACCTTTAGAACGTTTGGACCAGTCCGAATGGTTTCGACTGTCCGAGTCGTCTGATCAGCGTTGGACGCTTATATGCTTCGGAGATATTCGGACCGCTCCGAACGATCTCGCTGTTCGATCTTCCACAGACCGTCCAATCGCCTTGGAAACATTCGGCCCACTCCAAATGAGTCGTACTGTCCGTGCGCTTGTTTCTATTGCAGAAATCTCATGCAGAAGGATTGATGGGACACTTTGGGAGAGAAAATACTTCATGATGCTGAGCGATCACTTTTATTGGCCTAAAATAAGGCAAGATGTTGAAAGATTTGTACAATGATGTGTGACATGCCATAAAGCGAAATCTAAGCTTAATCTACATGGTTTATACACTCCACTTCCAGTTCATAGCGCACCTTGGAAAGATATTAGTATGTACTTTATTTTAAGATTGCCTAGGACTAAGAGAGGGAGGGATTTAGTTTTTGTAGTGGTGGATAGATTCTCTAAAATGATACATTTCATTCCTTATCACAAAAGTGATGATGCGTCGCATATAGCTGACTTGTTTTTCAGGGAAATTATGAGATTGCATGGCATGCCAAGGACAATTATTTCAGATCGCGACGTCAAATTTATGAGTTACTTTTGGAAGACTTTGTTGGCCAAACTTGAAACAAAGTTGCTCTTTTCAACAACTTGTCACCCATAAACAGATGGGCAAATGGAGGTGGTGAGCCGTACACTCTCAATGCTGCTGAGGGCAATGATCAAAAAGAATTTGAAAGAGTGGAAATATTGTTTACCGCATGTTGAATTTGCATGTAATATGACGGTGTATTCTACTACTCAAATGTGTCCAATTGAGGTGATGCATGGTTTCAAGCCGATCACGCCACTTGATTTGCTGCCACTGGCGTTGCACGAATATGTCAATATGGAAGCATCAAAGTGAGCTGAATATGTAAAGAAAATCTATGTTAAGACTAAAGAAGAAATTGAAGAGAAGTCACGTTACTATGCTAAGAAAGTGAACAAGTCAAGAAAGAAGATGTTATTTGAACCAGATGATTTGGTTTGGGTGCATCAACGCAAAGAACGCTTTCCGAACAAACGTAAGTCAAAGTTGATGCCTCGGGGAGATGGTACATTCAGAGTGCTTGAGAAGATCAATGATAATGCATACAAGATCGAACTTCCGTGCGATGATTATGCTGTGAGTTCTACATTCAATATTACTGATTTATCACCATTCTTAGGTCCGGAAGAATCAGAGTGGAGGACGACTCCTTTCCAAGAGGGAGAGGATGATGAGGACTTCCCGAAGACACCAGTTGGACCGATTACACGAGCACGAGCTAAACAAATTAATCAACAGGTAAATTCGCTCCTAATTGAATTTGGTTACAATTTACATGAGAATTGAATACTACCTCATTCTAATGTGTTGTGCGTTCTCAGGTTTGAACGATGTGAAATTTTTGGAATTGGAGCCATGGAGGAGAAGCTAATAGAGAAGAAATACTTAGAGGCAAGCAAGAGCACACACGTTCAAGTTCTCATTGTCACGCCAGATTGACTTCATATGTGTTCAGGACTATTCGATCCACATCGGGCGTTCGCAAAACCTGGCTTCCTTATTAAAAAAAAGTACATACATTTTCCATGTGCTTAGAGTTACATGTAATAAATCCGTAAAACTGCAGAACAAAGTTACAAATAACAAGATCAAGTCTATCATAACAATGCCAACATTTTGTGGTTTAAATGGTACAAAATTGCAGTTGAAGGTGCCTTTAGTCACTCACTGCAATATAGTAATTTCATATTTTCGCTAAGCAGCAACACGGGGCTTGATCAGAGCAACCGCTTCTTTGATTTTTGTCATGGCAGTTTGAAGCGTAGATAGCGCTGCAGCATATGAAATGCGAATGCAGCTGTCATCCCCAAATGCATCACCCGGGACAAGCGCAACCTAAATGCAATCCACAAATAGTGATTATGATATTACAATAAGCTTCACTGAAGAATGTACAGAAATAAATTGCTGATTCATACCTGTGCCTTCTCTAAGAGGAACATGCAGAAGGATTCGGAGTCATTGATAGTTCCAAAACCCTCTACTTCGGATCCATAGTAGGAGCTGAAGTCAATGAACAAATAAAAGGCACCCTACAAATTTGAAAAACTTAGAATTTGTTCGGAGTGTTCAACTAGGTTTAGACAGAACACGTGTAATCTTAGTTCTTACCTGAGGCTCTGATATTTTCACACCTGGCAGTTCCTTGAAGCTTTTTACAAGGTAATCCCGGCGTTCCTGGAATGCTTTGACCATAGTTGATACTGCTTCACCACCAGCATAACCAAGGTTTAAAGCTGTGAGTCCTGCCTTCTGTGATATGCTACTGGCACCTGAGGTGAACTGCAGTTAACATGCAAGGCATTGGTGTCAGAACTATCGCAGACCATGATGATTATTCTCCATGACACTGAGAATTTACAGAAGAAAAAGGAAGCTAGCGCAGCAAAGGTTACAACATGAAAAGGTTTGCAGTTTTAACGCAGTGATAGTTTTGCAAGAGTGCAGTATCAGTCAACCTTGTTATGAATATTGTGTGTATTGATATGAGACCCAAAGGATCATATATATGAGAGTACAAGAGGATATGACACATAGAGATAAGGCATATATGGAATAGAATATAAACTCTATATCCTAATACAACTCTATCTCCTTAATACCCCCATCAAATGCAAGGCATATGCAATAGCATTACATTTGAAAAATAGGTTAACACTAAAACAAGAAAAATCTAAAGTCCGAGTCTTGATAATGTCGTCGTTGCGTGCAGTTTTTTAGAAGAAACTGTCAAATCAAGCCGAACAGGAATAGATAGAAGCATGACGGCACAGATCGAAGCCCAAGACGGCGGCGACGCAGTGCACAAGAAGCGCAACAAAGACGCGGTGCAGAAGAAGTGCGGCGGCCTTAAAAGCTCGGGGCGGCGGCAAGAAAAGCGGCGGCATCATAACGACTTCTACGATCTGCACGCGGCTCAAAGAATAGAGCGGCGGCTGCTGTCATGCAAAAGAAAAATTCCTACACTTCTATGACTGACAATAAATTTGTGAACTCGCACGGCTGAGACGAACTAAAAATTAAAGACTATAGATTTGGATGGACGCAACGGAAGACTTACGAGAAAAGTAACTAAAACCGACTCAAAAGAAAACAGATGAAAATAAAACAAAAAATAGTGCACTACGGGCAGACCAGCATGGATGCACTACAGGCCCAGATCCATAGTGCCAAACCGAACATCGACACCACCTTACTGCCCCCACATGGATAGAACCCCTCCTCCCCTCTCTCCGTCTCATCCCTCCTAGATCCGATCCAAGAATCCCTCCTCGACTCCCATGGCGCTCTCCGTGGAGAAGACCCCGTTCACACCCGTGGCGGCGCAAAGGGCGGCAGTAGGGCGAGCAGAGAGGAGGCGGCCGAGCGGGCGGCTCAGCTGCAAGCGAGCGGCGGCGGTAGGGCAACTCCGAGCGCGGGTCCGAGGCGACCATGCGGGCGACATGCTCGGGAGGCGGAGGTGGCCATGCGGACGGGCGGCGGACGTTGCCCAAAGCCAAGCGGCGGCGGCACCTCGCGGCGGCGAGAAAGTCGAGGCAAGGCGGGCGCGGCTGGGCAAGATGCCGAGGCGAGGAGGAGCGGCTGCAGGCGGCTGCGGCTTCAACATGTTTCCGGCGGTGGCGAGCAGGCGGGCGGCGGCCATGTGGGGGCGGCGACGGCCGACGGCGCCTCGGGGAGGCGGAGGCCGGGTGGTGGCCGGCGGTGATGTCTGACGGTCGTATCAATGGCGGGCGACAAGATCGAGATGACCGCCCCCGGGAGAGATCGACCTCCCGGGGGCAGCAGCAACAGCAGACGTAGATGAGGTTAGAGTTTCGACCTAAGCTCTGATACCATGTTATGAATATTGTGTGTATTGATACGAGACCCAAAGGACCATATATATAGGAGAGTATAAGAGGATATATCACATAGAGATAAGGCATATATAGAATAGAATACAAACTCTATATCTTAATACAACTCTATCTCCTTAACAAACCTTACATATTAGAGATACAAGAACAAGGAAGATGATGTGTTTACCTGGCTTTGGATCTTTCCACACGCTGTGACAAAATGTTTAGGGGCAGCAAGGTATCCAAGTCGCCAGCCCGTCATTGCAAAAGCCTATAAAATTTCCAGCATCAAATATTCAGCCAGCTCAGTTGCATACCCAAGGGCCAACTTTTGATTTTGAATATTGCACAGAATTGAACTAGGCATGGGTCTCTTGCAATGGTTCTGAAGAACAGTATATGTTTTGTAATTTGGAAATCCATACAGCTAGAAGTGCTCAAGGTTGTTTTTGAAGAGTGAATGGCAGTAAACAGCAACATATCTACCTTTGAAAAACCATTTACAGTTAATGTTCTTTCCCACATTCCAGGCAATGAAGCAAAGCTTGTATGTGTTGCAGGGTGATAGATAATATGCTCATAGATCTCATCAGATAAAACCTGAAAATCATAAATAAGATGGTATGTCATAATCGACATGCAGTGAAGATGTCACATAACCTAACTAAAAATCCAACAATCAAAGCACTTACCAGAAGTCTAGGATGCTTCTTGACTATATAAGCTATTTCTTCAAGCAACTTCTTTGGATATACCGACCCTGTTGGATTAGATGGAGAGCAGAGAATCAAAAGCCTCGATTTCTCATTGATCTTTGCGGCAAGCAACTCTGGTCTTAACAAGAAATTCTCTGATATGCTTGTAGGAAGGATCACTGGAATTGCACCAGCCAATGTAGCCATCTCAGGATAACTGACCCAGTACGGTGCTGGTATCAAAACCTAAAACAAAAGGATCTCTGAACATTGTCAAAACAGAACAACAGCACAGAATATTTTAATTCCAAGTACAAGAAACATCAGTGAGGACATGACAAATTTCGCAGAACAAGCTTCAGTGACAGCAATCTCTATTTGCAACTACTTATAAAGCTATGCAGTGATCTGATGCAAATTATTTTAATGATGTTAAACAAGGAAATTATTATACAGGTTACAGCACATGTCATACATGAACAAAACCACAATACAAATTATCCATGAGTGACATACTTGTGCAACCAACAATCCAGTCACCGGGTATTTTCTGTTGTATTTTCTAGACAGGTTTGATTGGACATTTGACCTTATAACATAGACTGCAAAAGACAGTCCTCATGATTTCTACAAAGGATGACCGGAAATTTAAAAAAAATGCACCACTGTTTAGTAAGACAGAGAGCCCACCTCATCACCAGGTGAGCAAACGGCAAGCACGGCTTGTGTAATGCACTGCTTAGCTCCATTACTAACTAGCACCTGATCTGGGCTATAGGATATCCCATTCTCCTCTGTACATTCATAATAAACAAAAGTTATTAAATCTTCTTAACAAAAGTGGTAACTCTGCGAACAAGAAATCCATCCATACGCACCCTGGAGTTTATTGCAGATAGCCTTTCTAAGCTCCAAAGTCCCAGCATTAGGAGTGTACCTTGTAAAACCATCCCTAATTGCATTCATCCCAGCCTGGATCAAAGCAAGCAACAAGAGTGTTTACCTGCTGAGATATTTCAACTTGCTAATGACAAAGTCGTTCTTATGCCTAAATCAACTACAATGTTAGGCTGTAAAGATTAAAAGTTTCTACACTTCCAATTAAGATACTGATCAAATAAGCGCAATGAACCACAAGGTCCAAAAAATTTCTCCAATTGAAGTGGCAGTACACACAACGAGAAAAAAAGGGTAAAATGTGAGCTTTGGTAGACTCGTACCAAAATTAGAGAACTAAATGCGAAACCTACTAAGAATTCGTACTAATTACTAGGCAATGTTAACAAATCCCATGTAATGCTCAGTATTGAGTTTCATATATCAACCAGTTCACTCAAAAGCTTAAGCTGATGAGGAAAGATGGGCAATTCACTTATACTTCAACGCTCCCCTCACATGTAGACTCCCTTAGGCCTAATACGTGGAATAGAAGTGGACTGCAATTAATTTTTTTTAATTGCGTCAGTCAGGTCTTGAACTTGTGACCTCTTGGCTCTGATACCATATTGAGTTTCATGCACCAACCAGTTCATCCAAAAGCATAAGCTGATGAAGAAAGATGGGTAATTCACTTATACTTCAACACTCCCCCTCACGTGTAGGCTTCCTTAGGCTAATATGTGGAATAGAAATGGATTGCAATTAATTTTTTTAATTGCGTCAGCCAGGTCTTGAGCTCAGACCTCTTGGCTCTGATACCATATTGAGTTTCATGCACCAACCAGTTCACCCAAAAGCTTAGAGGAAAGATGAGCAATTCACTTATACTTCAATAATCATAACCCAAAACTTGGTCACAGAGATCATGACTTTTCCCCCATTCCAGCCTAAATTTCTCTGGAAGGATCGGAACCAAGGGCAGGCAACCACCTCGGCAATCGCAGCCGGCGTGTCGAAGTCGGGCTCCCCAGCGGCGAGGCCAATGACCGGCACGCCGGCCTGCTTCAGCGCCGTGGCCTGGTCTGTGATGGCCATGGTCTTGGACGGCCGCAGCGCGCTCACCGTCGGGCTAATTGACGCGTCCACCGCCTCCGCCCTCACCACCGCCATCCTGGCCCTCGCCGCGGGCCTCTTCCCCCACGCCCTGCGACGCAGCCAAGAAAGCACGCAATTTTCACCGTTACTCACAGATCACCGCAAGAACCAAGAAAAGAAAAGGTATTGATCCCCGGAGCTCCGAAGAGGTTGGTTGGTAGCTCACCTGGCGAAGCAGACGGAGCTAGGATTGGAGGCGGATCTGGTGGGTACGGAGAAGGACGGAGCGGAAGAGGAGGTGGTGGTGGCGGCTGCCATCGAGGGTGTGGACCTACCGCTTGCTGTCACCAGTCACCCGGGTTTTATATTCGAGCGGAGACAGGAAGGTGGCAATGGTGGTGGTAGGTGGGTGCGCCCGCCATGCCCAGGACCAGGAGCGTGGTTTTGGTGGGTATTGAAATGGGTGGTTGGAGGAGTAGACCTCGATTTCTTTGCTTCCACCCACCCCCCCAACGACCCTCCCCCTTGCAGATTTGCAGTGTTGGTCGGAGGAAGGACGGCCTGGGAGAAAGCATCAGACCACGAGTGATAGATTTGTGTTCACTACCATTGCTTAATAGGAGATAATTATACAACGATGATTTTGTCTTTTTTTTAGGTTTTTTCTCTTATTTTTTTGTATGGTTAGTTTCTGGCTTATATTTTTTTTTGTCTTTGTTTAGTTTTTTTTTAGATTTTTTTCTCTTGTTTCTTTGTATGGTTAGTTTCTGACTTATGATATTTTTTTTGTCTTTTTTAGGGTCTTCAGATTTTTTTTCTTTTTTTTCTTTGTATAGTTCGTGCTGCTATACTATTTTTTGTTTTTATTTTTAATTACGTAAAATAAACCAACACTAACTATAGTGCAAAATAGATTATAAACTTCGCCTTATAAGCAATTTGAAGTGTCCCGTAACCTTGCCTTTCTCTCACGATTAACCTGTTGGGAAATAGACATCAACACATAATTTTCTACTTGTTCTTGCGAACCTCCTACGTTCCAAACAGGCCCTGACGAGGCCGGCGTACACTGCAGCCGGAACTATAGCAACCTCAAAGCTACATATGACTCGATTTGAAGCAGTTTGAGGCGCGCCTCTGTTAAATGATTGGTGCTCGATGTTTCTGTTAAGGAGATAGAGATAGAGTTGTATTAGGAGATAGAGCTGCTTTTTTTGACCTTTCCAGATACACCTATATCTGTCTTACCCGCGTCCACCCGTCCCACTGAGTCTCCTCATACTCCTTCCGTGGCCTCTCCGTCATTGTCGCCTCCTGCGGCTCCTCAGGCTCCCCCCACTACACTCGTCTACACTCGTCGACCTCGTGTTGAGGATATTCCAGATGAGCCATCTCCTTCTGATGATTCCTCTTCTGATGCACCATCTTCCCCTGATGGGTCATCTTCTCCTCGCTACGCTCTCCGCGATCGCCGATCGCTTGACCCCTGCTCGTTTTGCCTTTTTTGCGCAGCTACTGTGAGCTTGTTTTTCTGGGGATCTTGCTACTCACCCCGAATGGCGCATGCCATGGCCGAGAGATTGCGCCTTGAGCGTCTTGGTACTTGGGATCTTGTTCCCTTTCCATCTCACTTTCGTCCCATCACGTGTAAGTGGGTCTATAAGGTTAAGACTCGCTCTGATGGTTCTCTTGAGCGCTATAAAGCGCGTCTTGTTGCCCGTGGCTTCCAGCAGGAGCATGGTCGTGACTATGACGAGACTTTTGCTCCTGTGGCTCACATGACTCTTGTCCGCACTCTCCTTTCGGTGGTGTGCATGCGTCATCGTCTGCTTTCTCACCGATGTCAAGAATGCCTTTCTTAATGGCGAGTTGCGTGAGGAGGTCTACATGCATCCGCCGCCGGGTATTCTGCCACGAGGGCATGGTCCATCGCCTTCGCCGCTCTCTATGGCCTTAAGCAAGCCCTCGTGCTTGGTTTGAGCGCTTTTCCTCTGTGGTTACTGCTGCTTTTTCGCAAGTGATCATGACCGCGCTTTTGTCCACACTTCGTCTCGTGGTGGGACTCTTCTTCTTCGTATGTTGATGATATGATAATTACGGAGATGGTTCGAGTACATTGCCTTTGTCAAGGCTCGTCTTAGTGAGCGATTTCTTATGTCGGATCTTGGTCCTCTTCATTACTTTCTTGGGATTGAGGTTACTTCCACTTGGATGGTTTCTTTATGTCCCAAGAAAAGTATATTCGAGATCTTCTTGATCGCGCTTCTCTCATCGATCGACAGTCTTGTTGAGACTCCCATGGAGCTCAATGTTCACCTCAAACCCTCGATGGCGAGCCTCTTTCGATCCGACTCGCTATCGTCATCTTGTTGGGAGTCTTGTCTACCTTGATGTTACTCGTCCGGATATCACTTATCCGGTTCACATTACGAGTCGGTTCGTTTCGCTCCCACTCGGTCCACTCTGACCACCTTCTTGAGTTCGCGATACCTTCGTGGGACTATCTCTCGCCGTCTCTTCTTTCCACGCTCCACTCGTTCTGACTTGAGCTTATTCGGATGCTACTTGGGCCGCGATCCCTCGATCGTCGGTCTATCTCTGCTCTCGTGTTTTTCTTGGTGGTTCTCTCATTGCACGGAAGGCGAAGAAAGCATCGCGGTGTCCGCTCGAGTCGCGGGTCGAGTTGCGAGCTATGGCTCTCTTGACGCAGAGATTACTTGGCTACGGTGGTTACTTGAGGATTTTGGTGTTTCTGTCACTACACCGACTACTCTTTTGTCGACAATGACAGTGCTATCGGTATTGCCGTGATCCCGCGTGAAGCATGAGCTCACCAAGCATATTGGTGTTGATGCTTGCTTCATGAGGTCTTGTGTGCATGATCGGTGGTTGCTCTTGAAGATGTGCCTTGAGCTTGGATAGCGGATTTCTTCACGAAGGTCCAGACCCGAGCACACCACGGCTTCTACCTCTCCAAACTCAGTGTTGTTGATCCACCATGAGTTTGAAGGGGGTGTTAGAGATATAAATACAGATTGCATTGTATTAGGATAGTTTGAATTCTTTCCATACATGTACTCTTTCCTTATATGTATTCTTTCCATATTTATCAACCTGTATTGTGTATATATACCGGCCCTTTGACCTCATATGAATACAACTCTATCTCTATCTCCTTAACAGTTTCATCATTCTGCCCAGTTGGTTATCTTGCGAGTTCTTCATTGCTCGCCGTAGGTGCAGTTGTCCGAATGTGTGGTGTGTCAAAACAGAATAAATTATCACCTGTTAATCTGAAATTGCAGGGGACTGCACCCTGTTACAGGTGCTATCTTCATGTTACTGTCATGTCGCTACGACATATATCTTACAATTGGGGCTATCTCAATCTATATGGAAAGATGAAGTGCTTGATCATTATTGATGACCACAAAATATAGGTACACTTAAGAAAGGGGCATGAACTAAAATGGCCCATTCAACAGAGGAAGAACGAGACTGGCACCATGCATGAACAACATACATAATGGTCACCATGGCCATTTTCGTCGTCATCGACGGTGACCTCGATCAGCTGTCTCCGTTCTGCTGCCCAAAACCGCACGATCCCGAAGGCAGGAAGGAGAAGGGATTCTCGGAGACGTCGAATCCAGGGCGAGTGAAGTCATCAAGCCCGCCAAAGCAAGGATCGAAGTTCAATGGTGAGAAATAACCGCGTGTGTCATCAGCCACTTTCATTTCGAGGCTCGAAATACCATCAGATGAGCCACCGGGGAAGTTACACCCCAAGCTCCCTACCATGTCGTCCATCGCCTCGCTGCTCTTAGGCTGCTCTGATGCTCCTGCTGCTTTGATGTCATCCATTGGGAGCGCTGGTGTGTGCCCTTGGAAGAGGGCGACATGCCCGAACAGCTTGTCCTTTCTTGAGAAAGTCGTTCCACATGAGCAGAGCCACTTGTCGCGCCCACAGTGCTTCTCGTGAGTCTTCAAGTCGGCAATGACCGAGAACTTCTTGGTGTTGCACCGGCTGCAGGTGTAGCTCTTGTCGCAGTGGCTTCTCTTGTAGTGGTTCTTCACGCACAAGATCGTCTTGAGAGGCTGGAACTTCTTGTGCTCTTTGTTCCGCTTGCAGCCGACAAATGGGCATGAGTACCTTGTAACTGGTGCAGGCTCCGAGCTAGAATCTTTTGTGGGTTTGGCGAGAGCTGCAGGAGTCTTGTACTCGTCTCCATGGCCCCTCATGTGCATCCTCAGGTTAGCATCTCTCTTGAAACCCTTGCCACAGATCACGCAGAAATGAGTGTGTGGCGCTAAAATCTCCTCCTTTTCCAATTGCAAGACTATATAAGAACCAGGGGGCAGGTTCTCCCCCTCACCACCATCATCACTCTCCTTCACATCATGGTCTTCCATTGGAATTAGTTCAGACCCTTCCCCGCCACAGGGATTTGGGCATTTAATCAGATCATCCCTTTCATCATGAGTAGTATTGATCATCAGCTCATCGTAATCAGAGGTCTTGGTAATGTCAGGTATGGTGGCCTGGATGTTTGTGCCTGGTCGCTGATTGGCATTCGAGCCAAAGCCCATAGGAGAAGCAAGTGTGTTGCTGAGCTGCCTGACTGCGGGATTGCTGCTAAGGAGTGGGTTCTTCATTGAAGGAAGCAGGGAACCAGCTGTTGAGATAAGCTGAATAATAACGCAAGTGAGATCAGCAGTGACAAGCTGCTGCTTTGCTGCTAGCTCGCAGGAACCACCAGCAGCTTGGCTCTCTCGATTGCTCATGGTCTGCACGATATCTTTTACCTGCTTGATCTGCTGCTCAAGGAAGGATAGGTTGCTCAGCATTGCCTGCGGGTCCCAATCTAATGTAGGATTATTCAGTGAGGGATTCGATTCGAACCGGTTGCCGACTTTGGCTTCACTGTCATCAGGGAGATAAAAGCTGGAAGACTGAGCCGCAAAGAATGGAGGAAAGCCAGGGAACGATTGGCCGGGTCTTGCAAAATAAGACTGATCCAACGAATGGAAACGTACACCCTGTTGGGCAGGGTCAGAATTCCTTGATGCGTCACTTGCCATTGATGACGATGCTTTCATGGAAGTTTCTGAACTTGTTCTCATGCCACTTTCCATTTAGATTCGCCCCTGCCCGAATTCTACTTCAATGTGCCCTTCTTTCTCATGGAACTATCATCCTCCAACGAGGAATTGATCTGTAGGGCAAGCATGAAACCCTGCAAGATCATATGAACACCAAATTAAACACTAACACAGCCAGCAGTTTACAAGAACAACCAATTAGACATAGCATACTCGGAAAGAAACCATGACTAGTCTTTTTTTTCTTTTTCTTTTGGCGGGATGAAACAAGACTATTCTCCTAAAGAAATGGACCTTTCTAGTTCAGAAGGAGGAAAAACTAATCAAAAAGAGAAAAGCAACAAACAAGAAGACTAAGCCTATCTCTAGTTGTATACTAAGACACAAGAATCCTGCCTCTTTCACAAGTAACATGAGTAAAACCCCGTCCTTTAATAGAAATTTATCCGGGAGCAACGGAGAAGATAAAATAAATCTATTTTTGGAAGCAAGGGAGAAGATAAATGCACAGAAAAAAGTTATATGAATGATCCCACCTACCAACCAAGCTGACTAGTCAGAATAACACTCAGCTCATCATCTCCAGGACTCCCAACAATTACACCTAACTTGATATGTTGTTGCTAATGAATTCCCCTTTTACTTGCATGTAATCCTCTCTATGACAATCTAATCAGTATTCAGTAAGCACCGACAGATCTGTAGCCAGAAGAATAATGAATCACAAAATTCAGACCTTAGCAATATCTAGCAAAAGAACTTTTTAAGTCTGACAGAAGCAAGAAACTGAACAATCCAAAGGGATGGAAAGCTGGACAGATTCACAACCTAGAAAACAATAGAAGAGAATAACAACGTAGGAATTAAGCTTTGCTGGTCTATTTCAAATCAAAGATCCTAAATCAATCAAATAGAAGGTCCTAAGTCGACTAATCTACAATAATTTCAGCACACTACTTTCCCCTGGGACAGTTCTATCCCCCTAAGAACATCAAGAATATGGAACAAAGCAACCCCAAGAACAAAGCACCACACCAACAGATCTCTAATTTCCTCTACACCATCCTTCTCTCATACTTCAAGATCCTAACAAAAGCAGGCAATATAAAAGGGGAAGAAAAGAGAGAGACCACCTCCTGTGAAATGAAATATATAACAAAAGAATCTAAAGAACCATCCAGAGGCAACCAACAAGTCATGATCAATTTCCCCCATATTTTCTTTGCCCCAAATGGTACTCTTGTTCCAATAGAGCAGGCCGGAAATTTGCTAGAGAACGTAAAAGTAATAGTTCGTCAAGGCATGTACGCTCGGTAAGAAGACGGACTTACGCAGGTAGAATTTTGGGCTCCCGGGCAAGAAAATGGGATTACGGATGGCGGGCGGGGTGGGTTTATAGGACAGAGGAAGGAGATCTGTTCACCAGCGTGGCCCTGTACCAAAATTTTTTTTTTCCAAAAAATGGCTTCTAAACATTTATTGGTCAAAAAATAGTCGTTTTTCCGAGCTTGAAAGAGCGCTGTAGAAGACACATGGCACCTACTGTACCCCTCGCTCGACAGAATGGGGGCAATCAAGGCACGAGGCTCGGGCACGACAACAGACGCGCGGGTACGGCAGGCTGGCACCTCCCCATGCGCGGTTGCATCCAAGCGCACTGTAGTGCATTATGGTGCACTGCGCAGACACTATTAGTGCTTTACTTTGCTCTAAGAGAAATTAATTAGTACTACTTATAATTAAATAGTTATTAATTAGTGCTAACTAAAACACTAAATTAATAGTATTTTATTTAGTACTAATCACATTTAATTAGCGCTTTAGTTAGTGCTAATTAAAATTAAAAATCTTTCGTGAGATAAAATTTAGAATATACTCCTCTTGCTACCGTCTCGCTCCAAGGATAAGACAGTGGATCATGGGTGCATCACGCACCTCACTCCTCTCACTCCCGTCACGCGCACACATCTTTCTCACAATTTTTCCACCGCTCGCCCTTTCTTCTAAAAGGCATCAATTTCAGCCATTATTATTTATTTTCAGCAAAAAGCGGAGGTTTAAATTAATTACTATTAGTACTAATTAATTGCACTTACTGCAAATTAATTATGCTTAGCGCTAATTAAAGAGTTAATCGTGGCTGCACAGTGCACTTGCATGCAACCGTGCATAGGTGGCTCGGCATGAGCCGACTTGTCATGCCAGCTTGCCTGTTGTCGTGTCCAAGCCTCATGTTATGGCTGCCCCAACCTGCCGAGCAATGGAGGTGCGGTAGGTGCCACATGTCGCATACCGTGGCCTCTGAGTTCGGAGAGGAGGTGATTTTTACAAAAAACGGACATTTATATTGGAAATGTAGGCAATATTTTAATTCCATATTTTATTAGGAGGCAAATATTGCAAATAACTAATGATGCATAAAGCAATTCTAACAACAGGCAAATCATTGTACTTCAAAAAAATATGTTTAAATATATTTTAAACAAGTCGATCAGTCACATGAACGACTTATAGTTGGGTGTGAGGAAGAACAGGAAGCAGCGTAGAACATAGATGTCGCAGCGAAGGGAGCAGTTGTGCAGATATGCGCTACCTAGAAACCTTATTGCCGTCCCAGTACAGGTCTTCACGATAGCAACAACTTAGAGATACCACTCCCCTTATTCATAGTGCACGTCGAGAAGACGAGTCGACGAGATTCAAATGACGCAGTACAATAGTATAGATATATAGGAAGAAGAAATGGAGGCAGTGATTATTGGTTGTATATTTTGGACATCTTCAGGCATATATAGACAGACTATGTGAACCAACATGATTGAGCAGCTATTTACCCACTAGTAACTGACACATTTAACCAGCTATTTACCCACTGGTAACTGCTTGTCATCAAAACCTAATAAAGTTTCAAATTCAAATATTTGAATCTCGTTTAAACAAAGAGAGAGAGAGTGAAACACAGTTCAGCAAAAAATAAGGTAGACTTAGTCTGCCAAGTGGCGCGTCACATTACAGCGCGATCGCACGTCACAAGTCACACGACATCAAGTCACACGATTTTTACGCAAAAATAAGTGAATATGCACGAGCACGCATGTGCGCGCACGCATGATCGCTGGAACCGGATCGTCTGATTGTGCAAAGCAAAAAAGTAACGGTGACCGTGACTTGTCTTCCTAGCTATTGGGAATAAAACGTGACTTGTCTTCCTAGCTATCGGATAAAAAAACAAAGGTTGAGATTAATCCAAATGCTGTAGCGAAGATGACGCGGCATGTACGTTCGCGTGTGTACTGTAGCGCTGCCCTTTAGCATCTGATCTTGACCGTTTATTTTGCATCCAATGGGCAAGGATTTTCAAAAGTCACGGTTACTTGTTCTTCGCTGTCTTCGCTTCTCAAGGTTAGATTTTTCAATCCTACTTTGCTGTGGGAGCTCCGGTGTGGTGCACTCTACCTAGTGCGGCGTCTTAGCTTGTTCCAGCATTACAGCCTATTCTACATAATTACAACCTATTATATTATATTAATAATTACTTATATGTCAATGAATTTTTCCATAAACTTTTGTTGACTCACTGACAAGATAAGTCTAGACCCATGTGCCAGTGTGACATGAGTAACACAAAAGAAACAAGGCAAACTTTGGGTAGCATACAAGAAAATTCACCTATATTATACCCTCTCTATGAAGAGTATACGACCATCATATTATCTTGTCTGACTTAGTTTTATTGTGGAAGTAATTTGACAACGCCATTGATTTTATTCTACTTGGCTTTGTCGTAGTCATCAACTTACCCAACATTGATCACTTGCACCGCCGCCGCAGCTGCCACCGCTCACTGCTGCATGGCCACTTACCCAGATTCTAATGCTCAAAGTTTGTCGAACCCTACAGCAGATAGGCAGACAGCTCAAAATGTGTGCATGACCGTATAATTATAAATCCATATCAGCGGTAACTATGGAGTAATTTCCACACTTCAGCTATCCGTTGGTAAATTTTTGTCTACTTTGTCGAATGAAAGCTTACGTATGAATCTCCCACCGTTTGAACCTTATAAAAATTGGTAAATTGTTGGCACTATAATAATCGTGTTATAATGTTCCGAAATACTATGCAAAGTCAAATATCGCTCATTCCTTCTCTCAAAGAAATACTGATTGTTTCGCTATCCTTTGTTCTAGGGTTGCTTAATTTCTTATTACTTTTTCCTTGGGACCTCTTTATTAATGATTGGTATGTGTAAAGTGTGTACATGTACAATACAGATAAGTCCCTCTCGTACAAGATCACATCACTCCAAATCACATTTGAAGCAGCAAAAATACGTTTCAGCCTTACACCAGCCATTTTTTTTTCAATTTTGATCTGAAACACTTGTTTTTACAAAAATAATTCTTTCTCGAAAGACGCGACAGACAATATGTGTCACCTGTCACATCTAGAGACGTGGGCAAGTGCGGTAGCACATGGCGAGCGAGGCGAGCCGGCTATCGTCACTATCGGTGTTAGTAGCGACCTACCAAGCAACCCCCGCCGATGGGTTGTTCTTGAGTTCTCGCGACTCGGCCAGCTGGCCGAGGCGATCGGGCGGGGGCCGATGGCGCGAAGGGGTAGGGGCGAGGGAATCACAGGTAGGGCAGGGAAAATGTGCTTGGTTTGGCTGCTGGTGCGAAGGAATTGCATCGATGATGACGCCACGCGAAGCAGTGACGCGATGAGACATTAGATGCTCGTTTTATTCGCATGTTAATTACATTGTTGTTCATGCCACATGCGCTCACGTGGGAATGTCACCGTGAACACATTCCCGCACGTATAAAATGACAACCGCGATCGATTTTCTGTCGAACTAGAGCGCAGTGAGGGAGCAGAAGGAAAGTGATATTTCCTGCCATGTGAGAGCGCGAGGAGGGAGAGGAAGGAAAGAGAGATTGAAAGATAATTTTGTAATATAATTTCGAGATGGTTTAGCTGAATTTCGAGATGGTTTAACTGTGATTTACAATCCTTCACGGTTGTAAATATTGTGGAGCAGGTGAATAGCCTCAGAAAAAGATATGCTTCATTCGCATGAGGGCAATGCACTTAATATATTGTTAGTGTTTCATTGATTTGTAATGTGGAATGTGCTAGGTGGCTATGTTCAGTTGATGGATGTGTTTTTATAATTAGTCATATTTATTTATTGTAAATCTTTACTTCTTAAAAAGAAGGAGTTGGTGGTTGGTCCGTCCTTTCCTACCCCTCCCACTCCTTCTAACAAAAAAATGCTGGCTGACGTATGAGCCCACCCTCCTCCTCACGACCTTGCTCCTGTCTCTCCCCCACCGAACCCGTGTGTCTCCTCCCCTTTGATTTCTCCGCCGCCTCCTCCCCTCCCTCCTCCTCCGCCACCGCTTGCCTCCCCCCACCGAACCCGTGTGCCTCCTCCCCCGCTCCTCCGCCGTCGCCTCCTCCTCCGCTCCGTCGCCACCGCATCTTTTGAACTCAGGGACGGACCTATTTTTTGCAAAAATAGGTGTTCGAAGACCAAAATGAAAAAAAAAACTACAGATTGAGGTACGTGAACAGTTCGAGATACAGCGGTGCAGATCTACCATCCAATCCTCGGTTGGGCACAGCATGCACCACAACGGGCAACGTCCCAGAAGAACCATTCGAGCCGCAGACCTTTTGACATCACCAGTGAGGTCACTCGCGCGGAACCAAACACAAGAGAAGCACACTGGGCCCCGTTTCTGTTCCTGCGATCTCAATCATTGTGGGGTTGTGATTTAGAATAATCATATCGCGTTCAAATCTCATTTGTCTTGCCAACCTCAATGTGTAATGGCAGGGGTTGGTACATTTTGCCATAATTGGATCAGCGTTATATTATTATTATTATTATTATTATTATTATTACTATTATTATTATTATTATTATTTAGCCATAATTGGATCAGCATCTACATTATTATTATTATTGAGCAGTACTTCTATGCTTTTAGTTGACCATAATATTTAGTCTTCTGAAATCAGTGCAAACTGCAAGAGCGAAATAATTCATGCAACAAGACAGCAAATCACCCCGTGAGCAATAGCAGTGACTTACGTAACAACAAATAAATAAGTCCGATAATTTAAAGGAATATGCAAAGTATATCTCCTAACCAACTTATAACAGAGGTAAAACATCTAAAGCCTTGTTTGATAGACCTATTTTCGATCAGGATCCCCAAAAATAAGCTGAGATTTTGAGAATGAGCCTCCCAAACAAGGCCTTATCAAAATTGAAGGCAGGGAATATGGGTGCAAGACCAAGAATGAAAGTAAAATAGAGGCAGGGAATATGTGTGCAAGACCAAGAATCAAAGTGATATAGAGGAAGGGAACATGAGTGCAGGCCCAATAATCAAAGTAAAATAGAAGCTGGGACTATGAGTGCAGGGCCAAGAATCAAAGTAAAATAGGGAAGGCTGAAAGAGATATATCACTAGTCACTGCTACAAAAACGTGCACGTACCAGTACCACGCAACAAACGATGCAAGTAATCGGTACCAAGGGGTTGTTGGGACCATAACACCATAGTTACATGAAGGGATACATCAGCCCCTTTCATACTGCACCACACATCATGATGTCCCAATATCTTTTCCACTTCCAGCTGGTTGATGATTTTACCATCTATGCACCACCACTCTCAGCCTAACTTGGATAAAAAAAGGTTCTAAACTCCCCATTATCCACTTGTTTCTTACACCAACGTGCAATGGGAAGACCATGATGACAATATTTGCTTATTCATGATAATACAGATGTAAGTAGTATTATTTGGATGCAAATACAAGAACAGGAAAGAAGGCAGCATAGAGACTTGTCCACACGACTTCCTGACAATACCTCACAATACCTGGTTAACGGAATTGTACATATGAACTGTAAAGAACTGAAGTGAAATCAAATGGCTGTACAGGCCTTTTAAGTAGTTCTAGGGTTTTACGTGACACAAATGGAATAAATATGTGTAGGCTCAACGAGCACAGTTTATTTAACCTTTTAGCCATTTAGCTGGCAAAGGATTCCTGAACTTTTTCCTAAACGCGATAAAAGCTAAGGAGCCAAGGAGTGGCCATGATGTTACAAAAGCAATGTAGGCAAGCAACCAGACTGACCTCCCTTGGTATCGAGTGAGTTGGTTTATAGATCTCTTAACGGGAGCAATGGCGTTGTGGATCTTATTAACATAGTGTTCCTCTCCTTGCTGTTTTGCAGACCCTGCAGGGCTTTGGGCAGGCGTTACATTTACTTTTGTACTGCTTTTGCTCTCCACTTCCTTGGTGTGATCATTCTGTTGTGTAACATCCCCATTATTTAGTTTTACTTCATTAACCATCTGATTAGAAGGGGAGTAATCATGGCCAGGGCCATCATTTGTCACTGGAGCTACCATTCCATCTTCCATGATATTGACATATGGGCTCTTATCAATGGATGACTCCAAGGAAGAGTGCAAAACATGATCTTGCGCCTGCATTCAATTATGACATAAAACGATGTAGCCACAATACCAAAATGTGAGTGTAAGATGGGAATTTCCATCCATGATATAGCGACCACACCTTTTGCTGATGCATGCAGGAGCTGTCATGTAGAGCACAGAGGAACTCGGAAACAGCTCCAACCCACCTACAGAGTATATCAAAAGACCATGAATTCTGAATATCCATCAATAGCAGATACACATACAAAAAGATATAATCCACAGAATGGTAAAATAGATCTTTTAGATTTAGTACAGACACCGTACCATAGTCTTTCAGCAGTTAGTCCTTGAAAAAATGCAAGATGGCCACCATTCGAAGTAGTTGCCAAAACAATGTTCTTGTTGGCCCTAAAACAAATCAAATTGCTTCTAATTAATTCAAAATAAAAGGAACACTCAGGAGCATGACTTTGCAAGGCCAAAAATTCACCTGCATTCATCCCAGGGAATAGCCTCCCTTGTGCAGAGGGGATCATCCAAAGCACTGACACAAAGCAAGGGAACTGACACATTACCTACGTAACTAGCACTGCTGCACCGGCGGTAGTAAGTATCCACCGTCTGAGATAATCAATCATTACATAAGTGGTGTGATGGGATTCTTTCACATTATTCAACAGCATGAACTGTTACAGCAGCAGTTCTGGATCTTATCATTTATTATAAAGCAGTGATGCAAGTCACAGTAACAGCGAAACATGAATGCTGATTTAATTGGGGATAGAAATATAGAATCAGCAAAGGTAGGCACTGGTGCCATGAAGGGTACCTCATATTTTGCAACAATGCAAGTGGCATGGTGGTCAAATTCCCGGATAGAGCGTGACTGGAAAAATAGAAATAAAAGAAAATAAGTAATGACGCACAAGTCATGAAGAGCCCATCCATATGAAATTATGAAGTACATAAGTAGACAGTTGGCAGCTTGAAAAGAAATCCTTTACAATGATAACAAACTAGCAAATTACTTCCTCTGTCCACAAATGTAGGTCGACATGGGTTCCATTCGGTCAAGCTTTTCAATCTTTGACCATTAATATATGTTAAAGTATATAGATTGACTACATGAAAATAATACCATTAGATTTATCTTGCAAAATTCTTTCATAATATATATTATTATTATTTTGCTAGTATATTATGATAATAAATCATAGTCAAAGTCTTGCATTGGAGACCGTAAAAAGTCAAAAACGAATTACATTTGTGGACGGAGGGAGTATAAGACAGTATCCTTACAAGTCAACATGGAACTGTTCTATCTAAAAAATTGAAAATACACCAAAATTTACAGAATGCTGGTTCAATATAAATCAAATTTATGAACTAAAATATTGGTCAATTCAGTGCCAAACAAAAAATTGCAGCAGAGTGAGTCAAACCTTTTTAATACCTTCCCAATTCGCAAGTCGAGCCAAGACAGGTTGATGTCTGCAAAAGGAAAAAAAGAAAGGTATCCAAAAAAGGATCCTCTTGCTCAATAGTCATCTTGTTATTCAATTACAATTTCAATTGCTACAAGCTACCACTTGGTTCTCTTGTTATGATATCTGCAACTACTATGCAGTAATTACTACCATAGTGGGAACAGATCAGCGAGTGATGGACAGAATAGATACGACTTGCACCTAGTGCAACCAACAAGTGGAGAACACAGAACCTCTCTTGGTCCGGTTCAAGCTCCAGACAGGTATTGGAATCACTACACTTGCATAGACCAAGCATCCAAGTACACTGAAGAAATTATTGGATAATGGAAATATTGTCATGGTCGCTTGTACATTGCTGTACCAAAAAAAAGGTTTTTTCCCTTGTACATCGCTGTCAACCACTAAAAGATACAAACTTCATGCCAAGCTGTAAATAAATTAACACTACAAAAAAAAAGGCTGGCATAGTTGACCTAAGGTTGCATAGGGCTATCTGTTATTCTCAAGAGTGGACCTTAATTTATTCGAAAGAGTAACTTATTAGGTTCAAGAGAGGTAAATAATAGAGATCTAAAGGGGGGAAGAGTATGGCACCACAGCCAACAGTAAAGGATCAGTATAACATTAAAGATGGAGATTCCAGATAACGAGTCTTGTATAAATGCTTACTGAGGAATGGATACTTACAGCTTTGCATAGCCCTTTAGACCAAACGCAAGGGCTTTGTCATAAAACCGTTGCACAAGCTTGCGGGAAATAAATCTGTCGCAAACCTACAAATTTAAGTGAAATGACAAACAAAACAAAGTTAAGGGCCAGTTTCGTGTTGCTGTGTTGTGCTAAGCAACTGTATAAACTTAGTTATAGAGAATCCTTGCCGATTATACTGAAACATTTTTGTTATGGCTCAAAAAAGGAGGTTGATTATTAGTTAATATAATAATATATCCAGAAATAGTAAAGCAAAAGCACTTTTTAAAACCCACCTCAATGCCAAACGCACCCTAAGTTAGCAATTAATTAAAACTTGGAACACAGTATGGATCTGTGAGCACAACAATGTACAATGGATCATCATTCATTGACTAGGCATTTGGGAAGGTGTCAAAACTGAGATGAGAATTATTGATCCACGAGTTGGTCAAAAATTCTACAAAATAAACATGCAGGTAAATTTGGATATACTGCTGTACGTATCTGCAATTCTAGTGAATTAGGTCCAGCAACTAACCACCAGATCCCATGGAGAACAAATAGATGCAGCACCAGCCACAGGAGCATGCTCACCTTCTTCTCCAAGATACTTGACCTGAACAATGATGTGGATTAAATATATATTGTTAGTACATCAATTGCAGTATGCTCTAAAATATAGTGACATTCTTTAGCATTTTTTAATAGGTGTGGGTTGGGTTAGGGTTAGGGATAATAAGAAAGAGCAGTATGGAGTCTATGCACACACAACAGAAGAAAGTCCACATTGTTAAAATGATGAATCTGACCAAGATTGCCAAATGACTGACCATCAAAAGTGCATAAGAATGAACCACCATGCACGCACCAAAACCCGACAAAAATAACCCACCGACATGTGTACAACAGTGAGCTCAAAGAAAGTAAAGAAAGAGATGGATGACTAAGTGTTAGAGTAATCCTGTGTGTGTCATGTGTCAGTTTTTCAGCATTTATACTTCAATTTTCAGCATGCACTTAGACTTCAGTTTTCAGCATTTAGGAGTCAGTTTTCAGGGCTTTTAGGAGTCAGTTTTCTGGGCATTTATATGTCAGTTTTCTAGGCAATAGACTGAGTAATAAAGCAGTTAGTACTGCATTAATATGGCAGTTAGTACTGCATGGATGTAACCAGCCATTTAGGCCTTTTTTGCTATAAATAGAACAAGAAGAAGAAACAGAAAAGCTACAACTTGTGCGCAGCACAAGACTTTGAGTCCAGTTTTCTATCAATTCGTATCAGAGCTTGCCTTGGCCCTGGGCAAATGTCTGCACCCATTCCCGGCGAGTCCCGCAACCCGCGTTGCCAGAACCGACGCCGTTCGCCTACGCCGCCGCCGAGACGACCATGACACCGTGAGCATGGTGGACGCGAAGTTGTTGTCGAGCGAGTGGTCAAGGAAGTCGGCGGCGGAAAGTACCCGACGCTCACGCGGACGAACTACGCCGAGTGGAGTCTCATGAAGGTGATACTGCAAGCCCGAGGGCTCTGGGACACGATCGAGTATGACGCCGACAATTTTCAACAAGATCGCATGGCGTTGGAGGCCATCCTCCACGCTGTGCCCCCGGAGATGATGTCCGGTCTCGCCGTCAAGCGGGCCGCGCAGGAGGCGTGGGAGGCGATCCGAGCCATGCGCGTCGGGAGTGACCGCGTGCGAAAGGGCAAGGCGCAGCAGCTGAGGAAGGAATTCAAGTCCATCTCATTCCACGACAGGGAAAACGTCGACGACTTCGCGCTGCGCCTCACCAATCTCGTCACCAGCCTCGCCACACTAGGAGAATCAATCGATGAATCAAAGGTAGTCGAGAAATTCTTACGTGTTGTGCCGCCCAAGTTCTCGCAGATCGCGCTGTCGATCGAGACTCTGCTTGACATCTCCGAGCTGTCGCTGGAGGAAGTCACCGGGCGTCTAAAGGCGGCAGAAGACCGCCTCGAGCCGCTGGAGCCGCCACAAGAGCCCGACAAGCTCTACCTCACCGAGAAGTAGTGGACAGAGCGGATGAAAGATCACCAACCAGGCGAGGGCTCCACCAAGTCCGGCCACGGCGGTGGCAGGAGCCATCGGCGGTCGCGAGCGCCGCGAAACAAGGGTAGTGGCGGCGACGCTGACGCAAAGGAAGGGGCACGCGACGATAAATGCCACAACTGCGGGCGTCGTGGGCACTGGGCCAAGGACTGCCGCTAGCCCAAGAAGGAGCGCGTCCATCTGGCCCAAGCAGAGGAGGCGAATGAAGAGCCGGCGCTCCTTATGGCCCAAGCCAGCGCCGACACTGCGTCACCCAAACCTGCACCACTCCACGTCGACGAGCCACGGGCACAAGCTCTTCTCGGCATCAACGACGGCGGCGACCGCCTGGAAGGGTGCTACCTTGATACCGGCGCCACCAATCACATGATGGGCCGCTGCGACGTCTTTGCCGAGCTCGACCTCGCGGTGGTTGGCACCGTCAAATTCGGCGATGGTTCCCTCATCGACATCCGTGGGTGCGACACCATGATCTTCGCCGGCAAGAATGGCGAGCACAAAGCACTCAGCGGCGTCTACTACATCCCGCAGTTGAGTCATGTGTCAGTTTTTCAGCATTTATACTTCAGTTTTCAGCATGCATTTAGACTTTAGTTTTCAGCATTTAGGAGTCAGTTTTCAGGGCTTTTATATGCCAGTTTTCTGGGCATTTAGGAGTCAGTTTTCAGGGCTTTTATATGTCAGTTTTCTAGGCAATAGACTGAGTAATAAAGCAGTTAGTACTGCATTAATATGGCAGTTAGTACTGCATGGATGTAACCAGCCATTTAGGCCTTTTTTGCTATAAATAGAATAAGAAGAAGAAACAGAAAAGCTGCAGCTTGTTCGCAGCACAAGACTTTGAGTCCAGTTTTCTATCACTAAGCAATAAAGCAAGTAAGAAGGTGGATAAATGAGGTGCAAAGGCAAGGGTTCAAAACTTGGTAACAAATCAACTCATAATTAAGCTTCAGTAAACCAAGTGCTTCAAATATATTTAAAGAATGTTAAATTTGCACTAATTGTGCACAAGTCTTAAACGAGTCAAACCAAGTTTTGTACTTATCTTGAAAAAAATACAAAATTTAACAATGTATGCAGAGAGGGAACTATAGAGAATGGCTGGCTTCAGCCATTTTCCTGCATAGCCCGTTCATGATTGTTCTTGGCATAGTTATAAACTAGTTATGATTAAAAAAGCTAAATCAAACTTAAACACTGTGCTTGTCCAAGTACATGACTCATGACTGTATTGAATGAGAAACCGCTACCATCCATTGATCAGGAAATACTTGCCCCAATTTCTATAGCCATTGCCCATTGGTATAGGTAAACCATACAACTAGCACTTCTCAACGGTCAGTGGCAGAAAATAGTGGACTGTTATAATATCAAATCTTGAATATGCAAAAAGAAAGAAAGAAAAGTTTAGATTAACAAGGTAAAATTGTGTACCAGAATATTGGCACCTATGCTTGTACCAACACAGAACAATGGAGCCTTTGGATACTTGTGATGAAGATAATTAACGACTTCTCGGATGTCTTCTGTCCATCCACCATTGTAGAAGCAATCTGACTGCCAGGAAAAATAAATCCTATGAGTTGAGTGATGGTCACTAACCAAATCATTCGGATTGCATTTGGTGCCTCTGAAACTTTGTCTTACAGTATCACCAGAGAAATTATAACTAAATACAGTTTTCAGCAGTTTCTATCATCATTTGGTGGTAATAAGATTTATGGTTATAGTAACAGCCATAACATAAGAAGAAGAAGATTTAGGGGCGATGTTTTAGCCTCCCAGTTCAGATGGCAGGATGTAAGGTAAGATTTTAACCTTGTAGATTTTATTACAAGACTCTCATTTATTTGACCTTGAGGCGGTTTCATTCTTAGTCTACCCTAACTTGTTTGGGATAAAAGGCCTTGTTGTTGTTGTAACAGCTATAAATCTCATGCACCAATATTATGCTTGACAAGCTAGCTCCAAACAGTAATCAGGAGTGTGCAGCAAAGTTTAAAGTGTACAGGGAGTGAAATTCTAATAACTGGAATTTTACATTAGATAACTTACAGTAATGGACACACCACCAAGACCCCTGTGGTTGCTTACAACAACATTCCAACCTTTTCTGGCCATGGAATAAGCCAAGTGTTTTACATACTGCAAGGGATAACTACTTCATAAGTACGGCTAACAAATGTAGTAATATGTTAAGCAATGGCAAATCCAAGAGCTCTTCAAATATGCAACACAGATCTAAGCTAACATCAAAAAATAAGTTAGGGACTAACAGCAGCAGCAGAATCACTAGTTAATCCAGGTACCACAACTACAAGGGGTGTTGAAGCATCTTTAGAAATGATCCCATCTGCATCTGCATAACATAGTTAAAAAGGTCAGAAATCACCATGTATGACATACGAATTTACACATTCTGTGAGCCTCATACCCTGCAAATCAGATGCCAGCAGCCAATCTAGAGCAATGGTTCCACCGTCACGAACTGTGTACAACTGCCTGAAGTAAAGAGAATGTATGCAGTCCATTGTCAAGTGAAAAGTAAGAAAAGTGCTTTCTACGCTCCCCAAAAGAAACGAGTATAGATCCTGAAGACATATGTTGAGGGGTACACCACATGTACACATGTATTAGAAGTTGTATAGTTTCCTTTTAGCAAAGCATAGAAGCACTTTTCAATAAGAAAAGTAACCTCTTAGTCTCTTACTAATAGTCTTTCTTTCCTTTTTCCCCCCTTCATGCCAAACTTAATTATCAAGGCATAAATGATAAATTTCCCTAATAACTACTGGAGTGACCAAAATGTTAATTCTTGACATATCAACAAACTAATCGCTAGTATGAAAACAAGAAACACAAGGATGCCTAGAAATTCGCTCAGAGCTCGTACAAGCTGATTGAGACATACATCTTCAGCCTGCTTCACATTCTCTAGTTCCCACAATCCACATCACAGCTATTTAGTTTAGTTCATTATTGTCTTCTGAAAACAAACCAAAGAGCAATAGAAGCAGCAAGGATTCATTGCCAAATTAGTTCACAGAAGTTAACTTTGCATGTAACCATCAGCCAGCATGTACTTGAAAAATCACTGGTGATGTATAATGTAGAAGAATAATTGACAGTGTACATTGTACTCAATTTTACATAGAGACGCTACAATCAAGTATGGTAATCTACAGGACTACAACGTAACTCATCTCCATGTGGAGTGTGGACCGAGTCTAACCTCTTGTAGGAGAATGAAGGCGGCCTCCCGGAGATGCCCAGGAATAATGTCTGCAAATGTGGGCTCGCCAACCACGGTGTCGCCAGGTACCTGCATTGTTAAACAACAAATCCATCATCACTCCCAAGTTAACGAGTATTCACAAAATGCACATAACCCCTCCCACGATTCAGAACACCAGCTTCCAGTTCCATCACAACTGATCCCACTCTAGGGACAGGAGTCGTAGGAAAACACAATGAAGCGCACCAATGTTACTTCTACCACAAAATTGCAGTGACACGAGTGACTAAATTGTAGACGCCAAGTACTAATAAGAACGAGTATTCTCACGCGATCAGGTGGAGAGAGGCAAAGCCATACCTGCCGTGGAGGGAGCGGCACTTGGAGGCGACACGGTGGTAGATCTCGGAAGCGGGGTGGAAGGTGAGCTCGACGCGGCCGCCGCGGAGGCCGCGGAGGAGGTCCCCGAGGACGTGGAGCTCCAGGAACCGGTAGGCGAAGACCGACACGATGACTAGGGCCGCGAGGGCGTAGTGCTCCCGGGGCACCAGCGCCGCCGCGCGGAGCAGCAGCTCGCCGGCCGACTCGCCGCCAGCGACCGCCGCCGCCATGGTGGAGTCGGGGATACGCTACTGCGCGCTAGGGTTGGGAGCGACGCGGAGGAGGGGGAGAATAACGAGAGTCCGCCGCCGCAGCCGCCCTAGCCCTAGTCGCCGTCGCGCGCGCCTCGAGCTCTCCTCGCCTCTCTCGCTCGATGCTGGGAGGAGACCGGTGACCCGCTTCCGGGGTTAATTGAAGCTCTTCGAGCGGCAATTTCAAGGAGAAGCGGAGCACACGATTGACGGAGATGCCCAGTACTCTCGTGACTCGTGTATTCTAAAAAACCAAACACTCACGGAACCCCCATCCTGTGGGACACGAATGTCAGCGAGGGGAGGGGTTGAGTGTGGCGTGGGAAATGCCGGTTTTTTCGCCGCGTAGCGGGAGGGAAGCTGACGCCTGCACCCAGTTTCCAGTGGGTGAACGGGAGCTGATTATTACGTAAGACCCGCTCGTAATACCCACTTATTTTGACTTCAGTTTTTTATTTCTAGCTTATTTTTTATTATTTTTAAATTTCGTCTTTTTTTTGGCTTTTAGTTTTTTCCAGTTCTTTTTTATGTATTCGTTTACGTTGTCTATGATGGACTAATCTGTTTTTTATTTTTAAATTTTTTAAAATGTAGTTACGTCAAATAAGTTATCACCAGCTACAGTATAATTTTAGTCATAAATCAACTTATTTCAGCACAACCAAATAGTACCTAAATGGCATGGCAGCTTTTTTTTAATTTGAGACAACTGTTTTATAGATCTAGCATTTTTCTTTAACCCGACGAATAACTGTCGAGCCAAAGGAGGAGTACCTAGTACCTACTGAGCTTCCTTAGCTCGGCAGAACGCCAGCTAGCCACATATTTTAATTAGCTATTTTGCTTAATTAATATTAATCATATTTAATTAGTGTCTATCATGGCTACCAAGTTCAAAATAATTATTCATAGGTTAAATTTGAAAAAAAATACAGTACCATCTACCATCTGTGTAAACAGTTTGGGTAACAGTTCCCATCTAACGTCGGTGCTACCTAGAATAGCGGTTGAACAACCATCACGCGTGCTTGTCATGAATTTCCCATCTGATGAAGGACGATTGCCTAAATTGTTCGATACTGTCGTTTTTTAGCATTGGATTGGTAGTTCCAAAATACAAATTTTATAAATATATTTCTACCATTTAAAAGAAAAAATTAGTGGTATTAGATCATCTACTCCTCCCAACTTTCCCTTACACCTTCATAAAAAAATCTCTAACAAAAACAGAAAAGATAATCTACTAAAAAACTAACTTCACCACCATACAAAAAAACATAGCTCTACCAGGTGCTCGATAGAGCCAAAGATGTGGAGGCACATGCGGCCGAATGCGGAGACTAAGCTGACAACGTGGCCCAGGTAGTCTAATCCAGACAATATCAATTTGACGTACTAGGACAATATAATATTTTATTTGTAGCAAAATACAGACATTCAACCATATTGTACATGTTCCAGGTAAAGGTTTGAAAATTATAAATTTGCTCTTGTTCGTATGATGTTCCAAAGCTGAGTCCTGCACATATGAATTTCTCACCTGTGCAGAAGGATGAAATTTCATGAGTTGTACGGAGATCTTTATATACTACTACTTAAAAGATGAAGTTAGTGGTAGTGTTGGATTAATTGGGCTTGGTCTATTTAATTTAGCAATTAATCAAATGAAATTCCTAGGCACACACGGAAAAACTATTTAGTACCATATGGAGAATTGAATGGGAGTTACACCACTTTAAAAGGTGGAACGTGGTAACCCCCTTGTGTAGTTGGAGAGAGCCAATACGCTGCCGCTCGCTCGCCGCTCGCCGCCGCCGTCGTCGTCAAGGCTCAGGCAGTAGGCCTCAAAACTCCGTCCGTCCGAGTACCGCACGTGAGACGGACGATCAAGTTTTTGGGGAGCGCATTGGCGCGACTACTCATTCTGTGACTTCGTCTTCATCCTGGTGGTGAACTGCTCGCGATACTGCCCTGCGAACATCTTTCTGCATCACGCCTCGTCCTGCATCAAGTCTCGATCGACTACATCGAATAGGTCATCATGTCGACTGATGGTAACGGCGCATCCGGTGTCACCGACACTGGCCCCGCCCGATGGTATAACCTGAACTCTCCTCTGATGTATTCATCTCTGTGCGCTGTGAATATGTTAATAGGTGCTGCTGTTAGCTTGTTCATTAGCGAATATGAATACATGATTGTTGAATCACTCATGCTCTTGTATGTCATGCTTAATTTCTGGATTAAAATATGCTGAAAATTAACTATATATCCAACAGGTAGTTTGTCTCCCTCCTAACTCTCTCTTGCATCTTCTTAAAAATCTTTAACAAAAACAGAAAATCAAATTTCACCGTCCTATAAAAAAACAGAGCTCTACTGAGTGTGCGGTAGAGCTAAAGGCGTGGAGACACGACGTGATCAAGCGCGGAGGTGGAGCCGATGGCGTGGGCCAGACAAGTTAATTCCGACAACATCAACTCGACGCGTTGGGATAATATGATTTTTTTATCCATAGTAAAATACGGACATTCAGCCATATTTGTGCATGTTCCAGTTCAGGATTTGCAAATTATAAATTTGGTCTTATTCATATGAAGTTCCAGAGCTGAGTCTTGCACGTGTGAAATTCTCACCTGTGCAGAAGGATGAAATTTCGTGAGTTGTACAGAGATATATACATATATAGCTTTATTTTTGCTCACGTGTTATCAGGTTTAATGTTGTATTTGCTGAAGGCTTAGGTGTGCACATGTTTCAAGCCAGTTTTGCCAGCTATGAGCTGTGTGGATGTATCTGATTGTTGTTTCCATATTTCAGGATAAGTATACATGCCCATTAGGATGTTAGTAGTACACTATACAGTTCGTCGCAGATCAAGTTTTAAGAATTAATGTCATTCATGATCTCGTCATATCCAGAATCATATACTAACTCTATTAAACCGGGGGATTCAGGGGCTCTCCACGCCATGTTATCGACTTTGCGGAAAAGTTCTTTGTTTTTCTGTAATTACAAATAGATCTTTATTTTTAATATTTTTACACATATATCCTTGCTTTTCTAAAAAAACTCTCCTTCTAATCGTGCTTGTCGGCCGTCGTTGTGCCATGTGTGTTCTTACGAATCTTCGCATTGCTTTCATCGTGGCACACCACGAGAACATTTTCCGTAGCTTCTTCGCGTCGCTTTCGTCGTAGCGCCCCACGAGTATCTTTTATGCAGCTGCGCCCGCGTCGTCCACTCTGCTGCCCTCGCCTACCATCCCCTACCTCCTCATCGGCTCCCCGCTCTCGCCCTCGCTTCCTCTATTGCCGTAGCTACCGCCACCGCTCCCTCCTCCCCACCTTCCATGCTAGCCACCCCGTCCTCCCCTTCGCCCACATCGTACTCGTCGCCCCTTCTGTCACCTGCGCTGCCCTCGGCCTCTTTGGCCGAGCCGACCCCATCATCGTACGCCTCCTCCTCTCCCTCTTGTTCTCTCACGGGCCGTGTTTGCTTCCTCCTCTGTCGTAGTTGCCATTGTCGTTCCCTCCTCCCCACCTTCCACGCTGGTCGCCTGCTCGGGTTCTTGCTTTTTTGGTTGGGTTATCGATATGTATTATCAGCCTGTTTGTTCGGCTGTCGATCCCTCTCCGTTCTCCAATCGATTTAACCTACTTTTGGTTCTTACGTTGTTCTTTCAGTGAAAGATTCCCCTCTTTACGATTTGGGTTCTTGCTTTTTTGGTTGTGTTCTTGATTTCTTTTGTTGGGTTCTTCGTTTGTGTTCTCGGTCCGTTTGTTTAATCGTGTATTCCTCTCCGTCTGTGATTCCATTTTCGCCTGTTTTTCAACCACGATGCCGACCACGGGGTCTAGACCACAGCCTCGGTCCATTTGTTCGGTCATGGGTTCCTCTCCATTCACCATTCCATTTCTCCTGCTTTCGATATGGGTGTCGACCACAGCTCTGCCCACGTAGCTTCGACCATGGCGCCTCGACGATGACGCTTCGACTGTGACCTTGACCGTGACCCTTCGACTACGGCCTCAATTAGGGCACTTCGAGAACGACTTTAACGATGGCGCTTTGACCACGGCTTTGACTATGACTTTTACTTCCACAGCGCCTTTCCTCCTCTTCTTCGCTTCCCTGTGCGGTCGGACCTCACCTCCCCCCCTCGACACGCTCCCCGTCGGTCCTCGCTCACAGCGCCCTCTCTTGCTCATTTTCCACCCAAGTGCCGCCGCCCTCGCCTTGCTCAAGGTGCTATCGCCACCACCCCTCTTCTTGTCAACCTTGCTTTTCCCTTTTTCCCACACCTCTGCCAACCACTCCCTTGTTCTCTCTCGAAGATTCCTTTCTCCACCGCCGCCGCCTCAGCGCGGCGCGTTACGAGCGCTGGTTGGTTCGAGCACGTTGCCTGAATACGATTTTTTGATCATGTTAGTTCGACTACATTTGTTAACCATGATGTTTGTCTCAATCATGTTGGTCGACCATGATGTTATGGCCACCTTAGTTGACCACAATGTTTCAACTACGATGTTTGCCTCGACGACGTTCTTGATCAAATTGGTTCGAGTACGTTTATTGACCACGTTGCCTCGACCGTATTTATCGATCAGTATGTTTCGACTACGATGTTTTCGACCATGATGTTTCGATCATGCTGTGTCAACCATGCAGATTTGGCCACGTGGGTTCAACCACGATATCTTCGATCACGATGTTTCGACCATGATATTTTCAATCATGATGTTTCGACCACGTTGGTTTGACCACGTTGTGTCGACCATGATGTTTCGACCACTTTAGTTCGACCACATTGGTTCGGCCAGGTTGTTTCGACCACGTTCGTTCGACCGGATTGTTTCGACCACGTTGTGTCGAACACGATGTTTTCACTACTTCAATCGACCAGGATATTTTGATCACGTTATTTCGATCACGCTGATCGACCATGTTGGGTCAACCGTGATATTTTTTACCAGCATGTTTCGACCACTTCGATTGACCACATTCGTTCAACCACGATGGTTCGAGCACGATATTTTCGACCACGATGTTTTGACCATATTTGTTCGATTAGATTGGTTCAACCATGTTGTTTCGACGATGATATTCTCGGCCACGTTGTTTCGATCAGGATATTTTTGACCACATTGTTTCGACCACTTTGGTTCGGCTACATTGGTTCGATCAGGTTGTTTTGACCATGTTCGTTCGACCAGGTTATTTGAACCAGGATGTTTCCACTACTCCGGTCGACCACGTTGTTTCGACCACATTGGTCGACCACGCTGGTTCAACCACGTTGTTGCGACTACGTTGGCTCAACCATGATATTTTCGACTACGTCGTTCGACCAAGTGGTTTCGACCAGGATGTTTCCACCAATCCGGTCGACCACGATGCTTTAACTATGTCATTTAAACCACGTGCTTTCGACGACGTTGTCGACCAAATTGGTCTGAGTATGTTTATCGACCACATTGTCTCGACCATATTTATCGATCAACATGTTTCGACTACGATGCTGTCGACCAGGATGTTTCGACCACTTCGGTCGACAACATTGTGTCGACCATGCAGATTCGGCCATGTTGGTTCGACCATGATATTTCAATCATGATGTTTCGACCACGTTGGCTCGACCATGTTGTTTTGACTATATTGATCGGTCACGTTGGGTCAACCGCGATATTTTGACCAGCATGTTTTGACCACATCGATTGACTACGTTCGTTCGACCACGATGGTTCGAACATGATATTTTAGACCATGATGTTTCGACCATATTCATTCAATCAAGTTGGTTCGAGCATATTGTTTCGACGATGATATTTTCGACCACGTTAGTTCGATCACGATATTTTTGAACACATTGTTTCAACCACGATATTTTCGACCACGTTTGTTCGACCAAGTTGTTTCAACGACTTTGGTTTGACCACATTGGTTCAACCACGATATTTTCGACCACGTTCATTTGACCAGGATGTTTCCACCACTTTGGTTGACCACACTGCTTCAACCATGTTGTTTTTTACCACTTCGATCGACCACGTTCGTTCGACCATGTTGCTTCGAGCGTGACATTTTCGACCACGATGTTTTGACCACGTTTGGTCGATCAGGTTGTTTCGACTATGTTGTTTCGATTAGGATATTTTTGACCACGTTTGGTCAAATAGGTTGTTTCGATCACGCTATGTCGATTCGATGTTTCCACCACTTCGGATGACCACGATGTTTCAACTAGAATATTTCGACCACGTTGGTTGACCATGTGCTTTCGACCATGATCTTTTTGATCGCGATGTTTTGAATACTTTGGTTTGATCATGTTTTTTCGAACACAATATTTTTGACCACGTTGGTTCGACCACAATGGTTCTGTGTTTCGGCCACTTGGGTCGACCATGTTGGGCCGACCAGGATGGTTCGACCACATTGATTTGACCACGTCATGTCAACCACGATATTCTCGACCAGGAGTTTTGACCACTCCGGTCGACTATGAGATTTCGACCAGATTGTTTCAACCACGTTGGCTCGACCATGTTCGTTCGATCACCATGTGTCCACCACGATGGTTCTGTGTTTCGACCACATTGTGCCGACCAGGATGGTTCAACCACGATATTTTTGACAACGTTGTGTCGGCCACGATATTTTCGACTATGTTGTTTTGATCACTTGGCTCGATCACGTTCGTTCGACCACGATGATTCGATGTGTCGACCACGATGTTTCTACCACGGTGATTCAAGCACGTTAGGTTGACCATGCTGTTTCGACCACGTTGTTTCGACCACAATGATTCGACCACTCGGATCGACCATGTGTCCACCATGCTGGTTCGACCACGTTCGTTCTACCAGTTTGTTTCGACCACATTGGATCGATCACAATATTTTTTACCACGATGTTTCAACTACTTTGCCCCGACCACGATGTTTCGAGCACAACATTTTCGACCACTTTGATTCGACCACGATATTTTCGACTATGATGTTTCGACCACTTCAGTTTTTTCACGGAGACCCTCCTTTTACGCGATAAAACCCTACAGCTTTCCTGTTATTACGTATGGGCCCTTGTTTTTTACGAAAAAACCCTTCACTTTTTTTAGAATTACGTATGGATCCTCGATTTTCCAGAAAAGCCCCCGCAAACTGTCAGCTCTTTTGCTTCGGTCCTCATGATAGCTAACGCGGCATAGTGCCACGCTTCCACTACTAGTTAGATTAATCCAGGACTGCATTGAATACAAGAATGTGCATAACAATCCGAAAGATCCCACTATCTGGACCCTTTCCACGTTGCACAAAAACCATTACTTTACATTTAGCTAGCACTAAAAAGGCTACTCCTAGTAGAAGTGGTAGAATTAAACAAAGTATTTCCTCTAAAACAGCTCTAAACTAGCCAACTCAGGCCCGATCATATTGACTTTTAGTTTTTACTTTGGTTTATGAATAGTAATAGTTTATTGAGAAAAATATTTGTGTATGATTTTGACCGATATAAATAAAGTCATTATAATGTACTATAATCGATTAATAGATCTCACCTTAAAAAGCATTTCGTTTGAAAGCTAAATAATGTAGAAAAAATATTTACTGTAAAAAAGTAGTTTTTAGAAGTCAATACGAACATATGCTCAAAAGACGGCAAACAATGCAAATTACGTGTGCTACAACCGACGAGAATTTGTAGAATCTGGTTCACATTGTTTACTTTTGTGAATATTTCTAATTATTAAGAAACAGAATTGCTATAAATCACTTGACTAAAATGTTTTTTTTGTAAAATTAATCAAATTTCCAACCTTCTGATAGCCTTAAAGATTCGTACTCCGTCCGGTGGTTTGACATCTTCTTCGGCTCCGACGACGGCAATTTAGGGCTGGGTTTCGTCAGGTTAGGGTTTAGATTCACCATGACTAGCCATAGATAGGGGTGAGAACGGATCGGATACGGACGGATAATGTCTTTACCATATTTGTTTTCATATTTTTTTCGGATACGTATACGAATATGGATAACTCGAATACGAATACAAATACGAATAATATCGAATACAGATACGGATCGAATACGAATCGAAACGAATACGGTTACGAATATTTATCGGAACATGAAAACCCCTTAAACTATACATCCAAAATTAACGAAAATACGTAAATAGTTCATCTTGTGAAAACATTCATGAAATCTAAACAAGCATAGTCTTTTCATCCAAAATGAAAATATACCCGATAGTCGATCATAACATAACTACATAAGTAGCAACAACGTGCAATTCATAGAATACATATGATGACATGATAGAAATTCGAACAAGCATAAGAACATTTCATTCCTCCATTTCATCCACCAAGTCCTCCATCTCAGCATCTCCTAAGACTTCTTGTGCCTACAAGTTTTATTTCAATAAATACTCAAAGCAGTATAAAATAAAACCAAACAACTATGTAGGACGATGTAAAGACTAGCAAACTGATGTCATCATGTATGCAAAATGGCGCTCAATGCCCTCTATGTCAATCTCAGTTATGATACATCCACCAATGTTTCCACCACCTGCGTGTTTTATCAAAAAATTAAATTATGATCAAAGTTTCATCACATACTACACAGAAACCAATAAAGCACAAGAGCAAAACTTAACATTACCTTTCCTAGATGCAGCAGTCCAATCTTTGGTACAAATCAAAGCTTGCACGATATCAGGATCTAGGCGACTACGAAATGAATCAACAACCCGTCCACCAAAGACTAAATGTCGACTCAAGCAACAAAGGACACTTGAATAGACAAGACATCTCGAGCTAGTGTAGAGAGAATAGGGAGTTCAGATTGCTTGACCTTCCACCATGCCAAAATATCAAATTCCTTTTTGTCTTTCTTTGGCCAATGCAGTAGTGGTTGCTCCATATGCATTTTCAACTCGGTTTTGGCACATTGACCTAAGGTACTACTGTCGTGCAAGTATTTTTCAAGGTCTGCATCAATATCATCATCACTCTCCTCATCCTCCAACTTGTTTACATTAGAATGTACTGTTTGCACATTTGCAGCTGCTGTCTTCATTGAAGTTGCAGTTGAACTAGACACATAAACTTGAAACAATTGTTGAATAACACTCATGCACTTATTAATTTCTCCAGAAGCATTACTATGATAAATCTTTTCTGCAAAATAGTGTATCAACTTTGTCTTGTATCTAGGATAAAGAAAACAAGCTACAGCAAGAGCCATGTTGGTCTTTTCCCAATACTTATCATACTTAATTCGCATAGAATGTGCCATAGTAGCTATAACTGGATCAGGACTGTAACACCAATCATCAATTGCAAGCTTAATCTTACAAAAATGGTCGAAAAATAGATTTGCTGTTGGATATGTTGTACCAGAGAAGAGCTCAGTAGCATCATAAAATTTCTTCAAACATACAGTCAATGATTGTGCCACAGTCTAATTTTGTTCAGTTGGAGCATACTTCACATATTTGTTTCTATGCCGAAGAAAAAGTCTATCAAAAGCATGTCTATAGTAAATACTTTGCTTTAGCATGAGATATGTGGAGTTTCACCTTGTTGGAACATCTAAAGACAGACCATTTTTCACATCCAAGTCACATTCTGATGCACACTTCATAAATTCTGCAATGGAGAGTTCTTCACAATTGCAATTATATTTATGATATTTGCAATACCTGGTGTAATTTGTTTCAAACCATCTTGTGCAACAAGATTTAAAATATGATTCAAACATCTCACATGAAAAAAGATACCATCACAGATCAAGGGAGCATTTTTAAGTTTTTGTACTATCCCCTTAACACATACATCGTTAGCTGATGCATTGTCCAAAGTAAGAGCAAACAATCTCCTATCAAGATTCCAGTCCACTATGCTATCATAAAACTGTGTGCACAAGTTCTTTCCCGAATGATGTCCTTCTACATGCATGAACTTAATAATTCTTTTCTGCATACACCAATTATCATCTATCCAATGAGCAGTGATGCACATGTAATCTTTATTTTGGTTTGATGTCCACATATCCATGGTTGTGCTAAAGCGACATGATAGTGTTTTGATGTAGTCATACAATTTCTTCTTTTCCTCCATAAAGATACTCAATATATCTTTCCTAATAGTAATATGACTCTTAATTGAGAAAGTAGGACGTAAAGACTTGATAAACTCCACAAAGTACTCATGCTCAACAATATTAAAGGGATATTCATGCATGATAATTGCCAAATAAAATTTCTTCAAACTGTCAGCCTCATCATACCTATAAGTCTCAACAGATGTAGTGCTATTATCTTCTCCACTCTTATTCAATTTTAGAAGTTGTTGACCTCCCTTGATTTGGTGCTTTTTCGACAAGTGATTCCGAAAGACTACTGTGCCTCTCACACTCTCACAACGAGATTCATACTTGCACATGTTGCATTTGGCCCATTGCTCTATTATCTCCTTGCCATCTGGTCCTTTCGTCTTTTTCTCATATTTTGTGTAGTTCTCCCAAACTTCGGAGGTGCACCTCTTTGCTCTCTTCGCAGTAGGAGCAGGAATGTTGGTTTCGGTAGCAGTCCCACCAGTCAAATCAACCTCATTCCTTGGTATCAATGCACCAGTAGTTGGATCAGAAGCATCTATAGCAGTGGAAGGTAGTTGTGGCACCCTCGGCAAAATAGGAGATGCATTGCTTACATTTGCCATGCTACTCGCACTTGTAGATTCCATCACAAATCTAGCACAACATAGTAAAGGGAATACATAATATAATAAAGTTATAAAAGCACAACAAAATGAATTTAAATAGTAACTTAAATTTTCTCACTACATATCAGCTCATTTTACCCTTTTTACATAGGTACCTAGTTTGACAAATTCACATATATCACTTGTGCTATATCATCAATCCTGGTAGCTACACCAAGGTGGGATAGTATGTATAGCACTAGGCTACTTATGGTTTTATGCACTAACCCCACTAACCAACTTGATAAAATTTAGCAACAAGCAGCTGGCATCACATGTGGGAACAACAAATTAGACGCATATATTCTAGTGCGTCACTGCCAAATACTATCCACTGGTAATGACATCTACTAAAACTTTTAATGCTAGCAGAAGCATGCTACTATTTCTGTATTTCGTAAGGAACTAAAGAAGTACTGAATGACAACACAATATCTCTATAAATCACACCTGCAGGATAAGAAAACATCAAGCAGATAAAATCATACATGGATACACGGAGTAACCCATCTAGATAAAAAATAGAAACAAAAGAGGCGACCTTGGCGTAGTAATCCTTCCACACACGGCGAGCAATCTGATGGCCTCCTAAATCAAATGCCTTGAACTTGATCTTCCCAATGCTCGGCTCTTGAAGTCGACATCGAGTAGGCGATCTTGAACTAATCTCCGCCGAAGGAACACAAACCCAAGTACGAGCTTATTCAGCAAATAGAAGCAAAAACACCAAGCAATAGACTCGTATCACCAAGCAATAGACTCGCACCAATTGGGCGGATGCGGGCGAAGGCAGTCGACGGAGGCAGAACCTCGGCGGAGGCGGGCGGAGGTGGTCAGCGGAGGCGGTCGGCGGAGGAGGAACTCTGCGGAGGGAGGCGGTCGGCGGAGGAGGAACCCGGCGGAGGGAGGCGGTCGGGAAAGGAGGAACCGACGGAGGCGGGCGGGCGGTCGGGAGGCGGACCACAGAGCGGCGGCGTCGAATGCCGAATGGAGTATTGGAGTAGCATGGCAGCGGCGGCCGAATGGAGTAGCAGCCGGGCGGGCAGAAGGTTTTGGATAACCCTAGTCCCCCTAACGCTGTAACGCAATGCACCGACGGTTGGATCGCAAGGGAGTGAGAACGGATGGCTGGATCGCGCGTAGAGTGGGAATGAGCCGTTTGGGCTTCATTATGGGCTGGCTGGTTATGGGCTAAAATCTTGGATATCCGTTTTCGTATTATCCGGATAATCTGTATCCGTATTTGACGGATACTAGGCTTATTGTATTCGTATTCGTATCCGATAAAAAAATCCGTATCCGATCCGAGAACTATCCGAAAAAAATCCGATCCGACACAATCCGTATCCGTATCCGTCCAGATCCGACGGAAACTATCCGATCCGTTTTCACCCCTAGCCATAGAGGAAGGCGGTAGTGGAGGCATGGAGGTGGGTGGCGGAGGCAGCAGGGCGACGATGGCGCCACCGGCCGTCAGGCATGGAGGAGGGCAATGGGCGGCAGTGAGCGGTGTACAGACACGATGACATGAGTTAGGATGGCCAGGGTGGAGACGGTGACCGCACGTCACAATATGGCAGAAGCGGACTTGATCGGACGGCTCAGAATTCAACGAATTTTGATGGAAGAATTCGACTAATTTTGATGGAAAATTATATCAACTGCGATATAGACAATCCTAAATAATTTAGGTGCGGAAAGACTGAAGACATTTGGGTCGTCCACTAGGTAAGTGCGGAAAGACTGAAGACTTTGGGGTCGTCCAATAGGTAAAGTGCGGAAAGACTGAAGACTTTGGGGTCGTCCAATAGGTAAGTGCGGAATATAATATTTATCTGTTCCGATTTCTCCAGATGTTTTGTCTTCTGGGCCTACTTAGCTTACTGCAGTGCAGTGAGAGCACACTATGACAAACGACAAATTCACGGTGCGAGCAACGGAGATAACATTTTTAGGAACTGAGAGTTCGGCCCAAGTGCTTTTCTTTGTGCTTTTGTAGGACCGGACAGATGACGAAGAAAAAGCCTTTAAATTCTCATGATTAAAATCTTACTTAAAACAAAAGAGACAGGACGAACAGAGCAGAAAAAGCAAGGTAATCGAAATCTGACAACGTGGTCAAAACTTACAACTTGGTCGTAAGTCCAACAATATAGTCGTAAGTCTAACAACATGGTCCATAGCTGACAAAGTGGTCGTAAAAACCACCGAAACAAAAACCAATGTGATCGAAAATAAGTGCAGTCAGAACCAACGTGGTCGCCAACAACATGATCGAACACCAACAAGTAGTCGAACAACTAACGTGATCGGAACCAGTCGGCAACCAAACTGGTCAACGTGGTCATAACCAATGTGATCGTAAGCTAATGGAATGGTGGAACAACCAACGTGGTCGGAACCAGACTGCAACCAAAAGATCAACGTAGTTGAAACCTGCGTGGTCGTAATTCAACAGGTGGTTGAATAACCGGCGTGGTCGAAAGCACGTGAAGCAATTGAAAGACCGAATGTGATCGAAGACAGAGCGATACGATCTGAAACTCGACCGGGGGCGAAACCAATGTGATCGTAAAGATAATCGAGACTTTAGACAGTAAACATTGTGACTGTTTCATATCAAAACAAAAACCAAAGATCACGCAGCGACCGGAAGCTTGAACGTGGTCGAAAAGCAAAACGATGCGGTTGGAAACTTGACCATGGTCGAAACTAGACGTGATCCTAACTGAATCGAAAGAACAGAGACAAAACAAAGCAGTGCACGACCGCAAGATCCAAACTCCACATAACTTTTGATTAAGATATCATCTGGTCATGAGACTTTGTACACAACAAGGTTAAGGTCTCAAGAGGTTGCTCTACTCATTGATTGAAAAATTAGCAAGCAAATAGAGAGCTTTAAACGATTTCACCAAGAGCGCACAAAACCAAAGTCGAAAGGGTGAAAAGACAATCAGGCCATGCTCATGGGAATAAAATAGCCAAGATGGTTTTGAGTATGATCCTCTAACACCCAGCAAGTCAGATCATCAACCAAACAAGCAAAGATATTCTCTCATATCAAGAAAGGAAAGAAACAATCAAAGAACAGAGAGGAAACAAATGAAACGACCACAGCCAACTCAACACCAAACAGACAACGATACACAAGCAGTAGATCGAAGAGTGATGCATTGCTCTGAGGATTGAGTCTAAAGCCACTCCATCTAGGAGGACCAAGAGCACATATGCTCCACTCTCAAAACCCTAAACCTAAAACAGAAAGTACACACACCCGAGAGCACCAAGAGACACCGGGATGGTTAGCCCTTCATCCCCTTTCATAGGCTCTCCAAACCGGGGATAACTTGTTAACCCCTATCTAATACCGGGTTTTCTCACGCACGCTTCTCAAAGCATCTTACATCCATAAACCCATTAGTGAATCAACACTTGATCCACTTCATAATTTCGGCACATACAAGACCTAAACTACTTAGGCCAACGTTGCGGTTTCACACACCGCCACTTTCCCGGTATTAGGTAATGTACCAAACTGCCCCTCTACCGTCTCCCTTGAAGCTTCTCACTTCCTTATCGTCCCGACTTGCAACCACCTTGCAAGTCTCAGTCATCTTCGGCGTCTCCCTGACCGTCTAGACCCTAACATCTTCTTATGCCTAGTCTCGGCCCTTCCACGTCTCACCATAACTTAGCTCTAAAATTCTGCAACAAAAAAAAAAACCATCACCGTCCTCGTATCGTCGTGGCATCCTAGGTTTTGCCAACATAGAGACATGATGATGAATAAATGCATGAAGCTACGAGGCACCATTGCACCAACGACTCCAGAAAGAATTGTACCACCTATTGTGATGTGTCTGACAGCTATACCACACTTCCAAGAAGAGTCCAAACATGCTGGGAAATTTCTTGTTTAGAAAAAAATTGGACGCGGTTCCTACGCACCACCACACATTATTAGGCAGAGTCGGCCATTCTTTCTTATGTAATGCACAAGGTAGCAGATTAATATACATCTATGTTCTTGCAATCTACATTGTTGCAAAATTTTGTAGTTTCCATTGTTCCCCTAGTTTTGTCATTCAAGTAAAAAGCACATGTACGTGTCTGTATTTTCCATGATGCTTTGTTTCCTTCTGCAGGAATTTTTTGGTATGTAAAATGTTATTTGCAATGATGATGCATCTAATATTAGCTGAAAATGCATGTACTATTTATTTCATTTTGAATTATTACTGCTAAGAGAAAGCTCACTATCTTCGTTGCCTTGTTGGCATGTATATGACATGATCTAACTGTCATATTTTAGTTTCTACACTACAGGTTCAGAAACCGATAGTTACCGATCGGTAACCAGAAAAACCGGTATGAAAAATCCTGACCGAAAATTTTCAAATGACAGTTTGAATTTGTGACAGCATAATGCACTTCCTAGGTTGGTAGCATTATTTGTGATAGATTAGCTATTGTAGGAAGTAAAAATGCATGAATTATTGTCCTACAAAACCCGGAGAAGTATACATAATTGTGCATTCTGCCCAATTGACTATATTCTCTACAATAAACTATCCTCTAAAGAAAATTTGGAGAAGCATGCAAAACTATTCTTCTTATAAAAAATAGTAGGGATAGTTAATCCTACAAAACTCGACTATCCTTCTAAGAGCAAATAGTAAATTATGCTTCCACAAGAACAAAAAGTAGGGATTACTTTCAGAAAGCATATAGTAGGGATAGTTAATCCTACAAAACCTGATTATTCGTCTAAGAAAACAAAACCAGTAGAGATAATTAACCAGACAAAACAACTTAGGGATATTCACTTCAACAAAATACTAAAAGGACAAAACAATTAGGACCAAAAAACATTTTGTTATCATATAGCTGAGCTTTCTTTCTGACCAAAGAAAATGTGTAGTGATATTGACGATTAGGATCAGTGAAACCTATTGTTCTAAGAGAAAAAGACCAACATGATCAGTGCATCTTGTGAATAAAAGTAAGGAGTTTGAACTAAACAAAACCATAATTCTAAGGGTACAAAACCAGTAGGGATTAATGGACAAAACAAAACTATGCAACCCTTTAATACAAAACGATATGTATTTGTGAAACATATTATTCTAAGAGAAAAACACCAACATGATCAGTGCATCTTGTGAATAAAAGTAAGGAGTTTGAAAATGTGTAGTTATATTGACGATCAGGATCAGTGAAACCTATTATTCTAAGGGAAAATAACCAACATGACCAGTGCATCTTGTGAATAAAAGTCAGGAGTCTGAACTAAAAAAACTATAATTCCAAGGTTGGAAAACACTTGGAGGAGAAGGCTTCACTACATAGTCAAGGTAGTAACGAGCAATTTTTATGTACAACTTGAGGCCTTGTTATTTCATTACACTTTCTATTTAATATTTGCATTATTAAAATTTCTAATTACCTATAACCGGTTTCTCCGGTTTTTCCACCGTTTTTTTCCGGTTTCTAACGGGTTACTGGACCGGTTACCGCCCACCAACCGCCACCAGTTCAAAATTTGGTTTGTAAAATACAACTGATTTTCCACCGGGTTTTCTAATAACCGGCCGGTAACCAGTACCGGCCGCCCAGTAGGATTGGCTTTGGTTCCAATATTTCTGACCTTGCTACACTATATGCAACACATTATGGGAGTGACTATGTAACACCTTAGCCCAAAATTCACTCAATGCCTAACCCACCCATGGGCCTTCACATTAATAGGCCGGGGTATAACAGACTAACTTTTTGTGCCGTTCTACTCTTCAATAGCATATATGCAAGATACTTCCTTAAAACAAAGTAGAGATAAATCATTTTTGAATAGTCACATGTATATATACAATGACTTCCACATAATAGATGAAACAATAGCCAAATAAAACATGTATATATGTCAAATCCACAGTGACTGTACAGATATGCACATGATAAAAGCAGGAGGCTATGATACTAGGATAGCATATAATGTTTGTTGCAATCACCTTTTACTCTCTCTAATAGGTAAAGAACCACGATCTATCCAGTAGAAAGCACCAATGCTGTAAATGGGAAAATGTTACAAAATGGTTAACCGTGCAACGGGAATGAAAAATACAGGAGAAGCAAACATTATGCTTCTGTAAGAAGGAAGCATAACTTGGTAATAATAATAATTTGAACAAGGCAAGGGGCAACAGCAATTTGATACGATAGCTATAACTTAATAGGACCAGGTAGAACAAACGATGCAAGAAGTGTAACTGTAACCCAATCAAATAAAATTCACAGAAGCAAGCAACAGAATACTTGTCTATAATAAGGATATATGTAACGACACCAAGAACTTTGTTCCTTGCTTCAGACTGAGAAGGTAGAATCTGTACAGTAAACAACCAGAGATAAGAAAATTGCTTGTATCTTTATTATGATACATGAAGATATAACTTATCTAGATATGGTATAACTCCTAGACTTGCAAGAAACAGGCAGAAGAGCCTGCCTTGTTTGCAACTCATTCTACAAATAGCACCTGGTAGTTCATTTTTTCCAATAATACAAGTATCTTATTTCAGAAAGACCAAGCTTGAAGTCTGGAACACCTATAATAAAATCCTAAGATGGTGCGTGTGAACGCATCTGTAATAATCATGTTATACACACCATGTAAATAGTGTTTTATCCGATAATTATGAATATTCTCAAAAGATTGGGCTGCTAAGTGCCCAAGCTTAATCGCTCTCGACTGTCATCACATGTCACCTCTTGAGCAAAGATTTAATGAATTAAAAAGTACCAAAAAATAATTTGGTTTTATGCCTGGGAGATCAACTATGGAGAAGATTTTCTTGCTACGACAGTTGATGGAGAGGTATACGGAGCAAAATAAGAACATTCATATGGTGTTTAATGACTTAGAGAAAGCCTATAATAAAATACCAAGAAAGATCATGTGGTGGACGCTCCAAAGAAAAAAAAATCCCAACAAAATATATTACCCTAATTAAGGATATGTACGAAAATATTGTAACTAATGTCAGAATATGTGGTAGTGTTACTAATGACTTTCATATTAAGATAGAACTACACTAAGGGTCAGAGTTGAGCCTATACATTTTTGCCCTAATAATAGACGAGATCACACGGGACATACAAAAAGATATCTCTTGGCGTATACTTTTCGCTGATGATGTGGTGCTAGTTGATGAGAGTAGGATATGTGTTGATAGGAAGCTCAAGTTGTAGAGTAAGACCTTAGAATTGAAGTGCTTTAGACTTAGTAGGGTAAAACTGAGTTATGAGGTATGATTTTAGCTGTGCCAGGGGCAGATGTTGAAGATGTTAGATTGGATGGACAAATGATGCCTAAGAAGGACATGTTTCATTATTTGAGATCGATGTTACAGTGGGACGGTAGATTGATGAAGATGTGAGCCACATGATACGAGCGGGGTGGGTGAAATGACGCCAAGCATCTGGTGTCCTGTGTGACAAAAAAGTCCATCAAAAGTTAAAGGATAAGTTCTATAGAACGGTGATCAGACCCACGATGCTATATGGAGTAGAATATTGGCGACTAAAAACAACATATATAGAAAATGAATGTAGCGGAGATGAGGATGCTGCGGTGGATCTGTTGTCACACAAGACGGGATCGCGTCTGCAATGATGATATACGTGATATGGTGGGGCAGTATCAATTGAAGAGAAGATTGTTCAACATCACTTGAGATGGTTTGGACATCTCCAACGAAGGCCTCCTGAGGCACCGGTACGTAGTAGAATTTTAAGACGTACTAAAAACGTAAGAAGAGACAGAGGTCGACCAAGACTGACGTGGGAGGAAGCAGTTAAAAGAGACTTAAGGGATTAGAATGCATCTAAAGAATTAGTTTTGCATAGAAGCGCATAAAAGTTAGCGATCCAGGTACCGGAACCATAAGAAAGTTAGGTGCAGTGTTTTAGACTCTTGGCTCAGATAGTAAGATATACGGCTTAGGGTTTTAGCATTGTAGGTTTTCAAGGCTCTTATCTCTTTGACCTTGAGAATATTTCCTTCCTAGTCTACCCTAACTTGTTTAGAACAAAATGCTTTGTTGTTGAAAAAGGTACCAGAAAACTACTACCTCCATTTGAGAATACTTGTCACTGTTGACTAGATTGGACCGACAATAATTTTTAAAACATCTAATTATGTATCATAAAAGTGGTATTGTTAGATTTATAATTAAAAGTACTTTACTAATATTCTAGATGTAGAGCTATTTGCTTTTGTGTTTCATGTGAGCTTGCGGAGCCACTGCACAGGCATAGGAATGTGACCTCGTCAATTGTTGCCAGCCTGATCAGTCACCTCATAGTTGTGGACGTCACAGTTTCGCCAAAACCGTTGATGGCTGATGCCGTGAACCCGGTTGAGTTCCCAGTGAACTATGGTAAGGTGTGGCAAGCGGGGAAAAAGGTCATACATTTGATGTATAGCACATATGAGGAGGCCTATGACTTTATGCCAAGAATGCTGCATCAGATTTTCAAATTCAATCCCAGGACATATATAAACAAGATAGAGATGATGCCCCTTCGAATGGCCCAATTATTTCATCATTGACTGAGTATTGTTTTGGCAGTGCATTGTGATACCATTTACGTTTCCGATTGCAGTGTTGAACCAAACACTACCTAAGGGGCAAGGGCTGCTACATTGTACTGGCTTGGCTTGTAGTGAACTGTATCTGTATGGACCGTATGGTGTATAAGCTAGCGGCTAGCCGATGATGCGTTGGCTTTTAGGCCCTATTCATTTTGGTTTTGGCAACTGGCCGGAATAGATGTGTTGGCTTCTTAATTTTGGTTTTTTTAGCTTTTTTTCCCCTTGTTTTCTTTATATTATGGTGTTTTTTAAATTTTTTTCTCATTTTTCTTTAATTGAATGATTTAGAAAAAAACTAGCAGCCACTACAATGCAATTTCGACCAAAAGTCTATAGCTGGAAGCCAGAAGCCACTAAAAAAAGCTGGATTGAATGGGGCTTTAAACTTGCAACTTTACTATAATGGATGAGGACATCCCTATTGAGAAAACCAATTTGCATTTGTTTCGTTGCATGTAGATAAATCTGATTTAGATTTGACATTTCTATTTTGTTTTACAAGAAAACCAAATGATATTTTAAATGCTGGCACTTTAGCAACTGGCATACTGTAGCAATTGTTGTACTATAGCAAGTTGATATTGTAGTTACCGACTTAAAATTCTACCTAAGTAAGCTACCCCTCTTGTAAACTAGGTTGTTGATGTTTCGATGAATATGAAATAAGTGCAAGCCTTATTGGCTCTAGGGCTTGAATCACTGATATCTAGTGAGGATTTGAGTAACTATTATATGTCTTTACAAGTTCTTTAATTTTCCTTATAGTGATCTATCGTGATCAACTATTTCATGATCTTGTTGATAGCAAGTTGCGTGGATTGTATTCTTGTGAAGGTTATGACACAGTTGTGGTGGTTATAAACTTGTGCTTGACACAAATTTGCTTCCGTTATCAAATCGTGTTGCTTTCTTTGAATTACTCTTGTGATCGTTATGGTACCATCTTGAATCCTATTATTTCGGTTGAGTTATCTTCGTCGATCGTGTGATCATCATCACCGTAAAATCGGATCAACCCTAAGGGTTCGCGTGATCGTCCCGCATAAGTAACACACTCTCTTTTATTTTATACTAACTTACTCCGGTATATATTACCATCTATTTTTCAAACCACAGAGCCGTTTATATATTACCACATGTATACATCCGTATATTATCATCACCATCAAATTTGTCTCCTGCGAACTTTTAAAATTCAAACCACTGTAACACCTTCTTGTCCTTTTGCATGAATTTTGAGGTACTTTAGAGGACTAAGATGGTATATGGACGTCCATGTACACGAGTTCCTTTTCTCATTTATACATGAGTGAATTTGGTGGGTGCCTGATCACTTGTAGTTGTAGAGGAAGGGAATATTTTAATGTTTCCTACTTAAGAAGTTTTCTTTTCTCATAGCCATAGGTCATGCTATTTCGGCTCCAATGAAATTTCTGGGGAAGGTATTCGTCGGTTATTCTCATGCTCCATTTAGCTGCCAAGTGCCAAACGGAAGCTAGTCAAAGAGAAAAAAAAGGCATACTTTCCATTTGATGTTCATCCAGGGTAACACGCAGAAATATACTTATCGATGGACCGCACAACAAATGGTTCCATAGTGTAGTGGTTAGCACTCCAGACTTTGAATCTGGCGACCTGGGTTCGAATCCCGGTGGGACCTGCATTCTTATTTTTTCTTCTGAAAAATAGTGTTTTGGTCATACAATGTACCCACGAGTCACAAAAAGTACTCAAGAGTATATATTTCAAATACATATTGCAAACTGTCTTGATACAGAAATGAGTTCCATAAAGTTCTAAGCGGGTAACAAGATTTCCTTCACAGCAAGACATTCTATAAAAAGGAATTTAGGCATTCAAATAAGTTGCGTAAGCACCTCTGTGGTACATGTTGTACATTAGGTGAAGCGAAAAGGTATTATACACAATACATACACTTTCTTCCTAGGTGAAGCTTTGAAACGAAAAGTTATTATACACAATACATACACTTTCTTCCTTTTCTACTTTAATATGCGCAAATGCTGCATCCAGGTTGTCTATGTGTACATGTTTTCCTAATAAAATCATATGTCCACGTGGCAATGTACATACCGGCAAAAAGTCCTTTCTGGTAGGGATCTTAATACGAATTTAGCATACATAAGAAGTACATATATGACTTGTCACAATCCAGTCTAGAGGCTAATAACACTTGAACATACCTCTTGTCTGCTGACTTACATTGATGCGACTATAACCTTGCCAAAAATTTGGAGTACACCATCAAGAAAGGCACAATCAGTCCTGATGTGTACGCTGGTTTCTCTCTCGCGTGTATGCTTTAAATAGATCAAGCCCTAAAAATATGTTGAGCAGATTCATTCCTGCCATACCAAAAAGAGCCAGTGGAAGCTCAATGCCCTTATCAAACTTGTGGGCATCAATGATCAGTTTGGACGTAATCAGTATGTGGCATATCACCCTTGCTGTCACAAAGGAAGTCCAGTTGAGTACCCATTCCAGTTTCACCATTTTTCTGTTGAAATCACGAAATCCAGCCATTCGCCTCACTTTCCTTACATGCAAAAATATGGAGTGCAGCTGCAATCATAAACTTTGTCAAATTGTCTGCTCTGTACGTATAATCACTAACTTCAGATAAGTCATTACAACTAAAGGTACCCCACCCCAAAAAAATAATAAATAAAAAATATCAACCCTGCTTACAGTAGAGACTGAACTGAACTACTACTCATTTTGATAGATGATTATTCCCTTGTTCTTAAGACAAGACATGAATGACTTGACTTCATTAATTAATATTCTCTTCTAGCAAGCGGAAGGACAGACTCCTATGGGAATTTAGCTAACAAAATATCCTTAGAGTTGCAGGACAGCTCTAAGATCACATACATCCCTTCATCAGTTCAATCTGAGTAAACAGTTCTGGTCAAAATGAAGAAGCAGTTGCAACAGGCAGTGACTGAAAACCAACTGGGCAGTCAAAAGGTCACACTGAATGGATATTACTTGCAGTTGCAGGTTCACTGCAACAACGTTGGGCTACAACTGACTATGGACATACTTGTGACAACAGATCCGGAGATCCAAAGGCATTGTTACCGATTTATATCACAAGCCACTGTAGTCAATTGATTGCAATGTAGGGCCGGTGGCTGAAAATTTGTTCCCGGTGGCTTAAAATTTGTGCAACTTTCTAGATACAGGAAGACACATTCATTCCTTGAATGACAAGTGGGTAAAACAGTCAATTGTTGCGAAAAGGTGGGACATAAAAAGGCCAAGTCACCTGTTGGGGGAGTGACCCCCCACCGTGGCCCGATCGCCTCACCGTGCCAAGGGGCCCAATAGAGCATGTAAACCATATGGCAAGCCCAAAAAAGCTGTGAAAGGGAAAAGACATGCTTACCCTTATTATTGTAGACCTCAATAGGGGCATTTATGTAAACAATCTACTCATGGATATAAATACACTCCTTAGGGTGCCATGGAGGAGAGATGATTCAATTTTTTCGAGAGAAAGGGCTATAGTTAGACATAGTGCACACATCTTCTACATCCACTCTCCACTGTGAGTTTCAGACTCCAAGTAAGCCCTTTGTGGCCTTCCCGTAGCCCCCATTATCGACTGTTTGGTCTATTAGCACAACATCACCAAATTCATTTTAAGTGCAAATGTAAAACCAACTTTGTCTACAAAATTTCAATGCCACCAAGAATGAGAAGAGATAGATGTACCTCGCATACAAGAGAGAGAATTAGGTAGTTGATTGTGACATTCCGATAGAGCGCTAATGTAAAGCAAATGAGTAGAATGAGGTGATGCATGAGAATTCCAGGAATCCATCCACTGTATAGTCGGTAACGGAGCATATCCAATTGGTCATAGGCAAAGTAGCCACAAGAAAAGCACAGAGCAGAATATGCCCCAACCCAACTACCACCACATAATTCTTCATGCTCAAACATGTTCTCGAGGCCCTGATTACGCCATTGATTGACAAGAACAAAGATAACTACAAATACAATGACATCCTGTCAGGAATGAGTAAATACATCCGCGTCCATACACATTGGACAAAGCAACTTAAAGTTAAATCAAAGCTACCTGGCAACAAAATGGCAGTATTTGCATGCAATGCCATTATATGGCTGGCACATTACTTGGAACCACACTACCCCTTGAAACCAACATACCAAGCTTTGTGGGATTAAGCAATCTTGCACAGTTTCAACAAAGCAAAGCTCAAATGAAGACAAACGATACCACCGCTACGGAAGCAGCAACTAACAAAAACTAAACACAACATGATATATAATCCGTACTGGTACTGCTCCCCTTTCCCCAACACCGAACCAAAGCATTAAGCATCACCGTATTTACCTACAGTGTATTCTGCCGCGCGCGTCTCTTTCCTCTATAACGCCCCTCAATTAGTACAAATTTATAATGCTGAAACTCAACTAAGCGTACGGTTTTTTGGTAGTCGATGAATCCAAAGCACGCGAATGGGAGAAGCGACGGAACCAAAGGCGAGGGTTTGGGGAGCGGAGAGGGGCCATACCGGAAGCTGTGGTGAGGGAGGAGTGGAGGAGGGAGACGGCGGTGTTGACGAAAAGGGGGTCGCGGGAGACGGCGGCGCGGACGGCAGTATTGGCGGCCTGGAAGAAGGCGAAGCCGGCAGCCACAGGCGCCAGCTCGCGGCGCCCCCGCGCGCCGATCTCAAACCCCACTGACACCGCCCACAGCACCAGCGTCGCCGCGAAGAACGCGCTCGTGTCGCCGCCGGCGCGATGGGGCGGCATCGGGAATTCGGGATCGTCGTCGTGGCGAGCGGAGAGCCGCACCCGCAATGTTCACACGCTAGGCTCTTCCGTGGCCGCTCGGCCCACACGCTCGATAGCCTTTTAATTTCTGGGCCTGGTCCCTGACAAGCGGGCCTGGCCATTGAAATTCGAAATTTATGAAATTACTCCAATCTCATCCCGCGTTGGATTGGATTTTAAAAACTATTTTCCTACTGCAGTAAATAACATTTTTACTACACCTAATTTTTAAACAGACTATTTTTTAAAACAAAACCTACTAATATATTTTAATACATACTATATTATAATAACTTAATTTATGTCAGATAAAATCTTAAATAAGTATCTTTCTAATTTTTTTACAAACTATTACTATTTAATATTTATAAATCAAAAGCTAAAATCAAAACCCATATTAGGTAGATTCGTTTTAGCTTATGCACAGTTTATGATCGTATTGTCTATAGTAATTAGCTTTTAAATGATATGTTTTTTTTCAAAATGGAGTCAATACAAAGATTGTAGTAAAAAATATACTAAATTTAATTTATCGACTAAAATCACATACAACTATTTTTTATACGTACTATCACTGACAAACAGTAATAATTTAAATATTTAAATCATAACTAATAAACCTTCAGTCTAAAATAACCCTGTATTATCAACGGCCCCTCGTAACACTATCTCGCTCGTGGGGCAGTCCCCGACGACTCAGATCCCCACCACCAGCAGCCTGGGCCGGCCGGCGCGGCGAGCGGAGCGAAAATTCCCATGGCGTCGAAGCAGATGGAGGAGATCCAGCGGAAGCTGGCCGTGCTCGCCTACCCGCGCGCCAGCGCCCCCGCCCAGTCCCTCCTCTTCGCCGGCGTGGAGCGCTACCGCCTCCTCGAGTGGCTCTTCTTCCGGTACGCGACCACATTTCCGCCCCGCTCATCCTCCTGTTCGGCTGCACGGCTCTCTGCCGGATTCGGCCTGCGTTTTGGAATTCGGGTTCGAGATTGAGGGTTTTGTTTCGTTCGCTGTTGCGTGTTCCGGAGGCTCCTGGGCGACAGATCGCCGTTCACGCAACAGAACTGGCAGGGGGATAGCCTCGATCGCGACGAGGAGAACAGCAGGATCCAACGTAAGGTTTTAGTTTTACTTGTTTCGCTGCTCCGCAGTTGAAATGGTTGCTGCTTATTGGAATCACGCGTGGTGCTGATGGTGGAATGCTTGGGGTTCTGCAGACTTGGCGGAGATTGCAAATTTCCTGGGTATCACGCCTTCGGTCGACACCGAAGCAATTCAGGTGAGAGAAAGGAGTGTGCTTGTTGGTGTTATGCGGTTACATTTGTTGAGTCTTAGCTTTTGTTATACGAGATATGCGGCGTGTGAGAGTCGCAAACTTAGATTCAAGGTATGCTATCTTTTGTGGGCTAATAACTGTCGTGATTGCAGGGTAGAGGCAGCTATGAGGAGCGGGTGGAGCTGCTCCGTCTCATTGTTGATCTAGTGGAAGCTAGTTGCTATGCCGATAATCCAGAATGGAGGTTGGGTTTACACTTGACTATTTGTGATATACTTTCTATGCTTATTGTACAGGAGATAGCGCGCATAAACCTTGTGATAATTTTGTAGCAATTTTCTATTTAACAGTTTCTAGCACTGTAAAGGGAGAAAAAAAGATATTTGATGCCAAAGTAAACTTCATTGTACAGAAAGCATCAAAATAATGTGTTGACCTCAATATGAGGGCATTTAAAACATAACGTACCTAACACAAATTGCTCTGTGGTAGTGTTGATGAGCAGTTAGCGAAGGATGTGCAACTTGTAGATTCAATTGCAGAGAAACAAGCCCAAGTTTTTTCAGAGGAGTGCAAGCTTTTTCCTGCAGATGTCCAAATACAATCAATTTACCCTCTGTAAGTACTTACAATTTGATGTTCTGATCAATTGTATTGTTTAGGTGGTTTCGATTGCAAGCACCCACGAAATTCCTTCGATGGTCGGAATCGTCCTTGATGTCCTGTAATCCCCAATTGACAGACCGATGTCAACAACCACCTCTTTTCTTTTTCTGAATCTGAGTGAAATTCTCATTTTTGCAGGCCTGATATAGCGGAACTAGAGTTGAAGCTCTCTGAGTATACGAAAAAGATGTCAAATTTACAACAAATGGTTCAGGAGCTGGCATCTAAGGTACATTAAGATATAGAATTGCATAAAAGTTTAAGTTCATTACTGCTTCCTACTACCATGTTGGTTCCTATTTGAGCATAACCCATACATGTATAGTATAACTATATCCACACAATTTTCATAACTTTCTTGCTTCTGAAGGTTTGAATTTCACAATGGAAAGCTAATTATCACAGCCAACCTAAACATATTGCAATGTTGTATGGATATCATCCAGTGCCTTCCAAATTTATCTTATTCATGTCCTTTCCAACCCAACCTGCATTTTGTGGATTGTATTTTTCAGATAGAGTTAGAAACACATAGGACTGTTTTGTATTTCCACGTTTTTATGTTATCCTTCATGGCGTCCAACCATCATACAGCTAAGTTTTGTTAATATAGTAAACATCAGTTAATACACTACTATCTGAAATTTCCATGCATATGATGTTAGTTTGTTCATAATAGTATGTAGTATGCTATTTACACTAACAGTGTATTTTCTGCCACTCAGTATGACTATAATCCAAATGAAGACTATGCCGAGACAGAGTTGAAGTTGAGGGAACATTTGCAATCATTTCTGGAAACGGTTAAGTCCTTCAATATGATCTATACTAAGGTGAATGTCTTATGCAGCGTATTCTACTTTTCTCCCCATTTCTCCTATGCATATATATTCCAGATAAACATCCTTGACATCAATATCCTTTTCAGCATATATTGACTATTTATGTGTTTCGAGTTGTTAGATAATGGAAGTGATTTATCATTCTAGGAAATTCATCCTTGGACCCACATGATGGAAGTCCCACAATTGCATGGCTTTGGTCCAGCTGCTAATCGCTTGTTAGAGGCATATAACACGCTTTTAAAGGTATTGCCAGAATGTTTGGTTCATTTATTGGTCATTTTGTTGCTCATTTCAAATTTCTTCTGCATCTCTGTCCTACATGTCATGATCTGGTTGTTTGAAGGGATGAAAAAATGTAAAAGATTATTAGTCAGTAGTCACACAGGATGTCATAGTACTATAGTAGTTCTATGGCATTCCTCTCAAGTTTCAATGAACTGGATATTATCATAGGCAATTGATTTTCCTACAACATGAAGATTGCTATAGTGCACTCCTATGTGTTAAGCTTTGTCAAGCTTAAAAAGTACGAACTTAATGCACATGGCAGACGTTTTTGTTTCCCTTTGTCAGTAGTTCAGTACTAGCTTCAAAACCTTATTGCTGTTATATTTGAAACACTGATGGCCGCCTGGAATATCTTCTATACTGTAGCCAACAGGAATGAAACATTCTGCTGGAAAATTAAAGCTTAATCTGACTAGCTTCAAAATAGTTATAAGCCTATAAACTATGTTCAGTAACTGATTACTCTCCAGATTCTGCTTTTTGAAATATTTTGTAATAACGTATGAGATAGTATGGCCTCATGTAGAATCCTGCTCTATCTTTTTATTGACAATGCCATCTCTCTTGTCAAACTTCTATAGCTCTTAGAATTCATGTTTCTTTCAACTAGTTAGCGTACAATGGTGTTCATCGACGTTTCTTCTGGCTAGTCAATGTTAACCTGAGTCATACAAACATGCTTGACTTGAGTGCTTATTTGTGATTTGCAGTTCCTTGGAAACTTGAGGAGCCTGAGAGATTCATATACCATGATGGCCGCTGGGTCACTTTCAAATTCTAATGAGCCTTCATCTGTCACGAAAATTATTTCAGACTGTGAATCTGCGCTGACATTCTTAAATAACAGTCTTGCCATCCTTTCAACTTCCGTTGCACGGGAGCAGGGTGAAACAGACTGATTTTACGGTCCTCTGGTATCAAGATAGCTTGTAGTGATTCAATTGTTTGCTTTCTTTTGTTATTTCAGCTGAGGCATGTAGTAAAGCTTTTGTTCCGATTGTCGGTGTGTTATTGTGGCTATAATTGGTAACTCGAGAGATTGTAAGAATAACTTTGTTAAATGATCATGTCTAGAGTTCTCAAGTTTGTGCCACGCTTTGTATTTGTTCTTGCCTTTTGATCCTTGCCTCCCTGGGCAGTTGTAAGTTTTACTGATCAAATCTCGACATTTGACAACATCGCGTTGATTAGCTGCATTCCTACCCTTTTTTTTTAAAAAAAAAATCTGCATTCCTACCTTTCTAGACTACTAAAATAATGTCACACAACTCACTGGCTCGCACCTTTAGTGTCTGACACGGGCTGTTTATATTGGCTTATATTAACATACGATTTTTCGAAATAGTTTCTTCACTTTCCTCGCTTTTATCTCTTTGGAGATAAAGTATGAACTACGGGTGCATCATGTATTATACTCATCTCATTTTCATCTTACGTACGTATCTTTCTTATTTTCTGCACCGCCCGTCTCTCCTAAAAGTCACTTCTTTTAGTCACTATTGTTTATTTTCAATCAAAAACTATTTTAGTCACTGCTGTTTATTTCCAATCAAAAACTATCGGTCATAGATAATATGCACACTTATATCATTTTCAACCAAAAACTACCTGCAGACAATATGCACACCCTATATTCTGTTGACCCATTACGGTCAAGATTAGCTTTGCTTTACCGTTCATTGTTCGTGCCGCCTCTGCTGGTGAATGACCTCGATCGCCGACTGCTCGCCTCGGCGGCCTGTGGCCCAACGGACGCATCGCGGCTGACTTCTTGGTGAGCACCACGGCACCGGCGCCGGATCCTGCCCTGTTTCGCAACCGCCGATTTGGGCTTCACTCGAAACACAGGCTGGTTCGTAAATTGGGCCGTGTAGGCACGTGTTGCGGAGTACGGTCTTGGCAACTCGCACCGCCCAATTCATGCTGGACCAACCAAATCTCTGCGTACGTAGCAATAGCACCCGCGATCCAAACGTGGATCTCCGTCAACCGTTAGATCCAAGACCCTGCGTTAACATATTATATCAGCCGTCTGCAGATCGACTCTTCATGGCTGCCATTGCGACCGCCTGTGTGGTTGTGTGGCTCCCCGGCGACATGCTCCAACGCGCCTTCCCTTTCGGCCCCACGGTGGAGGCAGAGTAGACGACCATACTCCCCGCCGGTGGTGCTGTTTCGAGCCCACAGACGAGCCACCTAGACACGGCAACAGCGCCCCACGATGCCAGGGTTCAGCGGTGAATTCGACTGGTGGTACAACCGTACAAGTACGCTACACCCTTCTTGAACAACTGCTAGGCACCTCTGGGTGTCAGTGGTCGCCCTCCTCCCGAGAAGCTCATGCTGCTCGTGAGGGCGAACAGTAACGGCACGGCCGAGTGGTCCTTGGAAAGATCATCACGCCTCACTGCTTCGGCTTCAGTTTTTGGTTTTTAGTTTCTAATTTTATTATTTTTAAATTTTGTTTTTTTCTGGATTTTGATTTTTTAGGCTTTTTTACCTTTTTTCGTATTCATTTACATTATTCATGATGTGCTAATATATTCTTTTATTTTTAATTTTAATTATACCAAAAAAATCACCAACAGCTATAGTGCAAAATAAATCATAAGCCACTAAAAAGCCCAAATGAGCTACCTTGGTTGCAACCAAGAACAGCAAGTGCAACATGTCAGATTGAAGAAGCGACAGACCAACAGAGAATCATGCCATTTGTGTGTGCACTGTTCAACTTGATATGCAAGTGCCAATATGCAACATAACAATCAAATATCAGTATCACATGATAAATAAAAAGGTGGACGTAGAACAGCTTCATCTGACACTGCTGTTGTCCACTGCAAAGCAATCCTCACTACTATAAAAAGATTAATACTAAAGATCTCATCATAGATGGATGATCAAAACCGTTAGTATTAAATATAATCACAGACAGTTTTAGTTTAGAAACTGTCTGTGTTACTGCCAGTGCTAAAAACCGTATATGAAGGGGTAATATCAGACGGTTCATATTGAACATCGTCTATAAAGTATCACAGACGGTTCTTATACTTCACAGATGGTTTGTATTAAAAATCGTTTGTGATAATTAGGTCATCACAAACGGTTTGCATTAAAAACTGCCTATGATAATTAAGTCATCACAGACGGTTTGTATTAAAAATCGTCTGTGGTAATTTCATATATTGATTGCAGACTTGACCCTCTCATATTTGTCTTAAATTCCATATCTGTTCTCACAGGTTGCTGATTTGAGGAGGTGGGGCTTTAAGACCATTTGGTGAAAGAAGACCGCGATGTTAAGGATAGAATAGGAAATAGAATAGAATTGTTATTTTATTTTCTTATATGACTTAGCTTTTCTTATCTGTACATGGCACATTCCTTTGTATATTCTCCTTGTACTCCCTATATATATTGCTCTTTGGGCCTCATGAATATATGCATAATATTCATAACATGGTATCAGAGCTAGGGCTCTGACCTATTTTTCCGCTGCTCCGACGTCGCCCGTGCTGCCGCCCGGGTCGTTTCCGTCTAGGCCGTCGCCGTCGCCTGGGCCATCTCCGCCCCGTGCCACCGCCGCCACCCGGGTCGTCTCTACCCGTGTCGCCGCCGCCGCTCAGGTCATCTCTGCTCGTGCTACCGTCGTCGCTAGGATCATCTCGAGCCGCCGCCGCTCGGGTCGTCTCCGCCAAGCCGCCGCCGCCGCACCCGACCGTCCGTCTTCGCTTTGTCTGCCGCCGCCGCCGCCGGTCGTCTTCGCTGAACCGCCGCCGCCACCCCGAGCCGCCGCCGGATCCAACGTCGTCCGGTGTCGATCGGTCGTCGCCGCTGCCGCCGCCGCCGCGCCGTCGTCTTCGCCCAATCTATTCGATCGCGCTCGATCGCCGCCACCGCCACTCCGCCGCCTACCGCTCAACCGCCGCCGCTTCATCGGCCAGCAGCCCCCCCGGTGATGTGTTGAGTGAGTCGGCAATTTTGGGCTGAGTCGTTTGGCCAAAGCGTTCAACCTACTCTTTTGTAATTTTCCAAAAAATATATATAAAAAAATTTAATTTTTTTAACGTTGATCTAACCGCCGCGCCATCCTATGCCGCCTGTTAGATTTCGTTGCTTTGGTCGCCCCGCTGTCCAGCGCTGCCTACCGATGGCTTCTGTTCCATCTACTGTGATCCTATTTTCGGGAACAAAGCTCCATGGAACAAACTACATATTATGGTCTTCCCTCATGGAGATTACGCTTGATGGTCTCTGCCTTTGGGGACATGTTACCGGTGCACGTCCTTCTCTGCCACCGCCGGTTCAGCCTCCTCCTAGGTAGTCTACTTCTGCACCTCCTAGAGCAGATGAGGCTGCTAAGAAGGAGGCAGAGGCTGCTGCTGCTGATGAGGCTTTTCAGTATGCCATTGACGCTTTCGAGCGTTGGTGTGCTGATGAGGCATGTGTTCGTGTCATCCTTGTAGTTAGTGTCGACGACTCCATTCAGCCAGATATTGTTGGTCTACGGTCTACTCGACAGATCTGGGAGTAGTTGCGTGAGCAATACCAGCAGAGCAGTGATGCTCAGTTCTTTTCGCTTCAATGTGAGTTGGAGATGCTTCGCCAGGGAGATTCTTCAGTCGATGACTTCTTCCGTGCTCTGGCTAGTCTTTAGCGACAGCTAGATGAGCTGGCTTCTCCACTGTGTCAGGAGTGCCACAAAGTTCAGAAGGCGGATCATGATCGTCTTCGTCTTTATGATTTCGTCTGTCGTCTTTGCCAAGAGTTTGAGCCTGTTAGAGCTCAACTGCTGAGCCGCTTGCCACGACCGACTGTCACCGAGGCTCTTTCGACACTTCAGGCTGAGGAGTTTCGTCTCAGATTAGCAGCACAGTCTGTTCCAACTGTGCTTACTGCTCCTTCTTCGACTACACCGACGGTTCCTGTTATGACTACAGTTCCTTCCCAGATGCCTGTTTTCGCTCCTGCTTTTGCACCAACTGGAGTTCAATGCAACTACTGCAAGAACTTCGGATATGACTACCAGAGTTGTACGATGCGAAAAAAGCGGAATAAGGCGCATGAGGTTGGACGATCCAAGGGGGGTAGGGAGGCCCTTCCTTCACAGGAGGACAGACCAACTCATCAGGATTTTAGCGAGGTGACTCTGTTCAGCAGCTCTCTCACAGCTCAACAGGTTCTGCTAGTCTAGCTCAGACGTCTCCCCCAGGTACCTCTTGGGTTCTAAATTCTAGTGCCTCTTTCCACATGACACCGGATTCCACATCTCTCACTTCAGTAGGACCTCCTGCCCTCTCTATCTCTGTATAGACTGCTGATGGTACTTCCTTGTCTGTTAGCTGTCAGGGCACTCTTTTGTCCACTGATTTTTCTGTTCCAGTTGTTTCCCATGTTCCCCAACTAACCATGCAGCTTCTTTCAGTGGGACAGCTCACTGGCCGTGGTTATAGGGTTGGTTTTGACTCTCACACATGTTTCGTTCAGGATCGACAGATAGGGACGATATTTGGGACTGGTCGGCGCCGTAGGGATCGTCAGGGTCTCTACATTCTCGACCGTCTTCATCTTACATCCACTTCTGTTGCTCCTACCATGTCTTCAGCTGCTCCTACCGCTCCTGCCATGTCTACCTCCATTGCCACTGCTGCTACCACCCCTGGGGTTGTTGCGCAGTGGCATCACCGTTTAGGTCACCTGTGTGGGTCCCGTCTTTCGTCATTAGTTCGTCAGGGTGTCCTTGGACATGTTACTATTGACACATCCATATTTTGTTGAGGTTGTAAGCTGGGCAAGTAGCTACAACTTCCTTATCATTCTAGTGAGTCCTTGTCTTCTCGTCCTTTTGATTTAGTTCATTCAGATGTATGGGGACCTGCGCCTATTATCTCCAAAGGCAGGCATAAATTCTATGTTATTTTCATTGATGACTATTCCTATTTTACTTGGCTTTTCCCTATGTCTAATCGTGGCCAGTTTCTTGTGATCTATCGTAGCTTTGCCATGATGGTTCATACTCAGTTTGAGTCCTCTATTTGTACTTTTCGTTGTGATTCTGCTGACGAGTATTGTTCTAGTGGGTTCAGACAATTTCTTTCTGAGTAGGGCACTATTTATCAATCTTCTTGTCCTGGTGCCCATGCTCAAAATGGGGTTGTTGAATGCAAGCATCGTCATTTGATTGAGACTGCTCTCACCCTTCTTCTTGCCTCTCACGTTCTCCCATAGTTCTGGACTGAGGCTGTTTCTACGGCTACATATCTCATTAATATGCAGTCTTCCACTGCTCTTAAGGATGTCAATCCTATAAAGCGTCTCTACTCTAGAGCCCCCCAGTACAGTCAGCTTCGTGTTTTTGGCTGCACCTATTTTGTCCTACTACTGCCTCGTGAGCGCACTAAAATGACAGCCCAGTCAGTCGAGTATGTGTTTCTTGAGTACAGTTCTGAGCATAAGGGTTATCGCTGTTATGATTGTTCTACTCGACGGATTAGGATCTCACGAGATGTTGTCTTTGACGAATCTCGACCTTTCTTATATCGAGATTCGGCTCCTCACGCTGCTTCCACCATCGAGACGATCTCCTGGTTGTCTCTCCCTGACTCCTCACCCATTTCCCTCCTTTCCCAGCTTTTTGTACCTTCACCTCATGTGTTGCCTCCTGCAGGACCGACCGGAAGGAGATCGACCTCACCGACGGCGGTAGAGCGGCAGACCGGCAGTGACGCCGGTGACGACGGATCAGGCGTGGCGGCGGCCGAATCTGGCGATGGCACGGGCTGGGAGGCGCCGGATTTGGCAGAGATAGCGGCGGCGGTGGCTCGAGGCGGAGACGACCTGGGCGGCGCGGTAGCTCGGGCGTCGGCCGGATCTGGCAGAGTTACGGCTGGGTTAGCAGCAGTGACTCGGGCGATGACAGCCATGCGACGACGGCTTGGGCGGCGACGATGAGCGGCGGTGAAAAGGTAGCAAGCGACAAGCCAAGCAAAACCCTAGGTATGACGAAACCCTAACTCTGATACCATGTTAGAATAACGCTTGTATTCACCATGAGGCCAATGGATCAATATATATACATGTACAGGTCTGGCATATATGCAGGAAACCCCTTATACAATAGGGTGAATACATAGCTATGTAATACATATCTAACAAGAACGTGTGGTAGTGTTACTAATGACTTTTCTATTAAGATAGGACTACATCAAGGGTCAGTGTTGAGCCTATACATTTTTGCCCTAGTGATGGACGAGGTCACACGTGACATACAAGGAGATATCCCTTAGTGTATGCTTTTCGCTGATGATGTGGTGCTGATTGATGAGAGTAGGATAGGTGTTGATAGGAAGCTCAAGTTGTGGAGGAAGACCTTAGAATTGAAGAGCTTTAGACTTAGTAGGACTAAAATTGAGTATATGAGGTGTGATTTTAGTGGTGCTAGGACATATGATGGAGATGTTAGATTGGATGGACAAATAGTGCCTAAGAAGGACACATTTTGTTATTTGGGAACGATGCTACAGTGGGACGGTGAGATTGATGAAGACGTGAGCCACAGGATAAGAGTGAGGTGGGTGAAATGGCGCTAAGCATCTAGTATCCTGTGTGACAAAAAGTTCCTCAAAAGTTAAAGGGTAAGTTCTATAGAACGACGATCAGACCCGCGATGCTATATAAAGCAGAGTGTTGGGCAACTAAAAGACAACATATATAGAAAATGAGTGTAGCGGGGATGAGGATGCTGCGGTGGATCTGTGGTCACACAAGGCGGGATCGCATCCGCAATGATGATATACGTGATAGGGTGGGGGTAACACCAATTGAAGAGAAGCTTGTCCAACATCGCTTGAGATGGTTTGGACATCTCCAACGAAGGCCTCCTGAGGCACCGATACGTAGTGGAATTTTAAGACGTACTGAAAACGTAAGAAGAGTCAGAGGTCGACCAAGACTGACGTGGGAGGAAACAGTTAAACGAGACTTGAGAGATTGGAATGTATCTAAAGAATTAGCTTTGGATAGGTTCGCATGGAAGTTAGCGATCCACGTACCAGAACCATAAGAAAGTTAGCGGGAGTGTTTTTAGGCTCTCGGCTTAGATAGCAAGTTGTACGGCTTAGAGTTTTAGTATTGTAAGTTTTATTTCAAGTCTCTCATCTCTTTGATCTTGAGAAGGTTTCATTCCTAGTCTACCTTAACTTGTTTGGGACAAAAGACTTTGTTGTTGTTTGTTATTTCAAACTATGGATTGATGTCTTCCAAGATTATACAAGCAAGGACACATATTTATAACATCTATGGCTTTTTATTATGATTTGTAGGAACGTGCTTTCTTATGCTTTTCCATTTACCTTGATGATGATGGCCCTTTCCATGCTTGCACTGAAAGAGGTCAACCACCTTGTTAGTGGGCCGGTTGGGTAGATCTTTTGGCAAAGTGACAATAAGGGGTCAACCACCTTCAAACACAATACAAACGATTATAGCTCTCAAAGAGGCAGTGGCTTCAGTGGAAAATTACGCATGCACAATCTTGTTAGTGGCCCAATCTGAGGTACGCTGAAATAAATTTCATTAACGCTTAAACTAATAATTAACAAGACAAGTAACCAGTTGTATATTTTGATCTGTGTCTCTGAGTGTTTTTTTAATCATAATCATATGACAGGTAACAACTCAGGTTGCTCTTGTTCTTCTAGCATCTTCTGCCGTTCTTTTTGTGGTTCCCTTCAAGTACGTTCTTGCATTCTTTACCATTGATCTCTTCACAAGGGAGCTAGAATTCCGGAGGGAAATGGTGACAGCGTTCGTGAACTTCGTGAAGGAACGGTGGGAGTCGATACATGCTGCCCCTGTGGTCGTGTTGCCATACGAGGGTAGCGAAAATAGCTACAAGTCACTCCCTGCAAAATCTACGGGGCAAACGGAATCCAAAGATGTGCAGCGTAGTGACTGTTAGAAATTATGGCCCATTTTTATAGTTGAGGCTGAATGCCTGAGAGAATTTCTATTGGATTTGTTATTGGTTGAGAAACTAATATCTGCAATTCTGATGTACTGTGATAATCAAATAGTGTTGGCCAAAGTCACAAGTACAAAGGATAATATGAAGTCCTCTAGACATGTGAAGCGTAGACTTAAATCTGTCAGAAAACTGAGAAACTCCGGAGTGATAGCTGTGAACTATATTCACACTGAGAAAAATCTGACAGACTCTTTTACAAAGGAGTTAGCACTGAAAGCGATTTCTGTTGCATCTATGGATATGGGAATGGGGCCCATTTAAGTTACATCACAGTGACAATCCATACCTTCTTGATTGGAGATCCCATGACTTAGCAATGGGAAAAACAAATTGATATTGTAACAAGAGAGTACATATTTATTGTATCCATGTCCTAATAAACAATGTACTTTCGACCGCATGGAAGGTTGGCATAAAAGCCTTAATGTATTCTGTTGTCCAAATGAAGAAAATATATTAGCCTGCAGGATACCTAGAAAGAATACACTTACTTGAACTTAACTGTGTAGTCGCAGTTCACGAGAACGGGGCATTCTCTATAAAGCTCATGAGAAGATGAGGGAGCATGACCATATAACGCTCCGTTTAGGCGTGGTTTGTAGGTATCCTAGTACTAGTTGAGATTTCAAGTGAAATCTGATCACGAAAAGCTGTGAATTCAAGGCATAGTCCATTCATCAGATGTGAGAAGATGAATTTTGTCATTCTAAGTGCAAATTCAATATGTACGGGACTTACACTAAAAGACTGGTATATTAACAGTACTTCAGCACAATATCTTTGTCATATGTTTATTTCTTGCTTTGGAATTGGTGGGGATTGTTAGAAATTGGCACATTTGATTATGGCTTATTTCCTTAATTCCAAAGCATGCATGGTTTAATATCATATTGCTAAGGCAAGGTGAGGAAGACCGATTTATAAGGTGGAGTCCTCACCACTCCTTGAATATGGATAGAGATGGTATGAAGAGTGTTCTGTCAAGTCACACACGCACGCGTTCGCGCGTATTCGCGTATTTTCATGTGAAAATTGTGTGACTTGTGACGCGCGATCGTGCCGTGACGTGGCGTGTCACTTGGCAGACCAAGTCCATCTTTATTTTTGCTGAACCCTGCACCTCATTCTCTCTGTTTGAATGAGATTCAAACGTTTGAATTTGAGACTTAATTTAGTTTTTGATGACAAACAATTATCAGTGGGTAAATCATTGGTTAAATGTTTATCAGTTACCAGTGAATAATTGAGTAGTTACCAGTAGATTATTTCAGTTTAATAGGGCAGTTTCCAGAGAGTAATTTACATATCTATATATACCTGGAGACGTCCAAGGTATAAAATAGAGAGAATTCCTCACTGCCTGAATCACTTACTTCTGTCAACTTGTGTTGTTGTACTGCGCCGTCTGAACATCGTCAACCTTTCTTCTCGGCGTGCACCTAGAAGGAGGGAGAGCGGGTATCTCCGAACCGTTGCTGCAGAGAGTTCCTGCACGGGGCGGCAATAAGGTTTCTGGGTAGCGCACATCTGCGCGACCGCTCACTGCACTACATCTTCTACGTTCTGCACTGCGTCAAGCCTACGCTGCTTCCTGTTCTTCATCAGGCGAAAAAGTAAGTCATTCGCACGATCGTTCGACTATGTTATTATATTTTCTTGCGTATATTCTGAAGTATGATGAGTAGCCTGCTGTTAGTAGTAAGTTTTGTATCACTGGTTTATTGTATTTACCTCCTAGTAAAATATGGAATTAAAATAGTACCCACATTTCCAACAGTGACACGTGTGTGGATTCAAGTAATGGAATCCGCACTTCATGATATTTCAAGTTTTGAGCGCTGTGTGGTAATGTACTGTTTTGTACATGTGAATAATCGAGAGGTCGACCTACGTATAGCTCGCGCCAAATGCGTGGTTTTTGCATGAGCTCTTGGAATGTTAAAAAAATGGCCGAGATAACTAGATAAGAGAATGGTTGGAATAAGAATCAAGTCCAATGCCGTCTTTCTTTTTAGTCGATGAACTGTCGTGTTTTGGATAGCACGCTGACAATTGCATGTTCATTCATTTGTCTTCCTATGCTGATGACCACACAGGAACATTGCCCCAGAGCCACATAATTGCACAATAACAGCGGCCAATTCAGTAGTACGTTATACTACCATCCCCCATTTGACACGAGTAGCGAATCTTAGTTTCTAACCATGTTTATGAACAAAAAAAATTAAGAACGCTAATACCGTGCTGACTGCTAAGCCATACGAGCTGTACATCAAAATCAACGGAGTGCACACTGGTCAGTGAACAAGCATTATTTGCCAAACAGCTAGCGAAGAACATGTTCAGAATTCAGATGCGTAAAAGCCACCTTCACAGTTCACACTAGCCCAGTTGAGTTTAACGTGGTTGCAACGATCGGGCTCCTCACCGTGTACTTGCCCGTGTCATCCACCCACGTCAGCGACCAACGCAACTGTCCTTGCCCTTCGTCTTCCCTGGTATCACAAACGTGTACTCGTGCATCTCACCCTTCTTACCGAACACCAGCCTGCTCGGTGCGACGCTGACCGCCAGCCCGTCCAAGCTACCCTTCATCCGCGCGCTGTATCTCGACGCGGCGGCACCGACGTTGGTGACGACCCTCGTGAACGTCTTCGTCCCGGCGACGGCGCTGCCTTCGTCGAAGGAGGCGATGAACAACGGGTGCACTATTGTTTATCACAAATAGTTTAAAAACGTCGCTATAGACGGTTCTATGAGCCATCTGAGTTTATGGGTCAGTAATAATACAAGATCGTTATTTATGGCTTTCGAACCGTCTATGATGCAAAATACAACAGACGGTTTTTTAGTCGACTACCACATACGGTTCATTGAATGGATTAGATTAGTTAGCATTTAGTTATACTGCCACCGGCAGTACTAATAGTAGAATCCTAAGAGATGTAAAATTGTAAAGGGGACATATGGTATAAGAGTAATTTTCATAAACACCACGGCATCACACGTATGAGAGACAGCAGCGGCGGCGTAGAGAACAGGTGAGAGGCGATGACGATGGAAACGATTAATAATAGGTTCAAAGAAAAAGTCCATAATACCTTCACAAAAAATAAATTTATAAAAAAGTCCATAATACCAAACACCTGTTTTCTTTTTTCCCCTTTCTTGTCTAATGAATGCCATAGTTGATGCGAATATTATCGTTGTGGATGTAGTTGGACCAGAACATGCAGCTTCCTTTTGAGAAAGAGTTTGCAGCATTTAGCCAAACCATTAACTTGGCATCGGTGGAGATTCAGAAAATCCGATACAGATGTGCATTCGGATGGGTTCAATTGACGGATCTAGCAGTATCAATCTGCTGAGTTACTGCTCTTTGTAATATCAATCATTGGTGAACTGAGCAAGAAACTTCTCATGGGCTGTGGGATATCGCAATATTGAAACTCTAAGATCTCTTGTTGAGGCCAAAAGGAACAGGAAGCCAAACGATGAGTTGAGCCACTAGCCACCTTTAGAGTTGTTTCTCAACCTGTAAAGGATTGAGTTTCCCAATGCATATCATATTTGAATACAAATGTTCTAACCAATTGTTTCAGAGCAAACCCTGCTAAGTAGCTTTCCTAGGTTTTTGAAATGGCTGTATTGTACTAAGCTTGTAAATACGGTGCATCCATAAACCCCATGATTCGTGTACCTACAGACTTTGTATCATATAGTTCTCGATTTATTATCAATCCAGTGGTTCATTTACTGAGTGCCATATCTAGAACAAGGTTGTTCTTGTTTCAGTGTATCAGACAGATTACTAATGCCCTGCAGGATGGAACACAAAGATAAGGAGAAAGACCACTTTGTTCGGAGTATGCTGGAACCTTCAGGTTTGCTCTTTGCTCGCTTATGCTCTGGCCTTGTCATCTTTTACTTGCTAAATATTTATCTCGTTCATTACAATAAAACAGAAGACGGTGTTTGTATCAATTTTGTGCATACCCTGATCCTCGTACAGTAGAGTTCTTGCACTTCTGTTTACTCTCTAGCCTGTTCTGCTTTCTTGAAGGCTGTGGCTGTATGGAGTGTGGACCACAGAAAGAAGCAGCTTGGCATATGCCAGATGCTACCCAATAAACCCCAAACCCCAGCTAAGTCCTGGCATTCTTTAAAGACCAAGGTGCTTTGGCAGCCAGAGGTTAGCAGTACCTCATCAGCTTCTTTGGCCTTTATTCTCATCTCTTTTGCTAATCTTTTATCGGTTTTGCTATTGCCAAGGCGATTGAAATTTTTTTGTCTCTCAGTCACTTGAAGTTGCACTCTCAATCAACTAAAACTGCACCCCCTCCAAAAAAAACAACCCCCTCCAAAAAAACAGCCCCCCTTCCAAGTGCAACTTCAAGTGACTGAGAGACAAAAAAATTTCAGTCGCCTTGGCAATAGACACTCCCATCTTTTATACATTAGCTTGCTTGTTTTGGAAGTTCTAGTAGAGCAACTTGCTGCCATCAGCTAGTTAAATATACAGTCCAACAGAACGTGGGTTAGTTTGATACACTATCATGGACCACGAGTTAAAATATTGGCGCCAAGCTGCATATCATATTTGCCCCTGCTCTTTTTTTTTTCCTGAAAACGCAAGAAACATTTCATTCAATTAAGAGGAACAAAGTACAGAAATACCAAAGAGCCAAAAAAAATACAAGAGTTGCATGCCCAATGGGCAGCGAATCTTTTGTAAGTCTCGGTTCGCTGTACTTTATTGGTAGCTAGACAGCGTAATCTTTCGCACGATTTTCTTTGTACGAACACATGTTTTTACCGGTTATCATCCAGTTTGCTTATGTAAGGTGCTTGAACCTTGAAACCTTTTTTCCTTGGTCTAATCTTAAGCCGTGATCTAATGCTCCCACATACTTTGAATGGCACGCTTGCGCCATTATTTCTTGTTCAAAAAGGTAGGGAATCCGAAGAGGAGCTGAGGGAGATTCTGTGCTCTTCTTTTTTTTAAGTTTATGATTTTCTCTGAACAAATAAATAAAATATTATTATTATTATTATTATTAAAATAATTTATCAAGATAGTTTTTTATGAATACCTTATCGATATTCAGTTCGTTTGTATAATCACTTATACCAGGATCAAAAGAAAAAGTCTCGGCCATAATACATGAGACTCAGTCCAAAAGGAATGTAAGCTGCCAAAGGGTATCTCAATTCTCAAATTGTAATCTGGCCCTAATCAAATCAGTTTCCATCGAGTGGCTGGTAAAGGAAAGTACTCCAATAGGTTCGGTAGTCTGTTCAATTCTTCATTGCCACTTGTCTGGCCCCACCAGCTCTCACTTCGGTATTCCCCGCAGGAGGAGCTTCGCTGGTTGGGCCCGGTCCACACGGAGCACGAGTCTTTTCACCGTCTGTCCGTAGGCCCTCCATATCAACGTCCATGGTAGACCGGGTGCAGCGGGTAGCAGCCGCTCCTCCGTTTCATGTTTGGTCTTTTTTTGCATATAACCCCTGATGAGTTTTGCGATTTGAGTGCCTCCAGCTAACCGTACTTAAAAATACTAACGCCCTTTTCAAACCTAGGAATTTAACAGAAAAATAGTTTTATTCCTACACCATTTCAAACAGGGCTTAATAGGCTCTTAGACTTCAAAATAATTAATTAAGTGAATGATACTTCTGATGGAAATTAGTTAAAACTAGTTAACATCTCTAATTCATCTCACGATCCCTTGTTCCTCTACCTCACATTAGGGTCTCTTTGATTCCCAGAAATTTTTCCCTATTTTCTGCGAAAATTAAATTATTTTCTATAAAATTCTTGCGAATCAAAAAAGTTCCTAGCGTCTGCGGTCTACCTACATCCACCCCATTCCTACTCTATGCAGGCATGAGGCGTACGAAGCATCTGGCAGTATAGGGTCTATTCTTTAACGGTTTCTAAAAATAGTTTTTGATTTTTGCTATAGTATCTAACTTTCAAACGAAGTATTTTCTTAAGATGGGATCTATAAATTAATTATAGTACACGTTAAAAGCATAACATCTATATCAGCCAAAATTACAAGTGAGCATCTCTCTCCGTAATATCTATCACAAACAGCTAAAATTCAAAATTTTCAACCAAAAATCATAAACCGTAGCCATATCAAACAGGCCCACAAATGTTCAACACCTGCAAATGCTCAACAAACTTAAGTACTGGTACCAAAAGAGCTTCCAAGGATTTGAGGCTTTGAGCATCTAGTCAAAGCCACCAACGGGGTAGGTCAAAGTTCATGTCGATGGAGCATACAGAGAGCAGATTGGAGAGTCGAGTGTTGGAGTGACCGCACGGGACGAGAACAATTGCAGGATGTAATAATTATATAATGCATGTGATGTTCTTTTACTTAGGAATTTAGGAGCTGATAATGAAGACACACATGTACCAAGCCATTGATTGCTGTCGCCACCACGCACCAAGCCACCACGAACGTAGCAAAGTGGCTCTGGGTGAGCGGCTCGTCTGGCCGTCAGAAGCACCGACTCTGTGTGGGCGGTACTACCGGAAGGCGGAAGTATCGGTATGTGTTGCGCGGTACTACCGAGCTTCAGAGGCACTGAAAGGTCGAACAGAACCTTTTTTTCAGAGAGCGCCAACTCTCGGCTTCGGTTCAAGCGGAAGTACCACACCAACTTTTGCGGAACTTCCGGTTATCGGAACTACTGGATTTTTAACGACGGTAGTTCCTTGCCGACTTCCAATAGATAGTTCAGAAGCCATGAAATAGCCGTTACTGCTGTGTCAGAGCATGTGCAGAAGTACCGGCCATTGGCCTGCGGTACTTTCGCTCGCCCTGATTTTTTAGGGATTTGGCTTCAACGGCTAGTTTTATTGTGTGTTGTATAAATACCCCTTTGTGGCCGGTTGGAGACAAGGTTTTTGGCACTCCATTTCACTCTCTTGAGATAGTGTGAGCTTCTCCTCTTATTTGGGCATGTGTTGCACCTTGTGAGCAAGGAGAGACATCTCTAGTTGCATGTGTTGCATCTAGAGGTGGATTTCATATCCAGTTGAGCTTGTGCATTCATTGCACGTGGTGAGAGTCAAGCAAGAGTTTTAACATATTATTCTTGGAGTTTGCTGACTCCTAGACGGCGTTAGAGGCGTCGTGCGTGGTGATCTTCTCAAAGAAGATTGTGAGAAGACCCGACAAAGTTGTGAAGGTTGGAGTTCACCTACCCGAAGCGAAAAAGAGCTACCACTAGTGGATCAATGTGTTTCGGCTTAATTTATGGAGTCGGTCCAATTCATTTGGGCTAACCTCAACATGGACTAGGGGATACCGGCAAATCTCCAAACACCACGGTAAAAGGCGATCATGTCAATTGTGGTTTATTTCCTTGTGCTCAATTTATATTCAAGCAATTTATATACATATAATTAAATTAATTGCTTGCCATCCTAGGATTGCAAACCTTTACATAGCCTTAAGGTGTTGGTGCACTTAGGTGAACTTATTTGATTTAGGCGCTATTTGTGCTAAACCAAATTGATTTAAGCTTCCACATTGTATACTTGGTTTAAACAAATAGAATAGGTCTTTAAATTGACATTAATTAAAAGAAGAATTTTTATGACTGCCTATTCACCCTCTCTAGTCAGCCTCCTCGATCTTACAAAGTGTAGTGGAGTAGTGGCAGTGTGGGCAAGGGAGCACGGAAGAGGTGTCGGGGGTGAGAGAAATTGCATGCGCCTATGAGAACAGAACGAGCGAACAGATGACTTTGTAATGAGTGGAATAAGAGGTAAGGCTTAAGAGGTATCAGAAAGTATCGAAAATTATTTTCTTTAAAAAGGAAAATCACCGATACGGATAGGATATGTATCCGGCCATGTCAGAGTCGTATCTGTATCGACAAGGTATCTGAAAGACCAATTTTCAGAAGTATCCATGCAACGTAGATGTTGGCGATAGAGCACGGATGTGCCCAGATCTAGACAAAGATGATAGTGCTCACCGGCAAGATTTGGCTACTTGCTAGCTGTGCTCACCGGTCCAGCCGTCCCTGCAACATCACCTCCTTGCCTCACCAATAAATTATAAAAAACTTTGCAAATTGTGTTCACATTTTTTCAACCTAATTTACCTACTAGTATACCTGATTATTTGGGGGGGTGTTTGAAACGGCTAGAGTTGTTGGCTTTTAGTTGGGTTAGCTAGGCTGGAAGAAGAAGCAACTGGAAGTAAAAGCGGCTAGAAGTAGAGGTTTGGTGTTTGATTCGGTTAGAACTTTTGTCTTTTGGTTAGGCTGAGTTAACAAATGTCTGAAACATCCCTTGCCTTTCTCTCTCCTTCTCTGTCTCCTCAATAACCGACGATGAGCGGCGACACATCAACAACGGGGAGACAAAGCTCTGACTGCTGCCCCTCACACTACCTCTCTAGAGCCGCCACTTTCTCCACTGCCGAAGGCCCACAGGGCCAGATCTGACTATTAGCGAGGTAATGGCGTGGTAGCCAGCGACGGGGAAGGCCAAATCTGGTGGCTACACGGTAAGGGATGCTTGGATTAGGTGTCTTCCTTGCCTCTGACTGCCTTGAGTACTTCCTCGACTTCGGGCGTGTCGACCATTTCCTCGCCTCCGGCCGCCGTCGAGCACGTCGTCGCCTTCGGTTGCCTCGTCGGGGGAGGGGTGGGACGAGCGTGACCAAGGATAGACACGAGGTGTTGTTCAATCTAGCAAAAGCCACTTCCAAAAGCTACTTTCAGAAACCACTTCTCACAACCGGACATTTAATTCGACTTCCAGAAGCCAAAGCCGTTGCATACAACCCTGTTTTTTTTCAGCTTTTGGCTTCAGCTTTTAGCTTTTCTACAGTAACTAGCTTTTAAACGAAATGTTTTTTTGAAGATAGGGTCTACTAGTTAATTGTAGTACATACTGTACCGACTTCATTTATATTAACAAAAACCGCACGTGAGTTTCTGTTACTATATAATCTCTCATATAAACAGCATAAAAACCATAAGACGCAGCAATAAGCCATAAGGCTCAGCAAAAAAGAACATGCCCATTAGGGCATCTATAGTGTATATGACCCAAGAGGTCTTAAGGTGGGTCCCATCTAAACCTTAAGGCCAATGCTGTAATGTATATAACCCACTAGGCCTTAAGATGGTCCCACTTGTCAGATAAAGAAAAAATGTATTTTAATGCTTATGGCCAGGTCTTTAGCTTAAGGCCTGGTCTTAAGGTTTTTTTGCTTATGGCCTGCTTAAGGTCACCCCTGTAATGTATAAGGTCGACCTTAAGGTGGCTTAAGACCTCCTGTTTTTGCACATTGTGGATGCCCTTAGATGCTAACAAGTTTATCACTCCCCGAGGGGCACCCACACATTTCTTAAAACCCAGGGTTCGATTTACAAAAGAGTCCTCTCCTCTTCTTCCGCTTCCTAGTTCTTCCAGCTAATTTTCCGGTTTCTGTTGCTCCCACGAACAATAAAAAAGTCCTTTCTTGTATCTCACTCCCTCACAGCAGCCGCTTTCTTTCGCCTTCGATTACCGTCTACTCTGTCCTTCGCGTCCAATTTTTCTTCGCTTTCTTGCGTGGGGGCACCGATTTCTTCTCCCCGCCCGCCGGTTGGGAGGATTCGATGAGCTGTTGATTCGAGCCGATCCTTCGGTGCCCATGGCGCAGCCGCAGCGAGTATATGAAGCTTGGAAGGGGAATAATGTGAGAATTATTCGTTCTTTCATATTTATTTCTCTTAGTTTTGCTTCCCCTTTCAGGCCATTAGTTTAAATAAAAGTTTCTAGGGCTTCTATGAAGTTCTCATTTTTTTCTTTTTCGGAGGATTTTGCCTCTTTTTTTAGTCCGTATATATCCTTCACTTTACTTCTGTCTTCTTTCTTCTTTGGGAGCTCTCTTTGGGCTTTGGTTTGGGAATCGGAGTGTTCTTGAGGTTTTTTGCTGTTTCTTTAGCTTGCAGATTCTTCCATCTTCGTATTAACAATCAAAAATTCTTTTTTTTTGGTGTGTTCCCCGTCTTGTCATGCCGCATGACAAGACGGGGAACACACCAAAAAAAGATGCGGGATTCTACTTTGCTTCACGAGATCACTGGTCTAACAAATACCGACCACCATCAAGTTTCTAACTTTACAACTAGTGGGTATGTGGAACCGAGTTGCTGCAGCTATGCTTGCTTCGTTTAATTTATTCAGTAAGCCTTTTGTTCGGTGGTGCTTCGTTTACGCAGCAATGTATAATTGTAGCTGTGGGAGTCTTGATAACGTCATATCTACGGATGAATTGTGTTGGCAGTTTTGTTAATACGATATACCACATGTCTGTCCACGAGCTGCACGACGAAATGCATTCTGTTCTGGATCGGCTCCGCTCGTTTGGAATGGGCTGTGTTGTTCCAATGCAACACTACGCGTCACTGCTTTGTTAGTGCCCGTTTTCTATTGGCCACTTTGGATGCGGCTGGCGGAGTGGTAGGCATGGAGTGATGGAGACACCAACCGTGCCTGCAATCACCACTCTCTGCTACAGAATGATCTTGGTTTGTGTTGTAGATGGAGTTGATGTTGCAGAACATGAACACCATGTTTAGATGCCATACATTGTTTGAGATGTTTTACTTCTGTCGTCATGTGCTCTATCTTTGAAAAGTTCTATTGTGTGGCATTCTTGTTGTCTTACATGGTGGATTCATCATCGCTAACTGGTCCATGTGTCTCATCTGCAGAGGTTCTTCTTTGGTGGGCGGTTGATATTTGGACCTGATGCTAAATCCCTACTTTTTTCTGTTGCACTTATTGTTGTCCCGGTTGCGGTCTTTTGTGTGTTTGTCGCGCGACATCTCCGTCATCAATTTCATGCATATGATGCAGGATACGCAATTCTTGCTGTAGCACTAGGGTTCACAATCTATGTGAGTATGCTGATGCTGTTTCATGCATGTATCTTTTAGTAAGCAATTTTAACATTTAATGACACATTGAATGTGCTTTTGCTTGCCTGCAACTCTGCATTGTAGGTACTTTTGTTACTCTTCATCACCGCAGCTCAGGATCCTGGTATTGTACCTCGTGCGTCTCATCCACCAGAGGAAGAGTTTCACTATGATAATTTATCTCTTGCTGACACACCCGGCAGACTACAATTTCCTCGTGTAAAAGATGTTATTGTAAATGGAATGCCTGTGAAAGTAAAGTATTGTGAAACTTGCATGGTTTTTCGGCCTCCTCGGTGTTCACACTGTTCCATTTGCAACAACTGTGTGGAACGCTTTGACCATCACTGCCCCTGGGTAGGGCAATGCATTGGAAAGGTAAGCTATACTCTTTCTATGTTATAAGCTACTATAGTGAAGATAGTTACTCTTACACCAGCAAACTCAGCAAAGCCTTGATTTTGTTTCTTCTAGAAGGACACGCTTACATCCCTTGGAAGATTAATGATATAAGGCACAAAATGTAGTTATCTACACAAACATCTTATAATACTTGTACATGTTTTCCCTTTTCTTCGTCAAATGTGATATTGCCCCCTTGTTTTAATTGAAGTTGTTTATTTTGTATTGCCAATGTCATAAGGTGTATTATACTGATCATGTAAATGCTTTTTCATCTTCCAATCCAGTGCCAGTGGTCATGAAGAAACATTTGTGGAACATAAGGTTTTGAACAAAGTAGAGTTCCCCAATTGTGATTGATAGCTGACTAATGTCATCTAAGAGCAGCGCTGCCTACATAAAGCAACTTGCATTTTAATCATCCTGATTTCACTTATATGTCCTTGCCTTTTTATGTTGACATCTGTCGGCTTTTTATGCATTCAATTGCAGTCATGTATGCACTTATGTACTTGCCTCCTTGGAACTCGTGCGTGCTTATTATCATTGCTTCTTGTTTTTGGTATTTACTTATCGAAGAACACATGTAGTTTTCTTGTTACTACAGGTGATTGTAGTTCCCAAGAAAGAATAGAACTAGGGAAAGCCTTTTCCCTGCTTCTCTGGACTTTTCGTTCTTAGTTTCTTTTATATACTTTCCTACTGTTCATTTAGTCATGCAAAGTTAATTTGTCAATGTGCTTGCTCCAGTGAGCAACCTAACCTGAATTCAACAGCTTGGATGCAGCAACTGTGTTTTTTTGTAATTTATTCTCCAAGTAAGTAAATAGCAATGTATTAGTCTGTACAAAATTCGGCAAAAAAAAAAACTGAAAAATCCGTATGAAAATAGGGTCATGCAACTGCTCAGACTAATTTAACTGGTAGCAATTGTCAGATAACCTCTCTTCACTGTAGGTACCTATTTATTAGCCTAAGCCAGATGCACTTTTTTTTCCATGAAAGAGAGTTTCTGCACCTGTTGCAATTAGCTTACCCATGTAATGTTACAAGTAGAACTCAAAACTTTATCAAATATTCAGACTGAATCTGTTTCTCAACAATCCCAATCCTAAAGAATATCTAATGTACATGCAACAATTATTAGAATCAAAGTGATACACATGTTATAGAAGAAAATTGAGTGTGAAAAAAAATCGGCTTCCATGTTCACTGAGATATAGAAATCCTCACAAAATTAGATAGAGGAGAAATCCTATACATCCATGCGGAACTGAGGTACTCAGAGAAATGTCTCGAATTGATTTCTCTCGATTGTAATAAAATTTTGATTTTCTCTATTTCTTCTTTGGCTGCTGATCTTAATTTACATCTACTTGTCCATTGTGCAGCGCAATTACCGGTATTTTTTCCTATTTGTTTCTTCCTCAAGTCTCCTCTGCATTTATGTATTTTCTGTGTCGGCATTGTACATCAAGTTTCTCATGGATGAAGACTATCCTACAGTGTGGAGGGCTTTGAAACACTCTCCTGCTTCTCTGGCACTAATGATATACTGTTTCATCTCCCTTTGGTTCGTTGGTGGACTCACAGGATTTCATACATATCTCATCAGCACAAACCAGGTTGGTCTGTTGATGTCAAATTGAGTATCTTGATTTATTTTTGCTTGGTGATTCGTCTGCACTCCTGAGTGAGTGGAAACTTCTGTTTTGCATGATGTCATCTTGTCATGCTGTGCACAATGCTTGTGATGTTCTGTACCATAAAGATTTTGAAAAACACACATGCACGCACTAGGTATATGCTGATTATGTATATAAATTAGCAAAGTATGTAATCTAAATTCGTTCAAAACTTTGAATTTGAGTATATTTTTTCAAACTTATACGTTTCATTTGAATTGTTATGGATGGGTATATACCCTAAAATTGATATTTTCAAAAAATATACCCGAATTTATATAAAATTAATGCATTTGAAATCATGATGCCCCATTTCAGCATCCTATAAGCCTATTCTGTACTCCTGAGAGTACATACTCCTACTTTCAAATACTACTTAAACAAATATTTTATACCTCTTTATCACTTTCTGCATATTTAAATACAATTCTAAAATACTCTGATGCGATTTGGTTGAAACATTTTTATTGGAACCTTTTATTTTTGCTATATATCCTTTTTCATACATAAAAGGAATATATACACAAATTATGTTATAAAAAGTGGATTTTTGTGAAATTTATTATGGAATTCACTTTGGAGTATATTATAATCATTATTAGAGTATGCTCATATATATATATATATATATATATATATATATATATATATATATATATATATATATATATATATATATATATTCAGTTGGGAAGGAAGGCATTTCCAATTTCAACTGAACTGTGAAATTCCTCTTCTTTACCTTTACGTTTTATATTTGTGCATTTGTGTGGGAAAAGGTAGCTGTTTCTGTTTTCCACTCTTGGGGAAATTCACACCTAGATGAGTTCAGTTCAGAGTTTTAGTTATTCAGAGACCTCTTTTGTTTTTCTTCCATGTTTCAAACTCATGCTTAAAATCTTAAAAGCAACTATACAGGCAACTGCTGAGCTATATTTATAGTTATCTGTGGTTGTGATTAGAACAGAAATTAGTCTGCTTATCCGAAAATGTTCATTTATGCTTATGTATGTTTATTAGGCTATGTAATTAGAGTGAAAAACACTTTTGGATTATCTAGGCAAACCTTAAGACAGCTAGTGCTATAGAATTTCTGAATAATGCAACCTAGAATTTTCTTTTTGGATGCCTATTGTCCCAAATGAAAATAAATATTTCCTTTGTAGTGCTAGTACACCACTCCTAATCTCTAATATAGGTACTTTGGTTTTTCAGACCACATATGAGAATTTCCGGTATAGATCAGACGGCAGGCCTAATGTCTATGACCAAGGATGTCTGAATAACTTTCTAGAAGTCTTCTGTACCAAGGTACAGCCTTCCAAGCACAAGTTCTGGGCACACAAACAAGAGGAAGTGCGAGCTCTACCAGTGAGCAGTACTAGCGAGGTAGAAGAGGAACCAGCTGGTGCTCCTCGGGCAAAAGTGGAAGATGATCTTGATATTGGTGGCGATCTCTTGAAGATCTCACAGCGACATAATTATGAGGACATTGATATTGAAATGGGAGGTGCGGACAGCAATGAGATGCAAGGGACAGTCTCAGATTCTAATAGAGATGCACAGGTTCCTACAGTTAGAGGCGAGGTACGGCACTCGAGTCGGGGTCAAAGAAGTGGAAGTTGTGATGTCTCATGGGAAGTCAGCACAACAAATGTTTCGGTCTCTGAACCTGCACTGCCATCTCAGAGAGAAGCTCATTAGTCAGTTGTTGATTTGCTCAGAATAGATGTCAGTAGCATGGATCGTTAAGCTGATGAACTGAGGCCACATAGAATTGGGGCAATTGCAGAGTCCATATATTTTTTGTGCTAGTCTCATCTGATGATATCAGCATGATTCTTTTTTTGTAAAGCACTGATGCAGGATACTTAGGATTCTCCTTGTAGCTCCCCTGCTTAGAGATTCACCTGTGTGCATTTCAATCTCGGTTCTTCTTGAATTCTTACCCATATGCGTCCTTCTGAGGATGTAAAATTCGCCTAGAATGCTATCCAATTTGTATAGATCTTAGTTCTCAATATGTTGTACTCTTGATTTCACATTGTGTTACCAATAGGTCTAGTAATTCAGTTTTTCTACCTCTACAAACAGATTTTGTTTTCTCGGGTCTATAAGAAAGAACAGCAGCGACACCGACGTGTTGCCATCGCCACCAGATTCGCAGCTGTCCTTGAATGCTGACTGTGCGAACATTCCTTGTTGGCTTCTGGATTCCAGACTTCTGTGCTTCTGGATTCCAGACTTCTGCGGTGGACTTTAGTAGTTTAGTTGGGGCTGGAGCATCTAAAAGCATATATACCTCTAAAAACTAGTTTTGATAATTAATGGCAATATTGTGTTTTAGGAATAATATGTGTACTAAGATATTTTCAAGATTTAGTCTCGAGCTATGAATGACAACACAACAATGGTAAGCAAAAACTACAAAGGATGGATATGGCTCAAGAACAAGGTGAATTATAGTTTTAGAATCCTTTTTATAGTTTTACCGGTGTCGGTGTTTGGAGAAAAATATCAGATTTATAGGCTAGACGTCGTACTATAAAGTGGTATCATGGCTAGTAGCACGAGTATTTAATTTATGCCATCTTGATCAACAAAAAGTCATGCATGCATCTTGAACTATTTTTGGAAAACCTTTGTCAAAAAAATCGGTAGCACCGCAAGCACCAGACGGTACTATCGGCTGACAGTATGACCGCGCGTGAACAGCAGTGCTACCGCAATGCGGTAGTACTTGTTTTTTGACGGTACATTTTTTACCGAGGGCATGTTTTTGGATAATTTTTGAAACCCTAGAAATCGGTAGTACCGATTATGCTGAGCGGTACTACCGTTGTGCAGTAGTACCAGTTCCTGTGAGGGCGTTAGTACGATACTTAAAGTTTAACGGCTAGATGAGACGCATTAGTTGCACACAAAAAAAGTTGTTGAACAGTAGGTGCGGTAGTACCAATCGATACATAGCGGTAGTATCGCACCTATTGAATTTTGTGCAATTTGGCTCCAAACGGTCAAATTTCTGGTTGGGAGCTATAAATACTCCCTCACCATCACCATGGCATCAACTCTTGACTTCATTGAATACATTAGAGCCATTGGTGCACTCCCTACTACTCATTTTACTCACATTTCATTATTTGGGGTAGTTGAGAGCATTGAAGTGCATTTGCATCATTAGTTGATCCTCTTGGCACTTAATATTTTCTTTAAGTAAGGACTGTGATTTGTTACTCTTAGTGTTTGTCGACACCAAGACGGCTTGGAAGAAATTTGCGCGGTGATCTTTTCAAAAAAGGCCGCGAAGAGGCTCGACACAACAATGTGTAACCCTAATGAACTTGATGTCATTATGTTTAATTTGTGAAGTCGGTCCAATCGGTTTGGGCTTACCTCAATGTGGACTAGTGAAGATCGACAAGCCTTTAATACTACAGGAAAAACATCGCGCGTCTCTATTGTGGTTATCTCGTCTCTACTCTTCCGTATTTATATTCCTAACTAATGAATTGATTATCTTGTATAGCTAGAGTTATATTTATTAGAGACATTGCTTATGGTGCCTTAGAAAACTTAGTCTTTTAACTCTTGAATTGTGCTAGACTCTTAGAATTGCTCATTTATATTAAAATTGTTAAATTTAGAGTAATAATTTTTAGAACCTTCTATTCACTTCTCTTTAGTTGGTTATTTTTTATGCTAGAGCATCACGTTGTAGTAAATGCCAAACTCTGAAGATCTCACAATTGTCTGCTCTGAACTGAATGATTTTGCGTGGTCCAGAGAAAAATGTGGAATCATTTGTATGATCTTAAGGATCTCAGGATTATCAAGGCTTTGAACTGAACGGTTACTGCAAAAATTTGGCCATCCAATTATCTGCATTTTCTTGTGTGTTTTGTATGAGGGTTTTTGCTTTCCAGGCAAGAACGTTGTTGGGCAGTGAAGTCCACTCAGGAGCCGTCGCATCGCATGCGTTATCCGTAATTTTGATGCCGACATTCTGTATGTAATAAGCTCCGAATATTACTGGCGATAATGCGCCAGGCCGCCGGTGTGTCAACCTCGTTGCAGTAGGAACCTCGCTGTGTCCTCTGCTTCGCTTCCATATTTGGCTTGGTTCCATGAAAGAGTATCTTTTCTATTACGGTGGTTTTCTTGTAAGTTGCTCCTATATTTGGTTGCAAGTTCCTTGATCATGTATTCATATTTTGTAGATTTTCAGTGGTTCTGATCACTTTTTTTAAGGCCCTGTTTGGAATGAAGGAACTTCACAGGAGTTTTGCAGAAATTTAAGAGAAACAATTCAATTCACACACGAATCAGGAAAAATTCGCTCTCGACGAGGCCTAAACATGTAAAAATGTACTGACCAAACACATTCTATACTTCCTCTCTCTCAAAAAGAGAGAACATTCTACATTAATTATTACTAATATTTTTAGATCGGAGTATAATGGCATAAAAATGAGAAAATTAGGTTGGTAACAGTGTAAAGATGCATAAATTTAAAAATATTGTCTAGTACTGGGTCCCTTCTTTTCAGCTTCTAAAAGCTGTTTTTCAGCTTTTCTACAGTAATTAGCTTTCAAACGGAATATCCTTTCAAGGCAGGTCTATAGGTTAATTGTAGTCCATACTATAGTAACTTTATTTATATCGGTCAAAACCGCACGTCAGTTTCTGTTATCCGATACTCTCTCTCATGAACAGACTAAAGTTATAAGCCATAGTTAAAACCATAAACCGGAACAAAAAAGAACAAGCTCGATATATGATAACCAAATGAAACCTAAGGTCAAATGTTAGTGACATATGAATGCAATTTTCTACCCGCGTGATATTTATACTAAGCAACTTACACTTGAAAAAAAATCTCATGTGCTCTTTCCGTTCTTTTTATAATGTGTATTTTGGTTAGAGACGAGGATTAAGGGGTTGCAAAACCAAAAGAAAGACAAGAGGAACGTGCCACACTAATCCATGCTATAAATACTCTGAAAATGTGATGGAGAATAGTTTGCTAGAGTATAAATAGGAAAGATGGATAATGCACTTATGATTTATCACTCTCTCTCATGTGTAGGTTGCTTCAGATCTAAGACATGTAATAGAAATGGGCTGTAATTATTTTTTAAATTACGACAACATGGTCTTAAACTCAAAACATCTTGACTCTCGTACCATATTGAGTTGTATATACCAATCAGTTCACCCAAAAGCTTAAATTGATAAGAAAAGGTGAGTAATTCACTTATACTTTAACACCTCCTCATGTATTTCAACACTTTTCAAAATATTAAGTTGATGAGGAAAGTTGGATAATTCACTTATACTTCAATACTTCTCCTCAACACCCCCTCACGTACTTCAACACTTCCCCTCAACACCCCCTCACGTGTAGGCCTCTTAGAGTTAAGACATGGAAAAGAAGTGAAATGTAATTATTTTTTTATTGCGTTAGTCGGGTCTTGAATTTAGAATCTCTTGATTCTGATACTATATAGCGTTGTATGTATTAATCAGTCCACCTAAAAATTTAAGCTGAAAAACAAATTCAACAGACGCGATAAATTAGATGGACAAATGAAGAGCTTTGGCTATTTTTGAACTCACGTGGCGAGCGAATTCCCTGGCGTGGGCCCCCCAGCGTGTGAAATGCCATAGCTGGCCCCTCCTCGCATGCCCCGACCGCGCAAGCGCGCGTCGCGCCACCGTGTCAGCTGGGTCGCGTGGTTCCCCAGCGCGCCAGCCCACGTAGGCGCGCCCCGCCAGCGCACGAGGAGCCTGGTGCGGCCTCGTACCACGCGAAGCGCCCTAGCACGGCCCCGTGCCACACGAAGGAAGGTGACGCGCTCCCCTACCGCGTGAAGCTGCTACACACCCGCGCGCTACGGCCGGCTTCCCAGCTCGCACGCCCCTGCCACCTGCCAGGTCCAAGGTGCACGGCCGCACCAGGCGGCTCACACGGTGCACGGGCGCACTAGGAGTTCTAGCGCGGATCTTGGACGCGCCGGGATGGCTCTCGCGCTGGGCGGACACGCTAGGAGGCTGACGCACTATAGGGCCGCGCCAGGGGGTTAAATATGTAATTCCGCTCGCTCGATCGGACGTCCAAGTTGCAGCCATCTTAGGGACTGATGGCTACGGCTTCTCCAGGCCGACCTTTCTCTCCAGTAGCGGATCCAGAGAATTTGACGAGCCTGGACGAAGAACTGTACCTGATCGAGCACTGATCCTATGCAGGGCACCGATCTGGCTTCCTCATTGTCATTGCACGCTCTGTTTATGTTGTTTTCGCCTTATTTATGTGCCAAGATTTGGTGTTTTCATGGCACCAGTCCGTCCGCGCATGCGCCGTCGGTTTCATGACTCAAAAGCTCCAGATTTTGGTCCTGTTTTTCTGCATGTAGGTTGGGGCACGGACGAGAAGGCCACGATAGAGATACTCGGTAGGAGAACCGCCGCAGCATGTGTCGAGATCGCCGCGCCTATGCCGGCCTCTGTGGAGTCCTCCTCGACCGCCTCTACTCCGAGCTCTCCGGCGACTTCCGGGTACTGTACTATATACAAGCTGCAGCCTTCACATCCATACACCAATCTACCAATTCACTCTACACTGTGTAGTGATGGTGTTTCTTGTGCTCTGTTCGTAATCAAGAAAGCTCCATGGGGGGAGCCCGGGCAGGTGCCCAGGGTCGCTGGGCCCTGGGTCCGCCACTGCTTCTCTCTGGATGCAGGACAAAATCCACGGTGCTACAACATCGTGACGTGGCGTCTCTATGATATTTGTTGAAGTATAAAGCGTTTCTACGATATTTGTTGAAGGATACGTAGATATATTTGCGATTTTAGATGGTATAGATGTTGGGTTTTTAACGTGTACATCGTTTAACTTGTAGACCACACCTTAAGAAAATACTCTATTTGAAAGTTAGATATTGTAGCAAAAGCCAAAAGCCGCCAGCTTCGGAGAAAAAGAACAGGCCCATAGCCTGTTAGCAGTACTACTAGTTTCGATGCTTGAGGTTGAGCAACTTGTACAGTTGTACATCTATGTTTTCCTTTTACCTTAGATTGATTTTCTAGCGACCTATCCTCTATTTCTCTATTTTTTTAGTAACGTTCACAATTGCATATAAGGCTAGAGGATAAGGACCTATTTATAGACTCCACTTCTAAGTATTACAAAATGACCCACCAGTTTTTGGTACACGTTGAGACTCATGTACTATGTCACAAACTACGATTAAACATGCCAATTTTATGAGTCTAAAATATATTAGCCCCTAGTACATATGTGTGAGTCATGCACCATGATCAGATTGTTTATGAGATCAATTTCAATCTGATCATATATGTCAACAACATGGAGAGTCAATCATGCAAAACAAACCTAGATATTCCATCTTGTGCTATCCTGGGTTAAACATATACATGCATATTAAATTCCAGAAGACTCGATCTCAATAAATATGTCTACCATATTCTATCACAGCTATCTTCGACACCTCAAGCATTAATTCTTCAAGTTAAATTTGGCATCAAATTATTCCCTATCACATACATCAATAATATGAATAATTTCACATTAAGTTAAACTGACAATAACCACAATAAATATTGAAAGCCACATAAAAGTTTCAACGTCTCCTACTTGGCTAAAATATTTCAATCAATAAACAAAGTTCCATATCTTTAGCATGCTTAGAAAATAATTCCTGACTAACTGGTTTAGTCAATGGATCTGCAACCATATCATGTCTTCAACATGCTCAGAAAATAATTCCTAACTAACTAGTTTAGTCAATGGATCTGCAACCATATCAATGGTAGGCAAGTAAACTAAACGAACAAACTTGAGTCTATTTATTACATCACGAATATAGTGATAACTTCCTTCAATGCATTTACTTTTACTATGAAATTTAGGATCCTTTGATATCTTAATCGCTGCCTGATTATTGCAAAATAATAGTGACAAATTGTGATACAATTTCCATCACCTTAAGTGATGCAAGAAATTCTCTCAACCATATACCTTCCTCTGTTGCTTCAGATGTAGCAATATATTCAACTTCTATGGAGGAAAGAACATTTGAATCCTGTTTTCTACTATACCAAGAATAGCACCTCCTGCCAAAGTAAACAGATAACCAGAAGTTGATTTTTGGTCATCGGATCCCCTTGCCAAACAGCATTAACATAACGCTGTGGCTGGAGATTATGACCATTAAAACATAGTGAATAATTCATAGTTCCTTTGACATAATTAGCACATATTTGATTTATTTCCGGTGCTCTTCTTAGGATTCTTTTGATATCTACTAAGAATTTCAATAGCATGGCTAAGATTAGGTCGTGTAAATAACATAGCACATATAAGAAATCCCAAAGCTAAAGAATAAGGAATACCATTTATTCTAGCCTTTTCCTCAGGAGTATTGGACATAATTCCTCATTGAGTTTAGTTTTCTTCACAATTGGTATATTAACAGGTTTGTTGTTTTTCATCGAAAATCATTTTAAAACGCTTCAAAGGTATGCCTTTTGGGACAACCCAAGAATCCTTTTATTTCTATCTCCATGTATTTTAACTCTTAAAACATATGAAGCTTCTCCCATATCTTTCATATCAAATTTAGAAGACAACCAAGATTTCAATTCCATCAATGTATTTTTATCATTAGAAGTAATGAGAATATCAACATATAAAGACAATAAGACGAAATATTTACTCACAACTTTTGTATATATGCAATGATTATCTTCCATCATTGAAAAACCATATGATGAGATAGTATTATTAAAAAGAATATACAATTGACGTGAAGTTTGTTTAAGAACATAAATTGATCTATTCAACTTGCAAACCTCATTTTTATTTCCTTTTTCTTCAAAACCTTCCGGATGTTTCATATATATTTCCTCTTCTAAGAGACCACTAAGAAAAAATAGTTTTAACATCCATTTGGTGGAGTTCAAGATTGTAATAAATCGTCAAAGCACTAATCATACTAATTGAAGTAAATTTTACAATAGAAGAAAAAGTTTTACAAAGTCAATACCTTCCCTTTGTGTAAAGCCTTTAGCAACAAACCTAGCCCTATATTTTTTTCACTAAACCAGTTGTATTCAATTTCCTTTTAAAAATTCATTTACAACCTATGGGCTTATAGTTGTTGGTAGATCAACAAGTTTCCAAAATTTATTCCTTTTCATCGAATTTAATTCTTCCCGCATTGTTTTTATCCATAGTTTTGATTATAAGCAGTTTATTGCTTTTTTATAAGTCTTTGGTTTCTTCCACTAAATCTAAAATTTTAGAGTGAATTTTCCCCAATAACAAATAATAATCATCTAGATATTGGGTGCACCTAAATTCCTCTCACTTTTCCTAAACATGTTAGTATTGGGTTGAGTTGTATTTTTTCAGGAGCTAAACCTCCGTCAATGTGAGAATTAATACCAGATGTATCTATTTGAATTTTCAATAGAGTTGCTAATAATTTCACCCTCACCTGCTTAGCACGGCGAGGTGTGTTTTGATCTAAAAATATTGCATCCCTGCTTTTCACTAGTTTATCATTTCCTAGATCATAAAAATTATACCCTTTTTATTTCAAAGAATAACCAATAAAAATTTCTGGTGTGCTTTTAGGCTGCAATTTTGTACGATTTTGATTTGACGCTCTAATTTGTGTATTATAACCCCCAAACAGCTAAGTGGCGTAGTGAATGTTTCCTTTTAGTACACAACTCATAAGAAGTGACTGTTACAACTTTAGATAGCGAATGATTTAATAAATAAATAAGTAGCAGTATATAAAACTTTACCCCAAAAGACAAAAGTAGATCTAAATAAGCCATTATAGGCCTAACCATATTCATTAGTGTTCTATTCCCTTGCTTAGCAACACCATTTTGTTATGGAGTGTATAATATAGTATAATGATGAATAATTACTTGCTCTTTACAAAATTATTTAATATTCCTAAAGGGTATTCTACTCCACAATCAGTTTTCAAAACTTTGATCTTTCTATTCAATTGATTTTCTACTTTAGTTTTAAATATCTTGAACACATCAAATCCTTCTGACTTATGTTTAAGAAGATACATGTAACCAAATCTAGAATAATCATCAATAAATGTGATAAAATAAATCTTTTGACCTCTAGTGGGAGTAGACATTTCATCACAAATATCAAAATGAATAATGGCAAGAGCCTTATTAGATCTTTCTGCCTTTGAAAAAGGCGCATGGGTCATCTTACCCATTATACACGCCTCACAAATACCAAAATCCTCCCACTTAAAATGCAAACCTCTAGAATTAATAAGCCTCTTAATTCTATTTTTAGATATGTGACAAGTCATAAATGCCATAAATAAGATTTTGAGCATGTATTCGTATCATTAGTATTCCTCACTATGGAGTTATTTTCACCAACTAAGCAACAATATTGTCATCATTCCATAGTTTATCAAGAAAATAAAGACCTTCATGATGAGTTCTAGTATGAACTAATTTTTTATTGAGCAATATTTTAACTTTTCCCTTTCCAAACAGTATATCATAACCAATAATTCTAACTGAGTTGTCAACAGTCTACTGAAAGCTACTCTAATAAAATAAGATTTATGGAAAGGAATCAAAACTGTAACAAGTTTTATTTTACACCTCATTCTTTAACCTGGGTGAATCTCGGGGTCGAGATTCTTTTAAGGGGGGTAGGTTGAAACACCCCAAATTTTTGAACTTTTTGAAATTTTTTGAAATTTTGATTTAATTTGATTTCTTTCCCAATTTGGAAGTTTCCCTGGGATTACGCTTTTCATTTTCGGCGTTTACGCCTTCTTTCTCCTTTGGCACCCTCGCGCGCGCGCGTTTCCTTGGCGTTCACCGGAAGCCGCCGTCGCACGCGTCTCCTCTCCCTCCACAAAAGCTTGGCGCCACTGCCCTCGCGCGGCGTCACCCGGTGCAGCTGGTCCCACCCGCCAGCCTCGCCACCCTGCTCCATCTGCGTGGACGCGCCGTCGCCTACGCGTTCGCTCCACCGCCGCACACCTGGTGCTTTCTCGCGTTTTCTCCTCACAGATGAATTGGCACGGCTCGGACACTTTTTGACCGCCGCTCCTTCACAACCACAAGCTCACGGCAAACTGCAGGGCTTCTTGGCCTCTACAGAACCGCCGCCGCCATGGTTCCTCTTCCTCTCTCGGCGCCAAATCGACTCCGGACTCCCACAGAAGCCCAAGTCCCCTCCAACCTCCCTCACACCCCTCGGTGAAGCCCTAGACCCACCCAATTGGTCTCTCATCGTCTCCATCTCCGGCAATCACTGAGGAGCTTCACAGTGAGTCAAACTTCGATTCATGCTATGTAGTTGATTGCTTCTCAATTGCTCGCTCCTGTAGCTTCCACATGAACCCAGTAGTGCAACCGAAGCAACACCATAGCTCCCCAAGCCCCTTTCTTCTCTGCCAGCGAAAGCCGCCGCCTGGCCTTGGTACCTCGCCGTGGCCAGCTCACTGTGAGCTTTCCTAGTGCAAACCGCCACCACTAGGACCTTCCTGAGTGCCCCTAGATGGTTAAACCACTTCCCAATTGACCGGAGAACCATCGAGACTTCAGGGCGCCGCCGTGAAGGCCGTCATCTTCCCGGCTGCCGCTAGCCACCTCCGTTCACCCACCCGTCCTCAAAAGTGCCAAAATGGAACCCCCAAGCTTAAGTCGCTCCTCTCGGTGCAATCACTTTCTCCTGGAATGCCCAGTCGGCGCCGATTCATCAGCGCCACCGTTTCTCTGCTCTGCGCGGAGGGGAATGGCCGGAGGAAGAAGACGACAGGGAAGGGGGCGACGTGGTCGCATCCCAGCCACGGGCGCTGTTGCCGTTTTCCCATCCAGCCGCCCGCTTCTCGCGCATCCGGGCCGCCGGTGTTATCCGCGTGTCGCCCATCGGTGCGGCAGCAGTAGCTGGGCCGATTCGGTCGCTCATTGGTAGAAGCCGGCCCATTCCGCCGCGTGGGTTTAAAAAACCCGGCCGGGCTGCACTATTCACATCGGGCCAGCTCAACACTGTAGCTACTGTAGCGCACTGTTCATCCGATTTTACAAAATTTAGAAAAATCAATAAAAAAATCTCAGAAAAATCTAGAAAAATCCAAAAATCCTAGAAATTCCAAAATCCATCATTTTGATTAGTTTGATGCCTTGAATTCAAGTTTAACTCCCATATGTTCAAATTCAAATTTTTATAAATTTGAATTACACCATTCCATTCAAGTTTTAATTTTGTAAATTTAAAACCCTGCAATTCCGAAAATACCAAAATACGCCATCTTGACCAGCTTAATGCCCTGAGTGCAAATTTGATCTTCGTTACTTCAAATGCAAATTTTATTAATTTAAATTTCGCCCTTTTACCATAATCAAATCTAAATAAATGTGAATTCCACCATTGTGCCAAAATTTAATTTCATAAATTCAAGAACCTGTAAATTCTAAAAATACCAAAGATGTATCATTTTAATTAGTTTAATACTATAAGCACACTTTTGACCTACATTTCTTTAAAACCAAATTTTATAAACCTAGATTCCTCCACGCGGTCAAATCCAGTTTCAAATAAACCCAAACTCCTTGGTTCACCGAAACCCTATTAACATATGTATCCACTTTATCTTCCTGAGTCCATCTACACTTCCCAACTCCGCACTATCACCTTCAATTCTGGGAAAGCCCTAAGCAACCCCGACGAATATCTTACTCTTAAAAATCGACGCCGTCCACACATTCGGCCGTTCGCCGAAAATCCGTTCGTCACATATTCAACCGCGGCCATCTCGAATCCATGAATCCTAGTCTTAATTTCATTGAGTCATATCATTCGTTATTTAAACCTTAATCACCTCATCATCTCTCTTTAAGTCTATTTGTTGTTTATTTGTATTTTGTTCCCAGCTTGCATCTCGCAAAGCAGGAATTCGTGTGTGTGTTCGTTCCCCGCGCTAGTAAACGGACCAAGTGAATTGGTCAACTGAAGAACTGCAAAGGCAAACGAAGACAGATTGAAGCCGGTCAAGAGGATCAAGAGCAACAGAAAGGAGGCAAGTCACATGTTTTTGATCATATAGAATCCCATGAAATTTACATTATTTACTTAATTATTTTCATTATTGATAATTGTGAAATGATAATTGCTTAAAATAAAATGTTTAGAATGTCATGCTATTTAGTTATTCCTACAACTGAAAAATGCCATGTCTTGATTGATGGCCATATTCACCTTGACAACCATAGTAACTATGGAAATAATGTATTAAGATTTATAGATCATCTCATTCAGCATTTTGTACTACTAAGTGATTTGGCCGTTGGCCGGTAGATTTGGAAAACCCAGAGCTAGGGTAGGGTGGTATGGGACACCGTACCCTAGGCTGGTGATGTTGGAGAAACTTGTACTAAGGTAGGGGTCAGAATGTGAGGCATCACGATGTGGTTGTACTCACGACCAAACCTTAGGAAAAACGGGGTAGGGGTCAGAATGCGAGACATCACGATGTGTTTGTACTCACGACCAAACCCTGGGGAACGGGGCGAGGGTCTGTATGTGGCACATCACGATGTGGTTATGTCACGACCAAACCCGGGATGAAGGTGGTTCACCGGTGAAAATATGAGGACAAGAACCTTGTGCCAAGTAAAAGACACAATGATCGCCCAACCACAAGTGTTGATACGTCAACCCTGGTCTAGTAACTGCTCAAGTTCGATTGAACCTCTACAAAGCGATGAGGAAGGTGGTGTGAGTCCATACGGAAGGGGTTAGCGGGCCGTATGGAGGTTGGTTATCTTATGTGAACAATCGATCAATCGAATTGAGTTTCGATTATGTGTTATGTGAGCCGCACAATAGTAGGCTAAGATAAGTCGAGTTGCTGAGCTTATTGGGAGGCCTACTAGGTAGAGGCTATATAAAGAATTGAGCGTTGAAAAGCTTTGTTTTCTTAAGACCGACGTGGGATTAAGAGATCTTGTGGGTAAAGCGAGCACTCTGCAGTGAAATAAATGGTATTCGAATCTGCCGTGCTTCCTGTTAATGAAGTCGTGTTAATTGGGTGATTCCATCAATGAGGCATAAGTAGTGTTTCGATGTTGTTAATTTGAGAAATGATGAAACTTTATCTGATGACAGAAAACCCCCTTATCTTAAGGAGAAGTGTTTTAAATTTTTGTTTGTTTGCAAATAAAAATGCATCCACCTCATAATAAAATAACTATACATCCCTCTTTAGGAAATCCTGGCAAGTAGTTATATAGGGTTCCACATGTGATTTGCTGAGTACGGGGTCGGAGTACTCAGGCTTGCATAATGCCCCCCCACAGATACTAGAAGAAAAGAAGGCAGATCAAGATTGCGCGTAGGGTTGCGACCGCACTCAAGCGTTCCTGTGGAGTTTTCTTCGGCTCTTCTGTATGTAAGTTCAGTTTTAGGCTTGAATGCCCATATTGTCATTACAAATTGACCATTAGGTCTTATTTCAATCAAATTAACTCCTTTTAAATATTCGTGAGCAGGTATGATATACTTTGGATCCATAACTGAACTCCTGGGCTGTTGCGGATGGTAAAACGTCCCTATTCCTAAAAAAAGGGACGTTACAAGCCATCCATGAAGGCATGAAGAGGTGCCTCGAGCAGCAGCCCTTTTGACCTCAGGCCTGTGCACAAGTCTCTTCCTTCCTGACAGGCGTAAGGACGCAGAAAACATGTGCCTGTGTCAGTGATAACGCGGTACTACAACGCACGCTTTGATTCGAGGTCAAGCATGCAATGCAACAGGAGTAGCAAATGTCAAAAAGGAAGTGAACCATGCAATGGAGACGACGACAAGGCTACCACTATAGGAAGCATTTGAACATTTCCATTTCCTGGGACTTCAAATGGACCAACTTGGAGCGTTGAACTTTGTTGCCTCCAAGCTTATACCACAACTTAAATCTGAGCATTATGCTGATTTTGTTGCCCTTATGTTCCATGTTTTAAGTATATTATTCAGCTTGAATGATATGAAAGAATTACATATTTACATGTCATTTATATGCTGCTGGAAATATACTTTAATTGTGCTAAATATTGCTGGAATTAAAACTGAACATTTGCTATAACCGCATTAGCTCCTACAGTCTTGCCATCGAAGTATGATTTTGTGATGTGTTCGACAGAAGCTTTGCGTTGTTTTCCGAGGAAAAAGCTTCGAATCTCTGCATGTTTGACGACCAAAATATTCGGTCAGAGCTTGAACTATTTCTTTAGAAGTTTCAGCTCCCAAGTGTATATAGTACTTGATTTCACAGAAGTGCTAATCAACCAGCCTCTTGTCCTTTCTTTTTCAGCATACCAAAGGCTCTGAATTTCGCAACGTGCTTGGCCAAACCGAACCTCTGCGTTGTCTTTTGGAAACTCTTGAATTGTTCTCTCTCTTCATGTTTTACTAATGGTATTGATTGCTCTGTACACTTTGATTTGCACAGCGTTGCTGTAGCAGAAGCTAGGAATGTCAAACAGTTTGACAAATGTGGCTGCTTGGCAGGGCCTCCTTGGCAAAGGAAACTTGACGTTCGCAAACTGAATTTTCCATCTGCCGAGGCGTTTGCTTGTTTGTCTTTCTTCTTGACCGAAATGGTTGTCTATACTGATGGTCAATTTCCCCCTCTCCATTTGGGAGCAAGGGAGCGGTAATCTATATAAATAAAAATAACTAGTGATATTCGAGGCATTTTCTTCGTTTTGAGGCAAGAAAATCCCCCAATAATCTTAAATTTTTTTTAAAAAAATCTCATATTAATTGAAAGAAAAAGAGAATGATCCCCACCACTTATTTTAGTGAGATCAGATTATAACGGTATAGATTAATCATATATAGACATTAAAGTCATATAACAAATACAATTGTATTTCAATTACAGAAGTAAAGATGTATATCTAAGACAATTGCATCATAATATCTAGCCGCGCAGTTACATGGGTAAATCTGCCAGTTGAGTAAACTTTACAACCTGGTTTGGAACAGAGGGTTTTTGGTACTGTGTATGCTTCTATTAAATGATATAACTGTGTGTCTAAAAGTAACAGATTTGTCAATATAATAAAAAGACTAGCAAGGTGGTCCGTGCATTTGCGCTGCTAGATTTATTTCAAATTTTTTAGTATTAAATGATATAACTTACATGTTTAAGAATATATTTACGTATCTTATAGGTTATTTAGGGTTTTAATACATCATAAATATTGGAAATGATAATAGAACCTTGAAGGAAAATACAGCTTGAGAAATGTAATTGAAATATGAGATTGATGGATTGAGGTTCTTAAAAACATAAACATTCTCCATCATGCATGGATCATATAGTTGCATGGTCCTATTCTTTCTCCATTAGTTATTCTTTTTTCCAAAATATATGCATGTGCACGTACTTCTATTTAATCTCAAAGCAATACGTTGATTATATGTATGACAATCTTATTATTTTACATGGTATTAGAGTATATTGCTCACACATACACCAATGCACTATAGACGACCTACCTTGAACTTATAATCCTTCACACGCTGGCTGTCCCACCAAATCATGTATCTTCTATCTCTACTAGACATTACAACTTTTTTGCTTGGATCTCCAATAACACACTCAATTCTTAATCGATATATCTTAATTTTTACACATTCCAATACAATCTCTTAGTTGCTATAATATAATACTTCACCACATAGTTATCTTCTACTTCTCTCAGTTATTACTTAATGCTGACTATTGCAACATCAAATATGCATACACGTGCAACCATCGTTAATCTCTGTCAGGAACACCCGTCACGCTCTCTTAGGTAGCTCTAAGCCTATTTCCTATGGTTGCGCCATCTCTACTTCGAGCTCTTTTCTCATCTACTTATGTACGTCTGTGCTTCTATTTATATAGATTCATACATGTATATACACATCTGTGATGTTATATTTGCTCGATATCCCTCTTCTCCTATGTCGATCGCTTCTCTTCTTCAACATTGGCCGCCTCAACGCTATGGCTTCCTTACTAACCGCGGTTATTTAGCATCTTCACTGATGTCGGTATGTCTACTTTAGTTGCTGTCTAACGATATAAAGAATATTCTCACCATTATAGGTGATGTCGAACCCTTTACCAACGATGGCACGCTCCTAGCTACCTAAAAACCCTATATTGTTATAACTCATCTTCAATGCAAAGTTCCATCTCCTCTCTGCCAAAGCTTCTCTATTATCGAGCTTATTTAGGCACTAACTTCTTCAACAATGTTGACACTCACCACACGTCATCATGGCCCTTGGCTCCTTTAACTCCGGTCTTTCTCTTCGATGACTTCGGTGAGTAATACACCATTATTCTTATCAAACAGCTAAGGCGAGCAGCACAACATTGTGCTCATCTCTCTTGCCATCGCCTCAGCTCTTCGCTTCCTGGTGGGTCAATGCCTTCTTGTTGGATCTCCTCCAACATCATTAGTGTTATCATTTTTATAATTTTTATTTTTATTGAAAATTTTAGTTGTTTTAATTGGAGTTCATAAACAAATCAACTTGATAATTTTATTGAATTTATATTGATTTTTCGTTATTTAGGGATTTCACTTTGGAATTCGTATCAAAATCAAATTGCTAGTTTTATTATATTTTTATTCTGAATTTCAATTATCTTTTTGTTGAAATTTGGGTACAAATCCAATTACTAATATTTGTTTAATTTTTATTCTAAATTATATTTATTTAGGGATTTTACTTAGGAATTCGCATTGAAACCAAGTTTCTAATTTTATTTAATTTATTATGAATTTTAGTTATTTAAGGATTTTACTTAGGAATTCGCATTGAAACCAAGTTTCTAATTTTATTTAATTTATTATGAATTTTAGTTATTTAAGGATTTTACTTTGGAATTGTATGGGAATCAAATTGCGAATTTTCTTTTGTTTTATTGCAAATTTTCTTTTGTTTTCTTTTTTTAATTTCAATTTTATTTGTTGGAATTTATACATTAATCCAATTGCTAATTTTTGTTTAATTTTTATTGTGATTTATAATTTTTTATAGATTTTAATTTGGAATTCATATCGTAATCAAATTGCTAATTTATTTTATTATTTCTGAATTTTAGTAGATTATTTTGTTGGAATTCATATACAAATCCAATTTTTTATTTTTTGTTTAATGTTTATTTAATTTTACTTCATAATTCATATGGAAGTCAAATTGCTAATTTTATTTTATTTTTAATTTCAAATTTCAGTTATTTTAAAATTGTACTTGACATAGACTTTTTCTTTTAATATAGATCACCATAATCTGGACTCATCATAATCAACGGTGTGAATATTTCTCTTTTTTCTCCGATTAATGTGAAAATTTCTACCTCTTGAGAGCAAACATGGTGGCTCCTCTTGCCTTTTGTTTTAATAATATATAGCCGGTCAGTTTGGGGTTCCAGACGAACAAAAACTCCGTCTCCCTTTGATGATTACTAAACACGAAGTGCTCTATGCATGATTGTCCTGCTCCTACCTGTCAACCAGTTTCTGGAATTACACCAAAGTTTTCCTAACGTAGCATCGCCATATGCTTTCCTTGTGCAGGAGCAGTACTGCAAGATCCATGGCCGCTGATAGGGCAGCCGCAGCGAGCACGAAAGTCACAGGCTCACAGCACGCAGGCTTTGCGAGTCCTGTTTAAGATATGCATGCGCTGCATTGATCCGAGAACGGTGCCTTTTGACCGTACGTCGGCGCCGCCCTCTCACCAGTAGTGACCACTTCTCAGTTGTGCTCGTAATAACATACACACACACACATGTACAGAGAAAGAGAGAGAGAGAGTCTTTCACAAATACTATCCAATTAAGTAGGGACCATGCTACCATGTTGCATTCGCGTGCCTCGCCCTTGCTTTCATCACAGTCCTTGGGCCTTCTCGGTGGCAGGAGTAGTAGTACTAGGTATGATAAGGTGTCACATTCTGCGATTCTAATTCCAGATTTGGTAGAGGTCCCTCCTTCGCGTGCAGCTCATTTTGTAGGTTTTTTTCCCAGCGGCTGATCGCTCAGCCACAGGTGGCGGGCTCGTGCCGTGCCCACCTGTAAGTAGGCGCTTCCCACACATCCACGCTCTTAAGCGAACATTACGAATGAAGCCGACTGAGAATATTGAAATCTAATCCAACCACTGAAACTGAAGCTCTTACTCTCGACGATTGGTTGCTTCTAGTTTGCATCCATCTGGTACCAGTCAGACGACGAGTACTATTTCATGTCTGCTCTACTGTACCTTTGAATAGAAGTGGTAGAAATCAAACGGGAGCAAGAGGAGGTACTATACAATGGGAGCCAAATAAAACAACTATTGATTTCAAGAGTGCTCTACTGTACCTTCGAATTGCTACAGTTAGTGGGAAACGTGACGAGGAGGTACGTTCGTTCACGAGCCTTAGCCGAGCTGTAATGCGGTTGGAGAGGCTGCCGGGCCCATGCTAAGACGATCTGGCCTCCACAAGATAAATGTGGCCGTTTATATGTGTGTACCTGAGCATCGGAAAGAGCTAAAGACAGTTGAGGCACCACCGCGGGTGAGTCTAGTTTGAATGATTTCTATTAGATTAGAGAGATATATCAATTACAGAATAATATAAAAAAATATAAGATTGAACACAGAGATATAGGGGACTCCTTCTTTGTTTATTATTATTTCCTTCCAAATACACTTTATAGTGATTGGAACCATCTATTTATAGACTAAGTGGAGAATGTCCATCAATGGACCAGGCTTGCAAGCCCAGATCCAGATTTCCCAACACTCCCTTTAGAGACTCATCCGACACATTCATGCCTCATCAAAACTCCATAAAATCCAGTGGAAAAAAATTTAGAGAAAGAGTACATGATACATGTTATGTTGTATTGCACGAAATACCTCATTAAAAACCTTAGCCGAGAAACTTCCGAAAAACTCGTCAAAAGAAAAAGAGTACAATCCACCTAATTTCATTTAATCTACAGGATTTATTCTTTAGGTACTCGATCTTCGTGATCAAGTTTTAATAGTGAGCTCGAGAAAAATCTCCCCTTGAGTTCTGCATTTCTCTAAGTCTCGTCATTCTAATTCCATATATACACCTTTCAAAGTTAGATGTTGGAAGTGACTTAGCGAACAAATCTACAAGATTTTCACATGACTTAGTATATAGTATCTTAATTTCATCCTTCTTTTGTAATTCATGAGTATAGAAAACTTAGGGTTGATATGCTTTGTAAGATGACTCTTCATGTAACCCGTCTGTACTTGTGCAACACAAACTGCATTATCTTCGTAGATAATTGTGGAAGTTTGCACGATATTCAATCCACATGATTGCTGGATGTGGTAAATCATTCGTCGAAGCCAAACGCATTCTCGTGCGGCTTCGTACAGCGCTATGATTTCTAAGTATTTCATTGAAGTCGATAAAGGCTTTGCTTAGATGATTTTCATGAAATTGCAGTTTCACCACACAAGAATACATAGGCTGTTTGTGACCTAGCTGTATGCCAGTCTGACAGATACACGGCATCTGCATAGCCAATCATATTCAGGTCCTGGTTCTTCCTGTAGAACAGTCTAAGGTCTTTGCTTCCTTGAATGTATCAGAAGATATCATTTATTCCCTGCCAATGTCTTTTAGTAGGTTCTGCACTATACCTTGCTAATAGGATTACAACAGATGCAATATCCGGTCTAGTGCAGTTTGCTAAATATGTAAGTGCTCCTATTGCACTTACGTATAGGAATTTCGGTCTCAGGACTTCCTCCCTATCTTCTCTAGGTTTGTACGGATCTATTCACTGCTATAGTTTTTATCTTCAACAAAAATATATTCACTCTTTGGATTGTTTGAAGAGATATTTTTTTATTTTCTCTCTTTTTCTTTATTTTTTAAAGTTAATGCCTCAGCCAAAATATATTCACTGGTATAGTTTTTATCTTCAACTAAAAATCATCAACAAAAAATCCTTTTGAATGGAACCTAAACCTCACAAAGCTGTAGGGTCCTCATTTTCATTTGCCATCTTTATCCAACCCAAGCCGTTTTCCAGTGATCCACTCACCGCGCTCTCCGTCTCCTTGGATAGTTGGATGGGATATGTATGCATGCTTCTGTGGGACTCTCTCTCTCTCTCTCTAACAGTGCTATGTCTCATTGCTAGTGAAGTAGATGCTCACTGATCCATGGCATGTGATATGTGACAAGCGAAGGAGTAGATGCTCACTGATCCGTGGCATGTGATCGATCGGCTCTTCGATCGGATAAGGAAAGTAGCTAGTGTTTCCATGAGGTTGTCCGTGGGCGCAATCATTGGGAGATCCAATTCTGATGATGTAAAAGTCACTTGTGAATTCTGCTTGTGATTCCTCTCTCCGGCCCGTCCTTGCTCGATGCCATGTCCTTGTCAGTTGTCACTGCATGCCCGGGGAAGATCAATGGAAACACTAGCTACTTTATGTTTCGTTTGTCCTCTTCTCCCCCCTTCGTTGCACCATATCCCTACAGCTACATTTGCATATCCGGAGGAAATGTGTTAGGAGAAAACAAAAACAGTGTCTGCTGCTACAAAATGCGACAGGAACTGAATTTCATTATGAAGTGGTCAACGGCTACAGTTTTTGAAGTCCTGGAGAAAAGAATTGGCCGATTCATATGCACGAAACACATGGCACCCATGGAGCTAGGGGTGTAAACGGATCAAATTCGGATGGATATTGTTGTTACCATATCTTAACCCATATTTTTTCTTCGGATTCGGTACCAATCGGATTCGGTACCAATCAGATTCGGTGCCGGATCGGTTGGGATTAACCCGAACCGTTTGCACCCTTACTTGTTTGTAAGGAATGCATGCAGTACAACAAATGGAGTAGGAGGACGTACTGTCAAGAACTTGATTTTACTACTTAATAGCTGATGTGGAAGATTTTATTTTACCATTGCAAAAGAAAATGAAACGTCAAATAGTAGCACTAACCTGAAATCAAACTTGAAGACGTATCGGATTCGGACGGATATTGCTGTTACCATATCCTAACCCATATTTTTTCTCCGAATTCGGTACCAATCGGATTCAGTATCAATCGGATTCAGTATCAATCGGATTCGGTGCTGGATCGGTCGGGATTAATCCGACCCATTTGCACCTCTACATGGAGCACATAGGCAAACATAGAGAAAAAGAAAACAAGGAATGAGATAGTACATGTGGCATAGAGCACACGTTACCGCCAAGGAAAAAAATAACGAGTACATTACGTTTGTCACCACACTCACTGACACCTTAGGGAAATTTTTTTTTGCATCGTCTCCTGTACTAGCTAGTAATTGCAAGAAGAGAGAAGCACTTGCAACGACCAGCTCCTCCCCGATCGTGTCTATGAGCCAACACGAATCTCCACTTCTGAAGTGGCCATCAGCCATCATAGATTAAAGTTCTTTTTCTTGTTGAAGTTAGCCAAACAGTGGTGGAAACGAACCAACTGTTAAATTCCAGACAGCAGTCACCGTCACATCGATCCCGATAGATGATTCGATCGGTTCCTCGCTATTTCTGATCACTTGAGCTCAAATTCAATCATTTAGATTTGATCTCAACGAGTCCAATTGGTAAGGCATCATCGTGTGTCCAAGCGGCAACGCATTCTTGTAAGTCGCAAACCCTGATATACGCTTCACGAGTCTGCTAGTTTGTACATTTCAGATAAGCGCTTTGGCAGGAACTCGTAATTTTCAAAGAAAACAGTACAGTTCAGCCTTAGGCTCCATTTGATTTATGGAACTGAATTGGGTCAATGGAATTGGAGCTCCAATTCAATTTCATGTTAAGATGGAATTGGTTTATGATTCCAATTCTAGTGTTTGGATGGCAACAAAATTGTAAACAAGAATTACAATCCGATTCAATTCCCATGTCTGTTTGATTGCACACTTTTGAGAAATCCAAGTATCACACCTACCACGTCGTCTTCTCCATCCCCCTCCCCCTCTCTCCATCTGATCCCTCCCCAACTCCGACAACCGGAGAGCTTGTCGGCGGCGAGGGGGCCAACTACAGCCACCTAAACCGTTGCCTCTTCCACACCTTCCCCCGCCTCGACCGCTCCCTCCTCATGTCGTAGTTGACTGGCCGGTAGTCGAGCGGATTTATGGTGGTAGCATGCGGTGGAGAAAGACTCCAAGAAGACGGAGAAGAAGAAGACCGAACGGATCTACAACAGCCGAGCGGAAACTCGTCGCCGACTCAAGGAAGAAGGAAGCTTGAGGCGGCTGCTACGGCACTTGAGGGACTCGTTGGCCGGAGTTCGCCAGCGGCGATGAAGAAGAACTCGAGGAAGATGGAGAAGGACTCACGAACCTACGATGATCGATTGGGAACTCGTCGCCATCGAACTTGAGCAAGAAGGAAGCCAAAGGGTCGGCTATGGCAGTCGAGGGGCTCATTGGGCGGAGTTTGCCGATAGTGGTCGATGACAGGAGTTCTCTAGCGGTGGTCCATGGTAGGAATACTCTTGCGGTGGTCCATGGCAGGAGTTCACCGGAGGTTTTCATTGCATAGAGTAGGGTGTTTCCCGCGCGCGGTGTTCCCCTCCGTGTTCCCTCGATCTGGACCGCTCGCTATTGATCCAACAGCCCACATCAGAAGTTTTTATATTTTCACCATTTACCCATTTTCACCTGAAATTTTAAAAATAAAAAAAATATTTTTTTCCTGTAATTTTTTTATTATTTATGATAGATTAATATTTTTTATTTTTAAATTTAAGGTGAAAATGGGTAAATAGTGAAAATATAAAAACTTTTGATGTGAGCCGTTAGATCAATAGCGAGCGGTCCAGATCAAGGAAACACAAAGGGGACACCGCGCGAGGGGACAGGGAACCGTTTTCGTTGAGATGAGGTGTTCATAGCATATATAGCATAGAGTAGGGTGTTGAGGTGTTCATAGCATAGAGGAGTAGGGTGTTGAGGTGGATGGATTCCACCCAAATCAGCGCTAGACAAGTGTGAATTGTGAAACTTAGTGTCTAGCTACAATCGGTTTTGTAGAATTAAGGTCAAGTTCGAAAGCATCCGAACAGCTTGGATCCGAAATCATGTACCTATTGTTTTTTTAGACTTTTGGCTTTAAAAAAACAAAATAAACAAGATGATTTTTTAAAACAGATTTTTTAAACAGCTTCTCGAATCCAAAATCACGTGTGTCGTCTGCTACCATCTAAAAACACATATAAAAATCATAAACTATAGCTAACAGGTATAAGCCACAGTCCAAAACAATATGACCGACATCCAAACATGATGATAGCTAATTCGTCTTACTTTAAACAATAAATTTAATTGGCATATCTACGTATTATCGTGGATCCCACTAACATAAAGAAATCACGCGCCGCGCGCGCGCACGCAGGTGAGCTGCCCAAGCGTCCCAAACACGCGTAGCCTCGCACATGCCACGGCTCATGATTCGCGACGGCAGTGGATAGACCAGGACCGGGACCAAACCTGCGACGGCCACGGGGGCTCCACGTCACCCCCAACCAACAGTTCGGCGAGGATACAAAAACGCGCCGGTTGTTAGATCGTCACCACCACGCTCCCCCGTATCACGCACGCTGATGAGCGCAGCCGCAATCAATCGAGCCGTAGATTTCACACCTCAGGTTCACTGCACTGACAACGGTGCCGAACATGGGCCGAAATGGCATGTTATGAATCGTGGTCCCTAGGGCATCCACGGTGGAATTCTACTACCTCCCCTTTTTTTTCTTACGGTCACCGATGTAACCTTTGATGATTACTTATTATATTTATATGTTAGAAAAATATTTAAAACATAATAATAAAAAGTATTTTATGATAAATCTAAATTCTGCGTTTTAAAGTTAGTGAACGATTCAAACGATGTCTAAAAGAAACGGACTGAGTATTTTCAATGTTAGACACCAAAGGTTATCGGGTTCGAATTCTGAAACATATAATTAACTTATAGACAATCCTTAGAACATAGCTGGCGGCGTTTAATCCTTCATTTCACTTATAGAACCAGGTGTTATACCACCGTATCGGTATAGAACACATGACTGAAAAAACATAAAAATTGAAAAATAGGCCCAAAATACTCTAACATTGCTCCATTCCAAACAGGTCCAAATTTTTTCTTTTAGAACAGGCCCAAAGCTTGATAAGTCTCCCAAGTTGGATACTTCCATGACAAATTGAGAATGGTGCGAAATGGCCCCAAATGCTACAAATTATGTATATTGTCCAGAGCATTAGTTTGACACTAAATACTAATTATCTTATTTCGACGAAAGCCTATCCTCCCCATTCCTTTTGGCCTGAAGAAAAAAACGGAGAAACTCTTAAGAAACCGTGGACCCCATTGAAACACCAAAAGAACGCGCACATTCCAACATGCGCCAAACGTTGAGAAAGAGTCAAAAAGCGCGAACAACGTGCGACTGGGGTTTTTTTTTGAATTTTGGTTTATGTTACAAGGATATATCTTTTTAAAACGAAGATTACAAATTGATTATAGTAGATACTGTACCAATTCATCTATATCGATCAAAATTACATACAAATCTCTCTCTATACTCTCTTGCAAACAATTAGAATTCAAATATTTAAGATATAAGTCACAGCCTAAAAGAACACATCCTTGAGAACGTTGATTGGCTATACAACTAAGGGCACGAAAAAGTTTTAGAGGCGAGTTTTTTTTTCAGTTTATGGCTTATAGCTTCTCTCAAACAAATAAACGGGATGGTTTCTTTGCCACCGTTTCGAAGTGGTTTATCGGGATAGTCTTTTTGAAGTAGTTTATCGGCATTTAGTTCGTTCACACAAGCACTCATGTTAAAACTAAAAAATATAAGCCGTAGCCGAAAAGAGCCCACCCATATTCGACGGTTAACTATAATACACTTTTATACCATCTCTATAGAAATGACTAAAAACATTTTTTGTTTTTCAACACTTTTGACTTTTCTCATCAACTATTATTCATTAGGCGATAAGCCACGGTAAAAGTCATAACCTATAGCCCAAAAGAACATGGCAATAGTTTGTCTATATAGTTATGTATAATAGCATCACATAATTAATGAGTTGTCTATATAATTATCTATACAATGGTATATACAATAGAAAGCCGTATATAATAACATCTATTAAATACTAGACAACATTATTTTTCTTCTCTACTCTTTTCATATCACCCAAAATTCTATTTAGCAGTCTTACATACAGCTGCTATGTACCATTGTATATGTCCGATGAGCGACATTTTGATATCATGACGAACGAACGAGCATTCCAGTCACTCATCACCGGCGATTTAAGGGAAAATATCCGCAACCTCGCATCACAACCTGAAGAAAAGTTGTCCTAGTAGCCAGGAAAATTATTCGAACAGGAAAAGGAAACAAAATTGGATCAGCGCTAACGAATTTATGTCGGATTTGCATGAGAGTTTACCGGGTCAACGCAATCCATCTGGTATTCCAGGACGTGAACCACGAACCACACACTAACATAAAGAAATCACGCGCCGCGCGCGCACGCAGGTGAGCTGCCCAAGCGTCCCAAACACGCGTAGCCTCGCACATGCCACGGCTCATGATTCGCGACGGCAGTGGATAGACCAGGACCGGGACCAAACCTGCGACGGCCACGGGGCTCCACGTCACCCCAACCAACAGTTCGGCGAGGATACAAAAACGCGCCGGTTGTTAGATCGTCACCACCACGCTCCCCCGTATCACGCACGCTGATGAGCGCAGCCGCAATCAATCGAGCCGTAGATTTCACACCTCAGGTTCACTGCACTGACAACGGTGCCGAACATGGGCCGAAATGGCATGTTATGAATCGTGGTCCCTAGGGCATCCACGGTGGAATTCTACTACCTCCCCTTTTTTTTCTTACGGTCACCGATGTAACCTTTGATGATTACTTATTATATTTATATGTTAGAAAAAATATTTAAAACATAATAATAAAAAAGTATTTTTATGATAAATCTAAATTCTGCGTTTTAAAAGTTAGCTGAACGTATTCTGAAACGATGTCTAAAAGAAACGGACTGAGTATTTTCAATGTTAGACACCAAAGGTTATCGGGTTCGAATTCTGAAACATATAATTAACTTATAGACAATCCTTAGAACATAGTGTCATGGCGTTTAATCCTTCATTTCACTTATAGAACCAGGTGTTATACCACCGTATCGGATAGAACACATGACTGAAAAAACATAAAATTGAAAAATAGGCCCAAAATACTCTAACATTGCTCCATTCCAAACAGGTCCAAATTTTTTCTTTTAGAACAGGCCCAAAGCTTGATAAGTCTCCCAAGTTGGATACTTCCATGACAAATTGAGAATGGTGCGAAATGGCCCCAAATGCTACAAATTATGTATATTGTCCAGAGCATTAGTTTGACACTAAATACTAATTATCTTATTTCGACGAAAGCCTATCCTCCCCATTCCTTTTGGCCTGAAGAAAAAAAACGGAGAAACTCTTAAGAAACCGTGGACCCCATTGGAAACACCAAAAGAACGCGCACATTCCAACATGCGCCAAACGTTGAGAAAGAGTCAAAAAGCGCGAACAACGTGCGACTGGGGTTTTTTTTTGAATTTTGGTTTATGTTACAAGGATATATCTTTTTAAAACGAAGATTACAAATTGATTATAGTAGATACTGTACCAATTCATCTATATCGATCAAAATTACATACAAATCTCTCTCTCTATACTCTCTTGCAAACAATTAGAATTCAAATATTTAAGATATAAGTCACAGCCTAAAAGAACACATCCTTGAGAACGTTGATTGGCTATACAACTAAGGGCACGAAAAAGTTTTAGAGGCGAGTTTTTTTTTCAGTTTATGGCTTATAGCTTCTCTCAAACAAATAAACGGGATGGTTTCTTTGCCACCGTTTCGAAGTGGTTTATCGGGATAGTCTTTTTGAAGTAGTTTATCGGCATTTAGTTCGCTCACACAAGCACTCATGTTAAAACTAAAAATATAAGTCGTGGCAAAGAGCCCACCCATATTCGACGGTTAACTATAATACACTTTTATACCATCTCTATAGAAATGACTAAAAACATTTTTTTGTTTTTTCAACAGCTTTTGACTTTTCTCATCAACTATTATTCATTAGACTGATAAGCCACAGCCAAAAGTCATAACCTATAGCCCAAAAGAACATGGCAATAGTTTGTCTATATAGTTATGTATAATAGCATCACATAATTAATGAGTTGTCTATATAATTATCTATACAATGGTATATACAATAGAAAGCCGTATATAATAACATCTATTAAATACTAGACAACATTATTTTTTCTTCTCTACTCTTTTTCATATCACCCAAAATTCTATTTAGCAGTCTTACATACAGCTGCTATGTACCATTGTATATGTCCGATGAGCGACATTTTGATATCATGACGAACGAACGAGCATTCCAGTCACTCATCACCGGCGATTTAAGGGAAAATATCCGCAACCTCGCATCACAACCTGAAGAAAAGTTGTCCTAGTAGCCAGGAAAATTATTCGAACAGGAAAAAGGAAACAAAATTGGATCAGCGCTAACGAATTTATGTCGGATTTGCATGAGAGTTTACCGGGTCAACGCAATCCATCTGGTATTCCAGGACGTGAACCACGAACCACAGATACACTCCCAGAGTCCAGACGCCACCATGTCGGCAAAAGCGATTAGTACTGATTAAACCAAGCCTCAAATACAAAGGCTGTAATTAATTACGAGCAGATCTGGCCAAATGACCGTCTGACACGGCACAATTAAGTTGGATACGTCTAACCTAAGTAAGTTACCATATCATGTGGTGTCAACTCACTCTAGTGATGGCACAATCAAGGGTCAAGATGTGCCGGACCGATCCGGACATATTTAGTCTAACGGATCACCGATAGTCCATTAAGCACGATCGTAAATATTTAACTGTCAGTCACAAGTAATTTTACTATAAACTGTATGTAATTTTACTGTCAAGTCACTTATATGTGTTCGGAAGAGTAAATTTTATTGTCAATCATAATTAATTTTATTGTATTATTATAGAAGAGTTATTACACTATTACAAAAAAGTTGATGTGCACGTCGGATCGGGCCGGTCAGTCATGCCGAGGTATCCAGTCATGTGCTACACATCCGGTACGGCCAGGCAAGTTGCGACACATCCGGTACGGTTCATACCGGGGGGGTGTGAAACGCACCACTGGAAGCTACGGATAATTACCGGATTAACCGAACAGTTACTAGAACTTCGCATCTTTTCACCGTTTCTGAGAGAAAAATATCCTGGATGTAGCCTGATTCAGCCAGCCCCGTTTGAAACCAAGCTTTTCAGGACGGCTATTTTTCCTTTTCTTTTTTTTTCTTGCCGATTATTAATAAGCACGCCGCTACTTCTCTACTGCTATATATCTGTTAGTCCTCCTCCGAAATATTCGAAGGGATTGAACGAATTGCTGAGATATTATAGCTCTCCTCACGACTCTGTAGATGGGCCGCGCGCCCTTTGAAAAGACTACCCTGTCTGCGTAGCTAGAGGAGCTCGTTGCATGCGCGAGCGAGCGACGTTGATGTGCTTCGAGCTGGCGGACCCACGTGGACCACATGGCGGCGGTCGGCCGGTGAAGGGCGGCGGCGAAGACCACGGTGCAACGGCTGCTGCGGCGGCAATGACAATGGCGAGCCCGGCGGAGCTCATGTCCGGGCACTACCAGGCGCAGGAGATGTCAACCATGGTGTGGGCGCTGACGCGGGTTGTGGCGGGCGGCGACCCGTGGGCGGCCGGCGGCGGCGCGCAGGGGAGGAGCCGGGAGGAGCAGGCAATGCACGGGGGAGGCTACGTGCACGAGCTGGGGAGCTACCCGGGCGCGCTATCGCCGGAGTTCGCAGGTAACGAGTCAACACGCATGCTCACCATGCTTTGCCTTTTGCCTTAGCTTTGTTCCCGCCTGTGCTGCTTGTCCCAAAACGTGGCATATGTGCATGGACAAAAAAAATTTGAGGAGTGATTCGAAGTTTTTCTCTCAAATAAAAGTAATACTAATGTTAAAGTATATAAAAAAGCAGATATATCTATTATTTATCATGCTTTAAAAAATATGTAAATCACTGGTGAGAAAAGTATATAATCAAATTCCAAAATATTTTAATGTTACATATATGCTAACTTATATGTCTTGTAAGGTTTTTTTAATTAAGAAAAAAGTAGGCACTCAAATTTGAGCCAAAGTGGACGACGGTCGGGGTGTACAGCATCCACACTTCTCGCCAATTGAGCTAGGCTCAGTTTCAAAACATCTGTCAATACTGAGAAATAAGAAAAGAGAAGGCGTGTACAACATGCCATTGCAAGTGTAACAAACAAGTGGTTCGTATGCATGGCATGTAGCTTAAATATCAAAATGTTTGACGGAACTGAATCACATGAACCAGGGTGGTCGCTGGTCAGTGGTCACCATATCGCTTTAGCTGACATAAGAAATGATCAAACTCTTGTCTGTACCACACCACTAGCTGCACAGTTGTACGCCATTCACCAACTTGGCAAGCCTTCGAATTCACTGCGCCTCTGCAACATAACAAAGATACAGCTAGCTAAGCTATTTCCGTGTAAAGCCGTTCTGGTTCTGCCCGTAGTGCATTGCATCGCCATGTACGTGCGATCGATGTGCTTGCGTAGCACATAATACCGACGAGGATACACTCCACAAAGGTTACTTTCTTGCTGTAAAAAAAAAAAAAAGGAGAGAGAAGCTGTCCAGATTCTAAGTTGGTGTTATCACTTATGGCCTTCGCTGTCATGGAGCGTGTCACCTTTCTCTACTGCTTTCTAATTCAATCCAAAAATACTATAGCTCGTTGGTGATAGAGGACGCCTTTTACCCTAAAAAAATCTTTTACTCCTCTAAAAAATAAGGAGTCGTTGGATCTATAATCCAACGATCTTAAATTTAAATAATTGTTAGAAAAAAAATATCTAGGTGATACCTAAACACATTCTTTATATATTGCAAAGTTTGCAACATCACATTCACATACATACATGCATGTGTGTAGCGGTGGAGTGCGAGGCAAACGGAGCAAGTGTTCGAACACGCTTGCTACGCTGATCGCTTTGCTCTCTTTCTTTCTGCTTTGGCTTACGCCTCGTCCTCGTGTGTGTGTATATATGTATGTGCGTGTGCGCAGCATCGGAGCAGAGCGCGAGCGCGACCACCATGGAGGAGCACCACTCGCCGGTGTCCAACCCAGAGGCGTCCGACGCGCCGCGCCGGCGGTACCGCGGGGTGCGGCAGCGGCCGTGGGGCAAGTGGGCGGCGGAGATCCGGGACCCGCACAAGGCGGCGCGGGTCTGGCTCGGCACGTTCGAGACGGCCGAGGCCGCGGCGCGCGCTTACGACGAGGCCGCGCTCCGCTTCCGCGGCAGCCGCGCCAAGCTCAACTTCCCCGAGGACGCGCGCCTCCACCCGGCCACCACCGCCACCACGAACCCGGCGCCGACTCAAACGCCGATCTCGACGGCTTCGACCTCTCCGGCCATCTACCTCGGCTCCGCCCAGAGCTCAGACTACCTTCGCTACCAGATGCTTCTGCAAGGGAGGACCGCCACCACCAACCAAGGCACCCTTCTTCCGTTCTACGGAGGTGGCGCCATGATCAGCTCTTACGGCGGCGGCGGCACCATGAGCGGTTTCTTGGGCTCCTACTGTTCTTTCCCTAACTCCTCTGTTTCGGTGGCCACCGTCCCATCCTCTGCTTCCTCCGCTTCGGGGCACTACTACTCATCGCACGACTCGCATCAGAGCGAAGCGGCGGCGGAGTGGAACTGGGAGAGCGCCCTGGCCTACCCAGCGACGACGGCTTCCTTGTCCGACTCGAGCCAGTATCCGCCGCCGCCTCACACCCAATAGTAGCGGCCAGATTCTGCCCCCGTTCTGAAGAATAAGGTAAGTACGGGTGGGATGGAGATGGGCGCAGCAAGCAAATTAAGAAGGGACGGTGAATTCTTTTATGAAGTGCTTTTGTCCTTTAACTATGATTTTTAAACGCTAATTAATATAAAAAAGAAAAAATTATATACAATTTTAATCAGTATAGCTGAACTCGATAAAAATATATATTGTAATTTAACTGTAGATTCTATCTAAAAAAGACATAACGAAATCTAAAGCACAAATCACAGTGGAAAAGATCCACCCGTCGTGTCGCATGCGTGATAGCTATGTCGTCTATGTTTTTTTCGTTGATTAGTTTGGTGATATTGTATCATCCCATTAGTTTGCCTTTTTATTTTGGTTGCAAAGAGACGGAAGAGCATGCGAGTCCTAAGAGGGTGCAGATGCAGTCGGCATTGCACCGGATGTAAAAAAAAGCGTTTGGAAGTTGAATTAGTCGTTCTCAAGTTCTTTTAACAGTGCAAAATTTCGGTCTGGTTATTAGCACTTGGGCATGTGAGTGCTAGATTCTGTATGACTATACGAACACATGGCATGGAGCGACTAATGTACGCAAGATACGGTGTCCACGATGACACCCTGCATCCCGGGATCCGGCATTCGCCCAGATGGTGAAGAGGTGTCATCGCGTCCTTGTCCGTTTGGGTTCAAATACTACTCTTTGGTTCGTGTCACTGTCCACTTACTCTCTTCGGCACGATCCACAATAATATTGTTTATATACAAGTGCTGATCCTATGGAATTAGTGTGTGATGACTCTAATGGCTCATTTTTCTGGATCCGTACGTGTTCGCTTTAGTGAGTGCTAGAGCGCCCGGTCACGTATCTCTGTGTGTCCATGAGAAACATGACTCGTGGATCACGACAACGACGTGTCTTTGGATCATCAACCTGATTAGACTACATATATTATCTTACCAAAGATGGTGGAAGAACAGCCTGCACGATGGATGGTGAATGAACTAACTTTTCAAAAAAAAAATAAAAAAAATCAAGAGGCAACGGAGGGTTAAACCCCTCCTGACTAACTTTGCAACTTAAAACCCTTCCCTTAATGTTACTTTGCTTTCTAACTTCTAGGATGATGTTTTATTCATTAAAAAAAACCCTTCTAGGATGTTTATGGGCTTCAAATATGCCAGCATGAAATAGAACCGAAACTCTTGTTCGGATGTGTACATCAAAGACAAGCAACCAAAATAGGCCCATATTCTTCTTGTGCGGCCATGTTGGGCGGCCCATAGGAACTACGAAGATTCGTGTCCCTTCTGATTTTGTTTTAGTACAGTACTATATGGTTAGTACCACCTACACACCTACTATTAGTACTAGGATTCTACAGCGCTACATTGTATGCAAATCTCCAAAAGGAAAAAAAAGGTTACATTTATATGCAATCAAATTGAACAACATATTAACACTGTGAGCAATATTAGCTCTCTTGTCACCAGCGATCAACAAAATTCGGGGGACTATTTGTTCCAGTCTTTAGGGCTTGTTTACTAGAGTTTTAGATTATGATTTTTCAGTTTCTACTTCTGATTATTTAATAATTCACTATCTGGAATTAGCCGAGAGAAGCGTTTGTTGAAGATTAGCTCCAAAGCCTCTAAAAGAGAGGATTGAAGACAAAAAGACCATAATACCCATAGTTTTATCACTTCAAGAAATCTTACTCCTTCCTATTTATACACAAAATTGTAAAACTTCTCCACAAATTTCTCGGGATCGAGAGTATTTGAATGTGATGCATACAACTACAAATAATGTACAAGAAGAAATTAACACCACCTCAAGATTATTTGAGTGTGATGCATACAAATACAAATAATGCACAAGAAGAAATTAACACCACCTAGTATAAATCATTCCATCATATACAGATATGGGAACATATTTTGAAATTATTAGAAAATTAACACATACATGTTCATCTAATAATATAATTATTTGGTCAGATCTTCAAATTATGGATAAAATTAGGAAGGCCAAAGGGAGGGCAAGCTCTAACCTTATGGCCGTAGGTGAGGTCGTTGGTGGTCACCAATGTTCGAGTGTTAAGGTCGCATGGGGGGACAAAAGGCACCGCGACAGGATCTAGGGCTGACGACGTGGACTGGATCTAGGACGGTGCACGAGGGTCACGAGGTAGTCCTAGGCCACCGGCGAGGGAACTCCTGGTCGGTGACGGCTAGGGTTTGAAGGACCGACATCGGCGAAGGAACTCTAGGCCAATGGCGTGGACCTCGCCTGGTGATGAGTGGATCCCGATGCGGTGGTACTATTACTCACCTATCTCCATGTGAGCGAAAACGGGGGCGAGAGAAATGACAGAGAGGTGAGCACGAGCGAGCCATTTTGGGCCGTTTTATGCGATGTCATTTGGTGGGTAAACAACCCTTAACTTTAGGGGTATTTTGGTAAGGTGATAGCTGATTCTTGAGGAGAGATGCTCAAGGGTCGCTTTTGGTTTTGTGTAGGGAGACCGCTCTGATTCTAAAAATAAGAATTCGATGTGTTTAGCTAGGCTCCTACTACTCCGCTTTAGAATCAGAGAGCGGAAGTTATACTAAACATGTCCTTATTACTTGAAACCGTGTGGTGTTAATAATCTAGACGAGGCTAGAGTAACCACAAATCATACATCCATCTGCTCGCACTCTTAGTGAATCTTGACAATTTGTTACGCGAGATTGGAACCTGATTTTTCCCACTACCGCCCACAATCATCAGACCACCCTCTGACCCTCACGATGTGGCTGCGCCGCCGCTGTCATTGACAGTGACTGTACCAAAAATCCTCCGACTGCATGTGAGACCATCCCGTTCCGACTGTCGAAAGTAAGTGCCCGACAGGTGGGCCCACACGAAGTCCTTGGGGGAGCCGTTGGGCGCATGGACAGCGACCGTTGAACTGGCTCGGACTGGGCCCCGCCCCGCCCGGCCCCCGTGCAACCTCCGGTTTGGCTCGAGCCCCGGCGCCCGCTCCTCCCGTCCCACTCGCGCCAGCTCACGGCCAGCCCGGCAGTACCCGACCCGAACCCAATTCCCCAGCGACACGCTTCCTCATTGACGCCGTCACGGCTTGTCGTTACGCACAGTTCTCCCGACACGTGGATCCGCGTCACGCGCAGGGCCCATGGCCCGGCCGATGCACTGACCGCCACGTGGAGGAGGGTGCTGAGCTGCACGGGCAGGTCCAGGAGGGGGCCAGCCTGGACTTTTCCCTCTCGGTTGCGAAGTCCCACCACCCAAGGCACCAACCGCTTGCTGCGAGCCTGCTACTGGCCGCCAGCCAAAAGCAGCCGCCGCGACGCCTCACCTCCTCTCCCCCGCGTCTCACGCAGCGCTTCCACCCGGCTCGCGAGAAGCTTCTAGAAGGGGGCCATGGCGGAGGAGAAGGAGTCGACGTCGATCCCGCTCAGCCAGGCGGCGGAGGCGGTCGACCCCGAGGACCCGGCCAAGTCGCCGCCGCGCCCCAGCTCGCCCACCACCTCCACCCGCAAGGTCCGGATCTAACCCTGCCCGCCTTCCCGCGCCGCGTGAGCCTCGGCTGCATTGGCCTAATGGCGCGCCTGTGCTACTCTCCTAGGGCCCCGCCGGCCGTTCGGTGCGTAGTTTTGTGCTTCCGGGTGGTCGGATCTGTGCGGATTTGACCTCGTTTTTTATGCGCGCTCGTGTGGGGTGGTTGCCGGGTTCGAGGGGTTCATCGATTTTGCTTTCCGTGGGTTTAGATTTAGGAGTTTAGCTAAGTTCGATCGAATTAGCTGATACTGGAAATCTATGGGATAGATTTGGAGGTTGTTCAGTTCACCTGTAAGTTGGATTATTAGACTAGGAAGGCTGCACTGTGATATTCCCACCAAATGTGGATGTTGGTCTCATCTCATGCGTGGTTTGTTGGCTGGGTGGATTGTTGAGATTGGGAAGTGTGTTGAAGCTTGTGAGTGATTGTCTCCCTGTGCTTGCAAAGTTCATAATTAAGTACTCAAGTGCTGACTCAATAGTTAATGAACTGGAAGCTTGTGAATTTTTTACTTTACAAGAAGCGGTTAATGTATTCGGGTGTGGTCTTTTGCACGGGACGACACTGCTACAACAATTTGAGGATACCGTTATTGTATTAAGTGTATTGAAAAGAAGGGGAGTTTCTGGGGGCAAACCCATCTTTAGGTGATAAGGTAGCATCCAAAGATGGTTTTGCACTAGATACGTCGCCTTGGAAATAAATGTATGAAGGAAAAAGCTTCCAGTTCATTAACTATTGAGGCTGAACATTTTTATGCTCAATGCATTTCTGTGCTCTAATGGTTATTTTGGCTTACGATTAATGTCCTCAATTGGAGTATCTGTTGGATGTACCTTTCAATTCATTCATTTTCAGTGCATATTAGAATCAGATACAACTTCAACCTATTAATGGTGTAATTTTTCTCTATTGATTTGCATCAGAACTGTATTTCACAACAAATGAATTGTATAGATCATTTTTATTTCACCAATCTGTTAATTGTTGGCCTGGAATATTTGTGTAGGCATGCTGCGCTGTTCTTCAAAGTTGGGTGTCAAGAAAATTTATGACCGGATGGTACATCCTTCACAAGAACTAAGTTAAACATGTTAACATATTACCAAAACTATGCATTACCTTTTGTCTAAGCGTAATGCCTTTTCTTTTGTTTCCATGTTTTGCAGCGTAGTTCTTTTCCCTGTTGCTGTCACGTTCTTCATCACATGGTGGTTTATTAAATTTGTTGATGGTTTTTTTAGTCCACTATATGCAAAACTTGGAATCGACATATTTGGTAATTCTTGTACATAGACTTCGATCTTGCTCGACCACTTGTTAAATGCTGTGTGATTATAAGGGGAACATTTTGTTTGGCTTCTCACATGTATCAGGAATGTACTTGACCTTAGTCCTAAGAAATCTAGGCCCTTTGGGAAAGTAATTAAAATATTCTGCTTTATGTTTTAATTGGATGTACAGTTAATATTCATGGTATTAGCAACCTATTCTTGATTTTTTTTGTTTTGTTTAAATTGATGAAAAACAATCTTAACTTAAGATCCCCTACTGCAGTAGTCACTTGATTAAATTTAATCATTTGATTGATATGGATTCAATTAATGTGGTGATCGGTTCTACCGAAAGTCGAAAGCTTATGGTCGAAAACACCAGTAGTGGTGAAAAAAACACCAGAATGAGAGAGGCTTATTTAACATAATTAAATTTAAAAATTGAAAATATAAAAATATGTTAGCCCATCACGCACAACGCAAACGAATACGAGAAAAAAAGAACCGACAAAAAGCTCAAAAAGTCAAAATTCAGAAAAAGACGAAATTATGAATAGTGCAAAAATAAGCTTAAGCTTTAAGCCATAAGCCATATTGATCACCCCCTAATTCTCTCTGTCAACAAATCCATGTTATGTTTGTGGCATGTGCTTATTATTTCTCTGACACATTGCAGGTCTTGGTTTTTTTACTTCTCTGGTATTCATATTTCTGGTTGGAATATTTGTTTCTTCATGGGTCGGTGCAACCATCTTCTGGGTTGGAGAATGGTTTATAAAGAAAATGCCATTTGTAAGGCACATATATTCGGCATCAAAACAAGTCAGCACTGCCATTTCACCAGGTTATATACTCCATTCACATATACATTCTCAGAAAGCTTGACCATTTTTCAATACAATTTATTCAGATTTATTGCCAATAAGTGGTTGTCATCTCTTGACATCAACAAAGGTCCAGTGTTAATTCGATTCTGTGTAACAACTCTTCATATAGTTTGCAGGTCATTAGTATTTTTCCCTATAACTTGAATTCCAGTTAAGCTTGCGAAGTTAATAACATAGGCACATAGCTCATTTTGGTCCTCCACAAAAAGATGCATGAGTCATCTGAGAGCATGATCTTTTTTTTATGTTGTACTCCATTTTAACTTTGTATAAATCAGTTTTTATTCTGGTCATTATGGTGTATTTGTTTTACAATAGGGTTATATTATGTTGTTTAGCATCGTAAGCCATATTGTACAAGAAGACTTCTCATAAAATTATTTTGTTTGACAGATCAAAATACGACAGCATTTAAGGAAGTTGCAATAATTCGTCATCCACGTGTTGGTGAATATGCGTTTGGATTCATTACATCAACTGTTGTCCTTCAGGTACTTGATTCTCTATATATGTTGAAGCTTCCTATAGATAGGTTACATCAACAATATGTTATTGAGAAGATTCATTCTAACGATTGACCTTACGATGCTTCATTCTAAATAGTTACATTAACATTCTGTTATTGAGAATCTTCATTCTAATGACCTTATGGTGCTTCATACTAAGTAGTGACATTAACAATCAGTTATTTAGAAGCTTCATTCTGAACGTGCCATATATGCTTCATAAGGTGCTATTGTTAGGCCTGGTAATGGGCCAAGATTTGTATGGCCGAGAGGGTTGGGCTTTGAAATGGGCTGACTTCGGGTCGTACAAAATGGGCAGAAACAAAAATGGGTAAGGATAGGGCTGGGCTGGTTTGAAATTGGGTTGGGCCAAGATTCAAACAGGCTGATTATTTCGGGCCACGTAATGGCCCAACCCACGACTACAGCCCATGGACAGAATAGGGCCCATAGAAGTAATATAGCCCACATTGGGCGTCCACGTGCTCGATACTGCCATTGACGACCGACGGTGATGCGCATCGATATGGTCAGTGAGATCTTTCTTTGCTTGTGCTGCTGCAAGAGGAAGTGAAGGTGGTTGCAGCAATCGACAAAGGATGTCGCCGCAATCGCCAGAGCAACAGCCGGATCAAAGCAACATCCATCATGGTGGTGGTGATTTGGACCAAATTTGTGGATGTGAAGCGCTAGATTCGGCCGAAGGGGCGATGGCACGGGGCCGAAATCCCTCATTGATTCAGCCTGTGATCCGTGTGTGTGCTCCTCACAATTGCCTCCTCGATTCGGATGCCATCGAGGAGTACAACGAATTGAACAAGCTTATCATCGCCATCCGCCTATTCTAGATAGACTTCGCCGCCGCCGTTGATGCTACGCCACCGCCGCTGCTCCTCGCTGCTGCCGCATCAACGGCCGAAGGTATCGAGCGGAAGCAAAGCACGGTCTCCTTCGGCAACTACTTGTTATTCTAGCAACGGCAGTGGCACTACATAATTGCAATGGGCAGATGTATCTGCTCTTCCTCATACTTCACGTAAAGCAACAGGGCAGTAGGATTAAAAGGTCCTACGGGCATCATTGCACTACTATACTATGGGCCGACCCTAAGGATTGGAATGGGCTAGGCTAGGGTTGGGGCCTATTTTCTTGTCGGGCTGGGCTGGGCAGGATTCAAAAAATTATTTGGGACGGACTGGGGTTGGGCTGTCAGTTAGAAATCATGGGCTAGGGTGGGGTTAGGGTCGGGCCTTGGCCCATTACCAGGCCTAGCTATTGTACTTGTTTTTTATGGTGTCTTGTTTGTGTTGTACTGCAGACTGACAAAGGCGATGAAGAACTGTGTAGCGTCTATGTGCCAACAAATCATCTATATATTGGTGACATATTTCTGGTGAACTCTGAGGAGATCATGAGACCTAATTTGTCCATTCGAGAAGGAATTGGTAGGTTCTTGTGATGCCTATCCTATTATGCTATTATCTCCTATTGCAACTTCACCTGGAACATGCAGTTTCTACTGGGTTTCCCCCATTTTTATCTGTGATTGGCTAGAGCTGGTAATGAAACTTTCCAGGAATTACTTGACCCATTTAATTCTAATATAGTGTTATTGTTATTTTGGTTCCTACAGAGATAATCGTTTCAGGAGGAATGACGATGCCTCAGGTGATTGCATCACTAGAACCCACCCCGCGGAAGAGCCAGAGCATCCGTCTAAATAGAATAATGACGTGATGTAATACAAGTCATCAATATGACGGGTAAGAAATCTCCAAGCCGTTAGCTCCAGCAATTCTGTTTTTCATGTTTACTGATATTGGCTTGCCCATCAAGCAGGTCGCGTTACGTGTGGATGGGCGAGTCGGGTGTTTTGACTGTTGGTCTGTTTATCCTGTGTCGTTTCTAATGTGTTAAATGTGGTGGTTGGATAGGATGATGCGCCATGAAAGCATTCCAAAGGCGGGCGGAAGCATCATACTGATGCTCCGGAATACTATTGTATCACATCTGTTGCGCTTCTCTTTGTTTGCTGACTTGTCCAAAATTCATTAGTAACAGTATGCTGTATAATATCAATGTCAACTTCGTAATTTTTGGCATATATAGCCCGTTTTGCACTCGGATCTGTAAAAATAGCCGTATGCCTATGGTATTGACACAAATGGTACTTCTGTCGTTCGGTCACCGGGCGGCAGCCGCCTGCAAGTGACACGTGGCCCGGCCATCGACGGTTGGCGCCTGTCGTTCGGCCATCAGACGATAGGTGGCTTGTCGTCTCACCTCAATACGGCAGGTGGCCTACCGTCTGGTGGTAATATGGCAGGTAATTAAGCTGGCTTATTACCCGATTTAATTACCTGCTTTAATTTTTTTTGCATACTGTTTGTTTGAATTTTTAAATATAGCAAATGAGTTTGAAAAATTATAAAATTTTATGTGCAGTCTCTCTACACAATGAACTTGACTGTGTAATTTTTGACATTTTATCCGCTCTGAATGTTGCTGAAAAATTCGTATGATTTCGATATTTTTAGGAGTTACATATACCAAACGAGCTTTAAAAATTACAAAATTTTACGGGAAGATTTCTGACACTGACGATCTAATTATGTAATTTTTTGAGAATTTTATGTGTTCCGAATTTGCTATGTTAATGCATGTTAGTTTAATTATGAATTAGCGATGCTCAGACATCTTTTGCAGTGCGTGACCTCTATTTTTTTTTTTGTGAATTTCATACATTACGAATATTTGTAGAAGTACAAGTAATAGTACAAAAAACGCATCGCACGAAATACGATATGACTCACCTATCTGAGCCACTATTATCTCCTCGTTGCGTCTGCCTCCCCTTACGTGTCCTTGTCTTCTATTGAGTATGAGCATGTTCTGTGGGGTACGTCAGCCGGTCTGGAGGTTGCGTCTCGGTTCGGAGGAGGTACGGAGACCATTTCGTTTGTTGAGTAGCCGGCGGTGGTCCCATAAGTTAAGGTATAGCAGGCTAGGTCCTATAAGCGTCGATGTCCTCTAGCTGAGACATACCGAACTGTGAGCTGCTAGCAATAATGTCGTGAACGAACTCTAGAAATGCCACTCGTGGTGCGGAGGAGCTCTTGCCGTGACCGTATGACGTGGCAGCAAAGCCGAAGGAGCTCTACCCACAGAAGTCTCCAAACTCTGTGTATGATGTGAACGCTGAGCTCTACGCTACGTACGCTGCAAACTCTGGCGCTATGTACCGTTCCTTGGAAGCATTAGGGAGGCATGTATTATCATCAGTGGAAATCACCCCCATGTTAAATTGAAGGCTACAAGATGAAACGATGTTAGTCACAATAAATATTCCGGGTGTACAATACGAATCTCGTATCTCCCGGATGTGCAGTGAAGATGAATAACGGAGAGCAGTTGTAAGTTCAATCTCCATTAAGTTGGTTTTGGTGATAATGACAATACAATTGTGAGACTAATATGTTTATTGATTATGATATTGCTTAGTCTTATTTGGATAAAAAGGTGAAAAAAAATATAAGAGGCATGCATTTAATATCACATTCTTATCTTATTATATTTCTCGGATCCGAAATATATAACGAACTTCACCAAATAAGTCAAACTTAAATATGTGCATATGCTTTTACAATACATTCTTGTATGCACACATTCAGGGAGAGTTCACTCTATATTTTGTGGTTTCACTAGTATTGATCTATGTTCCATTTTCACATATTAAGGATCTTTATTTGAAACATATTTCTTAGTATATATAGTTTGTGTAGTTCATATATACTCATAATCAGGTTGTCATCTAGTTCTTCCATTATGTGTTAATGGTTGGATGATTAATGGTAACTGAAAAAGTAAGCTTTGTTTTAAAATCTTATCTTAGAGTATACAAGCGTTGTGTACATGCTGTATACTCGTAATTCAATTTTTATCTCACTATTTGTTGAGATTGTCATGAATTACCAAAAAATGAAGATTGTAGAATTAGTCCCTCTATTATGTGCTAATGGTGAAGTTTGGTAATTGCTGATAATTGTTTTGTAGACTAACATTTTCTATGAGTTGGATAAATAGTTTATGTTTCACAAAAGAGGAAGACTTGTGATGACTTCATGTATTGAAAATCATCAAGTCAAGTGAAGGATGCATCATGAGTTGATGCATGTTCAAAAGAAGATGATCATGTGTTAATCATTAAGCTAAGTGAAGACCCATCATGTGTTGATGGAGGTCAAGTGAATGATGCATCATGTGTTGATGTATGTAAAGACGATGACCCGAACTTGAAATGTAGATGTGAGTCATCAAGCTTCAATGGGATGTGCAAGGCAAAGGTATGACTAGTTAGGGCTAAGGATGTGTTTCTAGTCTTTTACCGGCCTTGGTGTTTGGTTGGAAGACCGGGTTGCTAGTATAGGTTGCCGTACTATTAAGAAGGGTTATGTCTAGTAGTTTGAGTCTCATTGTGCGTTAATAGCTCAACCTCACATGCTCTAGTTCTCCTTGGTATGAGGCTTGTATTTACGAAAGTGTTTCGCAAATAGTTGAAACTCACGTGCTGAATCCTTGTAACATGGGACTATACATTGCGAATATGTTTTGCAAGTGTTTGAAGTTCATATTTTCATTCTTTGTAGTATGAGATATTTGCAAATGCGTTTTGCAAATGGTTGAAGCTCATATATATAATCTTTGTGTCATGAGTCTAAAAGTGTGCAAATATATTTTGCAACTTGTTGGGAATCGTGGATAGTCCTTGTGTGCATGATACTGTAGTCGGAATTACCGGCGTTGTAATCACAGAACTACCGCGTCTGTTGGTGGTCAGAAGACCTGTGGTCGAGAACCATTGTGATCGAACTAATGTGGTCAAAGATCGGTGTGGTCGAAGATCAATGTGGTCGGGAACCAACATGGTCGAAGCCAACGTAGTCGACCCAACGAGGTCGAAGATCGACGTAGTCGATGACCTGTGTGGTCGAAGATTGAAGTGGTCAAAATCGATGTGGCCGAACTGTTGTGATTGATTCAACGGGTCGAAGATTGATGTGGTGGTTGGAGATCTATGTGATCGAAGATTGATGTGGTTGAAAATTGACATGGTCGAGACCTGAGTGGTTGAAACCAATGTGATCGAAGACTGGCGTAGTCAGAGACCTATGTGGTCGATCCGGACAACATTGTCGAAGACCAGCGTGGTCGGAGATCAGCGTAGTCAGAGATCTGTGTGGTCGAACCAGACAGCGTGGTCGGAGATCAACGTGATCGAAGATCTGTACAGCCGGCTATGTGTGAGCGGTACTTTCGATTTACGAAACGTCCAACATGTGTAGCGCTACGTTTTTCCAAAGAGACACCTGTGTGGAGTCTTCTCATCATCGAGGAAATCGATAGTTCTGCAAGAGTGTTGAGGTACTTCCGATGATCGGTAGAACCGGACTTTGCACGACGGAACTTGTGGTCAGTTGGAAAATAACTTTTGTCACTCTATTTCACTCTCTTGAGTTAGTGTGAGGTTCTCCTCTCAATTGTGCATGTGTTGCACCTTGTGAGTAAGGAAGAAGGCTCTAGATTGCATGTTTGCATCTTGAGATGGATTGTGTATCCACTCGAGTTTATGCATTCGTTACACGTGGTGAGAGTCAAACGAGGGGCTTAACTTATTACTCTTGGAGTTTACTGACTCCTAGACGACGTTGGAGGCATCGTACATGGTGATCTTCACAAAGAAGGTTGTGAGAAGACTTGATAAAGTTGTGAAGGTTGGAGCTCACCTACCCGGAGCGAAAAAGAGCTACCACTAGTAGATTGAGGTGTTTCGGCTTAATTCATAAGAGCCAGTCCAATTCATTTAGGCTAACTTCAACGTGGACTAGGGGAGACCGACAAGTCTCCAACACCACGGTAAAAAGCAACCGTGTCAATTGTGGTTTGTTTTCTTGTGCTCAATTTACATTCAAACAATTTATATTCATAGAATTAAATTGATTGCTTGTCACCCTAGGATTACAAACCTTGACATAGGCTTAGCTTGTTGGTACACTTAGGTGAACCTGGTTAATTTAGACAATATTTGTGCTAAACCTTTTTGAATTAATCTTCAGCATTATTTACTTGGTTTAGACAAATAGAAATTGATAATTAATTAGAGAAGATTTTTTAGGCTGTCTATTCACCCCCTCTAGTCAGCCTCCTCGATCTAATAGTGGTACTCTGTGTAGGTGGTGCGGACGTTAGAAATGATGCATCTCGACGACAAACCTACGGTGGGAGAACGCCATGATGTTAACGGAACGTAAGGCCTAACAGGAAAATAAAATGTAGGTTTGTACGTAAGCTACCTCCTCGTCGATACGGCCTGCGAATGATCGATGGCTAGTGCTACGACGCCGAGTAGACTCAATAGATTGCGATGGCTGGTCGGACTCGCTAGGTCGTGATGACCTGGCGGGTGAGCATGGTGCCCCCACTGGGTGCTCGATGTGCACGACGTGAACCGTCGAACGGCCGCAGCTCAGGTTGTGCACAATTTTTTTGGCCTGCTTTAGTATATACTTCAAAGTATTCTGCACGGCCAGCGGTGTCTCCGGGCTGGTGAGGGCATCCTCGAACGCACTTGCGATGTGCTGCGCCCGCTCCAACTGAAGTGACATTCAAAACATGTTCAGTAACGACCAGTATGAATTTCGTAAATGAAACAATAAGAAATTGCAACTGTCTTAAGTTGTCATTTCGCCACGAAGCACTGTGGTGCTCGATCGAGCGTTTTAGACTGTCCTCACGTGTGATCTGCTTAGGGCGATCTGGTGGACGAACGGTGAGTCTACTGCGTGACTGGGGTACATACCACTCCAGGTACTCGTCGTATGACCGGACGTTGTATAGACACTGCTCCATGACGACTTCCAGGTATGCCCTGTCCGTCCATGCCGTCATCCACTCATGCTACATTGGCCGCCAGTCCGTAGCATGATGACCTGCCCTCGATTGCCTGCATTTCTAGAATCACCGATGTTACAAAGCAAGACATATAAAGTGTAAACATTACTTGAATGGAGTTTGACTCATCGATGTACTGGTCGCGGTAGGAACCTACCATTCGGAGGGGCACGACCTGGTAGAAATCGAACTGTCGCATTACGCGCTGCGGTGCGTAAGCCTCCACCATGTACAAAAACACCAGATGGTGTGTCGTTGCCCATAGCGCCGCGTCCTGCAGGCATTGCAGGGACATCCTGTATGATGATACACGCTGTACGAAGTCTACAGCCCATGGACCCCAGATGATGTCGTTGTCGTGCAACGACTCAAACTCGTTGTGCCGCAGCAAGTAGCACCTCGACGGTCTACCCTTGGCCCAGTGTAGACGACCACTAGTCCACTGGAAGCCCATAGTGGGCCCGTCTATCAGGTTAATGAAGTCGCTAAACAGGTGCACTGGCGTCACGATGGATGGATGCCCGACAGGGAAGTGCTCCCAACTCAACAGCTATAGGAGCACGCAGTAGACAGCCAGGTTGGGGGTATCAGCAGTGCCACAGTTGCAAGTATCACACAACCTCCGATATGTGGTGCACAGGACGACTAATCCCCAATTGTACTGAGGCATCGCCCCAAACTCCGCGTCAACCAAAGACTCGGCGAGGCGGATGAACTCAGTATTACAAATATCACCATGTGCGGCTGGAAACATGCTCCAACCAAAAAGCTGAATAAGGTATGCGACGAGGTGCCTCCTGAGGACCTCAAGCGATGCATCCTGCGGGCACAAATTGAAATTATTCAGCCAAGTGCGGGGGACGCCACGAGCACCCTCTGGGATAATCAGGCCGAACCGGTCCACCAATCTCTCCTTCCAGTCTGCCGATGCAGGGGCCGGAACAAGTGTGTCACCCCGGAGAGGGAGACCGGTCAAGAACGAGACATCATGTAGAGCAACCATCATCTCACCCCACCAAAATTGGAATGTGTGTGTCTCGAGCCTCCACCTATCCACCAGTGTAGCGAGTAGGCTACCGTCGATGGTGAACTCGCGTCTGATGGAGACCAGCCTCGCAAATGGCAATAAGCCCATGGCCTGCATGATTGGGACGTAGTGCTCATCCAGCTCCTACGGATCCCTCCCACCTTGCAGCTTGAAGGGCGAAGGGCCAACTGCGTCACCCGTTATCCATGAGTGGCATCGGTGGTTCTCATCGTAGAACTGTTCGAGAAGCTCCGATAAAGCCGTAACTTCCAACAAATAGGATCGACCAAATATTAGTGCGAAGATTGATAATGACACTAAAATACTACAAGTTAGTGATTACATACGTGTAATTACATACGAATAATTCATTAATTACCGACAATTTGATTATCCGTCCAAAAAAATACGAGTAATTCATTGCAGTTGTCTTTACCACTTAATTACTTAGCGCAAACTCATTACTTAACCCTAACTAATCTCTACTACAGTAATTATAACTACTTAATTACATACTACCATACAATAAAAAATTATGGGTACCATATGTACACAAAATAGTAAAAACTATGTCTAAATTAATACGATCTACTTACTTCGTAATACAAACTATACTAATTATAATTAACTAAATAACACTAATTAACAAGGACTACGGGAATAACGTCGAAAGCATGCGATAAAAAATTACCTGCCTTTCGGGAGAAACAATCAGCACCGCCGCATCTTTAATGAGCTATGCACTGGCTTATCAAAATAATGATCTACACTCTTAATTTTGAGCGACGACCACAAGAATGAGTTTTTGCGATGAGCGACTGAGATGAGCAATGATGAAATGCGACAGGTTCGTATTTATAGCCAAGTGAAAAGGGAATCCGGTGCACTCACCTCGCAAATTAAGGACTCCTTATTGACGAGCAGCACTTCAGACGAGGGGGATGGCATGTTAACTCTGACAATTGTGCAGACGAGGGAGCGAGTGCGGGGGACAGTACGGACATAACAACATTAGTGTGGACGAGAGATCGCGCGAGAGGGGACGACATGGACAAAGTGACAATTGTGCAAAGAAAACGGCGAAAAAGAAAAGATAGCAGTAACAGGTCGATATATGTGCGAAGAACAGAGGTCAGGCACTGCAAAAGATGCATGAACATCGATAATTTCATGATTAAATTAACATAAGTTAATGTGGAAAATTTGGAGCACATAAAATTCCTAAAATATTATGAAATTACTATGACTATGTCAAAAGGTTTCACATAAAATTTCATAATTTTTAGAGATCGTTTGCTATATGTAACAATTCCTACAAATATCAAAATTGTACGAATTGTTTAGCAATATTCACAGCAGATAAAATTACCAAGAAATTACACAGCCAAATACGTTATGTCAAGGGACTGCATATAAAATTTTGTAATTTTTCAAGCTCATTTGCTATATTTAAAAATTTAAACAAGAAATATACAAAAGGCAGGTAATTAAGCCGGCTTAATCACCTGCCGTCTGGCCATGGGGTGGTAGGTAGCTGAGGTGGGGCGGCAGGCTGCCTACCGTCTGGTGACGGGGCGGTAGGTAGCATGTCGTCCGTTGGCGGGACAGCATGGGCCTACGCGTCAGCCCGCAAGCGTTGCCGTCCGGCCACCAGACGGCAAAAATGATATTTTTGCCAATACGGTAGGTATACGACTAGTTTTCTAATTACGGTTGCAAATAGTGCTAAATCTGCAAAAAAAACCTCTCGACTTCGTGTTATGTAGAATATACTTACTGGATTGGTTTCTTGGAGAGGATCTCTTTGTTCATCGTCTGCTGCGGTTGAGCCATGACCGTTGACATTTGGATTCACTTCAGAGGAAGTTTCCTTGCTACTATCATGTCACTGTAGAAGCATGAAAAAATGTTCTTGTGCTGTCTAAATTTTGTTGCAACAAGTTGAATCTTATACTGCGTCGAAAGCCTTTATCGTCATAGGAGGGACAAGTCAAATGGGTAGAGGGTCTGTTCTTTTAAGGTACGAATTATTAATTTAATAAACAGTAATTATTGAGATAATACAAAAATTAAAAGCTGCTGAAAAGAAAATAAACAATGCCATAACATATTAATATTACTAGTGAGCAGAAGCATAAAGAGCTCTCAATTTTGTTCCAGCAAGTTGAATCTTATACCGCGTCAGAATCCCGTAGCATGTAAGGGATAGCTCAAACGAAAAGAGCATAACATAACAGATTAATGGTACAAGTGAACAGGTGCTGTTCAGGTCAGTTCTTACACCCATCACACAAGACGAGTCAAGACAGATTGTTACACCCATAACTCAAAAGACGAGAGTCAAGACTGAAGACAGATTACAGTGCAGGCAAAGATAGGTTCACAGAGCAAACCACAGAACGGACTGCGTCGTACTGCATACATTAACAAACGTCAAAAGTGAAGACAGCGAGCGGTGGCTTTTCTCAATTCCCACGAAGAACTGCTATATGCTCTGCATCTGGGAGAACGAAATCCTAACGGTGGATCCCTCAAGCTTGCTTGCATGCCTAGAGACTAGTGCCTCGGTTGCTTCTTCCTCGCTTTCAAACAGCACAAGGGCCTGTGTTTTGCCGTTTGCCTCAAAACAATCTTGAGCTGACAATTGTCCCATGCTCACCTACATGGGTAAGGATCGCGTCCTCAGATGTTTCTTGTGGAAGCGCTGAAATGTGGATCATCTTGGTTGGAGCACAACAGTGGCGGTTGTTCTTAACCACATTGCTTATCCTCATCAATTTTCTGCACAGAAAGTTAAGAGAAAAGAGACATTTACATTTATGGGTGAACAACATGGGGAGTTCAAGGCAAGTGGCTAAGTAAGGTCTTGCATCGGTGTTCAAATTGCTAGCATGAGTGTGCAGCGGCCATCGGTACCAGTCACTTCAGGAGGCATGTTCCACCAAATGCAGCTGCAATCATTGCAGCCTTGCCCATCTGGTATGGAAATATTATAGCAGCACAAGCAAATGTAAATACTTTGTGTGAGATATTAATGATAATGTTTTGAGAAACAAGGGAAACATTAAAAATTAAACCCAATGTTGCAACTTTTGACCCAGGAGAAAACGCACACATCGCAAATAATCTGAGAGAACACGAAAGGAATTTCTGAATTTCTTTATTCTCTTACCTGCTCCCCCTCTTTCTTTGTTTTTTCTCTCGCTTACCAAAATTTGGTATAAACCCTCCTAATATATAGGGATAAAAAACTCCTACTTGCATACCTATTCGGACTCTAAGTTGGACTCAACTTCAATTTGAGTTATACTCAGAAACGGACTCTGCTACGACATAGACTCTAAATCAAGATTATTTGTAACACCCAGCTATTATGTGCAGAATAGGGGGAAAACACTAATACAAACCTGTGCATATGGAGCTGAAGCCCAGAAAGATGATCAAAAGAAAGAAGTCAATAGATATTTTTCAAATATTGACAAAATGAATAACAAATAAAGTAGAATATTGCCAATGTCTTACCTCCAGGGTGTTGGAAACCAACCAGACCACTCGGGTCATTATAACCTTGCTGTTCCGAGAAATAGAGACAACGAAGGTGTAATACTTAGCATAACAGCTCAAATGTGTCCATAATAACAATGCAATGGAAACCAAGACCGTACACAATAATAGAATAAGACAAGAAGAGCAGTAAATAACTCAACTGAGAGGATCTTGGACGTTGCTCTGTGGGCAAAGATGGATTTGTGAAATCTCTGAACAAGAAAGAAAATTTTGGTAAACAGAAAGAGGTGACTTTCAAAATCCATTGATAGTAACAAAGAATAGAATAATTGTGTAGTTATAAATGAAGTGTTGCCATTTATTTAATTATTTAATTATCAGTACTTTCATTATTATTATTTCTACACTGTTATTTATTTAAAATAATTATTTAGAATGACATGATAACTAGTTATATCCTACCAATGAAAAATACCATGATTTACTTGAAGACCACATTCACCTTGAAAGCCTTAATGGTTATAAAGTATTGTATAATTAATCATCAGTATACTAGTCAATCAAATTATTTGTACTACTAAGTTACTTAGGTGTTTTGCCAATGATTTATAAAATTGTGCTAGGGTTAAGGATGATTCATGAAAAGCCACTAGATGGTTGGAGTACATGACCATACCTTAGGGTAGAGCCTTTGGTATAATTTGGTGATAGTGTCGTAACGCACTAGGTTTGTGATTGGTTACCTCACTTGTGAAAAATAAGGGCTATAACCTTATGCTGAGTAAACAACATATAAATCACTCAACCACAAGTTTTGACTTATAAGACCTGGTTCAGTAGCTACTCGATTTGATTGAATATCTAAATGAGGGTTAGCTTTTCCAGTGGTTGGAATGGCCTGCATACAACGGGGTGGTATGGAAGCAGTATCTTCCGTACTTAACAACGGTAGGTCTACCCAGAATTGGTTCGCGGTTTCCGCTTTGGCCAGTGAATTACTAACAATGGGTGGCCACGAGCCTACCAGATAGAAGCTAGAAAGAGAAGAGCAGTGAAAGGCCTTGTTATCTCAATTCGGTTGCACGCTATCTGTTATGTGTTTATTGCATGACATTGAGAGTTTGAGATATCTTGTGAGTAAAGCTGGACAACTCTGCAGAGTCAAACTAATTATATTCGAATACGCCGTGATTCCAGTAAATGAAGTTGTGTTTAATGAGTGGATCCAATAGCAAGACATGAGTAGCATTTGTTATGTTTCTAATTGGTAATCAAGTTGATCAAGCCCCCTTCTCCTTAAGAAGTTAGGTTTTGCTTTAGAAAGTCATTTACAAATAAACATGCATCCACAAACACAGTAATAAAGACAACACCTCCCCTTCTTTGAAATAATGATAAGTAGTTGATTGACATTTTTTTCTTGTGCTTTGTTGAGTACGGTTGTACTCATACTTGCTAAACCATCAGTAGAAGAACCTTAGAAAGAAAATAAAGAACCATTCGAAGAAGACTTTGAGGATTCGTTTGGTGTAGATGATATCTGATTTTAGGTTTTATCCTTGCTCAGATACGTCTGTGTGGTTTCTCTTTGTGATGTAATTATAACTTTGGACTTAGACACCCAGCTATGTAAACCTGGCTATTAAGCTATAATCCTATGATAAAGTTCAATTTTTATGTTGTAAATTTGTGTTGGTATAATACACACTCGTCAACAGCAGTCTGCAGCTGAAGCTGAATATCCTGGACAATTGTGGAAATTCTAACGGTACCAGAAACGGGGCGTTACACTTTCCAACCGAAAATGCAAACGATGAAAACGCATCGTTGGGTTGGGTGGTCACTGGTCACGCGCGCACACAGAAGATGCTCGGCTTCATACCGTCACTTCACCTCAGGCCAACCAGGCAACCACAGAACGCCCGGCGGTACATTGCAGAAGGCGCACAAGCGACCTCCACCACATGAATTCCTCGGCAACGAGATGCCCCCAAATATAATTCTCGCTCCTTGTTGACGTGGATTTCGAATCCTGGTCCGCAACCCAACAAGATCCTTGTTTGGGTCCCAATTAACTAGGCATCGCTAACCAGCATACAAAAGCCTGACCCCAGCTCAGTAACAGGGGACATAATGGCACATCGTCGTAAGGAGAGCTAGCATGTACATTCACGAGGCAAGCACATGAATTATCTAGATTTAATCCTTGTACATCATAGAGTAGAGCTGTTGAAGAAAGTTTGATATAGTCAATTAAGTGGTCCAAACTCCGAAGTACACAGAAGCCCTTTACAACAGATATAGATTTGTTTTCCCCACTAATTTTACAGCCTTGTGCCTCTTGCTCATATGAAGCCTAAAATCTCAACGAAACAATAAGCAAGGACTCCATAAGGGGAACACTGTCTATTCAAACCTGTATGTATTCTTGTGGTTCAATGAGGAAAATCTCAAACGTTTCAGATATTACTACAAAGCTCACGCCCACCATTAATCTATGGCAATTATGAGAAACCCAACTGAAATATACATGAGGAAGACAGGATATAGGGCCAGAGCCTTTCTCCTTGGGTTAACAGCAGCACTCATGAATGGATAGGCAGCCCAGGAGCTCCACGCCAATGTGACTGTCACCACGATGATCTTTAGTATGACACTGTCCTTCAGCATGCAAATTAGAGCCCCGACATCCAGAGGAAACAAGCAATAGCCAAGAAGACTGAGGCTTTGGAAGAAGATGATGTGTCCACCCTGCAGGGAAGCATCATGGAATCATTCCGAAATTCCACAATAGGTATAGTTTGACTAGCACTGCAGCAGTTGCACACCACCAACAAGCAAGTGCGCATGTGTGTGTGTGTGAGGTCTTACCAGAAGCAGAACATTTAATGTTAGAATTATAGCCCCAGCTGCCAGGACAGCGAATGCAACAGCAAACACTTCAGACTACAAAGACAAACGACACAGTAATCAGCATGTCACACAGAAGGAAATACATAGCTCAGATAAGCTGTAAACTATAGAATGATAGAGGAAAAAGGGACACACACACAGTATGTTGTCTTCTAGAAGAAAAATAACTTACGCTAATATGCTTAACAGAGAGAACGAAACAACAGTTACTTCAAAAGTAAATAGTTTGGTCAATCTCTAACTATGATGGCTATTAACAGACAAATATATAAGGAGATAATTTGAACAGCCACGCTTTCTTCCATATCATGTGTCCATCTGCATGTGATCATAACCACAACATTTGATATCATGCCTTACATTTGAACATGGTAAAAGGCTAAAAGCAGCAGAGAAAGAAAATTGTATTTTGGCATATTCTCGGCTCATTCAGAACAAACACCTAACCGGCTCCTCTCCAATGCAACTAAATTTCTTTCAAGTAAATAGCAGCATAGCACTCTTTCTGCAAGAAAAATATTGAAGGAATTTTGGTTTCTTCTAGGTGTTCAGGGCCATAAAAAACTGCTAACAGCTCAAGAATAAATCATATACCAGACTATAAAAGAATTAGTGTAGCCTTTCAGATTATGACCAATCAAGATCATATTTTCTACATAAAGTAGCACTTCTAGTAATTTATTTTGTCACTACTCAGTACTTACTACTACAGACTCATGCAACTGGTTCTAGAAGCTCACATTTTGTTATAAGCATCAATGTTAAAAGTGACCCCTAAACATTTTCAGTTCATATGGATGTCCACATGTTCACATAGAACATAAATTGTTAGGCACACATATCCAGTAAGCTATACCATATTGTGTAATAAAATAATAAATAATAGCACCTAATTTGTCAAATTTGCACATACAATAGTTGGAGATCAGCATGAGTCTACGACTGGCCCATTTAACAATTCTGGTACTTCCAAAATGGCTCAAAAAGTTGTGAGAATAAATACGCAAACAAAATATGTTAGCTCACTGTTGAGTTAGGAAAATATGTACTATAAAGAGACCTAAATGAATCCTACTATGATTAGAACTACTATTTCTATTTAGATTATGATTCCCACTCTAAATTAGAGAAGAGCTAGGAGGGGCTATATAGGGCCTGTTTGGCAACGGTTGTGGCTTTTGGCTTTTGGCTGAGATTTTTGAATTTTGGCTATTTACGGTACAGATTACGGAGAGAGATACTTGCGATTTTGAATGGTACAAATATTGGGCTTTTAATATGTACATCGTTTAACTTGTAAACCCCGTGTTGAGAAAATACTCCGTTTGAAAGTTAGGTACTGTAGCAAAAGCCAAAAGCCGCCAGTTTCGGAGGAAAAGAACAGGCCCATAAACCATGGGGGTGACCATAGAGAAGAATTAAACAACAAAACAAAGAAGCCACTCATCCAAAGATAGAGGTGCACAAGAGAATTAGAGTCTAGGCAATTCTTTCGCACTAAATTCTTGTATAAGGCAAGAATCCGATGTCTAAGAGATTCGAGAGGGTTGTGAGTGAGTGACATCATAATTGTTAAGCTTCATGTATATTTACTCTCTAGTGGTGAATGGTGAGTTGTTATAGTTATTTTCGTTATCTCTACGAGACTCGTCTTCTTCATTTTTGATAACGTGCATGCTTATATCGTATCTCACAAACTCTGATACGATCCGGGAGCTGCTGCACACAAGAAGAGATATTAGAGTGTAACAGCTCAACATTCACCACTAGAGAGCAAAGATACATGAAGCTTAACCATTATGATGTCCCCTATCCATTTTCGCAGTGCATTCTCAAATCTCAAACAAAAGCCCTACCTGAATAACCATAGAGACTTCAGCATTTACAGTAGAATTCATTTTTACGATGATGAACTAACTAGAACTATCAACGCGTGTAAGTGAACTGAAATGGGGACACTGGAACCCACACTTAAGCAAGCACAGTATCCACACCTCCTGTAGCATGGGACCTTACATGTAAAAAGCAAAATCAATTGGATACAGCATTACGAATGTTATGAGTGATCACTCTCCTCACATCCCCTGGTACCCAGTACTTAGTCTTATAACATCATACTAGCTGAATTGCTTTGCTACGGATAAAAAAAACATACTATCTCAACACATTGAGTCAACATTATCACGATCGGCCTACCCAGCCCATGCCCTCGACTCCACCTCTGCACTCGGACGCATCGCGCCTCCGCGCCCTTGGCTCTGCCGCACACCTAGTAGAGCTCTTTGTTTGTTTTTTTCTGTTTTTGTTAGAGATTTCTTAGGGAGATGCAAGAGAGAGTTGGAAGGGGCAGATGAACCGCCGCCACCACCAACTCTCTCTTTTAATTAGTACAGATTCGACCATCCAAAGAGCAACATTGAGCTTGCAAAGGAATATTATCACCGAAGCTTGCCTCCAAGGAAACCAAGAAACGTAACATCTAGTTCAGTAATGTACAGTCCGATCTACCTCCTAAAAGATATCATGAAACCTACCAGATCGAAGACTAACCACGCAACAACTACATCGCCACAGATGACAGATCCACACAAGAGCTAACACCAGATCTGGTTATCGAGGGCGGTGTAGGTACCTTCTTAACGGAGGCGGACCAGGAGAGTGTGAGGCCGAGGAAGACGATGAAAAAGAACGGGCCCCACAGGTCCCAGTCCCTGAGCGCCTTGCCAGGATCCTCGCGGTAGGGGTTGGGGAAGACGACGAGCTTGAGGTTGCTGACGATGCGGGCGAGGTCGCGCTTGACGGTGTCCCATACGGGCTCAGTAAGCGTGTTGGGCGGGGGCCCAAAGCCGTCGGACGCGATGGGAACGGAGACGGACGCGGGCGGGGCGGCGTGCGGCGCGTAGGGCACGGGGATGGGGATGGAAGAGGCGGGAGAGGGGCTTGGTGTGAGCGGGCGGCGGGGCGGGAGGTGGAGATGGGGATGGAGGCGCGCGGAGGGGAGGGCGGCCGCGCGGGGAGGACGGTAGCGGAGGGCGCCTCGTAGATGAGGCTCTCGATCTCGTCCATGTCGGACTGCGCAGACGAGGGGTGGAGGGGGATCGTGTCGCCGTGGTTGTGCGACATGGCGGCGGCGGGAGCCGGGGACTCGCGGTAGCGACTAGGTGGATCTGAGGAGACGGTGGAGGTGGGGGGGATCTCGCGGGAGGGTTGGGTTTCAGGGTAGGGGAGGTGCGGATAATTTGCGGGTTCCTGCCTGCCGCCGCGTGGGAGTTCGTTGGGACTAGGGAGGGAGACGCGGATGGCTCGTGTGCGCTGCCTGCAGCACAAGGGCAGCAGCGAGCGACTGCACGGTTGACGCGTCGTCCGTTGGAGAAATGGACGGCTCAGATCAGGGGTGTTAGCTTAGCATAAGCAAGCGTCTGTTCCAGAATCGAACTGGCATCCAGTACAAATAGGCCATCTCCGATGAATGGAAAATCCAGTTCCAAGAGAGGAGAGAAGGGGTGTCGAGTTGATTTCGTACTCGGTTATTAGAGTGCTGCTGAATACTGAAAAGGACCTTACAGCCGAGAAAACGATCAATAGCTCTACCGGCAATAGCATGCTTGGAACATCAAAATGATCCAGGTAAATCTGGACTCCCCAAGATAAACTAGAGGAAAAAGGTCTGTGTACAACAATTTCTCCACAAGAAAATTCGAATTTCTAACAACAACCAGCAAAACCTAAATCTAATACGAATTCAATTGAAATTCCCTAACCATGAACAGCAAAGCTACAGCACAATATCCTTATTTGCGATATTCACAACGGAAAAGGGAAAAATGAACAACTGGCCCCGGGTTCTGCACCAGTTATTTCGCTTCCCTAATTTTTAACATGACTCTTGTATATCGTTTAACCACATGAATAAACAAATCGAAATCGAACCTATACCTATGCACAACTAAAAATTGAATGGGAAACAACACTTCTCAAGGGCTCGAGAAAACCGTTGAAACAAGTCAACGTGTTCTTCCTCTACATGTGTGGCTGGTGGAGTAAGCGGAAGTACTGAAGGCAGATGTCGATGAAATGCGTCTACAGCAGCTGCCACACCATCTTCATTCCCTATTGCTATTGCCAATTCCATTGTTTGTGATTTTACCTTCAGCAAAGCACCATGAATAGGTTAATTAACACACCTAACTATGCATCTGCTCGTTACCAAAGAATGCGTTAATGCATCATAAGATTAACAGCATACTGAGAAATATGACAAATGAGCACATGATTAGAATAGAATATAATTAAAGCATGAAGAGTAGTACTACCTCGGGATCAAGCATGAATCTTATTGCATTTGAAAGTGCCTCGACAGTAAGCTCTGTTATAGGAATAGGTGCAGGACCCACACCTCGTGAATGAATTCTGTCACCCCAGAAGAACTGATCTCCAAAAAAAGGCACTACAGTGGTTGGGCACTGTTAAGAGTACAAAGAGTAGTCAAGGACATTCACGAAAGTTTGATGATAGTGAATGATAAGGAAAATGTACGCCATTTAGTGCAGATTAAAGGAGGCCTAGTATATTGAGGAAACTGTGTATTACATGCCTCTACAAGAATATGAGCGTTTTATTTTACAAAAGCTGCAGATTATACTGTGAACTGAAACCTTTACTATGGATGGTGGAGGTCTCGGAGTGCTCTGGTTTTGTACCATTAGTAAACCGGTAAGTGAAATGTTTTGTGCTGAAAAGGTGCAGGCGTCATATTACAAGGCCTCTTGTGTTCATCCAACCTCTATCAGTAGTGCAGACAATTTCAGTTGATAAAGACATTAGTAGCTTACCCCAGCTATAAGCCCTGCAGCTGTGGTACCTGCTCCACCATGATGCACCTTATAAACAAACATACAACCTGATTAGTAAAACGTATTCAGATACAGAAGTACTACTATTGGATGTTACAATGTACACATTACTGAAATATGTCAAGTCATTTTGTAGTTACTCTCTAAAATGCTCTTAGTAGTTACTAGCGATATGTGCTACCACACTGTATCTACACCCTTGGTGCTGTACCAGCATATACTGGCTATACCATCCAATATATTACTGAAAATTATAGGTTTGCATTAAATAATTTTACAATGGTGTATACAAGTCGTTGCCATAAAAAAACTATAGTACAAAAAAGGGATCAGAAAGCAGTTCCAGCAAAGAAGAAAATATGTCATTTTACTGTATGGATCATCAATTATACGCTCTTCAACAGCCCAAAACCATTGTAAGCAAGGAAGAATCAATGAATCATGAAGAAACTCATTTTTGATATGCTTAAATGAATGAGCTGTTGGCATGATATGTGATTTCTGACTTCTGGCATTTAGAGACGAAATTTCTTCCACAACTTCCTATTTTTGCTTGGACATTTCAAGAATGCAAGAAATTCAATCCCCCCTCCAAAGACTTTCCTTTTTCAATTATTAACATATCTTTCTGGCAACACTTTATGAGAAGTCCTGCAAGTCGACATAAGGTGATGTTGAAACAGTGGACTTACCACAGCAGCACAGCGGGGAAACAGCCAGTCATGAGGGCAATCCTCCAAAATGAAGACGTCAACTGGAACTTCTAAAACTGCAGGTGCAGGTTGCATACATAAATAACAAGGCAGGCAGGCTTGGTATATGATGTTCTGTATACATCAGATAGCAGTCCCAATATTAAGGGGAAAAAATATAAACAAATGATACCTCTTTTCCTACATAAGTTTCTAAAAGAGATATAAGAAACAGCAGTCTACAACAGCAATGCTACAGAACAATGCCCGTGTGTTTGAATACTAAAAAACCTACATGCTACAGAATAATTATGTCATAAAATGGTATGTGCAATATAAAGATTGGTTAGAAACACAATTAAAATGCTAAAACAGGTAGCTTACAACTTCCAAGATCTCCCCAACCACGGCTAATGATTCCCCTCTGTCCTGTTTCTCTTAGCGCATCCAAAATGATAGTAGTGACCTTCTCATCACCAAGAGGCTTTAAACACAGAATAAACCCCATAATCAGAATTAGATGATTATTATATCAACAAAACAAAAGCAGAGAGAATTATTTTTTACTATTTTATCAACCCATTGTGAAAGGATGATAATAAACCAGATACGATCATATGAAAGCGTTGTGAGTATGAAAAGGATAAATCATCAATTCTGGTACTCTCCTATTAAGGCTGAAGACATCTAATCTTACAATCTAAGCAGGTCTATCCATCATTTAAGTAATAACAGCCACAGTAACATGATTCATTTTAAAGATACCAAGTAATGACTGTTGGCATGATTTTCCATTCTTTAAGGTTTAGACTGGTGGGTAAAATGACGCCAAGCATCGGGTGTCCTATGTGATAAAAAAAGTCACTCAAAAGTTAAAGGGTAAGTTCTATAGAACAGCGATCAGACCTGCGATGCTATATAAAGTGGAATGTTGGGCGACTAAAAGACAACAAATACAGAAGATGAATGTAGTGGAGATAGATATGCTGCGATGGATCTGTGATCACACAAGGCGGGATCAAATCCGTAATGATGATATACATGATAGGATGAGGATAGCACCACATCGCTTGAGATGGTTTGTACATCTCCAACGGAGGCCTTCTGAGACACCGATATATAGTGGAATTTTAAAACACACCAAAAATGTAAGAAGAGACAGAGATCGACCACGACAAACATGGGAGAAAGCAGAAAAAAAGACTTGAGGGATTGAAATGTATCTAAATAATTAGCTTTGGATGGAAATGCATGTAAGTTAGCGATCGACATACCAGAACCATAACATAAGAAGAATGCTTAGGGGCCATAATTTAGGCTCTCAGTTCAAATGGCAGGATGTAAGGTTTAGGATTTTAGCCTTGTAAGTTTTATTACAAGGCTCGTTTCTTTAACCTTAAGGAGGTTTCATTACTAGCCTATTTCAACCTGTTTAGGATAAAACGCTTTGTTGTTTGTTTGAAGGTTTAGACTGGTGGTGCCTATTATCATCATTCATAAAACTAAAGCAAAAAATATCGATTTCTTTGAAAGATGGTACAATCATTATGAGAAAAAAAAAGAACCTACTGGACTGTAATAAAGAATGGCAAAATCATGCTCATGGAAGAAAATTACAGTTCAAGGAAACAAAGAAACAGGGATGTAACTTGCATAGAGCAAAAAATATCGATTTCTTTGAAAGATGGTACAATCATTATGAGAAAAAAAAATGAACCTACTGGACTGTAATAAAGAATGGCAAAATCATGCTCATGGAAGAAAATTACAGTTCAAGTTAACAAAGAAACAGGGATGTAACTTGCATAGCCTGAGAACACAAAATGCAAAACAGATGGCAAACGATACACACTGCAGTCAGAATTACTAAATAAACAGTAAACGAGGTAAAATACTAGGTTATTGAACTGTTTTCTGATCATCATAAGTCCTTTTCAGTTTTCACATAGGGTCCATACTGTTGCAAAATGGACCTTGGTCTATTGCAATGGGCCAAAGGCCAAAAATACTTGCATGTACATGTGTAGATAAATAAGCAAAAAAGACCCTGTATAAGAGACCAATCACACAGCTAATGCAATATATAACACTGAGTTTGGAGAGGTAGAAGCTGTGCTGAGCTTAAGCCTGTGTCTTGGTGAAGAAATCTGCTATTTGAAGCTATGAAGGCACATACTGGAGTGACAACTTGCTCCTGCACCTGCGATCTCATATAGGAAGCATTGACGCCGATATGTTTGGTGAGCTCATGCTTCACTGGATCTCAAGCAATACTGATGCATCGGTGTTGTCTGACAAGAGAGGAGTCGGTGCCGAGACAGAAACACCGAAATCCTCAAGTAGCCACTGTAGCCAAGTGATCTCAGCCATCAACGACACCATAACGCTCAACTCCACCTCAGCACTCGAACGAAAAACAACAGTCTACTTCTTAGTCTTCCAGGCAAGCAGAGAAAAACTAGGGAAAACACAATAGGCAGAAAGAGATCGGCGATAAGAATGACCACTAGCCCAGGTCACATCAGAGTACGTCTGAAGCTCTAGAAAGCTGGGACGAGGAAAGAAAGGGCATTGAGAGATGGTCTCGAAAAGTAGAAGAGTAGAAGAGGCTGGAGCAGGACCCAACAAGGACGGAAGAGTAGAAGGAGAAGAGGCCTCAACTGGAGAAGTAGTAGGCCTCGGATGACGAGAGTAGTGCAACGGAAAAGGTGATATCTCAACAGAAGAGCTGGTAAGAGCCTTCGGAGGAGACATGGAAACCGGAGGAGACGAGGATGACTGTGGCGACTGAGATAAGACAAGGGCAGGAGGAATCAAAGAGTTAGGAAAAGTAAAAAAAATCGACTCAAGGGAAGAGGAACTGGTGGTAGAAGGGTGAGGGTAATAAGGACGAGACTCATCGAAAGTGACGTCACAAGATATCATCCTGTGAGCAATAGAGTCATAACAACGATAACCCTTATGCTTAGTTCTGTAGCCAAGAAAAACGCACTGAACCGACTGAGCAGTCAGCTTGTTGCGCCCACAAGGTGGAAGAACATAACAGACACAACCAAAACAACGGAGGTGACTGTACCGAGGAGTCGTACCAGTAAGACACTCAGCGGGAGTACAACCCTGAAGAGTAGAAGGTCGACGGTTGATAAGAAAAGCGGTCATAGTGACAGCCTCAACCCAGAAGTAAGGTGGAACGTGAGAAGCATAAGAGCACGAGCTATCTCAAGAAGGTGACGATGCTTACGCTCAGAGATACCATTTTGAGCATGAGCACCAGGACAGGAGTACTGAGGAAGAGTATCCTACTCAGCAAGAAAACGGCGAAGCGCACTCGAGAGGTAGAGTATCAACAAAGTCAGCACAAAAAACCCGAATGGCCGAGTCAAACTGAGTGCGAGCCATGGTGGTAAACTGTTGGTAAATAGAGGACCTAACTGCAGGAAGACAGAGAATAGAGCCAAGTGTATCTCGAATAATCATCAATAAAAATCACATAGTAGCTATAACCCCCTTTCGAAACGAAGTGAGCCGGGACCCATATATCATAGTGAACAAGATCAAAAGGATACTGAGACATAGAATCACTAGAGGAATATGGGAGTTGCTGCTGCTTCCCAAGCTTGCAACCCATACAGTGCAAAGCAGTGTTGCCAGAAACATAGCCTAACCCCCTACTAGCGAAGAAAGATGAGAACCACCAATGTGCCCTAATCGGTGGTGCCACTGAACAAAAGTAGTAGTGGCAGAAGCAACTGAAACGGAGGCGGTGGTACTAGCTGACTGGCTGGTGGAGGCAGCGGAAGGGAGATACAGCCAGTCAAGCCCGCAAAGCCGCTGAGAATCATGGCGCCTAGGACCAATCCCAACCAGAGTCCTCGTGCAAACATCCTGAACACAGCAAGAGTTAGGCTCAAGAATGATACGACAACCGTGATCGGTGATCCGACCGGCAGATATAGGCCCTATTCAAAACGGTTGCGGCTAATGGCCTTTGACTGTGGCTATGGCTTTTGGTTGCGCTTTTCAAGATGATGGTGGAGACAACGACGTGGACAGCACACGAGGCGGTGGGCTTGGGACGCCGTTTAGAGAAAACGTCTTTAAGAAATCGCTTGGAGAAGCCACCCTGTGTGTTTTGGCTTCTGGAGAAGCCAAAGCCAAAAGGACCCCAAAAGCCATTTTGAACAAGGCCATAAGTTGCATTATAAGTTTAGGAACATGAGAAACTATGGGAACATAAAACGAAGAAGAGAGGGTGCCTCATCCTGCATCAAGAAGAGAGGTAGCATCCATAGTCTGAACTATGAGAGGAAGATCAGGACTCACAAAAGTGAGGTGAGTAGAATCCGGTGTAATGTGAAAAGAACCACCAGAATTCAAGATCGAAAGGGATGTTACACCTGAGAGAGGAGGTGGTGGCGTAGAGCCAGATGACCGAGCAACAGACCTAGGAACTGAGGCAAGTGTTGAGGCGGCAAGGTGTCGAAGTAAAGTGAGCATCACCTAGTGAACATCAGCGTAGGAGCTCTAGCGAGGGCCTAACTAGGAAGAGCCACTAGAACCCTTTAGGATACAACCACTCTTGCAGCCCTTACCCTTGTAGCACTGCTGGGACGTGTGCCCAACACGGTCACAATAGTCGCAGGTGAGACCTGCAGTGGTGCCAACAACCACCGAGGCAAGCTGAGGCACCTGTGCAAGAGACGAAGCTGGTGGAGCAAGAGCACAAGTAGTAGCTGGTGGAACTGGGGCGCGAGCAGCCAAGACAGAAGTGGACTGCAATTGACCCTTACCCCTAGCACACAAAGACAACTCTCCTCGGCACGAACAGAAGTAAGGGCCTCCACGATGGCCGGACAAGAGTAGATGAGCATTGGCGGGCTCGAACTCTGACCAAAGACGTCTCAAGAAGTCGTAGAGACGATGAGTCTCCATGCGAACTTGCTAACACACACAACAGGGACAGGTCCGATAGTGTCCAGTCTCAGAGAGTCAAGCTGACGCCACACCACAGACATCTACTGGTAGAACTCATCCACAGTGGCATCCATCTATTGAAGGGACTGCGCCTGGTGCATGACCGAGAGGTACATAGCATCGTTGGTTGACTCATAATGGTCACGGAGGCTTTCCCACATCAGCTAAGAGGTCAGCAACTCAAGCATGTCTACAAAGATCGACGTCCATGCTACCCACCAGAATGGTGGAAGCACGAGCCTCGTCATCCTGCCACACCTTATAGGCATGGATATGCATCTAGTAAACCTCCATCGCCTCCTCAAAGGCGATAACTGAAGCTCTCTGAGTAGCCTCATCAGCATTCGCAGGAAAAGCGGGCTCGACCGGCAGGGTAGGGCAAGACGGGCAAGGTCGCTCATCGGCGAGGTAGCCCCAGAGGCGATGGCTCCTCATGTGAATCGCATGTGCTGAGCCCACTCGCGGTAGTTCAGTCCATTGAAGATGACTAATGGCTTCGGAACCAAGACGATCCCCGAACCACTAGGAGGTGCCATCGGGCGTGGAGCAGCAGTCGGCAATGGCGTGGACGAGGTGACAACGGTGAGATCCGACGAGGAAGGAATCGGGTTCGCAGCGGCGGTGTCCAGAGCCGGGTACAAAGCCAAGGTGACAAAGTCCGGAGAGGAAGAGGCCAAATTCGAGGCGAGGACGGAGCGGTGACGAAGTTCCTAGCGTCGGTGGCTCAATCCAAGGCCTCAGGGGGCCAGATCGAAGGCAGCAGCAGCAAGGGCCAAGGTAGAGAGCGACCCAACGACCATGTCCCGAGCGGCGGCGATGGAATTCTAGGCCAAAGAGGCCGGATCCAAGGCGGTGGCGGGAGGGACGACGGCGGCGGCCAGCTCGGCGTTCCCATGCAGCAGCGGCGGAAGGGGCCCAAGGCAACAACCGGGAAGGTGGCGGCGGAGCCAGCGGCCTAGCGACAACGGGAGGTAGTGTGGTCTAGAGCTTCGGGTGGCAAGACCATAACCAACGCTCTGATACCATGTTGCAAAATGGACCTTGGTCTATTGCAATGGGCCAAAGGCCAAAATATGTGCATGTACATGTGTAGGTAAATAAGCAAAAAAAACACCAATACAAGAGACCAATCACACAGCTAATGCCATATCTAACACATACCATGCTACCAAGACCATAACCAACGCTCTGATACCATGTTGCAAAATGGACCTTGGTCTATTGCAATGGGCCAAAGGCCAAAATATGTACATGTACATGTGTAGGTAAATAAGCAAAAAAAAACACCTATACAAGAGACCAATCACACAGCTAATGCAATATCTAACACATACCATGCTACCAAAACCAATGTATATTGGTTTGGGCCCCTGTTGAAGCCACTGTGAAAGCTCTAGCGACGGTTGATACTTTGTTCCAAGATTTAAGAAGCAGTATCCCACAACATCCACTAGAGGACCCCAATCTGCAAGAGGACAAGAACACGATTATTACAGGTAACACAAACCTGATTATTAAAGCATACAATTTGCCAATTAAACAAAATTGAGTTTGCAATGACTCATTTCCATCAACTCGAACTAACATAAAGTTTTAAGTGCTTTTTGTCTCCTCAAAAAGTTAATGGGTGAAGATACACCTTGGACAAATTTTAAAAACCAGAAAGGACCTATATTGAAACTAAAAGAGCATAAGTGCATGAATATACACTTAACATAAGAAAAATGAAGGTACATAAGACAGAAAGGGTATTGCATCATGCATGTGGAAGCTTTTACATATTGGATACAGATGTGCTCAAGCAATTTCAATTTTATAGTGTAATGAAGTTAAATAAAGTAATATCAAGATACCATTTGGCTTCGGCATTAGATGAGGGCTCCACATGTATCCAGTAGGTAAGTGTGATATGGATCCATGGTACGTGCTGAAGTAAGCAATGGGGGGCAATTTTAACTTCTTTCTGAAGTCATTTATGAATCCCCTGGTGCCCCACCAAATTATTAAATCCAGAATAAGATAGGATAGCTGAATGTGAGAGAGGTAAAGATGTCAGAATCTGAATATATATATTTTGCGGGAAAATTAAGACAACGATTTCACCTTCATATACAAAAAAGGACAAAATTCACATGTCTAGATTGCATGCGCACGATAGTGAAAAGGTTGAGGTTGTACCCTGTAGGTTGCGCTCTGAGGAATTCGTGCCAAGGGATGAGGGAACTCATTAGTTGGCCTGCCTACAAATGTTAGTAGTTAGAAAAACATACATAGCAACCTCACACAAATAGTACATCATAAATATTTGATAATAAGCAGAGTGTCATTCTATCTTTTACAGTATAGAGGAGGAAAATCTATGTGGCATTACCATTCCCATTTTGAATACATGACCCTATTAGGACTGCAGCCGAAAGGGACAAGCTGGGTTGCATGAGACTAAGGCATAGCATCAGGTACGAAGTTTCAAGGTTAGTGCACTATAACTATATGTTAGTTATTATCATATTTGATATAACAATCAGATCAGCAATACATGTCTATGAAGTATGACCTTCTTGATTGAAGTTGTAGCTTACCGAGAATAGTCCTCACTAGTCACTACTCACTAGGGCTTCCCAGGGAGTCAATTGTAATAGTTGATGAAATATTCTTAAGCAATGGGAAGAACTAATCTTAAGAAAACTGCAATGACAGTATAACTTTGATTGCTGCTTAAGAAATTTATTGAGCAATTACAGAGGGATTCCACAGTATAAACTATTGTTCTAACAAAATCAATAGCAACTGGGACACAAAAAAAAGCAATGTAAAAATCTTCACAGGGATAAACATGATGACAGTATTAAATTTGTGAAATGTTTTTCACGCTGGCAGTGAGAGCAGAAAAGACTTACGTCCATGGAAAAGTGAAGAAGATGTGCAGAGGTACTCCTAGTGCCTCAGCAATATGCAGATGTCCTGAAAGTAATAGAATTTGTTAGGAGCACAGAACACTACAGTAGTATTATCGGTGTCACAGTATGTACATCTTATATGATGCACAAGATAAGAGAGAACCACATGCCAGGAATGTAACTGATTACAGTATGCTATTAGACCAAGCTACCATTTGTCTTTCAAGCCACATGAACGGCCAAGTTGGCAGAACTTAGAAGGGAAAATTAGTTAAGTAACACTGCAAATATACGCAATTTGGAAAATAACATCCCATGTGAGGCTGGGGCCATATGTCATTGACACATAGATGTTGATTTCCAACTAGTGTGATCTTTGTAGTGTCACCGATCAATTTGCCCAAACTTAAAAATGTGAGCAGGTAGCAGGGATATTCCCTTTGTTTACTTATTTGTACTGCCAACAGTCACTTGTCTTTGTTTTTCGTTTTAAGAAAATCTACATGGTGGAACTTTTCAACTGTGGTGTTCATCAATATGTTAAATATCTCAGGGTAAAGGCAAGTAACTTGGAGAAATTGGTCGAATAGAACTGTCAACACAACAAATCAGGAACTGTGCAGGAGATTTATTAGCCTTAATAGAATGCCAAATACTAGGTAGTTTCAGGGACTCGAAAATCATAATTGCTAAATCAAAAGCTAACAGAGTTTCATGTACAAAGTAGTCCTATCTGTATATTATAGAATTGAAACAGGGTTAATTGGAGGCACCATGTTTGCTTGAGGTCATAAATTTCTGCATTGTACGGAAGAATGGAAAGTGTTGAACAGATAAAGGTATCCAAGTTCTATGATGAATACAAATCTATATCATATAAAGAGGTGTATGTTGTGCCATTTAGCCATGCAATTGAGTGTGATTTAGAGCAAGTTAGATAGAAGAACATGTTATATTAACAAAGAAGATAAAAATCTAAGAACATGAAGCAAATAAGCAGTGCAATGATGGGCAGACCCACCTAAAGCAGGAGGATTTGCAATTATTGCCTGAGCTCTGAAAGGTGTTCCAGTATCCAAATCAGGTTCTGTGCATGCAGGTAGAACAGAGAAAATGATTTCCTTAAGCTGCTTTCTTTGAACAGAAATCTCTGCAGGCCCAGCCAGGCAAAATCCTTTGTTTTTGGTCATATCTGCAGTTAAAAGTGCATCCCTTAAATCAAATTAAGTATGAGTAAAGAATTGGATCCCTGTTGTTTCTTAAAGAACACGAAAACTATTATGTTTCATCATTGACAAAAAACAACGTAGGATTATCATAGGCACAAAATAACCAAATGCCACCTCACAAGTAAACAGTTGCAATTCTTGGAGAGCAATGCTGGCAGGGAGGGAGGATTATCTCAGAAGATAATACAAAACAATGGTGGATAGAATATTCTTTTCTGTGCACACACAATATTCATAGCATAAGAGCACTAGACAGCAAACCATACACTGAGCCATAATCCGGGGGTCACCACCCAATGGGTAAAAATCAACGCCAGCTGACTTCACAAAAGTATGGAAATTGACATGAGTCGCCAATCTAACATAATGACCAAATTCCTGCAGAAAATACCATTCTTTTCTATTATGAAGAAGAAAAAAGTACCTTTCAGTATTCTAAAGGCAGTATGTTATTTTATCATGGCTACGGATGAAATTAGAGGATAATATAACACATGATTATTGTATATGCTTCAAAACTTGAACAGAAACTCAGTATCTTTCTTTTTTATGAACAGCTAGTGTGGGATTAAACTGAACACCTCTACGGTAGAAGATGCCCAGATTAGCCACTCACATGCAAGAACACCTGGTGGGTTTTTCTTCCTTCAAATACAACAAGGAAGCTATGTGTAGGCTTGCTCGTAACCTCGACTGCTGGGCAGGCAGTAATGATCCCATCATCTAAAGTTTTCAGGGAGATAATGATAACTTCACTACTGATTTACTTGAGTGCATACTCAAAAGACATAATTAACACATGGATTTTCCAGAATCCTTTTTTGTGGGCTTTCTAACGGTTTTTGCAAGTTCACTTGCCTGAAGTCGTTTAGCTAATGCTATAAATGGCTGAACATCCCCTCGTGTTCCAACTACAAGTATAGCAATCTTCAACTTTGGGACTGACTTGCTCAATCCAGATGTAACTTCTTCAATATCACGTGGCACAGAACCAAAAGCATAAATCTCCGAGAGTTCTGAGGCAACAAGTGCACTACGTGTGACATCAACCTCCAGTGTACCATCATCCTGGATCTTTACCAGCTTCTCAATTATCTTTATCTGAAACACCAAACAACAATGAACATATATAACACATAGTACAAACAAAACAGGCTAAAATTCAATGTCACATATAACATCCTTTTTTATTGGTCCAATATCACGTATGACCCTAACCTTGAATAGATATAAGTATAACAGAAAGGAAAAACACAGCTGTTGCAATCAAAAGTGCAAAAACACATGTACATGTGGGCAAACATAGTATCTTAACCCTCCAAAGTGCCTCAAGATTTTTGCAAGGGGTATTGCAATGATTACAAGATGGAATGGTTGTTTGAATTTTGAAAGATTACATCAATCTCAAGGTACATTTGATGGGAGTGATAGTACATGTACCCACATATACATGTGGTCATGTGGAAAACCATAAGCAAGATACCATTTTTATTAGGATAAAAGTGTTGCTTCCTGGCCATTCAAAAATCCTTCTCAACTGAAACCAAGCTCTAGTACCACCATAATTGTAAGTAAACAACATACCAAAGATGAAAGATCAATCTGTTTTTGGCACCGACATAATGAGCACATTGTAAACAGATGAACTAAGCTAGATAGAGTGGTAACTGCAACTAGACATCGGTCTGCTGATGGAGACTAATATTCATTCCACCAACTCTGAATATCGGAGTCTCAACAGAACTACTGCATCACTGGTAAGAATACAAACAAATGGACAGTAGTTTCTGAGAGAAATGCAGACATTGCATACTGTATTGAATGCACAAGGATAAAAAAATATCAAATGTGTGATAGTATACTAACCTTCTCATTTTCTGATAGCATATCCAACGTGAGGTCACACTTAAGCAACCTATCAGAGTACGATCTTACAAAACCATGCTCTTGCCCTTTAAAACTACCAGAACTTGCAGTTGTGGATTTACTATGCCCAAATCCTGTAGAAGAGTGGATTGATAATGTTGGCAATAATGGTGTTTCGGATTAAAAATACTCATATAGAACTCAGTAGCATAATTCTACTGTACTCTATTTCTCAAACTTTCTGTTATTCTATTACTTCAGGTTTCCGGATATTTTTACAAAAGAACGCTTTTATTCTGAACAAAGTGCGTGGGGGACATGATTTTTACATGGTGTTCAGTAATTTGTTTTTCAAGAAGAAGGAACAACCCTCTAAGTCCGTTGAAGCCACAATAACTTGAGACACGTGTTTGGTAATTATAAAGTCTGAACATGAATAGCACGAACCATAGAAATCAAAATCTAGACAATGTGATCGCAACCAATCCACAGGCTAGGACACCATGTTACAGGTACAGCAGGCGCAAAATTAAAAGACCTAGAGCAGCAACCCTGCATCGCAAGTAGCTAGTTATATCCAATGCCCTGAACACCCCTACACTAAGACATTGAACACCAGAGTTTACCACCTTGCCCTAACACCCCTTCAACATTTGGAATTGAAACCTGGATAAAACCTTCCGGGTTTATAACACAAATTCCGTCACACATTTTCATTTGCAGTGGCACTGAACTTGGCGACCTCAAGGTTACCCTTTACGAAATTTATCACCCCAAATATTTCAGATTCCGCGTTTAAACAGATGCTACGGCCGAAAATCCCTACAAATTTACGCGCCCAACAGGCATAGAACACAACAATCAACCCCGGAACGAACCTAGCTGTCGAGAGGAGGGGAACCCATCGGCCTCAGCCGATCCGGAGAACCTCGCGTCCATGGAGCTCAGCACGAACTCCCCCAACCCCTCCGTGAAGGAGGACGAGGCGCCTGACGCCGCCGCCAGCCCGCCCCCCTTCCGCCTCCGATCGCCGCCTCCCTCTCCCGCCTCCTCCCACTCCACCACCGCTTCGCCGTTGCTCCCCATCCCCGCGAGGCCCACGAGCCACCACCGCAGGGGATAAACTACCGGTGTTCCCGGCCTCGCGTCGCCATTGACCGCGCCGCCGCGAGAGCTCGAAACCCTTGGGGAGTCGTCGCGAGCGGACGGATGGGGTCGTGCCAGTACGAGGCGGCCTCGCTGCCGAGAAGGGGAGGAAGTGGGACTGGAAGACAACCAGGCAAGGCGTTTGCGACGGCAACGGGAGGGGAGCCCGTCGAGAATAAAGAAACCTCCGTTTTATTCACGAGGTGCGGGTCCACGGGAGAATGGCCTACCGTTCTTGTGGACCGGGATCTACATGCGCCGTTCATTTGTTTTGCAGACGGTGGATTCGGGTTTTAGGTGTATGAAATCGGTGCGTGGAGGTTTCCGTGTAGAGAAGTGGCCCGAGACGTCTACCGCGGTCCCACCCGATGTGCTTGGACGGCTGCGGGGTCCACCTGCCTGTGGCTGCAGTCCAGGGGTTGAAGCCTTGAAGTGGAGGAAAGAATGGACGGCACAGGTGTCTCTGTGAACGGACGCTACTGTAGAAGGAGCGGACGACGACGGGTGACCATTTCTGGGAAGAAGACGACGAAAGCGTGCGTAATGTTCAACGCTATCACGTGACACGCGGATAGTCTGTGTTCGCGACGTTTCGGTGCTCATTTGTCCGGGCCAAGAGGCCCACGATTTGCATGGGCTTCTTCTCGGTTTATAAAAACTGCTTTTAGATATATTTTTTTTTATAGCAAACGAAGTATCTTTACAAGATGAAATCTATAGATTAATTATAATATATAATATAGCGATTTTAATTATGTTGGTCAAAATCACACGTGAGTTCTATTACTCCATACCCCCTCTTACAAACAGCTTAAAAATCATAAATCGAAGAAAAAAACAAAGCCTATATCAACTCGTTGATGATGCCTTTTCTTTTCAAGGTTACGTGTGATGAATAGATTCTCAATAGAACAAGCAAATGTTGTTCTCAAAACAGCAACATATCCTATACACTCAAGTTTGATGTACACTCATAGTACACCCAAATAAAAAAGTTACGAAAAATTCTGAGAAAACTTCTACATGTATTCTATGGTTTTCACCACCTATATATAAAATTTTAATTTTAAATTTATTCCATGTTAAGAGCAGCAAAAAAGAGAAATTTCAACAAATTTGAACTCTTAACATTTGTTAAAATTTTCACTTTTTTGTTACCACTAACATATAATAAATTTAAATTTAAAATTTTATGCATAGTTAAAGTAAATTTAGAATTACATTTAAAAAAATTCAGATTTTTTTGTCACCTTTTTTAGTAGTGGTGCACTAGGATTTTTTGCCTTTAAAACTTGCTTCATTGTGCTACTGCAGGCCATGGAGCTTGTACCATTGAAGACAGCAATCAGAGAGGGTGAATAATTGTTGCCACTTGTTTGGAGTCTTTCAGCAGTCAGAGAATATTTCAACCACTCAAAACCGAACCACCTGATCAATCGCTCAGCTTACGACAGCGTACTCGATCGCTCTGTACGACTGCTTGTCTGATCGCTTTGAACATTGTCATAAGATCCACAGCACATGCAATTACAACCAATTTACAAGTAAAATAAGAATCAAAATGATTCAAGACTTATATTTATTGCAAGATCTCTATAGAGTTACAAAGTGCTCTCACAAGCACCCCTAAAAACCTTCTCAACGAAAGCCCTACCAGGACTACACTAAAAACTTCCTCAAAAGCCACACATTAGCCCATAGCCTCCTGATAGCACTAGCGGTCCCGATATTTCGATGAGAGTGGTAGATTCGATTGGGGAAAGAGATGACGTTGACGACCCATCCAAGGACATTGCGTCTTAGCGATCGATACACCAACTCCAGAGGTTGTTCGTGACCTTATCGGCGCACGATCAACCTAACCACGAGGATATTTGTTCCTACAAACAATCGAAGAACATGCAAGAACAAGATGAACAACAACTCAATTGCAAAGAAATGATGTAGGATTCAATCGAAAACAGAAAAACGATGGGGTTCTGAAGACAAGTATTCGGGCGGTCTAGCCGACACGTGCGAGTACAAGGCGAAATAGCAAAATCTAACTTAGTTTAACAAAACCCAAACCCTAGAAGAGGGTGCAACTACCTATTTAAGGGACACGGAAGGTGGAGGGTCGGCCAAAACACATGGAAGCCGAACATGACTCGATTACAAGGCCCAAGGCCCACTTTGACTCGGACTGAAAAAGTGACGTGACTTTTTTTACAGTTTCTGATCGGTTCGGATGGAATTTAGAGGTGAGATGAGATCCATCTGAAAGTAGACTTCAAGAGCTTTCCAATGAGTACTCACGGGCCCCAAGAAACCTTCTGATCAAAAGTTATGGCCATTTGAAGTATACGCTGTTGGGAAGGCCAAATCCGAGTTGAACTCGCGAACAGGATTTGGTTTGCGCTTGACGGTTCCACTTCTATACTTGAGATCACGTGGGTCTTCCCCATGGTTCCTAAGGGCAATTAAATCATCACAAGAATTAAGTAGTATTCCATTCTTTGAAATATTTGTATGCAAACTTAGGAACGCATTCACCTGATGGTTAAGTTGACATACTCGCGCTCTAGTCATTGGTCCTTGTATCATAGTTTCAGTTTGATATGGAGCCGGCATGGTTGTATGCATGGAAAGGATGTCCTCATCACCTCCCCTACTTTTATAGGCTAATGTCCAGACCGTGTCCGCCTTAAACACAAATACAAAACTCCGCCTTAAACACAAATACAAAACTCTATCTCTTCCTCAAATCAAGGGACCCAAAACCTTTCTAATATGGATTTTATTCAAATCTACATCTCTTCCACGTTACGAACTCTATCCGAAATTCTTCCAGTCTTCTCAGTTATGGATTCTATGAACAATTGCCAACCCAACACGTAGCGAAGTCTCCAGAACAACACCTCCTGTATCTTCATCACGCACCATCATCGCTCGTGTCGAAGCCTCCTAGACCGCATCATCTGTAGCTTCATCACGAATCACCAGCTTTGATCTCCATGTGCTCCAATATGAGCCCGACCACCTCGTGTGACATTCGCGATTGCCTGGATCTCAGATTTCTCCATCCTAGTCTCGATCCTTCTCGTTACCGACCATGATCGTCTCCACACCCATCTGCACATGCAAAAACCAAAGAACATTTTTCCGGCACTAGTTCTTCACAACTTGACCGACATCAGCACACACACTCGAGACACACCCTCATCTATCTATAGACAAAAATCAAACTATCCACGACCACCAATCAAGTCGTCCGTGACTTTCTAACGCTACTCAGAAAATAGCATCGAAGCACTCATTACGACCGCTAGCACAATAAGTATTCGAAAACATAAGGTCGTTCGAACCATCGACTACCAAACATGATCATTTTGCCACTCTGAAAACTCAAAAATAGAAACGCATCAATCAAAACATCCATAAAAGCAAATTTCAATAAAATCCAATATCAATTATTCATCATCAATAGCATACACGACTATCATGATCTCACAGAACTCCAATTCGCTTGATGTAGCCTTTTGGTGCCTACAAACTTTAGTGCGAGTCTAACATGCATATCACTGCCGCACTGTCAATGTATAACTGCAGATGTCATTGGACATCACAGAAAGATGGCTGCATAACTCAATCGGTCGCTCTTACTTAAGCTTAAGAACTTGTTTTTTTTCTTCGTCATATGGTTTTTAGTGGTGACTTATAATTTTTAGCCTGTTTATAAAAAATAGTATGAATTAATAGAAATTCGTATGCGATTTGACCGATATAAATAAAGTCAGTACTACAATCAACTTGTAGACTTAAAAAGATGCTTTGTTTAAAAATTGATTAATGTAGAAAAGTTAAAAAGCAGCTTTTAGAAGCTAAAAAGAAGAAGCCCTAAGCTCCACAAGCTTTAGCTGTGGCTTATGGGCCTGTTCTTTTAGGCTTTTGAAATCAGCTTTTAGCTTCTGCTACAGTACCTAACTTTTAAACGGAGTATTTTTTCAAGATGGGGTCTACAAGTTAAACGATCTGCACGTTAAAAACCCAACATCTGTACCAACCAAAATCGTAAATAAGTATCTGTCTCTCCGTAATTTGTACCGTAAACAACCAAAATTCAAAAATTTCAGCCAAAAGCCATAAACCGCAGCCGAAAAGAATAGGCCCTATATAAATTTCAGTGTAATTTCAGTGTCATGGATCCTTGTTTGACATACAAGAACAAACTCATTTCTGCAGAAAATTTGCACCTATCTCGTCCGGGCTTCATATGTATCTTCAACCTGGCGTTGAGCTACTCCTCTGCTTCAGAAACATACAAGGAAGATGCATGTACAATTTCATCGTTGCAGACTAAGAGCCTGTTCCAAGCTCGTGCCTTGTCTTCAAGATGAGAAACACAGTAAATCCGTTCTGATCAATTGGCATTAACTGGTGCCTGCAGTTTGCATAGAAAACCACCATTTACCTCACGATCCTCCGTCTCGCGACATAAAAAATAAAACTTACTCATCCCACACCTGGTTCTGAAAAAACAAACTCATCACGCGTCGTTACACTAAGAACAAACTCAAAACAGATTGACAGTTTGCCCCTTGCAACACTGTCACATATTGTGGGTTGGTTTTTTTTTTTGACTGATGATTTATTGATTATCGCTTAAACATTTGAATTCTGGCTGTTTACGAGAGTTAGTACACACAAGAAAATAGTCGTATGCGATTTTAGCCGGTACAGCTGATCTTAGTACACTTTTTACTACAATCTTCCTATTGCCCCATCTTAAAAAACACACCGTTTAAAATTTAGTTATTATAGACAGTACGATCATAAGCCACCCATAAGCTGGTTCTAACCTAGCTTGTAGCTACTACCACAACTCAATGCGTAATGTGTTAAGAATATTTGGAGATTTACCACTTACCCTCGATGCTGATATAATTAGCATCAATCATATATTCATGGTATCACAATTGTTAACAGGAAAGACCTCTTAAGTCGTATCAATTTATTTAAGAGAATGAGTTGGAAAGCTTCAAGGCACCGGTTTAACACTAGCCCCATATCAATCTAGCCGGTTTGACAGAATTCAAAAAAACATATTAGTTGCTTAAAGCTTAAGTAAATCAAATTCAACTTGGATTTCAGTTTTTTTTCTTGTTTCACAAGGAAACAAAAATAGTATTTTTTATTTTCATACTGTAGCAACCACACGTACTGTAGCACATTGATCACTATAGCAATCGACTTAAAATCTATATAAGTAGAGGTATTATCTCTTGTAATAAGAAAGCTTGATTTTTATGAATGATATTATGGGCATGTTCTTTAACGGCTTCTAAAAGCGGCTTTTGTCTTTTGCTACAGTACCTAACTTTCAAACGGAGTATTTTCTTAAGACGAAATCTACAAGTTAATTATAGTACACGTTAAAATCCCAACATCTGTATCAACCAAAATCGCAAGTGAGTATCTCTCTCCGTAATCTCTGTCGCAAACAGCTAAAATTCAAAAAATTTAGCCATAAGCCGCAGCCATATCAAACAGGCCATATATCGTGTGTGTTCTCCTCTAATAAAGTGGATATATGTAGGCTTTATCACCATGGCTGTTGGTAGCATAGTGTGGTGCGAATGCTTCTACTGTATATGTGCTCTTGCGACTTTCTTGTAAGGTCATAGAAGCCGCCCAATCGAAGGGCGGCCAGTCTGTGCGTCAAATTCGTGCTTGGCTATGTGGATTAGATTCTTGTGAATATTATGATACAATTGTGGTGGTTGTAATCTCATGCTTGACACTAATTTATTTTCTTTATCAAATTGTATTGCGTTCTTTAAGCTATCTTTGTGATCGTTGTGGTACGATCTTAAATTGTATTGGTTTAGTTGAGTTATCTTCATCGACCGTGTGAACATCATCACCGTAAGATTGGCCAACCCCAAGGTTCACGTGGTTGGATCCATATCATATGCTATTAGAGCTAAAGATTGCACACCATCGATCATTTAGTTGGTTCATTTTCATCCTACCACAAATGAACATAAAGATATTTGCTTTCCTTTTAGCAATTTGATTTCAATCTGAAAATTTTGGTAAGTTAGGTTAGACTTTAATCCATCAGAACATTGGCTAGATTATTGATCCTAAAAACTACCTTTGTTTAACTTTGGGGTTGAGCTATATCGTCCAATTCTCATATATGCCCACCTTCTATTATTCATCTAAAAACCTAGATCCAGTCTGACCGCTAGTGTTTTTTCAGAACTGGTTAACTTGCTCTTCGCTTATACACTTTTGTTAGCCACATCTATTATTGAGTTGCTATAATTTTCACTTATATCCTCTAATTAGCAACTAGACAATTGTTTTAGTTTGGATCACTACTTAACTTGACAATAGTTTAGGATTCAAATTGCACTTCTTTGACTAAACCTACCAAGACTCCATCCATCCAATGAATGAGAAAGTATGATGAGCTGTCCACAAATATCAATAAATATACAAGCACAACTTGAACAATTATTGCATAATATGGGATTGAGTCCTAGTGTCCTCTACGAAGAAAGGTATGTCATGGATTGCACTTTCCATACTCGCTGCAAAGTGAGAGAATGTGTGTGCCATGTTCTATCGACCACACGAGTTCAATCAATGCCGCTAGTATTGAGCTCGTTGAGAAGCTAGAGCTACCTGCAACCCTACATCATCAACCGTATGTGCTAAAATGGTACACCTGTATGTCGGCATCACGGATCAAGTCAAGGTACTATTTTCATTGGGAAAATTCTCTTGCGAGATTTTGTGTGATATTATTCCAGTCTATGATCTCGTGTCATCTTTTGATGGGAAATCCATGGTGCAAGGAGTTCGATGCATCGCATCAAGACTGACGCACCAAGGGCTACAACTTCACTTTGAAGAGTAAGCCAACCATTTTTTTGCCTATGGGTGAGAAAATATGTGCCGCATAGAGAGACGAGGTGCTACTAAAAATCAAGAAGGAAGAAGAAACCATGCACCAAAAGGAGACCATAGTGATGCATTAAAGCCCAAGTGAGAATGAGAGTACACATACCACAATTTCACAAAGTGAGAGTATTCCAAGTGAGTTGTGTGATTCCACCAAAAGTGAGGTTGAAGCATCCACTTTCAGAGTAGAGATCCAGCAAAACAGGATGGAAAAGGATTTTGATATTAGTAACACTTTAAATCACATTCTTTCTATTTTTTTTTGTAATTCTATATAGGTTCAAGAAGATGAGGAAAGATGACAAATTTCTTTACCACCACTATCTAAAACTGAAGTTGCAAATGTATCAAAAGATGTGATTCATCAATGGTACCAAGAGAATCATCAGAAGTTATTTGGTGCATACAAAGAGAGAGGAACAAATGCATAAGCTAATACAATTGTGTATGTGATGTCCCAGAATTGAAGACGAGTTTTTGCACCATGAACAAAAGCCGAGGTCGGCTTTTTTTTAGGAAGGAGGATGATGCGGATATAATTAGCATCAGTCATATATTTATAATCATCATAATTGTTAACTGAAAAGAGCTCTTAAGTCGTATCAAATTATCCAAGAGAAGGAGTTGAAAAGCTTAAGGCATTAGTTTAACCGCTAGCTCCATATTAGTCTAACCAATTTGACAAAATTCCAAAAAAAATATATATCTTAGTTACTTAGAGCTTAGGTAATTGAAATCCAACTTGTATTTCAATTTTCTTCCTTGTTTCACAAGAAAAGCAAATAGCTTTATTATTTGTGTACCGTAGTAGTCACACGTATTGTAGCAACCGGTGGTTTGTAGTGCATTCCGCACTATAGCAAGTCGGTTCCTATAGCAACCGAATTAAGAATCTGTATGAGGAAGAGTATTATCTCTTGTAATAAGAAGACTTGATTTTGATAAATGATATTATATCGTGTGTGCTCCTCTAATAGAGTGGATATTTGTAGGCTTTATCATCGTAACTGTTAGTAGCATGGTGTGGTGCCAATCCTTTTACCTGTGCCCGATCGAGGGCAGGCAGTCTGTGCGCCAGTTTCGTACTTGGCTGTGTGGATTAGATTTTTGTGAAGATTGTGATATGGTTATGATAGTTGTAATCTTATGCTCAACACTATTTTTTTATCAAATTGTATTGTATTTTTCAATTTATCTTTGTAATCGTTGTATTGTATTGGTTTAGTTGAGTTATCTTTAATGATAGTAAGATTGGGCTAACCCAGGGATTCGCGTGGTCGGATCCGTATCATCGCTGCAGGTTGAAACAGCCGCGGCGCTGATCAACGGCGAGCCGGCAATACATCCATTCCTGCTTCGCTAGCTGCCCATTCTGTGCTCAACCTTTTTTCCAGACGTATAGCTACCGCCGCCGCTACGAGACGAGCGACGAAAACGCTGCCGGTGTCCGGCGCTAGGTCATCGTGCCCACAAGCTCCAAAAGCTCGTGCCGCGTGGAGAGATGCTTCTAGCGGCCGTCCAGGTGTTCGTTAGATGACAAGTGACAACTCCGTAGTAATTCGTCCGGTAGGAAGCAGGATCGATTGTGCCTGCCTGCCGGCAAAGCGACCACGTCTAGAGTCTAGTAGACCAGTAGTGGCGTGAGGCCTCAATACCTCACGCAACAAAGTTGCTTAATACGATATAATAATCATCGTCTACAGTGGAAGACAAATACTATCATACAGCATAATCTCTTCTAAGGATTTCGGTGTATCGTTTGAAGCTGCAAAGGGATTAGCAAGAAAATTAAGAAGAGGCCCAGGAGAGGACAGATAATTGGACTTTTTTTCCAAGTATAAGTAGAAAGATGATGCAGAAGTTTAAGATATCTTTTACATAGCTCTATTCCTAACTTGTATATATACCAACTAAGATCAATGATAGAGACAACATAGCACATTTTAACTCTAATCTTTCAGCTTATTTTTTTATCATGTGAAGAAACAGGTTTCGGATGCAACCCGATAACCAAATCAGTGATGTAACCAATTAGACTATAGGCCACAAAAAGGTTAAGGGAGACAAGCCCGCAGGAGATCACATCTTATCTCTTTCCTATTTACCCTGACATGGCGCCTATCCAATAAACAATCTAATGGGCCGTGCTGCCGGCGCGGCAGATCAGATCAAGGGCCGCTTATTAGGCTTGAGTTTTTTTATTTCTAATTTATTTTTTTATTTTTAAATTTTGTTTTTTTTATTTTTTTTTTGTCGGTACTTTTATCGTATTCATTTGTATTATTCGTGATAGGCTAACCTATTTTATTATTTTTAAAAATTTTAAATTTAATTATACTAAATAAGTTACCATCAGCTATAGTACAATTTCAAACAATTATAGTATAGTTTCAATCATAAACCATCTTTTTTTAGTCTAACTAAGCGGCTGCAAATCAGAGGCCGAACCCGCAAAAAGAGGGCAACGTTAACCGCACTAACAACACGTTTATATTCGTTTTTAGATGTATCTGATATCTTCATTAAAAATAAGTAGTAATTATAGAGAGAAGTGATTTTAAAAGAAAGATGTTTTTTAAGAAACTATATATTTATATAAGCTGGAATGCAGTGGAACACAGTATAAACTGGCGAGCTAATACAAACAGACTCCCTGTCTCATCATCACCCACTAATCACCGGTCACGCGCGGAGTAATCACACGCTCCCGTGGTAACACGGCACCAACTACCTCCCGAGCGAGGAGAAGAGCACATGACACGACACCAACGCCTCCCCACGTTTCGAGCTCGCGTCCGCTCCCTCTCCTCTACCGAAACCTCCGAGAGCTCAGAAAAAATATACTACTAATCCGACGGAAGCCGGGAGGCTGAGTGAATCGAGGATAGAGGCAAGGCGACGGCAGGGAAGCCCTAGGCGCGGCGCGGGGAGCGGCACGCGCATGGCGTCGTCGAGGGTGATGGCGTCGTCGTCGCCCTCGCACACGGCCTCGGATCTCGCGCGCTTCGCGGCGGCGGCCGGCAAGCCCGGCGGGGAGGGGCAGCGGGCTGGGGTCCATGAACGTGGAGGAGCTCCTCCGCGGCATGTACAGCGACATGCCCACGCCGGCGCCCGCGGCCGGCGGCGACCGGCCGATGTCGCCCGCCTCAGCGCCAGAGATGGCCGCGCGACGGACCGCGGAGGAGGTATGGAAGGAGATCACTGGTGGTGGTGCGGGGCGGTTGGCGCCTGCGGCCCCGACCGTCGTCGCCGCCCCGGAGATGACGCTAGAGGACTTCCTGGCGAGGGAGAGCGCAGTGAAGGAGGACGAGGTTAGGGTTACCGGTCCTCCTGCTGCGGCAGGGGCGGCGGAGGGGCAGGTGGTGATGGGATTTCTGAACCGGGCGGAGGATGCGAGAGGCGGCGGCGGGAGGGGGAGGAAGAGGCAACTGATGGATCCGATCGACCGCGCCGCGATGCAGCGGCAGAAAAGAATGATCAAAAACCGCGAGTCGGCAGCGAGGTCGCGGGAGAGGAAGCAGGTGGGTGGAAAAAAGTTGCACTCCTACAAAGATTAAGCTCCTGGTTTTACGAATTTGAGTGGGAAGTTTGCTTGTTTTGGTTGGTGAAGGCTTATACTGCGGAGCTTGAGTCGCTTGTCACGCAGCTCGAGGAGGAGAATGCCCAGCTGTTGAGAGAACAGGTACTGCTCTGACATCTCCTGTGGTGGTTTGAGGTTGAATGTGGGACACTGTTTCATTAAGTGCGACTTTCTGTAGCTAGATGGGCTTAAACTTAGTTACAAGATGTTTTATTGTTAAATTTCAAACTGAATAGGGTGCGGCTATGAACACGTTGGAATGTCATTGGGGTTGGGCTGTCGGGACAAAATGTATCATGATGTTAAGCTTATGGGCCTTTTTTTTTATGGCTGTGGTTTATGATTTCTGACTGAAATTTTTGAATTTTAACTGTTTATAAAAGAGATTACAGAGAGATATATTTGCTTGCGATTTTGGATGGTACAGATGTTAGGCTTTTAACATGTATTACAATTAACTTGAGATCTAATTTTGAATTTGAAACTTAGGTACTGTAATAAAAGATAAAAGTTAGTTTTAAAAGCCGAAAAGAAGAGATCCTATTTTTAAGAGATGATAGCTGTCATTGCAGATCACTGTAACAAAAATTCTGGGATGTTTCTAGAGGGATATCAGATTCATGGTTATCTTGTAAGATCATTGAAATCGCATATGAATATTACATTCTGCCACCCCCACCAACCCATCTTGGATAACTTGTCTATTCTGCACAGGCTGCCCACTACAAAATGTTGAACACTATATTTGGAATTTTTTTTATTTCTCTTTTTTGGGTCTCTGCGGACTGCAGGGGATTGGTGTTTGGTAACACTTAGGTTAAGGAAGTGACAAGTTGTGATCTTTTATGTCAGGCATTTGCTTAAAGCGTCATTTTCTGGGTTAAAATTTTGAAAACTGCTCTTCGCTATGCTCACCTTGTGTTCTTGTCCCCTCACCTTTGTTTGTCCATCTTAATTTGGCTCTCAGTTCCCTGCTATGCCACCAGGATGATGCATGATACCCATCCTTTTTTGCAAATAACTAATTGAGGATGACTTAAGTGTCTTGATCTTGCATGTTCATCTCTACGCAAATGTATTCCCTTAATTATCTTTTACCATTCCCTTATACTAATGACCTTCCATCTTCAATGTGTTCCAGGAGGAGCAAAACCAGAAACGGCTTAAAGAGGTAAGCTTTGTAAGACGTTGCTTTGAATTCTCTATCGTAATTGTATATTTTGAAGTGCTACATCTGTTTTATTTATTTACTACATATGCCACATCAAATTCAAGAGGTATTAGATTTTAGTATGATAATGTTTGGAATCAGCCCTGCTAACACAATACTTAATCCATTGTATTGCACTATCACCCTTTGTTCAATTAGCAGCTAGCTATTCGCTGTCCTCCCCTTCTATAATCATGCGAAGGTCTTGTAATTGAACTTTACATATTTATCACTTACCAGTACCCTAGGGATTGAAGCCTTCCAAACATTTGTTGATTTTCGACCACTTTTCCTGTCAATGCTTCACATTATTCTGTCACACACTATACTTGTGGAACAGTTCTTTTCAGAAAGCATAAATCAGCCTTCCATCTCAGTTTAATGTCCACAGTCTTAAATACTTGGAAGAATTCCTAACTGTACTTTGGTCTTGTGTCTAAACATACATTAGAGTACATAATCCTGGGTAAGACATACCACTCATTAAAAGATAAGCACGTTCTATGAATTATTGACTCTGGATTGTTCGATGCCCTTTTGTCTGTTTTGACACTCCAATGAGCTAAGTGCTTAAGGCTCCTAACTGGCCGGCCCCAAGTAGCTTGGCAAATAAATAAGATGTGATGTTGACAACATTCAGTTGAATTGGCACAACAAATGTGAAGTGTAAGGTTATCTATTTTATCTATCACTTTCTTTTCTTGGGTCCCTTTGCAACCCTGAGTAGTACTTTTCCGGCACAACACTTGTCAAGTTGAAGCAGTATAGATTTATATATTGTATGCTTTTGTCACTATCACTAGTCCACTAGGGGGTTTGAGGGGTGGATGGTTTTACAACATGGTTCATGTATACATCTCGCTTAGGAATAGTTCACCACCATTTGGAGTTGACTCTAGTAGGCTTCCATTTTGAGTTACAGACTAGTACAGGCTACAGCACTCCCCAAATTTGGTCGTTCCTGCTGGGATTAATTATTCTTCTGATTTGAGATGCCCTTTGCCTAATTCCTTTGGTGCCATTATTTATGTCTCTCTGAAGGAATCCATGTACTTTTTGCAGCTCAAGGAAAAAGTGACTCCAATCATCATTAGGAAAATGCCGTCGCGAGATCATAGAAGAACCAATTCAATGGAGTGGTAGACGTGAGCCAAACTCAGTTTCTATAGGGCCTGTTCTTTTTGGCATTTGACGACAGTTTATGATTATTGGGTTGTTTGTGAGATAGTATGGAATAACAGAAACTCGCATATAATTTTAGCCGATATAAATGAAGTCACTATGTACGACAATCAACTTACGTTAAAAAGATATCTCGTTTAAAACCTATTTACTATAGAAAAATCAAAAAGTAGTTTTTAAAAACTGAAAAGAAGAGGCCTATAAAGCTTTTGGTCCGTTTGTTTGCCATTCTTCTATTTATTGGTGTTAATTTAGTTATGGTAACTTGGCAGAAATAGCATGGGCGGTTAGGCGACACAAGCTTAAATGGGATCATAATGTGTAGGAGGGGAGAGTGCATGTGAGCAGAAGGCATGTTGTTCCTATTTGTTACATGGGTCTATTCTGTCTGATTTGTTGTCCATTTCTTTTATTTTCAATGTGGCCAGTAGTATAGCGAGGAAAAGAATAGTAGTAGTACTTCTGTCCCGCAATATAAATTCAAAGCGCATCATATGCATGGATTTAAAGACATTAAATCTGATAAAAAGTTAATATTACTAGATTATATATGCTCTTGTTAAATGATATACTATAACTAGTCACTTACTCTTTTAACATTAAAGGTGAGGTCTCGAGCCTCTGGATCCGGCCACCGTGTCACCTCCGCGCTCCTCCCTCTGATCGTCATCGTCTGGCCTTCCGTGGCTCCTCTCGCACTGCCGTCGCCGCGCTAGCCTGTCCTGAGCCATGCCGCCACCACTACTCTTGGCCAGCTCCGACCGTCGCCACCCCCGCTCTGCCTCTTCCTGAGGTCGCCGCCTTCCGCCGGCTCAAGAGGAATGCCTTGAGGCGTCGCCTCATCCACGCGGCTTGAGGAAGTGGGGAAGGGGAGGAGAGGCGAGGGCGGGAAGGAGTCGTTGGAGCGCCGTCGGCCTCAGTCAGCTCCTCTTGTTTTCTTCTCCCTTGAGCCATAGGGTGGTGTGGTATTCCACGAGAGGAATGAAGATAAGGCAAAGGCCATGAAGATTGAAGACTTTGACAGAAGGGGGTTTTGTTAGACTATGAGCGCTTTAACATATGATGGTGTGATAGCTGAGCTGCTGAGGGATTTTGCTGCTTCTATAATCTGTTAGATCCGCTGTCTTTGAGTCTTTTTCTTTGAGCCTTCCGTTGCGTCCATTCATATCCGTAGCATCTCTCTTCTCTCTCTCTCTCTCTCTCTCTCTCGGTTCGTTGAAGCCATGCGAGTCTACAAAATCTATCAATCAACTGACTGCTTTGCTAGTCACGGCCCATCCTCTCAGATGAGTGTAGTCCTCTCCTTCCTTTTGCATAGCTGCAGCTGCCGCTCTTCTCTTTGAGCCACTGTAGATCGTATAAGTCTTTACGATGCCACCGCTTCTCTCTGAGCTGTCGCCCCAAGTTTCCAAGGCCGTCACACTTCTCTTCTATGCCGCTGCCGTCTTGGGTTTTGATCTGCGCTGATATGCTTCTATCTCTCTCTTCGGTTTGATCTGACATCTCTTTCTACTTGTGCCACCTTCTATATTCTCTTTATCGTGTTGCCATGATCGATTTTGCTCCCGCTTGCTTTTGCTTTCTCAGACTCTACACTTTGTGCTTTATAGGATGCCATAAGACCCCGATGGGAGGAGATCATTTGGTACTCAACACAACTTTTTAAAAGCTGCACGCTATGACGATATCTTCAAAACTCGGGTTTCGGATTTTCCTTACTTTAATGTCAACCTTTCCAAATATAATGATATTGCTTATGTCTTATATTTAAGAGGGGTGTTAAATGTATTAGTGTCATTTTATATTATCTTAGGGTTTAAGATTTCCATGGCTCATGTACTCTGTATATTGGCCAATTTAGACTAAGCAATACAAGCTTCTTCCTCTGTAACAATCATAAGTCGGAACCACATTCATAATACGTCGCAGGAGTGCTTCTACAGGGTCTACAAGACCAAAAAAATGGAGGAAATCACGTAATGGCTTCTTGGACGTTCCGTAGAACTAGGATGTCTAGGATGTCATGAGATGATGATTAGGGGTGGAAATGAGCCGAGCCGAGTCGACTCGAGCCAAACTCGTTTCGGCTCATGTAAACAGTAGACTCGGCTCGTTTTAGAAAGGAGCTACGAGCGAGGCTTGGCTCGGCTCAAAAATCGGCTCGAGCCAGCTCGCAGAGCAATTTTCACAGAACAAGCGTTCACAGAGTAGCAGCATCTCACATAGCAGTTTAGAGTCACAGAGCAGGCAGCAGGACATGAAAATTGACATGAACAACATTAGCAGATCAATTCACAAGATAACAAACAACAACAGCAGCAGTTTGCAGCAGTTTACATCACAAATTCACAAGATAACAAACAACAGCAGCAACAGTTTGCAGCAATTTACATCACAAATTCACAAGATAACAAACAGCAGCAGTTTGCAGCAGTTTACATCAAAATACAGCATCAGTTCACAAACAACATAGCGTAGCTTGTAGTAGCACATCACATCAAAGAAGAAGACACAATTCACAGGTCACAATAGTTCAAAATGCAGCAGTTCACAATTCACAGGTGCTAGCAGTTCAAAATGTAGCAGCAATTTACAGCAGAGGGAGGATGCAGCAGCAGATCACAATTGACATAAGGGAGCAAAGGCGGTTAAGCTCGAAATGCGGGAGCAAGAAGAACTCACAGAGTTCACAAGATCGCCACTTCAAGAGCAGCTCACAAAGAAGACCGAGCTAATGAGCAACGAGTAAGGTAACATAAAGAAGAGAATAAGATTGGTGGAAGCATTACCAGACACTAGCTGCTCTCTATGATGCTTTTAGGACATGGAATGGTCTGAACATCATCCTCTTCATCTTCTTTCTGAAAAGATGCATAATATTCAAGTTAGCTATAACATAAGCAAAAACAAAATAAACAAATATTGCAGTACGATGAATCTACCATAACTATAGGAGTTCTCATGTCATCTTGTGCACCTCTGATCCAGCTGGAGGCATAGACTAAATGTTGAACCATAGCCGAACGTAAAGAACTCCGATAGTCATCTAGTACTCTACCTCCAGCACTGAAAGTTGATTCTGAAGATACACTGGTAGCTGGTACAGTCAAGAAATTCTTAGCCATGTTCGACACAACTGGAAATCTATGTGCATTCAAATTCCACCACGCGAGCAATTTGAAATCCTTGTTATCTAAACTCTCATTTACTTCATCTAGGTAGATGAGTAATTGGACTTTGAAGGCTCGGTAGAAGTGGAACGCAAGAATGACTGAAACTGAGATGAAACTGATGATAATGAGCTGCTTGTACCCATAGCTGAAGAGGAGGTTGCTTCACATCAAGTAACAGGATTACAAAGATTTCATTTAGCATCACAGCACTAAGTTAATCACAGCACAAATGGAAGATAAAAGGCATAAAGCAGGATCACATCAGCATCTAGCATCAGCGAGTTGACCTCAACATGAATGAATGATAAAAGATACAGACCAGGGTCACACCAATCTAGCATCATTTAGTGACAGCATGAACTAACGATAAAAAGCAGAGAGCAGGATCATATCACTAACCAACAGACTAACGACAAATGACACAAAACAGAGAAAAATACAGACTAGATTCAGATCTCTTAGAGAAAAATACAAACTTTAACCATGAAGCATGAAGTATCAGTATTAGGACGACATCACATCCTCATTCCTTACCCTAACCCTAACCCTACTCCTCAATATTACCATGAACTGATGCTCCCGAAAGCAAAAGATGCTCAACAGATAACTGTTACTCACCGAGGCTGCTGGTTCGACGAGGTCACGAGGCAGTGCAGACCATGCAGGCTCGCCCCCTATTGCCGACGGGGAGACCCCGACGTCGACCGCCTTCTTCCCTCGAGCATGAGATTCCATGCTCCGTTCGCGGCCCATGCGCGTCAGTTGGAGGAGGCCGCGTTGTGGATCGGGAAGGAAGGGGGTCGGGGAGGATGGGGATTGGGGAAGGACGTCGCCCGCGCGTGTTGGGAAGAAAGGGGATCGGGGATGGACGGTGGCCGAGCGCATGGGGAAGGAAGGGCATCGGGGAAGGATGGCGGGCGGCGGCCGAGCGCGTGGGGAAGGACGGCGATCGCCGATCGGAGACGGACGCCACCGCGCGGCCGGGGAGTGCCGCCCGACGGGAAGGGTTAGGGCCGCCCGACTGCCGACTCGCATCGAGCCATCGACTACAACGATCGCCGATCGGACTGGGCTGGGCCGACTGCGGCGTCACTGGGCCGACTCGGACCGAGCTCGCACGAACCAACGAGTGGCTCGAGCTCGACTCGTTTTCTCACGAGCTGGACGCTGGCTCGGCTTGGCTTGAAACATCCCGAGCCCAGCTCGTTACGAGCTGAGCCGGCTCGCAAGCCTCAAGCCAATTGTCCACCCCTAATGATGATGCTTGCACGCGTAGAACTAGGATGTCATGAGATGATGATGTTTGCACACTCATCACCCAAAGATGATGCTTGCACGCATCATCCAATTACCGAGAGATGATCCGGCCTAACATCAGAGACGAAGATACTTCCGGACTCGCACCACCCCGCTAGCACATCAGTATCCGCACACTGCAGATCGGAGGCAATACTGCCGTTGGAAAAAATAATGCACCTTGCCGCACCAATGACCAGTGACTAAACATATTTTGCTGATGCACACAGAGCACACAAAACTCTTTGAAAAATAAACAATATGTTTAACAATTGTAATAAACCTGTGCAAAAAAAGAGAGTGTAATGTCCAGAAAACATCGGGGAAAGTATAAGAAGTCTCACCGAAAAATTGGAGGAAACCAACAGTACAGAACTGAGTTACATTTTAAAACTACTTCAAATTTCCAATCAAACAAATTCGTGGTGTTACAGCATTGCAACATCTGAAAGTAACAGTGGCAACATTTGAAGATAACTGTTGCAACATTTTGTAGACAAATATGTAACACCTCCGACAAATCTGCTACAAATGGAGAAGGCTGCAATAGACCAGGGCAGAGCGTACAACAACACAGACAGGGGATGCAACAAAATCAAGTTATTCATGCAACAGCCTACTAGAGGGAGGACAGTGAGGAGCTAAGCTTGAGGGAGGACACGGGCGGCCTCGATACATAAGCATATTTTTAATTTTAATTGCAGCAATAACAATCAAAATCTAAACATGATAAATATGGCATATAAATGACTTAACCAACATATTGACATATGAATCATTTAAGTCGTTACAAAAGAAACATATGCTCAACATAAATATCATATATGAGTTCAAAATTAGCATAGCATCAAATATACATGTGTATCTACATGCTAATATCATTTACAACTTAACATATATGATCAGATCCAGCATATGTTCAACAAATTGAATTGTTTTAAGTGCTCTCAGAAGGCGAGTTGCACAAGATTTAATCTTGGCCATCTCCGCCATGACAAAATCTAATCTTGATTATATATGACAGTTATAGATTAGATCTTGAGCTGAAATTAAATCTTGCTACTACCAAAAATCCACAAATCAAGTAAAGGGTTTGCTGGACAGAACTGAACAACTCCTAAAATCAATCTTCCAAACATTCGCAGAGAATGTTACTGATTTCAGCAGGTTAACATGGTTCGGCAGAGGTCAGAAAAGACCAAATCAAACCAGAAAACAGACCTCACACAGAGATAAACTAAGCACGAACAAAAAGCAGATTTAATGACCAGTGAAGAATAATATAGCAGATTCAATTGATTGCTCAAGATCAATCTACCCTCACATCCATATATAATCTCAGCAATATATCATTTCATCATAGAGCTAATATCCCACAGAACCGATCTTTGCAAATTACCTCCTAAAAAGACTCACTGATATATGAAGTATATCACTGGATTGCAAAGAACTAACAATCAGAATACTCACAGCAGTGGTGATATTCGAAATCACCGAGAAGAATCTGAAAAGGGGCAAGGCACGCTCACAGCGCTGACCCAGAAAATCTAGCACCCCTTATGCCGCTCGAGTAGAGGAGTGAGGTAGACGGAGATACAATGCCTACTCCAACCTCAGGTGCCGAAGCCGAAGACGAAGGTTAGGGTTGACATCGCACAAGAACACCAAGAACTCCGACCGAGAGTGCTCGCGAACAACAAGAACAGATCACAAATCTCACACAAACACAGCACCAGCTCAAGCCAAATCAACTTCTAGGGGTTAACCTCAGACCTTTCCTTTCGGCCAAACCCACGAAAAAGGCTCAAAGAAACCGCACGAGGAAAACCCTAGAAATAGCGATTTGCGCTCTACAGCCGACGGTGACAGGAGAGAAGACGAAGTGAACGCGAATACGAAACGTCACGCGAGCCAGCCCCGGGAAGAGACGAAGTCTCCTCCCCTTATCGACTCGGGCGGCCCACTGACAGGTGGGCCCCACCTGTCATTCTCTCTCTTTCTTTTCCTTTTTTAATTGAGAGATTACCAAAATGCCCTCGCAGTTACAACAACATATTCTCTCGGCGAGCCTAGATCTAACAGGGACTACAACGGCCTGGGGATTACGATGGCTGGTCGTAGCGGAGCTCAAGAAGCCTTCGTGGGGGCCGTTGCTAATGGAAGAGCTCAGGATGCCACAACAGGTCACGGAGGCACGCCCAATAGTGACATATCTCCGCTAGCCACGGTCATACTTGTGGAGGCTGCGCTAAACCCTGTAGCAACGTTTTGCGGCCACCCTAGTGGCAGGAGAGTTCGGCTCGACCCAATGGTGGCCACGCCTACAGCGCCGTTCGTGGAGTCTGCGCTTGGCCTTGTGTGGAGAGGAGCTTAGCGATTTCGGCTTGGCCAAATCAGAGCTCACTGGTGGCTGGAGCAATCAGGATAATAGTGAGGGCAGGTGATCAGAGGGACGAGTGGATGAGGATGTGTGGCTGGGAAGCGTCCGGTACCTCTCTTTTGCTCCGGAGTCAGAAGAATAGCAATACCAACTATAAAATCTACATATAAAGAAGTGATAGCAAGACTTGCAGCAGCTAAATCTGGTATTATTACAAAGTTATGACAACCGTAAAAACATTCATCGTCAGAGGGGCTGAAATGCCCCAAAAATTTCAAAATTTTCTTGAATTTTGCTTGAATTCCTAAACCCTTCCCAATTTGGCAACTTCCCTTCAAAGTGTGCTTTCCTTTTTGGTCTTCCCGCCTTCCCCTCCTTGCTGGCGCTCCCAAGCGACGCCGCCTCCCTGTAGCGCTGTCCACGCGCCGCGCCGTCGCCGGCCGGGATTGTGGCAACCCGCTCCCGTGCGTTCACACCGGCTCTGCTCCATAGTCCCACTACTCAGTCACCCAGCTCTCAGCGCCCCTCGCTTCACGCGCTGCTGCTCGCGCGCTCGCTTCTCTCGCCTCAGTGCACCGCCTCATTTCTTGTCGCGTGCGCCCACGCCGTACTGCCGCCATCATGTCTTCGCCAACTCTTGCAGAGCGCCAGTGCCACCTCTTCCTCCTACTCCCTGCGCAATGGTAGAGCCCTACCTTCTCTCCTCGCCCACGCGCGAGAGGTGCCCGAATCGCCTCACTGTTACCACCGCCATTCGTTGCCTTTAAAGCTCCTCTGCCACCGCCAAGAACTTCACACTACTCCTAATTAGCCTCTCAAGCCACCAATTCGAGCTCTCACTCACCGCATCGCCATCGGCGACCTCCCCTACGCCCGGTGAGCTCAAACAGCAATCTCGCTCTCTCGTTGATTATTTTTCGATTGCATTCGCTGACATGATCTCCTCTGTTCTCTGAACATGCTGACGTGCTTGCCAAACCATCACCACCACAGTGAAGCCTATGCCTCATAGATGGTCAAACCACCTTCCTTTTCACCTGAGACTCACCGGAGTACCTCTGAGCCGCCATGGAGTCCACCACCTTTTCTCCTACCGCCAGCCACCACCATCCAATTCCACGCCTTAAAATGGACTCCCTGTACTCCCAAGAACCCAATCGTGCTCTCTTTTTTCGCCGGCGAGCACTACTAGAGCGGAATCGAGAGCCATCGCCGTGCTCTGTTTTCCGCTAGGGGGATGAGGCCGGAGGTAGAAGACAACTCAGGAGGCAACATGGCTGCATCATAGCCGCCCGCACCTGTTGTCGCCGCTTCATCCGAGCGCTTGCGCTCGTCACATCGGAGTCGTCCGCGCGTCACCTATCGGGCGCACGCGAACGTGCGTGCTGGGCCTCACGGCCGCGCGCGGCATGGGCCAAGGCCGATCGACCCAATCGACCGCACTGTGCTGACGGGCCGGTTCAGTACTGTTCACCCGAGAAAATTCAAAAAATTCAGAGAAAATTCCAAAAATACGCTGTCTTGATCATTTCAACACCGCGAATCCATTTTTGACCTCCATTCCACCAATTTGAGCTCCAAATAAATCCAAACCCCTCCATTTGAATTTTATTGTATTTTACTCTTTTTTAATTAGTTTATTTTTCCTAGTTTGATTAGATTCAAGTGTGGACTTATATTATTTTATTTGTTTGCGCTAGCTTCCGACCTTTCCGAAGCGATGGTACAAGGACCGGAACCAGGCAATGAAGTTTACGAGCTAGTAGAAGTTTCAGAGCAGCAAGGCAAGTTACAAATTTTTGATCATTTTGAATCTTATGAAATTTAGGTTATTTAATTACCGTATTTGCATTATTCTTAATTGTGAAATGTTAATTGATTAGAATAAATGCTTAGAATAACATGCTAATTAGTTATGTCCTACCACCGAAAATGCCATATTTAATTTGAGCCTATATTCACCTTGACAACCTTAGTAATAATTAAGTTATTGTATAAATAATTATAGATTAGCTCACTCAAAACCTTGTACTACTAGGTGACTTGGCTTTTGGCCGATAGAATTTGTAAAATTGGTGCTAGAGTAAAGGTGTGCAGTGGAAAGCCAAAAGGTGACCTTCATCCACGACCTTATCCTAGGATGGAGGCTTGGTTGGTAAGGTGGTAGTGCTGTCGAGCACAGTTGTTGGAAATGTGATTGGTGCCTCAAGTGAAAAATAAGAGCGAGAACCTTATGCTGAGTAAAAGACACAGTAATCGCTCAACCACAGGAGTTGACTTATCAACCTCGGTTTAGTAGCTGCTCAACTCGATTGAATATCTACAGGAGATGGAAGTGTTGATAATAGGAAGTTAGATATGCAGAACGATAAAACTATACCTAACAACGATAGAGGTCACTTAGAGCAGGCGGAAGAGTTTAGGGTTGATGTGTGATCCATGTTTGAGTGATTCTATCGGATAGAGCATATATAAAAAATTGAGCAGAAAAACGACCTAGTTTTCTTAACTCTGTCGCGGAAGTTAAGGAATCTTGCGGGTAAAGCTAGGCAACTCTACAGAGTGAAATCAATGGTATTCGAATACAACGTGCTTCCGATTAATGAAGATGTTTTAATTGGATGATTCTAGCAACGAAGCATAAGTAGATTTCATAATGTTTTAATCTGTGCAGTTGTATAGTTAACTGTTGAAAGAAAAACCCCTTTAATATTAAGGAGATTTGTTTTAAATTTACTTGCCTACAAATAAAACTACATCCACTCAATTTAATAGAACCAGTATATTCCCTTCCTTTGAATATCCTTGCAAGTAGTTAAATTAGGATTTACTCTTGTAACTTGCTAGGTACGGTTGTACCCATTACTTGATAAACAACAAACAGAAGACCAGTAAAACCAGGATATCCAAGCTGAAGATGAAGTTCCCGAAGAACCTTTCTTCTCCGAGAACAATTGATTTTAGGTCTTAATTGCGAGAGTTTCTTTTATTATAAGATAGTTTTAGGCTTGCATGTCCGCTGTGTTATAAGAAGGCTGTTAAATCTTATGTCTGTAATAAAAGTTAGGTTCTTTTGCTGTAAACATATGTTGTTGTGATGCGTATTTATGTACAGTACTCCGCAACTGTTCAGTTTTAGATAGTTATAGGGATTACTAGCGCTTTTTGAAATAGGAGTTACAGAGGCTCTCTTGCTCCCACTTATAACTGGGGGCTTGGCTTGGGAGTACCTTTGAAAAACCAAACCAGTTTGAATCCCCTCGAAATGAGAATGCTCGCTCATTTTCCCTCCAAAGTCCACAAGTATTCTGCAGTGAGATTATATGTCAGAGAACCTACAATTTCCATGGACAAGCAAAAATAACATAGGAACTCATTGCCTAAGCCGAATTAACTAAAAGAAAGTAAGCACTAAGCAAAGCAACCTGCGAGGATCATAGATGGTGACAGTACGATCAGTTCCACCAATTGCAATTGATCCTGAAGGAGAACTGCAGACAAGAGTATATGATGCCTCCAATGGGACCAGAAATGTGCTGCACGCATCCACCATTGTTATTCATCCTTTAGTCCCAGATGCTCAGCTGCAACTAACCATCATGAGAAAAGACGACAGATAAGTGTAAATTTGACAGGGGATCGCCTGGAGTCTAACCTGAGAACCTTCAGCAATTGCCAACATTGAACTACTTTCATTCACTTGTGGCAAGCATTGAACAAAGGTAAATAAAGATGGATACCATAACCTACAGTTTCAGTTTTACAAAGTCATCAAAATTTGCAGATTACAATAAAGTTTAGCTTGCAGATGCTAGGAGATATTATGAAACAATCATAACACAGATACTGATAGCGGGATTCATATGTTTCATCCGCAAGGCCTCCTTCAAATGTAAAAATTGTACAGGCAAAGGTAGTATGAGAAGAAGGTATGAGTGGGAATATAGAAGTATAGAACCAGACGGACAGCCATGGATGTCAAGTTTTTAGTTACAAGTAACACCTCTAACAGATACACGCTACTTTAGCAGCACACACAGGAGCAATCGGGCTTTCAGAAGCAACAAAGCCAGTTGGACAACATAAAATGTCATGAAGTCAAAATCCTGGTAAGAGGAAACTTATATACGTAAACTGCGAAGACGAATGTCCTGATTGTAGATATCAATGCTCTTGCACAATTCACAAGCAACAGCTACCTGAGAAGAATATTAAATTGTATGGATTGTGTGGTACACAAAGTGCAATGACATATTGATGCCTATGCAACACTATATAAGAATAATCTAAAACACTATATAAAATCAATAGGAAATGCACTACATCAAGTTTTTAACAAGGGCAACTGGTGGATTTTGTAGGTAATAGAAAGGTTATAAATATACTGTGGATTTGTGCATTGGACTAAAACATATCCCAGCCCAACTTCCATCCCGAACACTGCAATCACGAGGTGGTACTGAATAGGAGGCCCTGTCAATGTCTGAGCAAGTTTATTAACGATATGTTCATAATATGAAACTAAGAACTTTTTGTCAGTATTGGTAATTTGATAACATATCTACCAGGACCAGATGGAAAAAAGAAGCAAGAACAGGGCATATATCAGTACGGGATGTACAATGCAAATGTGAAGCAGCTTCAGGAAGCCTGTTATATTAACACTAGCATCTATTAATAAAACTGACAAATTTCGCATATTTTACAAAGTTCAACCATGTTGTCCACTAGATAGCTGGTTCACTTGTTGGCAATTTGCTGAAGAAAAAGAAGTAATTATGCAGGGTTTTTTAATTTATTCACGCCATGTTGAAGATGTTATGAATATTGTGTGTATATTGAAGAGACCCAATGGGCAATATATATAGCGAGTACAAGGGGATATTACAGAGGAATATACCATATGTAGATAAGGAAAACGAGGTATATAAGGAAAGAAATAATACAATTCCTATTCTATCTCTAATACCCTTAACACCCCCCTCAAATGTAAGGCGTATACAATAGCATTGCATTTGAAAAAAGAGTTAACACTAAAACAAGAAAAATCCGAAGTCCGAGTCTTGATGATGTCGTCGTTGTGTGCAGTTTTTTGAATAAACTGTCAAATTAAGCCGAAGATGAATAAGATAGAAACATGGCGGCGTAGATCGAAACCCAAGACGGCGGCGGCGTAGTGCACAAGGTGCAGAAGATGCGCGGCGGCCTTAGAAGCTCAGGGCGGCGGCTAGAGAAGCAGTGGCATCATAACGACTTCTACAATCTGCACGCGGCTCAGAGAGTAGAGCGGTGGCTTCTGCCATGCAAAAGAAAATTCCTATATTTCTATGACTGACAATAAATTTATGGACTCGCACGGCTTGGATGAACTAAAAAATTAGAAACTACGGATTTGGATGGACGCAACGAAAGACTCAAAAGAAAAATAACTCGAAGGCTGACTCAAAAGAACACAGATACTAACAGCAGGAAAAATATTATCCCCTCAAAATTCCCCTCTCTCCCCTCTCTCTCTCTCTCTCTCTCTCTTCACACCCCCTCCCTCACTCGTCTCTCTCTGTCCCTCCCTTTTTCTTTCCTCTCTCTTCGCATCCCGCGCGGCCTAGGAAGAGCGGCGGCCGGGAGTCGGCGGAGAGGGCCAGATCCGGGGTGGCGCCGAGGTGACGAAGAGTAGCCGGGAGCAGAGGCCCAATGGGCAATATATATATGGAGTACAAGGGGATATTACAGGAGAATATACCATAATACAATTCCTATTCTATCTCTAATATCCTTAACAGAAGACAAATTAGTAAAGTTATCGTCAGCCACAATGTCCAAATGAGATACAATAAGGTGGCCATAAGAGTCAACTTTTCCCAGAATCAAGCAATTATCACCTGGAATGCCACAAAACTTTGGATATTAAGTAGATACTAGAATACACATGGTTACAGTTAACAACACCCAAGAACTGACCAAACTCTACAGCCACACTTGGAGTCAATTAGTATATATGTTGGGGGAAAAAATACAAGGGAAACATATAGTCATATACTTTTAGCGTCGGTGCTTAGTAACCTAGCTTTGTGTATATACTTCTAATTTACCTCTTGAATGCCCTGTAACTAGGAATTCAACTTAAAAATCTAAGCTAAAACAAACCAAATAGCCTATTTTTATAGCAGATCCAACAAACTATAAGTTTATCCACTAGAAATTTAGAATATCGCATATTGCTAAAAATCAAAGTGCACCTGCATGTGATGGTTGGTGAAAGTTAGGAGTCCTGGTGGTCAGGCAAAATGTTGAAGCAGAGGTAGTTTCTATAAAATTTCCTTCAGACATAATATAATGTATGGCCATGTATGCTCTCTGTAAGCTACAGTTGCAGCAGGTAAAGCTGGATATGCTAACTCAAAAGGAAGAGTAGATAGCAACATATTGGTAATAAGGTTTTGATGGCTATTTCAGCTTATGTTATGCCAAACTATTTCAGCTTATGTTATGCCAAACGATTAGTGCAACTTCAGCAATTTAGTCTGGGAAATAAGATACGGCACCACAGTATTATGAAACACTGAACATTGCACCTTCACCCTCTGCAAGAACTACACTTTGAATCTACAAACGATGTGGGAAGCAGTCCACAACTGATGAACTTATGACCTTTCATTAAGAATAAATTTCAGAGAGTACATAAGCACCCAAAAAAAATTGAGAACAGTGGTGCCTCTGGGGAAACAGAGAGTGATACCTGTGCATTAATAGGAATCAAAAGGCTCTCCTTTCCTTTGGACAGCAACTCGTCTTCCATGGGTATCTTTCAGCTCCAAGATGAAAGAGAAAGGGAAATCAACTTGAGAAGAACCACATTGAATTACTTCGCAGGCTTAACACTACAGTGATACAAACAATTGTAATCAGTTTCGATTTCTTCCGGTTCAGAGAAGCTAATGACACATGGCAAATTCTACTGTCTTCACACACGGCAAAACTGAAAAAGAACAGGATCGCCATGCCCTTACATTCCTCATTAATACATCTGTCACCCTCCCACTCTAATCAGCAAGAGCTACTGAGCAACCAGGCAACCACACAACAATTTCTGTGCCCAAGTTCCAAAGCCACAAGCTTCGAACTTAACAGCAAGCACAGCATTCATGATTCTAAGGTCCTAAGGGGCTACAAGACTACAGACTTTCCCCGCGATCACTCTAACCAAATACTAATGTGCAATCTACTCTACTATGTTTCTGATGGGACAGCGGTACAACACTATACCTCTTGTAGACGCGGCAACCCGAGGCGAGGTAGGCGGAGCAGGAGGCGCCGGCGGCATTAACCTAATGAGAGGGGACGCGTTAGAGTTGGGGGTTTAGGGTTTTGGAGGTGCCTTGGTGCTAAGCGTGCGCGAGGATAGGTGTGTGGATACGCCGCTGCTTACGTGGACGGCGAGGCGGGTGGGCTGGAGGCAGCCGGGCGAGGGGTCGGAAAGCAGGGACGGCGGGACGGACGTTCCGCGCCGCCAGCATCGCCGGCCGCATGTCGTTTCACCCTTTCGCAGACGAAATACACGAGTTTTCGCCCTGTTTTTTCGTCTTTTTTGTCACTATACAGTAGTCGAATGAAAATTTCTCAAAAAACAAATCAGTTGATTTTTCAACCGCCCAATCAAGATCCAACATCCAGTACCCAATCCCCACTTCTATATAAATCCACCCGCCCCCTCCCTATGGATAGGTCGCCTAACCCCAGTTGCCTTAGTTATGATCACGGTTTTTAATTAAAAATAAATAATAATAATTAAAAGAAGTGATTTATAAAAGAGTGGGACAAGCGTGAAAAAAGTGAGTGAGAGATGTGTATACGAGACGGATTGAGATGCATGATACGCATGTGACCCCTACTTTATCTTCAGAGCGAGAGAAATTAAGAAACCGCTTTAAAAAATTAGATATTCATATTATTTTTTATCTTCTCTAAACAGAAGTCAATACGAACACCCCTATGACCAGCGCGCTTTGTATGGGACATTTGACCACATAGTTCAACACTTTGGGCAGATTTGAAAATGAAACACGGGAGTTACATAGAAAATTCACAAAAACAGTTCATTTCCTATTAGGTATTGAAAATTTTCCAGCGTCCCAAATAGAGCCGTAAGTTCAAATTGAAGTAGGTGAAGATGGCGGCTGCTCTACTCTTCTGTTGACGTTCCAGTTGAAAGCCTGTCTACTTCGCCTTGAAATAGGCCCAACCGGTTATGCGCCTTACAAAACTAACAGTATAATTACAAAACTTAACAGTATAAGTTTGGGCTTGCATGGCCCATTATGCATCAAAAGAGCTCAGGTCGCTCTCAAACCACATCCCTGGCCGGCTTGGCACAATGACCTGTTCTTACGGCAGGTTGTGCACCCGTGTAGGCATTCGACGCACCAGGTCCTTTTACAGGTCGGAATTTTTTCCTTAGCTTTCCAAATGAAACACAAGTGGAGCTGCACAGTCTCAGTTCGTCATGCTGCCCACTTCTACAACCCCAACAAGGCCAGGAAAACCAAAAGATCTTGCCCTAATCTCCCTAGGTTACAGGGCAACGATGCTGCATGCTACTATGCTAATTATGCTGCATGCTACTATGCTAATAGCTAAGTAAAATCTAACCAAACACCAGCCGTCGCGGCGCTATCAAAAGATCTTGCTCTCATCCTTACCTGAATTCACACGAAATATCCTACTCCACTGTCCATCTCACGCAGCAGTGGACTGTGGACGGCAGAAGACAGCTATCCACAGACCAAACTACTGGAGTGTTCATATTGGATGCGACAAAACAACTATTCATAGACCACACTACTGGAGTGTTCATATTGGATGCGACGGATAGTTTTTGGCAAAAAAAATAATAATGACTAAAAGAAATGTCTTTTAGAAAGAGGGAACATTTGGTGGGGAAAGTGGCGGAGAGATATGTGCAAATCGGGAGCGAAATGAGTGGAGTACATGATACGCCCGTAACTGCCTTATCCCGGGATCGAGATAGAAGCGAGAGGAGTGTGGAAACCAATTCCAAAAAACGGATATTTATATTAGCTTCCGACCTCTCTAAGTAAAAAGTAAAAACAGTAACCAACATGAACATACACTATGTTTGCATTGAACCACACATAATGTAGTAAAGCTAAGTCGAATGCTTTACTTAAGCTATCACACACCGATTAGTGAATGGATGGATCACCCGACTGCGATGGCCTGTCGCCCTACCAGAGTTGCACACATCAATGGAAGGAATGGGGAACTTGGACACACAGTCGCCGTTGAGGTGGGAGCCCAGAGACTAGGGGTAGACCTAGGGCCAGGGCTAGGAGGGTTGTAACCTAGACCCTGGCCTAGTAAGTTCTATAGATATTTACTATTTATTAGGCACATTTTCCTTTCTTACCTCCCTGTGGCCTAGCTTCAACGGCCAGCGCCTTTAGCCCTTCAGTTTAGCCCCCCAGGCCCCGACCCTTGTGTTATGCCTCCTCCTAGCTCTCGCATTCGCCTCCCATTCCAACCCAGAAACCCTAGTTCGTGGGTCACGGTGGTAGCGCCCCCGGCCGATTCCGCCTCCCGCAGCCGGCAACCTACCGGAAATCCGATACTCCGTCTTCGACTCTGGCCTCCGCCTCTAGGCACCGGTGCTAGGCGCCTCCGCCCCCTGCTCTGGGTCACCAATGCCACATAAAACCTCAAGGTATAATATAACCCCTTCAATCCTTCAATTTGTTCTGTGGATTGGCTCAAATCTGATTTTTGTCCCTCATGGGAATGTGGTGGTACTAGTAAATGGTCTAGGTCTCAAGATTAGTTATGTAAACTCATCCATATATGAACTTGTGGTAGCCTATTGCATGCATGGGTAAATACACTGTATGTGTTCTTTTATTTACCTATATGGTCTATACATGACTATGCATAGCTTATCTATATATCATATATAGAAACTCAATGTTTTTGGCATTGAAAATGTCATAGAATAGTCCACATACACAGTCTATGACATTGACACAAGTTTTTTTTTTTTTTTGCTTGTCTGTTATGATTGATGCATGCTTCGTTGGGGCTTAGGATGATTACTCCATCAAGGATGAGTATGAGGAGAAGCTTAAGGAGACCATCACATTGTTCTTCTTGGCAACGTATGGATGGATCGGCAATGCCATCTTCACTTTTACTGATTCTATTTTACTAGTGGGTTACTTAGTACTTTGATGAAGCAAGGAGAAAGCTTGAATTTTGGTTTGAGTTAATTGCTCCAACTGACAATGCGAGAATGTTTTACAAATGGTATTCAGAGGTTGGATTAAAAATATACTGTTTTAGTGGATTTTTTTTGTGTGTTTCATAGTTTGTATTTATGGCCTTTTTGTTGGGTTGAAGTACAGGGAATGAGAGAGGTGAATGGTTGAGTAATCTTTGATTTGTAGTGTTTGGCCCTGGAAATAGGCGGCATGAGCACTTTAACAAGGTTTATCTGTGCCTTTATATTGATTTAATAGCAAACGCATTGTTCCTCTTGGGATTCATGAACAATATCAATTATACAGTCTATAACTGAAAGTAGCGAGTGAGGGAGGTAAGGAATAATGGAATATATAACATCCATCAAGGTGTGTGTGTGTGTGTGTGTGTGTATATATATATATATATATATATATATATATATATATATATATATATAGGAAAATTACATAAGGCACTTGGGTGCCTAGGCACCCACATCAAGAACGGTCCGATACACGTGTATGATTGATAATTTTTTTGAGTTTAGGTATGAAAATATTTTATACCTTTGATATATTTATGGTAAGTAAGTTTTGAATTCGGTTCAAACTAATTTGAACTACTTTTGAATTCAATACGACTACAGTGAGTATATACCATAAAAATAGCTCAAACTAATTAAACTGAAGTTGCATTTAAATTTTTTCGGAGTTTGACATCTCAAATATACTTTTTATGGGTATATGAAGATACCCACATCAAACGTTGCGAATCTCAAAACAAATCAACGGGTATTGATATGGGTGCCTAGTCACTTGGGTGCATGAAACACTCATCTCTCTCTCTCTCTCTCTATATATATATATATATATATATATATATATATATATATATATATATATATATATATATATATATATATATATATATATATATATATATATATATATATATATATATATATATATATGGGAGCATATCTAGTGTTGATGGTCATTTTGGTGCTAAGGTGCTAATGACGATGTGCATCGTCCGATCTAGATGTGTGGATCGGATGGAGGTGGTGGAAACCTCATCCCACATAAACGCTTTTACAGAAAATCCTCTGCGCTTTTAACAAAAACCAATCAAGTCCACCATTGTTGTTGTATATTGTATCGTTTCCATTTAAGTGCAAAGCGCATGATGTATTCTGCAAAAGTGTTTAAGTGTGATGGAGTTTCCACCTACCTCCATCTGAGTCACGTAATCTAGATCGGACGGTCCATGTCGTCGTTAGCACCTTAGCACCGAAATAGCCATTAAACTAGATATGCTACACACACACACACACACACACACATATATATATATATATATATATATATATATATATATATATATATATATATATATATATATATATATATATATATATATATATATATATATAGAGAGAGCATATCTAGTGTTAAAGGGCATTTAAGTGCTAAAATGCTAAATCTTAGTAGAGCCGTCTGATTTGGCCCGTGCGGCTCAGATCGAGGAGGGTGGATGCCCCAACTCACTTAATCCATCTTTTACAAAACCCCCTGCGCGGAGGAATTCTTTCGCGAACAAGCCCCTAACCCTTTCCTATCTCTCTCTCTCCCTTAGATCGATCTGAATTCTCTCGGCGGCCGGCACCGCACGCGCACACTCATCGGCGTTCCGACCGGCACCCAGCGTGCGAGCCCGTTGAGGGTGCCAGAGTCGTCTCCAGCGCGCTGGGGGAGATCCTAGCCGTGCTGATCGTGTTCTTCCTGCTCGACGAGGAGTTGCACCGCTGCATTGCCTTCCCGCCCTCGCTCAAGTCGCTTATCTCGGTGATGTCCCACGGCGAGCTGGGATGTTAATGTTATACGGCGAGCTGGGATGTTCTAATGTTATATAACATTGCTTAATATATGGCGGCCTGCTGCTGCTGTTGTAGCCACAGCTCATTTCGGATGTTCTAATGTTATACGCGATTCATGTGTACTCATCATCCCGTGTACGTATATTCCTTACTCGTGTATTCTCGTCTTGTGCTTCACAACCTTGTTCTTCTTCGGCATGTACTAGCGATCGTGGAATGCGATGGTACGAAAAGTACGAGCTTAACAGCTCGAAAGGTGAAGTGAGGAAATGGGAGCTTCTCTGTGTGAATGTGCAGAACCGATGGAATAGGAGCACATACAGAGTTTTTGCTCTGGGATCAAAAATCAGAATCGAAGTGGCTGACTCGTTTCTTTCATTTGTTTACCAAGCAAACGAGCAGACTGTACATCTAACTGAAGATGTCGAGATCAATTTGTTCACATTTGTTGCTTTCATTCATGAATGTGAATCACAAGTTGACAACTCTCACGATCAAATGAACTGAAGGAAAGTACACTAATAGTCTGAATATTGGACAACAGAAACAAAAGACATAAGATGGCATGAAAATTTTGGTTGAATGGTTTCTGAGTTTCATTGTTCTCTTCCATTAGCATAGCTTTCCTCATTTGATGTCTTGTTTGGTTCAGATAAGAATCATAAAATAACCAAATGACTTCAAAAAACCAGTAAAATTGCACAAGAATATATATATGGCAAGAAAGATTGTTCAATTTTCCTAAACCTAATCATCTTGTCTGTATCTTTTATCCACACATCTAACTATCAAAATAATCTACACAAAAAAGGGAAAATTGATCAAAATGGCCTCTTGAGCCCCTTGAAGTTGACCGTCTCGATGCTGCCCCTGGAGCCATTGAGCAGCCTTTGGCCCGCTCCTTGGTCACGTCGCCGCAGCCTACCTGGCCGCGGACAAGGAGAGCTCGCGGAGCACGACAGCGGCGCTGGCCGTGGGACATCACCGAGACGAGCGACTTGAGCGAGGCCGGGGAGGCAATGCAGCAGCGCACTCCTCATCGAGTGGGAAGAACACGATCAGCACGGCTAGGATCTCCCCCAGCGCGCTGGAGACGACTCTGGCACCCTCAACGGACTCGCACACTAGGTGCCGGAACGCCGACGAGAGCACGCGTGCGGCGCCGGCCGCCGAGAGAATTCAGATCGATCTAAGGGAGAGAGAGGAAAGGTTGAGGAGCATATTCACGAAAGAATTCCTTCGTTCAGGGGATTTTGTAAAAAGATGGATTAAGTGAGTTGTGGCATCCCACCCTCCTCGATCTGAGCCGCACGGGCCAGATCAGACGACTCTTCTAAGATTTAGCATTTTAGTACTGAAATGGACTTTAGCACTAGATATGCTCTATATATATATATATATATATATATATATATATATATATATATATATATATATATATATATATATATATATATATATATGCTTACCGTATCAACCTATCTTTATTTTTATAAGATATGGTATCTCGGTATCATTATTACATTTCTAGGTCCGCTACTGGCTGAGACGTCTCCGTTTCTTGTTCCCATTGTCCTTGGAATGATACCAAACGTGAAAAGCCATGGCGCTACTCATCTGTTATCGCTCTCACTCGTGGAGCACTACGAGCAAGTCGCACAATACAAAATTATTCTCGGCAGGAAGGTGGTGGCCGGGGCGCATGAGGTGGTGCGTATCGTGGCATGGTGCATTCCAGCTCGAAACAATATTCTTCTCGCCCGGTCACGCTCATGCGTGTGTCCAGGTGCACCCACCCCTTTCGCTTTGTTTTTTTCCTTCCGTTTATTTCCTTCGTTATCCTAGCTGTACTGTTGCTGCAAAGACATTAGACATGGCTTCCCACTGAACGAACTCTAAAACCTAAAGATGTTGGCAGGCACACTGGCTCTGCTTTTATTCAGGAGATGGAAAAGGGCAGGAGCTAGGCACATGTGAAATGATGCTCCCATTTTGATACACAACTGCTGCGTCTGTGTCTAATGCGCCATTGGCAGGGGCGTATTAGACATGAGTACATCATGCAGTCATTTATAAAAGCAGGATCACAAAGCCTTCTTGAGGTGAGACAAGGATGACAAGTCTTACTGAATCGTTAGGTGAGGGAGGTACAGTTCAAAAAAAGCAAGGATATATGCCTGAACAGTCTGACCAACCATGCAGAGGCGCAATCCAACACCAAAAAAACCAAAACCCACATCAGCGTCTCTTTTCAGCCACATTTCACAAACCATGCAAGTATACAAGAAAATGCATGAATGGGAACTTTCATATTGTGGTGGCACTTCCATTGCATGTGCATTACACTATGGATGATGCTCGGACCATTTGGTTCAAAAGGTTTATCACGGAAGAGAGAGCCCAACAATACATGTTTCATATATGTCCAGTTCAAGACTACAACAATCGCAACTACAACCAAGATAACATGACAGTAAAATGCAAACATCAACTAAGAACCTAAAGCCAGACGTTTGATCTCTTTTGCCCTTCTTCAATTTTGCCTTCTTTGTCCATCTTATTCACAGGCCAGCTTTGTGTCAAAGCTACTCAAACAAATTGCGAATGCCTGGAAAGCCGAGAGAGGATAGCGATAGTCCATTGTGAACATATCCCTTGCAACTTTTCCAAACTGCAGAATAACCTTATCAGGCTCCGCTGGGCCAGGTTGTGAAGGAGTTGGAGCACCTGCAGGTGGCAGGCTTGGTGCGGCAACCAGCTGGAAATTCTTCACTGAGGCAATGGTGACCCGGCCACGGAAGTTCAGGCACCAGCATTGTAGCTGTTCATGCCACCTCGGGGGCTTGTTACGGAGCACCAATGGTCTCTCCTTGATTTCACCACCATCTCCATCCATTGTTCCACCAGTAATGTCAGAGAAGCGAGCACTACTGAAATCCATGGGGCGGTCCATGATGGACTTAGAGGAGGTAGTGCTGCGGAACGACTGAGAGAAGGAAGTGATGCTGCGAAATGAGTCCTCCAGAGCTCGAGGCACAATTTGCTCGGGCTGGCCAGGGACAATGCCACCAGGCTCCACTGAGGAGGCAGGTATGGAGTGCATGATGCAATGCATCCGCCTAGGACCTCTTGTGCCAAGGACATTTAACTCATATGTCACCTGAGCTCTGTTGTAACTAACAGACGGCACCTTCGGTGATACTTTCGTTGAGTTAAACCTCCTGCTTGTCCTTCCAACAGGAGGGACTGCAGCCCCATTGTAAGGGGGCTGTGGGTCATAAATTATAAATTTTGTGCCAAGGAAGTTTGACCTGAAAGTTAAAACACTAGGCTTGGTGTTAACACTATCAAACAAGCAAAAAGGCAAAAGGTTTATCTTCCATAAACATAATAATTACCTCAATTTTCCAATGTAGGTCCTGCTAGATCTTGAGATGTTATCAGCATCCATTGAGATAGTGTACTCTGTGCAAGTTGTTTTGCGGTTTCTTTTCGCAGATAAGGCGAATTTTCCGTTTTCTGCAGTAACAGCTGCAGAAAAAAAATGATTCAACATATTTGATCAAGTGAAATCAGATAAGGCAGGCTTTTGATCACTTCATAAGAAAAATATTTCTCATGAATGCAAGCATAAAAACCATTAAAATTTTCACAACTGAAGAGGTTTACAGGATATGTGGCAGAACAGTGAATTAAGCACTCAAACACAGTGAGTTATTTAACATTGATTTACTTTTTCATCCTTATCTATATATCAGTGGAATAATAACCTGGTATGCACAAAAAAAGGTAAAACTTATGAGCATTGCTAGTACAAGTGTGGGAAGAATAGGTGCATAACATACCATTGCTGAGGCACAGGTAAAGATGATAAGTGGATTTTGATCTATTCCTCTTTATAAAACATTGAACCATTCCATCTCGAGGACCCGGCTGTCAAAACAACATGATATATAATGTATCAAGAACAAGGAAAGATATCCTTTGATCACGGTTTGGTGTTATTGTAGAGCTAAGTAGCTAACCCTCAACAACTTACAGATCAACATTATTTAAGTAAAGGGAGTGGATATCTTTTTCTCTTTACCTGCTTTAGAGAGACTGGGAAGGTAAGCTTCCCACAAAACTCTGGGCTCAACACAATCTCTTTACACATTTCTCTCCATGTCCTACAAACGGCCGCAAAGCACACAACATTCTTCCTGGATGGCCAGGTACTCTCGTCAGCCTCCAGTCTCCGTATAACGTCGCGGAGGAGTTCAGGAGGAAGGCTCGCCCAGCGGCTCTCTTGGGTTATGGCAGGTGTGTCATGGAGGTCATGCAGTGAGCTCTGGGTCTTCCCCTTGTGATGCCCAGTAAGGCCGTAAAGGCTTGCGAGGGTCACCTCAAAGCTCCGCCTCGACAAACTGCCAAAACCATCCCTAACATCACGGACTATGCTGCGGAACGACATTTAAGCCAGCCAATGCCAGATAATAGGGCATAGAATGTCGAAACTACGACCTGCAATTGGAAATAAGCAAGGGCTACTAACAACCTTTTGGTGGTTCAAAGAACAATGAACAAGTAGTATACCGCACCTCCTTCGAAATGATTAGAGTGGTGCACATACAGAAGAAGCCGCTACAAGCTGTCCCTACAAGAAGAAAGTACCATTGATGAGAAAACATGTGAAGTTTAACACGAATGGATTTGACTGGCATATTGATTCAATCTAGACCTTGCAACAACCAAGTAGGCCTAAACTAGCAATCAAAGAGGAACCCAAGTCCATCATTGCTCAAGATGCAAGCACATAATTTTTGCCTAAATATATACCTAGCATCACTTTAAGCGCAAGAAAACTGGGCTCCTTTTTAAGTTGGGAAAATAGGCTCCATAGCCTCCATACCGCCGGAGAAAAAAAACCACAGTTTGCCAACCAAAGGGCACATCACATGTATTTGTAACAACTAAGAAGAATTTCCCGAGGAAGCTGTGGGAAAACGTAGCACCAGAACATGACATTGCAAAAGCTTTCTGAGGGAAATCTTGGGCTATACAGAACCAACCATAGGCTGAAGATAAGCAAAAAACTCTTTTTTTTTTCTATCCTTTCTAACACACATGCTAGTAAGTTTTGATGTGATATACGTCTGCTAGAAGCATAAATAAGTAGCCAAATAACAACAGGAAAACTCCACACATCCACTGATCGAAATGTAACCGGCAAAGAGAAACAAGACTTATGGGGGAGGGGGAGCCTAAAAGTTCACATTCTTCCTCGAAATTTCTCCTGAACAAGAGCATATCTACCGAATCACGCCATACGATCTATCGATCCTGCCAGGAGCGTCCCAGAAACCACGCCTTCACGGCGCCCCTGCTCACCGGAGACGCTCGCAGACCACGCAGAAGCGCAGAACACCAGAAACCGAAACCAAATCGAGTCAAAGGTACTACCACCCGGGAGAAAGAGAAACCAGGAACTCACATTCGGCCGAGCCGGAGCCCCTTATCCCCCGGCCACTCTGTTACGCACAGAAACCGCGCACCAGATCACTCTCGTTCGACGGCTCTGCCCCTCCCCGATCGAGCCCCGGGCATCGCCTCCTTCCCTCGGTCTCTTCTTGGCTAAGCTGCGCACGCGCAGAGGAGGTAGTGGCCTAGCGGTTCGTGTGAAAGGAGGAGGCGAGGAGGAGAATGAGGTAAGGTGCCGTCCCGTTCCGTCGGGGGCGTCCTGACTAACGGCGTCGGGTCGGGTGACGCGTCGCGGGCCAGTTGGCAGCAGCGGCTGCCTAATGCTTACCTTGCCCCGGCGCTCACGCCTCCAAAAGCGTTTCTGCGGAAAAATTTAATCATTTGCCACTCTTATAAATAAGTGGTAACAGATTTGTCACCCTGGTCCGCTTTCAATGACTCAGACAGGCCCACATGTAAGTGACAAAGTTAATTAGCCAATCTTAAGAGTGGCAAAAAGTTGAAATACCCCGTTTCTGTGCGTCTAGATAATGAAGACTATGAGCCTATTTGGTAACGGCTGTGGTTTATAGTTTTTGATTGAAATTTTTTAATTTTAACTGTTTAGGTACACATTATGGAGAGATACTTATTTGCGATTTCGGATGGTATAAATGTTAGGCTTTTAACGTGTATATCGTTTAACTTGTAGACAGGGTCGTCTCCAGAAATTTGGGGCCCCAGGGCGAATTGCAAAATGAGGCTCTCAATTTTTAAAAAACATTAGTCTAATATAACTAAGACATACTATCGCACAATCATGTAAGATGTAACTTCAATATGTATTACTCCATACAAGATTTGGAAATATATCAAATATTAAGACCAAAAATATAATCTTGACCTCATGTTCTACTAAAAGCATCATCGTCTTGTATTTCTTGAAATGAAATCTCAATTATATCTTCATAATTAATCTTCTCCAAGACATCATTTTCAAGCGCTATTATCGCTAACCCATTGAGTCTTTCTTGTGTCATAGTAGAGCATAGTAGGATTTCAACAACTTGAGTTTAGAAAAGCTCCTTTCCGCAGATGCAACATCACAGAATGGTTAACATAATTCTATATGCAATAATAGCGTTAGGATAAAGGGTGCTTCTTCAAAACTTGAAATATCAAGAGGACCCATAGATTCCTCAAGTAAATCTTGGATGAAAGTTAACTCATAAACAATTCTTGTCCATCAATATCTTTGTGTTCTCCATTCTTAAGTGCATCCTCAAGATTAACACAAGCGACCATCAAATTCTTATCATCCAAGGATCGCGATCTATCTGAAGTAAACAAGAAACCAAAAGTTTTTCATACCCTTGATCTGTTCAAATCTCTTGGTAAGTGAAACTATAGCTTGATCAATAACGACTATAAAATAATTAACCCGAAATGACTCCTCTTGATTGTGAAACAATGGATGCATCATCTGTGACCTCATCAAAATGTCTTTTCTTTTGATTTTTCGCTTGGTTGGAACTCGGATGAATATCCATCTCCATTGCAATTTCTTTTGCGACTTCAATGCTTTTGAAAAGCCGGTTTCTCTATACTTTTGAAAAAGAAATCGGTCCTGTCTGAGACTCAATTGCAACATCAATAAGCATATCTTTTGATTGTAGTCGCTTGTCGATCAAATTAATAGCGATAATATTTCATACCAAATGATTATTGCCACTAAAAATTCAAAGCTACCAAGTTCATTTTACGCCAATGATTTAGCTTCACTACTTTTCAATAGGTCATCATCACTTTCGACCACCGTAGTAAAGCCTCTTTTATTTACGGGATCCGAAACCTTATAGCCTTAACACTATCAAGACGACTCTCCCAACGAGTAGATGACAATGATTTAAGAGTCAATCTGTTATGTTTTCTTTAAGAATTTTCCACCTTTTGTAGGATTGGCAAATGTCGTATAGATCGTTGGATAACTCCAAAAATTACATTGCTTTACGACAAGACTTTGCCATATCACATAGTGTCAAATTCAGACTATGGCAACCACAAGCTGAATAAGAAGCTCTTGGATTTATATCCAAAACTTTCTTTTGTACCCCAATATTTTTTCCTTTCATATTGGACCCATTATCATATCCTGTCCTCTCACATTGTCTACATCAAGATCAAGACTTTTCAATTCCTCTAGTAGAGCATCAAACAATCCTTGCCCGGTGGTATCATTGACATCCAAAAACCTAAGAATGATTCTTCAATGCAAAGAAACTTGAAGATGTATCAACATATCTTATTATCAAAGACATCGCTCTTGGTGGCTTGCATCGAGTACAATCAAGTATAATTGAGAAGTACTTTGCTTCTTTTACCTTTGCAACAATTGCGAGACACGGTTGCGAAGCTAACAAATTTATTAACTCATTCTGGATGGAAGGACCAAGATAATGATCACGGATTTTGTCATTGGTGATGCGATCAACATGCTCTTTGACAACTGGGTCAAATTCAGCCAACATTTGAACCAGTCCTAAGAAATTCCCATTACTTTCTTGGTATAACCTGCTATTAGTGCCACGAAATGCTATATTATGTTCTGCAAGAAATTTAACAATTAAAAGAATCCTAAGCAAAACTTTTCTCCAATGCTCCCTTTCTTTTTCAAGTTCTCTTTGAGCAACTTTATCAATTGTTTGATTCTTACGGAACACGAGGCATAAGTCATACCATGTAGCCATATTTGTGACATGTTCTCTACTAGTTTCATGCTCTTTAAGTCTATTGCCAAGATGAGTCCAGTCACTAAATCCGTCATTTGCTAACCGACCTCTCACAAGCCCTTTCTTAATAATTTGCAGCAAAAACAAAATACTTTGTCAAGCTCTTTGCTGTATACAAGCCATTCTCTGTCACAATTTTCTCCGTTTGAGAGAACTCTGGTGTAATGCAATGCAGAAAATCTTCTAGAATATTTGTCTCTTGGACCATGCTCAATAGATAGGTCTTTTTTAGGACCCTTTTGCACCAAAATATCAATCATTTTAGGATCAAGTACATCCCAAGTTCTTGGATCAAATATATCAGGCTGAAAAGAATTATCGGCATCATGGCCTTCATCAATTTCTATAGTGTGAGCCTCAACCTCTACTGCATCATCGCTTTCACCAATTTCTGTAGTGTTAGCCTCAACCTCTAGATTATCACATTCATTATTTTCTGTAATGTGAGCCTCGACCTCTACTGTGTCATCACCATGGCTATCATCAACATTAGCATCTGCAATTTCTCTCAACAAAAATCTGTCAAGAGCACCCTTTTGAGATTGAGCTACTGCTTCTAGTCTTTGTCTCTTCTTACGCTTTTCAGCACCAGAATCATACTTCCTATTTCTTGTAGACATGATGAGGATTGACTGATTGAGAAAACAAATATTTTCCTATTTTTTTTAAGAAGTAGCTGATTACAGAACAAATAAAAATTCTAACCATTGCTGATCAATCTAATCACTAATTAAATTTAAACCTACATCACTAATTAAATCTACAGCAGTAAAACCACCAAACACACCTGATTCCTGAGCCTGACGAGTAGACTGTAGACGAAGGACTGAAGGAGGCCGGAAGAAGTGGCGGGATCTGTTGAGGCTGCTTCTTGGCGCATGCGCATCTAACGATCTGCAGACGGCGTGATCACGCCGCAGCGTTGGCGCCTTGGCGGCGAAGGCTGAAGGCGGACAGCCGGACGCCCGACGCCGGACGGCGTAGTCACGCAGACACGCACGCACCACGCAGGCGGCGTTGGCGCCTTGGCGGCGAAGGCGAACCGTCCCGACTCCTGAGATACGCGACGTGATTGCAGAATTACAAACGTCGTATAATACGTATAGTACAGTCATCTGTTTCGGAATTAACCGTGCATGAGCTGGTTGGAGATATGGACGGTGTGGACTAGAACTATAGATTACCTATAGCATGCATGGTTGGGGGCCCCACCAATTTGGAGGCCCTGTGCCATTGCCCACGTAGCACACCCTCATCAACGGGCCTGCTTGTAGACTCCGTCTTGAGAAAATACTCCGTTTAAAAGTTAGATATTGTAGCAAAAGCCAAAAGCCACCAGCTTCGAAGGAAAAGAACATGCCCTATGATTTTGGGTGGTTCTTTTGGAGCGGGTTCTTTCGAACTTAAATTTAGTTTATACTTATATTATCTATAATAACTAATTTTAAATACTATTTTTTAAGACAGAGTCAATAAAACAATATAGTAAAAAGTATAATGAGTTCGGCTATACCAGCCAAAATCACACGTGACTATTTTTCTTTGCGTACTGCCTCTCACGAACAGCAAGAATTCAAATGTTTAAGTCATAAGTCATCAGCCTAAGGGTTCTTTTGGACTGATGGCTTATAACTTATTGCTTAAATATTTGAATTCTGCCTGTTCACGAGAGGTAGTACGCAGAGGGAAATAGTCGTATGCAATTTTGGCTAATACAGTTGAACTCAGTACACTTTTTACTACAATCTTTTTATTAACCCTGTCTTAAAAACGTACCGTTTAAAAGCTAGTTACTATAGATAGTACGAGCATAAACCAACTTTAAACTGATACGAACTCACCCATTGTTTTCTCACAGAGAAAAATAAATACATTTGTTATTAGAGGTTGCTTCGATTCTGCGGGTTCGATAAAAAAAATACCATCGCGAGTTCGCAGCAGAGTATTTGATACAGAATTGAACACGCAAATCCAGAAAAATGACCCACTGAGGTCACCGTATTCTAATACCGCTAGAGCCATGGGGTCACCGCCTACATATAAGTACTATCATAGATTATGCATAACCTGCTTGAGGGCACTATAGTAAATAGGTTTCGATAAACAACATCAAGATGTTTTTTTCAAACAATCATCCAAATTTCTCACAGTTGGATATGCATGAAGATTCGTGCGCCGCCACCTCCACCTTCTTCTCTGGCGACCCCTTCTTCCTCCTCTCCGGCAACCGATTCTTCCTCCTCTCCGGCGACCCATTCTTTCTCCTCGCCGATGACCACTTCTTCCTCCTCTCCGACCACCCAAGGGGAGAATCCCACACCCGTGCTTAGGGTCACCATTCCCCTCAGCATAGAGGGAGGCCGGGAAGCGATGACCTGGCAGTGGGCGGTGGTTGGAACATCCTAAATTTCGGATGTTCGAAATTGCGAAGAATTAAAACTTTTGTTTGCATCTTGTTGGCATTTGAAATTTTGTCAAAATCTTATTTGGGTTCTCTCGAGTTTTGTGCTGAGCAAAATAATAACCGAAAATAATTCTCAAATACAAATAACAATCATGACGATCAAAGATACGAAATAATTTAAATGTGAGTTTAAACTCTGAAAACCTAAATTCAATTTAATTCGCTAAAATCAGCCGTGATCCAAAATAGGAAGAGAAAATTGAGTCCAAATAAATAAAGTCCTTAATATTAGCCAATTGCAAAAGTTAAAAAGGATTTAGAACCACACTCCAATCTTAGTTTAAATTCCAAGTTAAGGTTCTCTTAAATCCAAACCGAAAACCAAAATCCAGAAATCAAATTAAATAAAAACCCGTCTTCAATCAAATTGACCCGAGAACTCAAACTCATATTTAACTTCAAGTTTTCTAATTGGAAATTAAATTAGGAATGTGAATTCCAAAATGTTGCCTAAACCTTTCCTCTTTCCCCTTTTATCATTTCACTTTTTCTCCTTCCTTACACTACATGTGGGCCTAGCTTTTTCCTCTCTTCTTTCTCTCTTTCCTCTTTCTTTTTTCTTTCTTCTCCTTGCTCTGCTCTGCCGTGCTAGCCGATCAACCGACCCTCCTCCCTGTGCGTACATAGCCCACACATCCCCACGCCATACCTTGCGCCAACCACTCCTGTCGTGTTGCATTCACCTCATCATGCTCTGCCCCGCACATTTGCACCCACACCGCTATAGCCCGTCGCCCATGCCCTACAAACACCATACCCGACATGGGCGCCTTGACATGTCGCATAGCCACGATGTCGTCCATCCCGTGCCCTGCTCCTGGGTCATCGGCCACAGCACCAGAACAACACTCCCTCCAACTATTTAAACCCATGGCTCACCTCCGTTCTCCCTCCCTTCTCCCAAAGCCCAACCGCACTGGCTATCGTCGTGCCTCCACGCCGTTCTCGGCCACCCTAGCGCATCCCCTTCAAAAGCGATCATGTCACCCTGCGTCCCACACCCCCACCCCCAGGAGCCCACTCGCCCGACCAATTGAAGTTCCTCGACCGAAGTTCACCGGAACGGCCACCTTCCCCAATTTTAGCCGAAATAGCCACCGCCGATGACATTCCTCCTCCAGAGCACTCTGGTTCAATTCCTTACTATCAGAGCATCTCTTCGCCGTCCTTGGCTTCCCCCAAGCACTGGACGACGTTCTACTTCGCCCGAGAAAGCCGCCCATGGTGGCCCTCTCCGTGCCACCGCCCACATACACCGTCGGAGCTCCTCGTCGGCTCCCCGCCTCTATGGCCCGCACGGTGAGCTTTCCCCTACCTTACTCATGCCACACCCCCCGCCTTCTTGCTCTTTCCCCCACTCCGGCGCCCCACCACCATCGGTCCCAGCCGCTGGCCGCTAGAGCTGCCGCCTAACCACCTTTGGCGCCGCCCGAGACCAAGCGCCGCCTCCTTTAGCTCCTCCTCCATCTGGGCTCTCCATTTTGGCGGTTCACTTCGCCTTCCTCTATGGTCAAGCCGCCGCCGACGAGCTCACCCACCCCGGTGCACCACTCCCCTGTTTCTCCCCTACTCTGCTTTAGCCGAACAAAACCCCACTTCCTTTGTATCTTTATTCTCTTGATGACAGGTGGGCCTAGCTCAATAAGAATTGGTTGGGGGCAGCTAACACTGGTATGTCATTAGTGTCCAGATAACATGTGTTCAAATTCTGAATTTACTGTTTAAGAAAAGTTCAAATAGAAATTCAATGAAATATAATTTATAAATAAAAGTAAGAAAAAATGGAATCATGGAATTAGATTAAAAGTTTAGGTAAGTTGAGAACCTGTTTTACCTAAACTTTTAATATGTTTTTGGAATAATGAAACTAAGGTAAATAATTTGAGTATAAGGCCATTGACATTTAAACCATAAGTACATGATTTAAATTAAGACTGCCTTGCATATAATTAAGAAAGTCTCAAAAAATAATTAGTGTGCCATTAACAATTATTTTAAATCTAAGTACTAATAAAAGACACCATTGATACACACACACATACATACACATTTGTGTGTGTGTATTTGTATAAATTTCCAAGTATTGTAAGAACCTCAGTTAAAATGACATTTGAATTAGGATTAAGGAAACTAGCCGGCAAGCCTCTACCACTTAAATTAAAATACAAATTTAAAACTAGAGGGGATGGTAGAAATGTAAGCTTGAAGGTGTAAATAATAGTCAAAGGTGCTTAAGGTGAATAATGACCAATTAGGGTGCGTGAATTACTTAAAATATTAAAAACATTTAAATCAGAGTGTATACTTTAATGAAGGCTTTTCTAAACAATAGTGGGATAAAAATGGAAGATAAATATATAAAGACACCGCATGTTTGTTTTCAGAAATGCATATGTTAGTCGAGGGCCCTATTAGAATATAATCCCTGCCATTAACATGCCATCAATAATTAAAAATCCTAACCAATAAATTCATTTAGTAATGATAATAAGATATAGTCTTGTATAATAAAGCTTGGCCCCACCCAAATAAATTTAATTAAACTATGCGAAATAATAACTAAAGTATACATAAAATATCATCGACATTTAATCCGAACAGCATCACTAAATAAAATATCATGTTAAAAATATAATAAGGCAGGCCTCACATAAATAGATTTATTTCTAGAACTAAACGGTACTGAATAACGACTAAGGATACATAAAATAACGATGACCTTTAATCCAAAGGGCATCTATAGTTTCATGTGTCAATTAAAATAGAAACTCCTGGATCATCGGTCATTAAAATAACCTCTCTATTTTACAATGTGATGCACTATGCGGTGATAGGACCAATTAACCAGAACTTAGCTTAGAATATTTCGCTAACACACCAATAGGTGTTAATCTGAAATCTAATAATGCCAGACCTAGATAAGCGTGGCATTTCATTCGAAATGTATCTATGCCCTAGAATAGTTCGATGGTCACAGACCAGTGGTAAATAGAAGTCTACTAAGGTTAGCTGTCAAGTAACAGTGATTAAATGGATAATCCCATACTTTAAAAATTATTGATTTAATCATTTAATTAGTCATGCAATTAATTGGTAATCATACATATCACATGCAGAACTCGAGCCCTAACTCTCAAAAGTTAGCGCTCGACCAATACATACCTAATACTAGCTAAACTCATACATCTGTCCATAGGTCTAACTTGACTCATAGAACTTCCTTAATAAATATAAAATTATAAAATAAGTTATTAAATAAAAGATCGAGTCATGGTATTCTACCATCGGCTATGCCTAGCCATCTTTGAACCTGAAGCGGAACATTCCCGTGAATATTTATCTTGCCATGAACCTTCTCTGTCATCCGTCTCGGCGGATTTTCCTCCATCATTCCTCACCACACTCAAACCTTGACTCCGGAAATAACCCGCGCCTAATAAACTTTGTCCCAGATCACCCGTGTAATCATAATAAAACTAAATTCAATTCATTTGGATTTATTTAGGCCTTTTGAGTTATTTGCATTTATTTGAATTCAGTTGTTTAGTGTGTAATTAGAAATTGGAGTCCTGAAGAATCAGTAGATCAAACGAGACCAAAATCCAGATGAAGATGAAGACCAATCGCTCGAGACTATCGAATGAGAAAGCTTTGAGTGAGCTCAAGACCGCAGTAAACTGCGTGAGGCGAGTCAATACTTTGATCATATTGAACCTACATTTTATGCAAGATATTTTTGTTTACATTATCAAATTGCATGCTGTTATTTCATATGCAAATCTATGATTGCTTTAAGATCCTAGTTACACACCCATTATTCAATTTGTTAATATTGAATTCTCTAGAACATTTTGACCATGTGAGCCTTATCACCGTAGGAAAATTATAATGGTAACCTTTCGAAAATAAGTCTATAATTACGCACCATGCTTAGTACTGCTTAGATACTCGAGGACACCAAAATACCCTAAGCATCACTTTCAATCATGAGAAACTGATTTGGGAAGTCATGTGTGGAAAATGGCTGGTATATTTTGACATGGATATTTTATGCTCCCCAAAACCCCAACTTGCTTATTTATCTGGGCGGATGGTAAAAGGGCCAGTGCAGTGGACGCACGAGAACATGTGGATTGTGGTATAACTGTCCAGATAATCTTGAGGACCAAATCAGGTCATAACCTTCCATTGTAAAACAATGCAACCTCAAATCTGCAAATTGCAACTTAGCTAAGCAAATCTATCGAATCACCGAACTCATCTCACAGTTAGGGGAAAGGAGGGGAATAATGCAAGAGCAAGGAGTGGGCTAAAAGGGACACCAAGGGTAGGGTAAAGCTCGCCAATTGTGCTAGCGTTGTGGAAAGTGCAGTCCAACATGCGCTAGTATTCGTGGTGAACATCACACGCAACGTATGGGATCTGCTGCAAGTGGGAGAAGCCCATAGGGTGAGATGAGACAAGGGGGTAAGATATTTTGAACGATTATTTTGACGATTTGCTCAGTTACATGACTAAGGAATCATGTTAAGCAAAATGCGCAAATTGTCTCTTGTCTTGTGGGTAAAGTGTACAAACTCTACAGAATGAAAACTATTCAAATAGCCGTGCTCACGGTCAAAGGCGGACATGAGAACTTAACTTGGTATAGTTCTATTTCAAAACTTTGTGGGTGAGATTGGAAACTGGCGGGCCGTAAAAAGCCCTGATTTGTGTTGCCCTGAGTGTCACCCCAGTAATAAAGTTAGGCGGATGTGATGCCGAAGGATTAGCATGAGGTGTAGAAACCAGATAATGGTGGATAGAATCTGGATCACTATTATTATTGCATTCTTTCATACATTTAGAAAATTGGTTTTAGTTAAATCTGGTAAGTCTTAGGAATTTCTAACTATTGTTAATTTTAAGGTATTTGGCAAATAAAAATAGCCTGAGTCTTTCTTTGATATGCCATACATCTATATAATTGCATATTGTGTGTTGGCTCACGGAGTACGATGGTTTGTGCTCACCCTCGCTTACTCAATTAATCCAAAATCAAGAGTCAGATTACCACGCTTCAGCAATACACCTGATCATGATGGTAAAGAAGATGAAGTGGCCAAGAACTAGGTCACAAACCCCAATTGACCGTCTGTGGGTACGTCCTGAGAGTCCCACCTATGTGTTCCATTTTCGCTGCTGCATTTTATTGATTTCGGCCTGATCGGCCCCTGAGTAAGTCTACTATTATATTTACACTTTGGCTTGATATGTATTTTGATGTTCAGTAATATATCTGTGAGCACTATCTACTGATTCAGGGAATAGTGCGGTGGAATCACAGAGGATTCTAGCTTGTTAAATCCGGGTCCAACAGTGGTGGGGACGACAGGCGCGGTAGGAGGGTGGTGGGCGGTGCTGGAGGGCGACAGCGGAGGAAGGCACTGGCTATTAGGTTGAGTAGGGACGATACGACGGGGAGGGGTAGGGGCAGCGCGACACGACAGTGAGGGCGTCGGTCAATCTTTCTTCTACTTCTCTTACTTGCTAAGCTGACTCTATTTAGTAGCAAAGCTGAGAGAGGAACTGGTTTTTTAACTTTGCGAAGAAGGGCGGGCCACTCCGTGAGAAAGTCGTACTCTTCACTACACGACATGAAATAGCATCCTCCTGGCTCGCTACGGAAGGTCCCCTTCGGGACGCCTTCGTCTTGCTATATTGCATTAGCAAGTCTACGGTCTATCTAGCCATTACGCTATCGCTGTCTAGACTGCGGTCAACCCCGTATTGCATTGGTGCTGCCCTTGCCCGAGGGGCGGTGGTGGCGGCGCGTAGAGCTGCTCCGATGAGAGGAGGCGGGCCGGTGACGAGGAGGGTGGCGGAGGCGATGAGGAGGGCGGCGGAGGCGGCGAGGAGAGGCGTCACGAAGGGCACGGGTGGGAGGCGGCGGGGTTAGGTGGGAGGCGGTGGGGGTCGAGATAGGGGTTATGGTTAGGGGTTATATAGTAAGGGGGGAAATGATGAGAGCCGTTGGATCTTAATTTAAGTGTCACAAATTTGGATGATTGTTTCAAATAAAATATCCGGATAATTACTAGACACACCCATAGTAAATTGCTACGCTAAGCAATGGAATTAGAATGTTGCTCTTTTTACTAAGAGACAGAGCTTGATAGTAGTTTGGGATACACAAGGCCAGCACCCATTCGAGCGGGTCAAGGAGGGGATTGATCAGATCGAGTGGGAAGGGGGGACTCACTGAATTCGTCCTCGACAAGGTAGTTGAAGGTGTGGCCATCGCAATTGAGCTTGTTGCTGCTGGCGGGGAGCTTCTGGAGGCACTGGGCTAGGATGGTTCTGAAGTTGCCCGGTGAACTCGGTGTACTCCGCCAGCACCACCATGCCACGCGCCATAGAGGAGAAAGGATGGGACACAGCGGGAAGGTCTTTTCAAGACAAGGTCTACAGATCGATCATAGTAGACACTACAACAACTTCATTTATATCAGCCGAAATCTCACACAAGTCTTTCTCTCCATACTCTCTCACGAACAGCAAAAAATCATAAGCCATAGCCAAAAGCCGAAGTAAAAAAGAATAGACTCTATATGTCTGATTAAAAACACCATCTTATTTGATAAAAAAATTGAGGACACTTTTTTGTGGTTACGTCGAGTATTTCAACAATAAATAATTATTCTTGGCATTTCGATCGGTATCTATTTTTGTTTGTTCCGTTGTATTCCCTACAAATCTAGGACAAATTGGATATAGTAAAAGGAATGTGATCCGTGAAGAATTTAGTTAATGATTACAAAATACTAGTTGTAATCAGTAAAAAAAATCACAGTATAATCCTTTCGGGGGAAAACACATGTATAGTAGTCTGCATAAAAGATCAAAGCTCACTAGGTCCGCTCCAACTGACTTATAGCTTAAATTTCTGGCTATGTCTATTGATTTACGGCTAAAATTATACTATATCGGCCGTTAGTTTTTTGAGAAAATAAGAAAAAAAGAATTATATCGTCATAGACAATGCAAATGAATAAGACAAAAAGCCAAAAAACCAAAAAAACTAAAATAAATCAAAATTAGAAGTCGACGTGTTTCAAGTGGTTTCTGACTTAAATAAATCAAAAACCAAAATAAACCAAAAACTGAAGCCGTTTGAAGCGAGTCAAAATTCAAACACAGTGCTTGGCTGATTCTAGGTGCACACCGAAAAAGAATTTGGGGGAGGGAATAAAAAGCATGTTTATATTAATTTTTGCTGATAACTTATAACTGCGGTTGATAAATAGTAGTGGTTGATAGAACCAACAGATGAATAGTAGTGTATTACGTAAGAAATACGATGTAACAAAAGGTACTACAACATTCGGACCGCCATGTGACTTACAGAATTATAATATAATAAAATATAAAATACGTTATAATATGTTAAAGCGAAAAATAGTGGCTGATAAATAATAACAATTGATATAAGTGGCTTATAGAACCTGAGATATTTATATTAGTTTTTGTTTCTAAAAACTAAAAATAAAAACCAATATGAAAGTCCTTCAAACGAACTCAAGTTGCGGAAAGAGAGATCAGGAATACATTTGCCGCTGCGAGTGCTCCACCAACCAAACTCGCATCGTAGACACGCCTCAGATAGTTTGGTTAAGAAACACTAGCCACATAAGTGCAACGTCGTGAGACGGTTCTTTTTAAAAAATCGAGGACGGATGCGTAATTTCGAAGGAATCAAAGGGTTTTTTCGCAAAAAAAACAGAGACCCGCAAGGACTTATACGTAACTAAAGAAGGACCTATACATAATTTTGGAAACCGTGTGTTGCTATCCGTAAATTAGAGGTGTTTTCAGAAAAACCGGCGGGGACCATTTGCAGTAGTAGGATCTGTTTGCGAGAACGAAGGAGCTCTACACGATTTCACAAAACGTAGGGATTTTATCGCAAAATTGATGACGTTGCGTCGCTCTCAGGCTGGGAACCCCGGGTGTAATATATAGATTATTATGCAAGTTTCCTTTGCTGACTCTGAATTCTGAGACAACACGAGAGTAAAAAAAAATGACCAGCCGTTTCACCGGAGGAGTTCACTCCGCCGTCTGCAGCACGCGCGTACACGTTTTGACCAAAGAATACAAGCACAGTAAGTAAAATGCCTAGCGTGTACAGGAGAGCAAAGAATGCTCTGAGAAAATACGAGCACACAGGAAAAGAAGCCGGGCACGGTGGAAAAAGAAGCTTTCAAAGAGAAGCGAGCAGTAACAAAAGCTTTTCACTTTTTCAGCGAGCGAGTGGCACTGTAACATACTCCCGAACCTCGTAGCCGCGACAGGGGAGCACCCCGGAGCTTGCTCCAGGTCCAGGGCACGGTAGGGTGGTGGTTCAGTTCAGTGTAGGGAAGAGTCCCGTTCCGTTAGTTCGGTGGGAGCACGGCTCCGTCTGCTGCCTCCGTCGCCGTCGCGCGCGCGCGTGAGCGCGTTGGCTTCGATCGTCTCAGAGCCCGGAAGCTTCCGGCTAGGGTGCAAACGTCTGAGCAAAAGCATTAGGATCTAATTCAAAATAAAAAAAAAACAGCATCTAGATTTTGAATTTGGTACCGGATAGTTTTTCAGATATAAGATCGGATTCCAAATAGAAGTATCTGTTAGATTCGAAGCTATTTAGAAGTTTAATCGGATAGTATCCGGTAAATTTATCCCGGATATCCAAAAACTCTAGACATATAAGTCATGTCTTAGTCGGTCAGCTTAATAGGCAAGTCTATGCGGTCATAAGACTATGTGTACATGACTAACCTCTCACTTACCTAGAGTGGCTTGAGAGAGAAATCAGCTCACGAGACCTTTTTCCATATTAAAATTAGCCTTTTATTTTTTGAAAATATAGGAAATCCAAATATGCCAAAAAATAGTAAATAAACTCAGAAAAATTTCAAACAATTTAGACAAATACTTTTGAACATAAGGAACTTAAAAAATATTTTTGAATTTAATTGATGTAGTCAAGTTTGCTTGTTAAACTGCTAATGAGTTGTATTTGGGATATATAGTACAGTTGATTGATCCTTTTATGTGCGACACATATGTGTTCTATTTTTGCGATATCTGACTAAATATTTGTGACCGAGACTAACTATATTTTGAGCAACATGTATTCGCTTCGTATTTGTGACTGAGACTATTCATATTCGTATCCAGCACTATTTAAATCTGACCTCGATTCCGAGAAAAAAATATGGAATAAAATACGAGATAAGCGAAATCCGTCCGTATCCGCTCCGATTACGCCCTACTTCCGACGACGACGTCAAGCTACAGCTCCCAAACGCCACCGAGCGATCGGAGTCGCTCGTTCGTTTTCCAACCATTTTCAGAGGATTCTCTATCGGGTGGGTTCGTTTTCCAGCCATTTTCAGAGGATTTATGGTTTTGGTTTTTGAATTCTGATCTGTTTGTGAGAGACAGTACGTAGAGAGAAATAATCGTATATCATTTTGGTCGGTATAGCTGAACTCGATACAATTTATATTACAATTTATCTATATATCTCAACTTAAAAAACGTACCATTTAACGACGAGTTAAGTCTAGAAAAACAGAACCATCATCCATTGTACTGAGTAATGGTTCCATGGTATTGGTATTATTCACTTCTACATGTAAGATAGGAAACCAAAAGTAGCTACAAATTTTCGCTATATCACCTGACAATTGACATAATGCCACGATTTATCCTAACATTTTTTTAATCCAATAGATGAGACAAGTAACAGCATGGCACCATTACATAGTGTAATGGTAGAGGGTAGTAACAGGATGTGCATCTTCAGCTTATTAAGCGACGCATGCATTTTTTTTTTTGATAAGCCAACTCTCAGTCAGTTTTCTTTTTCTATACGGTTTATTACTACTTTATTAGATTAGACTGCAGCAACAAAAGAAGGCAGTTTTTAATGGTGGCCAAGCGTTTGTGGTGAGTTTCAATCAGTGATCCGAAATCGACCGTACCAGGACTAGGTGCCATTTGGTTTGGCTGAAATAAACTAAATTATATCTAAAATAATAATGTATCTAGTTAAAATTATACTATAGCTGATAATATCTTATTTGTCATAGCAAAACTTTAAAAAAATTAAAAATAAAAACAGAGGTTAACCCATCACGAACAATACAAATAAATACGGAAAAAAGAACCAGTAAAAAAATTCAAAAAAGCCAATGGATACAACAGCACAGCAAGGATCCATGAAATCATCAGCATTGTCATTGCAACCACTCCACCGTCTAAACAATTTTGGGTATAATCTTTTTTATTTCGGTTTATAGCTTCTAACTGTGATATATGTTTTTAGCTGTTCATAAGAAAGAGTATGGAGAGAGATTCGCGTGCGGTTTTGGCCGATATAAATGAAGTCGCTGCAATGTTTACTACAGTTAACTTGTAGATCCCTATTTTAAAAAGACACGCTGTTAAAAAACTATTTATTATAGAAAACCTAGTTACCGTAGAAAAATAGTTTTCAAAAGCTAAAAAGAAGATGCCCTTTAGTGGCTTGCGTTTGCGTAACTAAACCCGGTTGATGCATAAAATCCGTTTTTCTACAATAAATAACATGTTCGTATTAGCTTCTAAAAATCATTCTTTTATAGTACTTACCTTTTAAACGGAATATCCTTTTAATGCAATGTCTACTAATGAATTGTAGTAGACACTATAATAATTTTATTTATATCGATCTATATAACTTATCTAAAAATGTTACTGTTTGTTAGTCAAATCCAAAAGCGATCATCAAACGGCCGTACGAACGGCCCTAAATCATTCATGCGTGATCCAGCCCGAGCAGACGATAAGACATATATTATAGTACTGCATAATAATAGTCCACGCACTGGTCAGCAATTAGAGAGGAAAAAATAGATATAAAATTACCAGCTGTTTTATCGTCTCATTTCTCTTTCATTTCTTCTGTATGTCTATTATTTTTGGCTGTGATTTGTAGCTTATGGTTTTTAGACTATTCATATGAGATATTACAGAATAATAAAAACGTACATGTGGTTTTTACTGATATAAATGAAGTCAGTACAATATATATTACAATTAACTTAGTAGATGCTATCTTAAAAAGATACTCTATTTAAAAATTAGTTACTATAAAAAAATTAAAAAATAATATTTAGAAACCGAAAAAAACATGCATCTAATCTGCTGCTTGTTCTGAGAGACACGGGCCGTTAGTTTGCGCTACTACTACACCTAGCCCTTTTGCTCGTCTCGTCAAATCTTGCATCCCGTCTGAGGGGCATGCTGTCAGACTGATAAAATAGGCGTTGGTTTCATCCTGCTGTATCCTTATACCTCTTTTCTCCTTTTCCGTGAGACGTTTGTGTCAAGAAGAAAACAAGGCAAAAGGCAGATTGATGCAGCCGACGCTTCTTTTCATTCAACGGCAGCATCAAGTAAACGATGCAGCAATAAACGGCATTATAGATGATAAGGCTTATAGACATTTCCTTTCTTTTTAGAGCCGTTGGTGCATTCTTTCGACTACGATTTATATTTACAGCTATGATTAATAATTTTTGATTTTAATATAAATATTTATGCAAACGAATCGAACCGATAATCTAATAAGTTATTTTGAAAAAATTGTCCCGATAAACTGCTTCGAAACGGTAGCGAAGAATACATCCTATTTGTTTCTTCGAAGAAAGTCATAAGCTATAAGCCGTAAACTGAAAAAGAATGGCCAAACTAGGCTGGGTTCGGTACCACTTTCAGCCGACTTATGCTTGTACGAACTACAGTAACTAGCTTTTAAATGATGTGCTTTTTCAAGACAGGGTTAACAGAAAAATTGTAGTAAAAAGTATATTGAGTTCAGCTGTATCAATCAAAATTATATACGACTATTTTTTTACTGTTTATACTGTCTCTCGCAAATAGTTAGAATTTAAAATTTTAAACTATAGGCTATAGTCTAGAAGAACTCACTTTTAAGATAAAGATTAAGAACGAGTCGTTTATTTGAACCACAGAAATAAATCAAGGGGGCAATACATATATTTGTTAGGTACAACTAACTAATCGGGCTGAGGACAGGCCGGCCAAAGATAGGCTCGTTGCCTCTTCGGGCCAAAAGCTAGTTACTGTAGAAAAGCCAAAAAGCAGTTTTTAGAAGCTGAAAAGAACAGGGCCAAAAGCCTCCTAGGTGTAGATCTGCTTTAGCTTCAAACTTTTATCTATAATTGATGTTTTTTATTAAAATTATACCGTAATAGTTATTAATTTTTTAAGTTATTTAATTAAAAAATAAAAAATAAGTAAAAATAAAAACAACGTTATATTAAACAATAGAAAGAAATAAGAGAAAAAATCAAAAACCAAAAAGCAAAAAAAAACAAAAAGACAAATAAGAAACAAACATTTTTTAAATGAATTATGACTTCTAAAAATCACAAGCCGAATCCATTTGCAACGCTCCCGTAAACGTCGTAGATCATCGGATGGCATTCAATATAGTTTCATGTGCATAAAATTTTTTCACTGGAGCATCAGCGGTAGTTGGAATTCAATCCGAACTTCGAATGATTCAGAAGCAAGACAACAAACGGGAAGCGATGCAGAGAGGAAGACAATGGGGGGAGCACAATGGAGTCTCATCATACATACATCAAACAAGGATCACTCTGACTTTTGTTTTCTTCTATATGGAATGGGACAAGACCACTGTAAGCTCGAGACGGAAAAGAGAGAACTTATGATGGTGCTGTTGTAAAGAGATGACTTCTCGCTTTTATAAACTAAAATTATTTCCAACACATCAGTTTTTTTAATGATTTATTCTTTCCTTTTTCTTTTTCTTTATATTATTCATAGAGATATAATTATATTTTTTATTTTTTAATTAAATGTTTTAGAAAAAACCGTCGTACAATATAATTTTAGCTAAAAGATACGTCACTTTAAAGCATGCCCATAAGTTACATGTGTTATGAATGACAAATAGGAGCACATCACTCTAGTGGTAATGTCACCTCAAAGCTTGACATTGGGAAAGGAAAATAATCCTACAAGAACGATGCCACACACTGTTGTAAATCAAATTCCATTTGGTCTTAAGAAGGGATAAGGGGTCTGGTTGGGGCGCAGTTATTTTCACAGAAAACAGTCGATTCCTGTCAGAATCATAAGAAAAACCACAAAAAGAATCAATTCCCGCAAGAATTTCACAGGGGGGTCACGCGTGGAAATCCATAAACCAAGGAGGGACCAAGAAAAACAAATTACATTTGGTCTAAGTTTTTTTTCTGAGGGAAGCTCAATCAATTTGTGTAAGTTTTGAGTTTGGCGAGTAGTAGACCAGTAGTAGTCTGCACTTGGTACGTGTAGCCAACCCCAGAATACTATTCTACGAAGGATACTCCAGTACTGTATTGGGCCTGCTCGTAAATTTAATTTGGGCCGATTTGGAGGGTGGAGAACTGGCATTGCCGTTGCCGAGATGGAACAATTGGTCCGTGGCCTAAGCAAACAACACGAAGCCCAACAACTGACAACACGTGCTTCGACTAAGCCCATTAGGCCCGTTAACACGGGCTCGGGTGGTGCTGTGGTTGGTGGCCCTGTAGGCGAGAGACCCAGCACGGCAGCGCCACCCAAAAACGCGAGCGCATCTGAAGCCGAAGCTTACCGCGGCTCGGCGAGTTCGATTGGGTAGCTAGGGTTTAGGTTTCAGGCCGCGGAGCGACAGGAGGGGAGGCGGAGGCGGAGGCGATGGCGTCGGCGGAGGAGGAGATCGCGGTGAAGGAGCCGCTGGATCTGATAAGGCTCAGCCTCGACGAGCGCATCTACGTCAAGCTCCGATCCGACCGCGAGCTCCGCGGCAAGCTCCATGTAAGCCCTCGCGCTTCTCTGTCGATTATTTGATGTCTTTTGTGCTGTGTCTATGGTTGATTGGGCGCGGAATAGTTCCTGGTTACACTTCCCTGGTGCGGCCGGCTGTGGTGGTTACCGATGCACAGCAGCGATCTGTTATGGCGGCCAATATCCTCACTACGTTTGATAGCCGAAGTGGTCCGAACTAAATGTGGCATTTTATGTGCAATGCAACCATTTGATGAAAATTGGGGAGTGGGAGGTTGATATGTTCATGCGCAACAATATAAAGATGCCTCGGTAGCAATTTGGAAGCATAGATAAGGATAAGCCTCTCGATAGCATAAAACTGTGGGAACAGGGTAGTTGGTAGCAAAGGATGCATTCGTGGCTTATGTGTTTGCCATTTTAGCTTGCCCTGGCAACGTAGTGATTTTTTTTACTAATTTGTTGATAATGTCGTGATGAATCACATCGCTATATGCTGTGCATTTTTCAATTGTGTGCTGCCCTGCCATGGCTTGCTTTTAGTTTACGGTACTCAACATCTCTCCACTGTAAACTTCATTTTGCGTGGACATCCACCTTCTAATCCTGCAGAGGTCCATATAACATGCTAATGGGCCTAGGATGGCAGTCGCTGAAATTTCTCTTGTACCTTTTTACCTAGGCCTATGATCAACACTTAAACATGATCCTTGGAGATGTTGAGGAGATCGTGACAACTGTTGAGATTGATGATGAAACATATGAAGAAATTGTGCGCGTAGGTGCTCTGTCCTTTCCTTTTAAATTTTGATGAGTATTTTGTAATGTCAATGCTCAACACTGTTGAAGGTCAAGTTGGGATTGTTTCTGCAAACTTTAACTTTTGACGAGTGATGGTATTTGCAGCATATTAATGGGAAAAGTGGTTACTTCAGTTCGTGTTTATGATGTATGGAGCCCCTGAGAAATGAGGGGCTGGCCACCTAGTGCATGCCGGTACATCCGTGCCCACATTTTATGAAAGAGTGCCAACTTGTTTATTGTGCTATTGACATCCATTGAACATTGTTAGAGCACAAAGCTATTTGAATCATTTAGACTGCTGGGGTTTTATGGTCCTGATTTAGTGTGGCATAAGATGACTGCAGTTCCATAAGACCATAACAACTTTTTTTTGGAGTAATTTAATGCTATGGGACAATTATTTACATTACTTATTGCTAATATGTGAAATTTGTAATGAAGATGTTTGCATATTAACTATGTGCCAATTATTGTTATCTTTCCAGACCACTAGACGTACCATCCCCTTCCTTTTTGTCCGAGGTGATGGCGTTATATTGGTCTCTCCACCCCTGCGAACTGCATGAAATTTGAAGCGAGATCCTGCTGATTGCCAGCTATGACTGGTGTATTTGGTCAGCAGATGACAAGGAGTGTGTGTTATATGCTGATCTGTTACTGTTTTCTGATGGATTATAGGTTTAGCATGTGATACCAGTGTAACAACTGCTTGTGTGTTTGAATTGATCTCATTGAGGTGCTAGTTTCTGCGCCATGTCGAATTAATATGTTGTTCATTATCAGCTTAATTGCCAAAGAGTAGTCTTGTTTGGAGTAACATGTCTTACAAGTGAAATGCGCTGTATTTGAGTGACTAGGCTTAGCAGTATTGGAACTTGGAAAAATGTAGACTCTCTGCAGAGTTTGGTAAGATCTGTATTGTACGCAGCAAGTTGTTTGCCGGCCTTGATTGTAGTTGTTGGAGGGCCGTGCAAACGCGAAAAGGGGGAAGCGTGGGTGGAACGAGAGCGCGGCATGTTCGAACGTGAAATGAATCCGGCTCAATTCATCGCATCCAAACATGAAGTTGTGTTAAGCAGCAGCTGCATCGCCACCACCACCACAGATTCATCTGCATACAAATGCAACTTGGGTATGAGAGTTTTACGAAGTTTCCCCACCATAGAAACCCTTCTTCCAGGATTCGATTCCCAATCCACTAGGAGCAAGAACAGAATATCGTGGCGGACCAATTCACGATTCCCAAGCCACAGCAAGAATATTTCTGGTAACCGAAAGGATGAATTGATGATTTACTTTATTTTTTATTGAAATGATAGACAAAATTTTATTAATATGTGGATCTTAGTCTCATATATCAATAAAACGTTATAGAATATTTTATCAAGCGATAAAAAATATAGGGCAAATCATCATATCTCCCTAACCGAAATGTGTCGTAAATAAATAGAGGGAAGTACAGACGCCAGCCAAGTCCCCCTCTTGCTTGCCTTCGCTCCATCGGAACCAAGCACAGAGGAGGAAGACGAAGAGGAAGCCAGGGAAGGTAATCACGAGTCATGGGCGTCACCAAGGAGGACGTCGAGGCTGCCATCACCTCCGCTCTGAGCCCTTCTAATCTCGTAAGTCTCCTCCCACCCTAAACCCTTTCCTCCGATCCATGCATCTCTGTTCTAAACCCTAACCGCCGCTTCTGCTGTGTTTCTACGATTTCAGGTGGTGACCGACACATCTGGAGGGTAAGCCCAGCCCATCCCAAATGCCAAATCTTTCTTTTCTTTCGTACCTTACTCAATTGTTACGAACAAAAGAAGAATATTGATGTGGTTGTTGTCTTGTGGATTGATTGATTGGTTGGTGTGAAGGTGCGGCGCGAGCTACGAGATCGAGGTGGTGTCGGAGCAGTTCGAGGGGAAGCGGCTGCTGGAGCGGCACCGGATGGTGAACACCGCGCTGGCGCCGCACATGGCGCAGATCCACGCTGTCTCCATCAAGAAGGCGCTCACCCCGGCGCAGGCCCAGCCCCAGCCGGAGCCGGCCGCCGATAAGGCACAGGCTTAAGTGCTTTAACTCGCTCCAAATAGTTCGATCACATATGCACCGAGTGAAGCGATGCATCCGTGCAACATCTGGTCTTTGATGTCGGAAACGCGCATAAACTCTCTGCTTGAATAATGTAGCAGATGCATTGGCAAAATTGAAAGTGATGTTACGCTTGACTGCTTAGAAATTACAGTATGCCTTTACTTCGAGTGCTTCTGCTCTAATGTTATGCTTCAGACTATTTTGCAACATGACTTTTGGTTTATCATCTAGGTAGTTTAGTCCTTGAGCTAGATTGTTTGATTGTAGCAATGCAGTTTAGTTGCTTCATGGATCTGTTCTGTTAAACTAGTGTTGTTTATTGCAGTGAGTCAGTTGAATCAGTCTGGCATAGTTTTTTACTTAGTGTCCTGATCGTGACACCTTGTTTGCTGAAGCATTTCGTTTTCTTGATCGATGAGGCCACCATTAAGGGCAATCTATTCTCTTTGCTGATAACTAGACACAAGTGTATTCGATGCTGGGGTGCAATGACTTTTGCTTTATGTGAAGCAGTTTTTAGCTTGTTTACGGTTATGTATTGTTGCGTCGTAATATGCACTGTGTTTGGTGCATTTGTTATTTTCTGCATATGTATCCGTGCTGGTATTCCGATGAATTGATGACATAACTTCCGTTCAGAGTTTATGAGAGACCATGTGAGATATCACTTATGAGAGACCATGTGAGATATCACTTATAAATTTGTGATGAATAATTGATCAAGGTTGTAAACATCTTCCTCTACTGAATTAATCAAGGTTTTATCCCAATCATGTTTTTGTTTGTGTTCTTGCTTGGCTTTGATTATTCTTGAGCTTGATCTATGATTTCTTGTTCCTAGTTGTTCTAGCTTGATCCCCTGCTTGATTTACCTTGTCAGAACATGTGAGAATAACTCTGGAAATCCTCATGCCTTAGGTATTCACGAGCAAGAAGTAATTTGGGATTTAGGTTTTTTCGGTGTTCTTATGACCTAGATTTGATTATGTTCCATTCAGTGTATTTGAGCCTAAGAATCTTGTGATTCTTGATTGGTTTATTCCTAATTGCTTGAGTAAGTCTCATACAAAATTTGAAAATATTTGAATGAGATTTATGAAAGTTTGAGATTTGAGCTTTTGTCCTGAAAGATTTTTCGAAGGAGAACAGAGGACCGGTCAGACCGGCCAGCGCTTGTACTGGCAGTTAGACCGACCGAGTGCGGTCAGATCGGTCATTGACCTACGGTCTGACCGGCCAGGTTGAAGTTTGCTGAATTTTGTTGGCTCGGGTTTCTTGCTTTGTCGTGCCAAAGTTAAGTAATGTAATCTGCACTTAGCGATTGTCATAGTCGTTAAAGATTTGAATAACGAAAGGGAGAAAAGTTTTGGAAATCATTCATCCCCTTTAATTTACGTCACCAGTCCTACAGTTTACTTCGCTACTTTATGTCAATTTCAACCTGTTCTAAGTGAACTCTATTGGAAGGCCTGGAAAATGTGTTTGATTGTAGCTACAGATATGTTGATACTGGCTATCTTTTTTGCTTACATATATCTATTATATTTGCTCACTTAATTGAGTAGACTGTTAGATTGTTTTGTCATAGATTCATGGTTGTGTGTGGCTGTGTGCATGAAACCATATATCATTTGGATCACCATCTCCCCCAAATGTTTATAATATGTCTGAAGGCAACATTTTCTATTTTTCAGCCATTGGAATAGCATGTCTCGCATCTACTATTAGATGCATTGTAATATCAAAGTATTCAGAAAATGGAAGAATGCCTTTTCCGATTCACTTCATCTCAGATTAAATAGGAAATGTTACTCATTGTTTTCATCCAGTTTACAGTCGTAGAGGAGGTTTGCATTTTATATTGTCGAAGATTTCATGTAAAAATTATTTGTGAGCTAATGCTATCCGTGATGTCTGCTTTTTTTTCACTTTGTTGGCAGCTGATGCTATAGTAACATACTAACATGCTTAGTGCTTATGCTAGTCGATACTTGTTTATAGGTTGTTGCGTCCAAACCAGCAAGTACGGACTCGAGTAATCTCAAAGTCTTGGCTCTTTTTTCCTTTTTTTGGGCGTGTCTGTGCTCAAGTTGGTGAGTTGATGCCAGATGCGTTTTATCTGATTGTAGCTTGGATGGGTGCATTACATTTTTCCTGATGTATCTTGTAAAGTTGCTCTTGCTCAGAAGTCACTAGAGAGAAGCATGCATTGGCATGGCCTCCTGGAATTGAATCGTGTGTATACCTGAACTCTAAATTGTGCGAGTAGAGGCCGAGAGGTGTCGACATTAACTTGGATTGTGCAGGTAGTGCCTACCGATTTGTCTTGTTTAGTTAAGTAGCCAGGACGTGTTGCTACTTGTTCGCCGCATGGTGGCAGGCCAAGCGCGTCGCAGCAAGAACCGCACACATCACTTTCTCCTACCTGTCATCGATCCACAACGGGTGCGGGGCACCTCACCAGGTGTTTGAAGCTTTGGATCATCTATGAAGTGTCTTTTCCTAACGAAGGCAGCCGACCAAATCTTTAGTCCCGTTCTAAACCGATTTAGCTTCTATTTTATTTCTTTTTTGCTTTTGGTTTATTTAATTTAGAAGTCATTTGAAACGTGTCAATTTGTAATTTTAGCTTTTTTGACTTTTTTTGGCTTTTCTTCCTTTTTTTCATATCTTTTGCATTGTGAGGGACCATATAACGGTTCTCTTTTTAATTTTTCGTAAGTTTTTCTATTTTTCTTATTGTTTCTTAGAAAAATATAACAAATGCTTGCATATACTTTCAGTCAAAAGTTAGAAGCCGCAGGTAGAAACTTAAGCTAAAAGATAGTTGAAGCGGGGCCTTAGATATTGGAAAAGGTAAGATTTCGGCAAAAAAGCCTGTGCAGATAGTTGCACCTCTGTGTCGTCAAAGATAGGCCCACTCTCTTCCCCTTTTCAGTCCGGTTTTTTATTTTACTTTTTATCTGTTAGTATTATTTATCAGATCTATCAAAGGCGGTTAAAAACTATGTGCCACGGCTAAAAAATAAGATCATAGTCGCTTTCTCCTCGGAAGAAAATATAGTTGCGCTCTGTGTCGCCACTTATCGATCCGACACAAATCGGTAGGGGTCACACTCAAAGACGAAGAGGAAGTGGAAAGACGTTCCGCGTGGGTCTTGTCCACCACCGCAACCGGTCATACATACGGGCACGCACGCATGCACGCCTACCCAATTGGCCTAAAGGTCTGTTTGGCGCGGCTGTGGCTTATGACTTTTGGTTGAAATTTTTGAATTTTGGCTGTTTACGGTACACATTACGGAGAGACAAATACTCACTTGCGATTTTGGCTGATACATATGTTGGGCTTTTAACGTATAAATCGTTTAACTTGTAGACCTTGTCTTGAGAAAATACTCCGTTTGAAAGTTATATACTATAGTAAAAATCAAATGTCGTCAGCTTCGAAGAAAAAGAACAGTCCCTGAACCGCAAAACTGGACGTTGCGTAGACACGCCGCGGACGGCGCGGTGTGGTGCGCGCGCGCCCGACGTGCCGAGCCGTGCAAAGAAATAACGCGTTGTGAATCCTTTGCCTGCGTCGTCGATCCCGAGTACCGCCACTACTCAGCGAGCTTCTCCTCACCGCGTCCAGGAAATCCGACGTTTCTTCGAAGATTGTATGCTGCTGTCACAAGTTGCTGCTTTTTACAGATTTTTTCTTCTGTTAGCTCTGTAGTTTTCTCTACATAATTTCAGATAAGAAGAATGAAAACAAGGAGGTTGCAGTGGATGAGGTACTGCCTGCTAGCACTGGACGCGATGCCGTTCAGTACTCCATGTAAGTGCCGAACTGCCCATCATTTCAGACTTTTGAGACGTTGGTATGTATCAAATTTGGTATTGCACAGTTGAGATGTGTCTTTACTTGGTCCGTTCATATTGGTTTTTGGCTGTAGTTTATAAATAGTAGCAGCTTTAGAGAAGTTATACGAAGAGAGACAAATACTCATGTACGATTTTAATCGATATAAATAAAGTTACTACAGTGTCTATTACAATCGACTAGTAGACCCCACATTTCAAAGTCACACCGTTCTGATGGTGGATCAAGCTGAACTTGCCTTTGCCTGTTCCGCATACAACGCTTTGATCTCCTCCACATCGTCGTAGCTGCCGAGAAATATGGGGGATCTCTGATGAATCTTGGAAGGAACGAGGTCAAGAGCCTGCATTGCCAATGTAGCAACAAGTATAGTATGAAAAATGTGTCAAATGTACTGGTAGTAAACATGCACTTCTGACCCAGAGAAACAGAAATGTTACACACCCGTCCTTTGCCTGTGAAAGACTGGCCTCCAGCTTGCTCCATCAGGAATGACATGGGGAAAACTTCATACAAGACACTGTAATGCCAAGAAGCAACTTCAGTAGGTTAAATGCCATCGGAGATACCATAAGCAAAGCAAGCATTAGCGTACCGCAGTTTTCCATTTGGGCTTTTCTTGTCTGCCGGGTACAAAAATACACCTCCGTATAGCAAGGTACGGTGGACATCAGCAACCATACTGTAAACCATTAGGAAAAATATATATTATAACCAAAATTATTCATCCTATGAAAAACTTGCAGATAAATTATTTTCTGTCTGGTAAGCCAACTGAAAAATTCACTCACCTGCCAATGTATCTCAAGGATTTAGGTGATGAACCATCCTTGGGAAACTTGCACTTCTCCACAAACCTGTGGTAAAAATTATTTTAGCTGGAGTTCTTAAGGAAGAATGGTACTCTGAAAACATATGTACCACATACTTTGAAGTAGGCGCATCCCAGTTCTTGGCATTCCCTTCATTCACCGAATAAATCTTTCCTTTCTTAGGTATCTGCAAAAATTTGAAGCATAAAACACACAAATATGAGTATTTTGTTGCTTGATGAATTTGCAGAAAGGGATAGAACTTTATTAGCTGTGTGCCTGTGTCACAATACCTTGATGTTTGGATGAGTCAGTATGAATTCCCCAAGAGAAGGATCGAGTGTGAAACCATTGACACCACTTCCAGTGCTCAGAACAAGCTGCAGCGTATTACTTGTGACAATCCAAAAGTTTCAAAATTTTGAATTTGAGCTAATTTCATTTGAATTTGGAGGTTTTTGCCAAATCAGAAAATTCCAGCCAAAATCTACTTTCCCTTTTTGGAAATCTGCATCCCAATCACAAAAGTGCTCTCAAACCGCTACGCCATCGCCTCTATTTCCGCTGTCGTGCGCCACAACGCCATTCGCGCTCGCATGCACCGCCTTGCTTGCCTGTCGCCAACGCCAGTGTCAAAAGCTGCACAGCGCTCACGCCACCTTGCCAACCGCATGTACCCCGCCTTAACACCCCTGCTGGCCACATGCCATCGCTCCACTGTCGATTCACGCCGCAGTAACCACATGCCACCAGCCGCTTGACACACATCGCAAAGCGGTTGTTCACTACGCCACCTCACGCGCTCACACCAGTGAGAAGTAGTGCCTCTCTCGCTGCCAGCGCACTCACCAGCCTTGCCACTGTAGCGTGAAAGCCGCGTGCCCATCCATGCCGCCATCCACGTGCCAAGCACCTTCCCGCACCGCTATTGACGCCACCGCCTTCGCCGTCTATATAGCCAAAGTTTGCGACCCTCCCCACTCACTTTCTGCACCACCCCAAACTCACTGCCACCCCTCCTCCCTCCGCTCTGGTCACACAGTGCCACAATCGCCGACACTCAAATCACCACCGGTGAGCTCAACACCAAATTCTCACCTCAACCTCCTTTCTAGTTTAATTGCTCGCATCCTTAGCATCTCATCATCATCATGAAGCTAACCCTAGCTTCTCGCCTAACCTCGCCAGCCCTACCTCATCATTGTCATGCGCCATCGCTCCGCCGCCCACGGTCACCATAGCTAGACATCCTCAGGCCACCCCGAGCCCAGCCATCATCACCACAGAGCTCTCTGAACCTCCTAGATGCTCAAGCCGCAACAAATTTGGTCGAAGCTCCGCCATGTCATTCCCCTGTTCTGACCAAGCTCTATCATCACCAGCTGTCTCCAAGCTACCACCGCCCACGCCTATGCTAAAAATGGGTTGCTCGCGTCCTATAGTTGCTCGCCGCATCACTGCTAGCCGCCGTCACCATTGCCAAATTTGGCACCACCGCCCACCGCAGTTTCCCCTGTCTCGGCAGCCATAAGAGCGAGCTCTAGGTCATTTTGGTGTGAGCTGGGCCATGAGCTCCTTAGGCTGTCAAGGTGGTTGGCAGAACTAATCCGAGCCAGGTTTTGTCCCAATCAACTAAATTGGGCCAGCTAGTTCTGTACAGCCCAATAACACCCAGCCCAGCCCAATACTATTCATTCAACCAGGCCTGAACACTGTTCAACTTGATCTTTTACGCAGTAAATGGGTTTAACACCGTTCACCAAACCCGACCCGATAGGAATAATACCAAACATGATACTGTTCATCTGTTCTATTACTATTACCCAAAACTCAAAAATCTTGTTTATACTCATTTCAAGCCCGTCTAACCCATTTTGAACCACGTTCAATCTAACCAAGCTTAGTTTAAACCTTATCTACCCAAACTCACTTTCTTTTATATCTTTTTAGGATTTTTATTTTATTTTGTTCTTAGATTGCATTCTGCAAAGTGTGAACTTATTTGTATTCGTTCTTTTGTGCTAGCATCCGGATTCGGCTAGTTGACCAACGAAAAAGCTATTAGAGCAACTAAAGTAGATGATGATAAAACTTGAAGCATACAAAGAAATGATCAAAGGCCCTAGATAAGAACACAAGTCACATATCTTTGGTTATGTTGATCTCATATTATTTAATTATTATTACTTTCATTTATGTTATTTGAGCATTGTCATTTGCATAAAATAGAAATTTAGAATGACATGATGAATACTTAAGATCAAACCACCAAAAAGCCTAGTTATACTCTGGTAACCCATATTCAACTTGACAACCATAAGTGCTATTATAATATGAATTCACCCCATTAGTAATTAGTAGATAGATTAGAAAAATATAAGTACTTTACAAATATTGTTAAGGATTATCCGATTTGGCGCAGACAGACTTTAAAACAAAGATGAATAATGAGGCTTTTTGATAGGCAACCACTAGATGGTTGGGGCCCACGACCTCACCCGAAAATTGAGGCTTTGCTCTGGATATGATGATGTGGTATCGGTGTGCACATAGTATGTGATTGAGAGCCTCATCTTTAGCAAATAAGGGCTATATCCTTGTGCTAAGTAACACAGAACTCGCTCAATCACAAGCTTATCAACCTAGTCTAATAATACACAGCTCGATTCAATCGAACATCTACAAGGTGATGGTTATCATAGTTTTGTCTGGATAGCCCGCGAGGAAAAAGGGGTGAGATGTAAGTTGGACCCATTGTACCACTTGCCAATCCTTACAACGGTAGGTTCACTCAACGTCGGGTCACAATTTCCGCACTAGCCAGTAGTCAGTAGATTCCTGAAGGTGGCTGAATAGTTCCTTGCCTACCGGATAAAAACTAGAATAAAAAGAGCAGTAAAATGACCTTATTCTCTCAACTCAGTCGCACGCTATCAAGTTGCATTCCTACAACTTGATATTATGAGTCTAAAATATCTTATGGGTAAAGTTGGGCAGCTCTGCAGAGTATAATAAATGATATTCGAATACGCTTCGCTCCTGGTCAATGGAGTTGTGTTTCATGGATGATTCATATAACAAGGCATAAGCAGAGTTTGGATGATTTTAATGTGGGAATTGCGGATGACAAAATCCTCTTGCTAATTAAGTAATGTTTTACTGTTTTAAGTGTAAAGTTCTTTACCAGCAAATTTGGATCTATTCTTACCATATTACAATCCGTAACTCTATCTAGTTGAACATATTGCATGGTAGTTAAATAGCATTTTTATGGGGCTTGCTGAGTACCTCAGACTTGCTTATTTTCATTAGAATAAACACCTAAAGAAGAAAAGATGCATAAGCTAATATGTTTGGATTACGACCGCACTCAAGCGTTCCTGTGAGATTTCATCTATTCTTCCGAATGTAAGTTGAGTTTTGGGTTTGGACGCCGGTAAAGCTGTTTAGTTTGACTGTTAGATCATATTTTAATCAAGCTAATTATTTTTAAATACTCATAAATATGTATGATACTTTTTCGATTCACAACTAAATCTCTTATCTGTTGTGAGAAATGCGACAGGCCTATTCTTGATATGGGTCATCACATTACATACCCAAGTCAGATAGGACACTTGCAGATAATTATATTGTGGACAAATGGGTTCAGGAGACTTGATTACCGTGCAGGAACTGCCGTACATGCAGTATCCGACAGCGACCATGTTTTTCCCGGGTTGCAATACATCCTCCAGAGTCACAGTGTCCTTGTTATTGATCATGTAAATCCCAAAGATCTATACGACAAAAGAAAACATGTAACTAAAAACATAATAAAACATGCAGGATATTGACACGCATATAAGCTCTAAAAGCTTGACATTGCAAAGGTCACAACTCACAAGAAATTTCCGAAACTGCAGAAATAAGGTAATTTGGGCAAATCAAGTTGACCTAGTAGTCCATTCAAGCTTCTACTTGTTATCAGCTTCTCATTGGGAATAAGAGAAATCTTATGATACATTCTACTGCCAGTGAAGAGTAGTAATAGAAATAAAATCTGGCCATTAAATTATGAAGAGCGTGATAGACTTTCTTTGTAATTTCCCAATCCAAAACACATTGCTGCTAAAATTTCCAATTTTTTTTGCAAATTAAACATCTATATCTTTAGAAAGCATGGTAGCAATATTAATAGAGGATTTAATATTTTGCTTTGAACAATTTTCTTCCCTTTTCACATCACCATCCTGAGGCTTTGAAAAGGCAAAGCAAAGCAACAGGTGCAAATCAAATAGCGACTTTAGGTTCTTTCGAGTTGTCAATGTTTTATGTAACTTTTCGGCTTTGCGATTTCTTGTGTACGTACCGTTCCGATGGAAACACCACAGTCGATGTTGGATGAGCCATCGAGTGGATCAAAGCAAACACAATACCTTATAGAAAAGGAAGGAAACCACACATTTTTTTTCATCAGAAACGAAATAGATTGCTCATATGAAGGTAATAAGCAGTGTTGACAGTTCTAAGTAACGCACTTTCCACGGAGTGCAGGGTCCACGAAAGTTGCTTCCTCATCCTCCTCGGACACAAGAACACACTGCATCCGTTCGCAGAACAAAATCACAGAACAAACAGAGTTACTCCGAACTGAATGGAGTTGACAATCGCTTAAAAAATGGGCTAGCTAGGAGAATTCATACGGTCCGACCGCTGCTGACGAGGGCCTTGACAAACACCTCGTTGGACAGCACGTCCAGCTTCTTCTGCTCCTCCCCCTGCTCACACCAAGGCATAATCTTTTTCAACCTCACACAAGAACAATTGAAGAGGAGAGAAAAAGAAGAGCATAGCACGTAAAATCGTGAAGAAGTGAGGTGAGGTAGGTCGCGCGCGCGGTGCACTTGCCTGAACGTTGGTCTCGCCGGCCAGGCCAATGAGCTTGGCGAGTCCGGCCTGCACAGTCACAGAAAGCTTCAGTGTAAACTAATCAATGGAGTAGAAACAAGCTAGCGGTATCTACGCGCGTCGATGAAATGGGTGCGTGCGTGCACGACCTTGTTGACGGCTGACGCGACGAACTTGCAGCCGAGGACGATGTGGGAGAGGAGGATGGTGAGGTCGCCGCGGGACTCGGGGTTCCGGCTCTGCTCGTTCAGCACGTAGCGCGTGATCGTCATCAGGTCCGTGCGGTGCGCGTCCGCCTCGTGATCCATCTTGCCGAGTCCGCCGCCTGAGCTCCCCTTCACCCTTGCTCGCTTCGCCTCGCTCCGTGTTACCACTCGCGCAGGCACTCGCTAGGCTAAAGCTCACACGGCGCGGGAACTGGCTGCGACGACGTGACGCGCGGCGTGTGAGTTTCTTTTATTTTTTGTGAGGTAGCGCGGCAAAAAGCGAGGCTGGGAGCCGAGGGGCGTGGAGCTCCAATAGAATCGGCGCGGAGGCCTATCCCTCTATCCGCGATGGCTGGTAGCGTGGTGGCCGTGTGCGTTTGTGGCCGTCGTGTGGTGGCAGCGGCCAGGGACCGAGGTGATGCTTGAGAGGATAGCAAGGCGCTGTCTCGTGCTAGCACCGCACATACGGACGTGCGTGAAACAAACCGAATTTCCAAAAATTTGAAAATTTCTTTTTGAATTTGATTTCCTGAGTTTCTCTAGCCAATTTCTCCACAAATCCTAGCCATCCAAGCCCTCTTTACCCTGCTGCCCTGCCTCAACGGAGGGGATTTCGAGCGGTACTGTGCATTGTCCGAAAATATCGCCACCGCCGCTGATATTTGCCGTCGCCGACCTCCCCGCGCCTTCCCGCGCTCGCTCGTTGCTGCCAGCTCCGCCTTATGTCGGGACCAGACGCCCATTAAGAGCTCGCACCGCGTGCGTGCCATACCACCACGACCATCGGCCCCACGCCCTGTTTTTCTCCCTCGACCTCGCTGCTCTCTCTCGGCCGACCTGATTCTGTCAGCACCTTTTGACCGCCGCTCTGAGTAGCCTAAGGCAGCCATGATCACCTGCTTTGCCAGCCGGACCGTGCCTCCCCGAACCCTCCCGTCCATGCCACGCGCCGTAATCGCCATGGCCAGCCCCCTGTGTCGAACCGCCTCCCCGACCCTATAACTACCCCTGAGCCCCCGCCCCCTTAGGAGCCATTAGTTCCCCCATAGCCAACCAAACACCCCAAAGTCTCCGTCGTCTTCCCCATTGTCGGCAACCACCAAATTCCCCAAAAGGTAAGCCCTAGCTCGATTTCACCTTTTCAATCAGTTACTTTTCAATTAGCTTCGCAAGTAGCTTCCTCTTACTTCCCAAAACAACCTTGAACCACCAATTTAGCTCCCTGAGCTCCTCTCTTCTCCGGTGACGAAACCCACCGCCCGGCCGAGCCACCTCGCTGTGGCCAGCCCAACTCCGGCCCCCTCAGCTCAAACCGTCGCTTCCACAAGACTCCCCTATCCCCACTGATGCTCAAACACCAACCATTTTGCCTATTTAACCCTTCATTCACCCTACCCCTTTCTAACCGACCGCGAAGAAGAAGGGCTCGCCGCTGGCGAACACCGCCTCCCCTGTCCTTGCCGACCCCAGAAACGGACTCCCCACATCACCAATAACCCAACCATAGCCCGAGAAGCCATCGCAAAACACCCTATCCCCGATTGCTTCAGCACCTCCGGTCGCTCCCCTGTTTCAGCTCCGACCACCGCTTGGAGGCTTCGACCACGTTATCGCAAGCCCTTCGCTCGGGCGCCGTCCGATGTCCCCAAGCCACTCGGACGCCGTCCAATGTCCCCTAGCTGCTCGGACACCGCCCAATATCCCTCAACCACTCGGACACCGTTAGATCCCCTTAAAACCGCCACCCAAACCCCACAGCCGCTCGTACACCGTCCGATCTTGCGAGTAACCCGTACGTCGTTCGATCTCTGTCGGCTTCCGTTACTCGATGGTCATTACGACCTATCTACTGCACTCAAAATCTCTCCAGCCTCCTCATCGTCCCCTCCTCGACCTCGATCCTAATGGCCCTTACGAAGTAAATGGCACGCAAGTCTACGGGCAACAAAGCGTCGCAGAATCAGTTGGCTACCAAGACGGCGCTCAAGTCAGCGCCAACGGGCGTCAAGGATATCCAGCTCGTGCGCTGCATCAGAGGCGAGAGGGCCTAGTCATAGAGGACTCGTCGACGCGGTTGAGCTTCTACTATCTGTTAGAATCTCTGCTTCTTCTATGTTCTTGCCATATTTAAAAGTTGAATTCTTAAAATTAGGAGATGTGTTCTTACCATGTCCTTACTGTGTTATATGGGTAACCTGCTCGTTATCTTGTGATGTTGTAATGGTGGATTGTAATCATAATGAAATAGAATATGTTGCTATATTTGCTGCTATATTTGCTTATTTTCAAATGGTATAACTAACATTTCTTGAGGCTAGCTTGGATGCCAAGTTATTCATCCTTAGTATGTGCTCTCTTATGCCACTGCCACCACCAGAATACCTCTCTGTCACAAGCTGCTTAATCAGCTGTGTAGCATAAGTCTTTGAAGAGCCAAGAACCGACTCTTTATTTTATCAAGGTACTGTGACGGTGTCACACTCGAGATTGAGCCCACAATTGCGGCTCAATCGTGTTCTTTATCACAGACAAACATTTCTTGTTGGCAGTGACCCACTTTTTATGATCAAGATCATATGACATCTTTATGGGAGCAAAGTCTCTCTGTCTGGTCTGCAGTGCAAGCAACATCGACCTCATTTTCATCCCTCACCGGTGCCACAGGCTCTGTGGGACACGGTGTGGTGACTACCCAGTCCACCTCAGCTAGGATGAATGCAAGGTCAATTTTTTTCTTCCTTTGAGAACCGGGATATCTCTGATGTAGCCCATCAAAAAGTATCCTCCTGAAAACACAATTCATATATAGTGAGAATATTTATAACAACAACAACAACTGCATGCCTTAGTTCCAACGTTGGTTAAAATTAAAACATACAGTTGTTTACACATTAAATCTATATCACCGTTGGGCGAAATAGAGATAAGGCATAAAATCATCAATTAAAATTATAATATCGTTATTATCAACGCTGGTCGAAAATAACAATATCATAATTCACAACAATTCTTAAAATTAAATTCTCCGTTGGTTCGAATTAAATTAAAAGAATTATCAACATTAACTTTGCAATGAAACATGAAATTATTCAAAATAATTCATTCTCGAAGTAATATTATCAGATCGATCTAATCTCTGAAAAATAACACGTTGGTGCAAAAATTTTACAGAGATTTGATTCAAATTTCATTCAAATTTACTCAAAAAATGCTTCTGAAAAACAATAAAATTCATTTAATAAAAATTACTGTGCAAATGGCCATTTTTGGCCCATTCCTTTGCACCGCTGCCCACTACCGCCTCCTCCTCACGCTTCACGGCCTTGGCGGCCACGACCCGCACTGCCGACCAATGACGGTGACCGTCCGATTTCATCGAACGCCAAGATCGCGCATGGAGGAATATAATCCCACAACCCTAACCCTAACCCATTTCATCCCGAAAAATTGGAAGTTTGGGCGGGTGAGTGGTCAGCGGCGAAAAAAATGGCGGCGTCCGAGCGAGAGCGGCGGCCATGGCGACGCCCGAGCGGAGCGGTCGGCGGCGGCAGCGGATCGGCAGCGGTATGAGGCCCGCACGCGTGCGCCGGGTGGAGCGGGCGGCCACCTCGCGGCGCAACAACGGCGGCGGCCGACAATGCAAGACAAGGCGGAGGCTCGGTCGGAGGAGCAATAGCAAGAAGAGGAGGGAGGTGGTTCCAAGACGCAGACGCTACAAGACAAGCCGGTGCATGGTGCACGACGCGAACGGCAAGACAAAGCGGCGACTGCGGCGGCCTCACAAGAACGACGGCGGCGAAGGCGATGATGGGCGGCGACGCCTACGGTAAGCCCGACCCCCTTCCCTTTTTTTTGTTTCTTTTCCTTGCTCTGATACCATTGTTAGAGTACTGTTCTTTTGGGGTTCTTGATCGGGTTTGAGTGAGAAGAAGAGAGAGAGAGAGGGGATTAGGGTTAGGGTACCGACCGTCCGAAGTAGAGGAGGTAGGGTTGGCCATTGCGGTTCGTCGGTGAGGTCTGCGCACGGGCAGCGACGGTCGGTGAAGAAGGAGAGCGGTCGCAGCGGCGTAGTACCGGTGACGACGACGGCGATGGTCCTTCCCGTTGCCAACTGCGCGTCCCTCTAGATCGGTCTAGGGTTTGTCGGGTGAGGATTGCGGCTCAGGTGAATCTCGTAACGTGAGCCACCGGCCCCCACCCCTCTATTTATAGCGCAGCGCGACAGGGGGCCCATCAGCCAAAGTTGGGCCGTGCGCCCCCGATCAGGACGCGGATCAAGGCCCCGATTAGCCGTTGGGCTAATCGGGAGAGAGATCAACTAACAAGCGGTAGTCAGTAGATCATATTATCAATTCATTATTTTAAATTCCAGCACAAGACACCGTGATAAAGGTTGCTTGTAGAGTATGCATGTAAGGTCATAAAAAATAATTATTTTCTCCTTGATCGAGCTCTCTATTTTACCAGATGAGTTGTTGATACTCAAGCTGGATCATGCAAGATGTAACTCAAGTACAGTGAAAGTATATAACAAAAAGTCTGAACAACTAAGAAAGGTGGAACCTTGGCTTAGCTCCAAGTCTCCCTAGATCTAGTACCACCCACAAGCAGCTAAGGCCTAAAGTCCTAATCAAGGGAATATTCTAGAAAGTTAATTTCTAGGTATCCGTTATAATAAATGAAATGTATTTATCTAGTACGAAAGTGCAAATATATTTTGGTGGTGTCTGGTTGAGTTGAATTTTGATGATTTATGATTGAATTTTTACTGTAACTGGATGAAATTACACTGTACCTGATGGTGGTTTATTTGGTATAATTAAATTTAAAAAGATTTAAAAATAGAAAAAATGGGTTAGCCCATCACGTATAATGCAAACGAATACATGGAAAAAAGAATTGGCAAAAAAGCTCAAAATAAACCGAAAAATCAGAAAAATACAAAATTTAGGAATAGTAAAAAATAAGCTGGAAGCTAGAAGCCCAAGCCTAAATGAGTAGAGCCACAATGGTTTATTACCATTTTCTCGGAAATGTTGGTCTTCTACCATTACGGATGGTTACAACTTACAGGTATTCTGTAAAACTGAAAATTTCTGAACACAAAGAAAATTCAGATAAGTAACACTGACCAGGATAATTTTTGTTTCATCCAAGTCCCTCGATTTTCATTAACTTGTCAGTCTCTGCAGGGTCCTAAAAAATGACGAATTAAATGAGATGCTTTCTTATGAGAGAGAGAGAATACATGTCCAACGCACGCACAAATCAGTGTCAGTTGCACAATTATGCTTACGAAAACACGATAAAAGGCTCTGTTCGTACAACCAAAGTTCATTTAGCCACAAACATGACAATTAGAATTATATTTTTTTTGGGTCGAAAATTAATATGCTCCTTTTTTTGAAGGTTGTGGGAAGCCCTCAGCAATACAGCTAGTTAAATAACCCTTTAGCAGTCAGAGTGTGAAGCAATGATACACCAGCATCTTTGAAATTTTGTTCCTTGTGAATTATGACAATTTGGACTGAGCAATGAAAAACAGAGTAGAGTACAAGCACGATGGATGATTGTATCAATATGCCCCAAAACATATAATACATTTCTGAGAAGCCCACCAAAACACCAAACAACTTTATGGTTCATTTTTTCTCTCATCCAAAAACAAGCATGGCAGGTTACAATGAAGATGTCGGAAACTTGTTTCTTGTTACAGACTTAGATTGAACTGATTTAGTTGAACTGTCTAAGAGGATAGGAAAATATGCCCAGGTAATAGCTCACAAAATAAACATTGAGTGCTTCTTTTAGCTCCTATCAATGAACGCACAAACATAAAGTGCTTCTGTTTCATAGAAATTTGTAAACCTGAAATTTTGTCAAAGCGTCTGTCAGGAAAGGCCATTGTTGAGTAGCATCTGCTGTAGCAGATCTCCAAGAGTCCCCAAAAGCCTTCTGGTATTCATCAAGTACCTTCATAAAATAATCATATCAATAACTGAAACTCACAAAAGGACTATAAAGCAGTAATGCAATAACAAAGTTATTCCAGTTAGATAGTAAATCATGCTATATGCATGACCGTAATTTATTCATGAATCAAATACACACATGCATATAAGACCCAGAAGAGCTGCAGTGATAAAAGAAACTATACAATTTATTGAAATCAAATACCAAAAGGTTATTATATCGTTGTTTTCAGAGTTAGGGGAAGGATAGTGTGAGCAGGGTTTGTCAATCCCTACTATCTAGCCGCAATGGTAGCTACTTGTGTAAAAAGGAGGCCATAGGCAGCGTTACAACTTACAACCTCCATTGCTTTCCGAGTTCTGGCAATAGGGTGTTAATAAAAATACAACGAATAATTCAAGGTGAATGCAGGATTTTGAAAATGAATATAGATAGTCGTCACTGGTTTTCAAGAATTTATTGTTGAAACCTGTCTGATAATGAACAAAATACTGTACCGGTGTTGAGGGCAACTACAAAAAAGGCTCAGCCAGCTTATAGTGTACTCATTCGCAGAACTTAACCACTTATCGTTTTTTCTACTAATAGTTTGACGAAATACTCCCTTTATAGTTGATGAAATCATCCTAGGCCAAATGCAAAGATGTGCAATACAGTATTTTCCAGAACAATTTTCAATACCTTTTTCAGAAGTGAAAATGCACCTCGTACAGGATAGTGATCATCCATAAATGCCACCGCACAAAGACCATTTCTGTTTTGCGAGTGGACCTTGTATTCTGCAAAAACAGGACAAAGTGTTTGCGCGACCATACATTCAAAACAGCATACAGAAATGTACAAACATAACTTGCTAGGAGTATCTGAAACGAAGGGTAGAAGAGTAATGACCATCAGCTGGAAAGCACACGAATATCCGCAACTGGGATTGCAAATGTACATCGTAAACGTTGGAATTAGTTCCAGTTTTCCCCCAAATGTATGTAGTATTGTCATATCATCACGAATTCACGATGGACATAGAACCGACACCCAACTTAGCAACAAGATCGGATTGCAACTGCAAATCAAATAGCGCGTCATATGAAGTGCAAATCCCTAAAAGGAATCGTCAGATTCGTGAGCAAGAACATGGGGGGACATCAAACAGAGAGCGCCAAATCAGAGTAGCGAGGAAACCCTCCAAAAAACACAAAACCATGGAACAAACAATTGACACAAATTTTCGGATCAGATGGTAACTGCTCCCTTCAGTGCCATTTTGTTGCAACACCATGCCACATATGACCAGAACACCACAAGAGCAGATAAGATTTTGGGTGGAAAGAAGAGGAGGGGGAGGGGGCGGTGGTAAATTACAGAGGCAACAACCAGCTACGCCATGACACCTTCTAGCACAACTCTACATCTCCAGACCAGACACAGGCAGCCACTACTACTACTACCGCCACCCCCATCGCGTGCCAAGCCTAAGCTCTCTCACCGCGGATGCGGCGCGCGAGTTGGATGTCCTTGGGCATGATGGTGACGCGCTTAGCGTGGATGGCGCAGAGGTTGGTGTCCTCGAAGAGCCCGACGAGGTACGCCTCGGCGGCCTCCTGCAGCGCGGCGACGGCGGAGCTCTGGAAGCGGAGGTCGGTCTTGAAGTCCTGCGCGATCTCCCGCACCAGGCGCTGGAACGGCAGCTTGCGGATCAGCAGCTCCGTGCTCTTCTGGTACTTGCGGATCTCCCGGAGAGCGACGGTGCCGGGGCGGAAGCGGTGCGGCTTCTTCACGCCGCCAGTGGCCGGGGCCGACTTGCGCGCCGCCTTCGTCGCCAGCTGCTTCCGCGGAGCCTTGCCGCCGGTCGACTTCCTCGCCGTCTGCTTCGTGCGGGCCATCGGGGAAAGGGGAAGGAGGCTAGGGCTTGGATGGAACCAAGGGCACCTGCTTGCTTTTCTTGGGAGATTTGGGAATTGGGGTGAGGCGGGAAGGGGATGGGCGGGGTGTTTAAGTAGGGGAGAGGTGGGAAGGAGACCGGGAAATTTTGGGGAGATCGGCGGGGTTGCGAGGCGGGAGGCTGGGCTTGGAGCGTTGGATTGGTAGGGGATGGACGGTTGCGATCGGGTTTTGGGGTGGGCACGCGGATCGGCGGGGCGATCCGTGGGGAGCGGGTTCCTAGGCTCTGAATGGTTGGGGCTCGGGGGGTCGTGTCACGCGGATCGTGGGTGGGGTGTTCCTGCGTTGTGATTGGCTGGGGCGTTCGGTGGCGGAGAGCGGTTGCGCAATGTGCACACGGGTGCAGCGCAAGTGTGCATGACAAGTGGGACCCGATATCCGAAATGTTTAGCTGTCTCGGTCTAGGGAGTGCGGGCCCAGAAGACTTCCCCGTATGAGCGTATGGCCCCCACAAGTCCGTGAGTGAGGAAGACGTACGCTTCACCACCGCGGCCACATGGATTTCTTTGAAATTTGTACTGAGTTTCCACTACGTATATGTTTGAAACTTGAAACTTGTGATGATTTTGTCGGTTGTTTGGTTGATTTTTACACAAATTTGTTTGGAATTGGTCGGACTTTCTCTTAACTTGTGAAGCTTTTATGGAACTTGGCCGAAACAAACATGAAATTTGCTAAAGCACGAACAAAACTTGCTGGAATCTGGACTTTTGAAACGTGTGGAATCCAGATGTGTCGATGAATTGTTGTCGATCTTAGGGAGTAAATGACAGAGGCATGATCTAGGAGATCACGCAGAGAGGAGCCAAGGCGTTTTATAAGGTTCATATCTTCCCTGGAGAAAATAATAGCCATACTTCTTATGTTATATCGAGAGAGATTACAACGGGGTGCACAATAACCCAGCCCAACAACCAGCAACAAGCCCAGCCCGACAACAACATTCAGACCCATTACTCATAGCCTCAACACTAACATTAAACCGTGCAACCCCTTACCACCTAGTCTCCTCCGCTATAAAGCTGCCTCGTGCCACCCAATCGGTGTTGACCCCCCGAGATTGCCTCCTCCCTGGTGAGTGTCATTAACTCATGATCTCCTCTGTTTGGTAGTGATTGGTGAACAATGACATGATATTAATTTGTGTCCATGTCACTACTAGTAACTAATTGTTGCTTATGGGTTTCTTAACAAGCCAGCTTGCGCCCTTCGATCGAGACAAGCTGAGCCGAGCATCGTATTTCGCTTGTTTGCTTAACGAGCCAAGCTATATTGCTTAACGAGTTTGATCGAGCCGAGCTAGCTTGTTATCCACCCTTAGTTTGCACCTTGTCTTGCGATGTTTATTTCTTGCCTTCTGTCATCTGGTGCTACTCCTTATATAGCGTCAAAGGGGTGGTAATTGTTGCCTTTGTAAAGATGCCTCGTTGGATCCAGCCGCCCACATGTGCTAGGCATTTGTTCTTAGTGAGACAACCCCCTAGCGCGGCTATCGAGTAGTTATTGTCAGAGACGAAAGGCAAAATCATGCGGTTATTAGAGAGACATAAGCGCATATTTCTTCCCCATCCACCACACGTGATTAATTGCAGTGGGTATGATACCTAGTTGGAGGCTAGGGGTCTATATGTCTAATTATGGTCTCCTCCGACCAGGGGGTCGATACGGGGTTAACTTGGATGAGGGGTACATGTGGAGGCTATCCGAGCAAGTCTTTAGCCTTGTTCTAAAGTGTTATGGCTTCTAACTGAAATAACACTGTGTTAAGGTGTGCAATTAAAGAAAAATAGAAATAATGCAAAGGAGAAAAAAGGAAAAGGGGGAAAAAGCCGCATTAAAAAGCCAATGTATTCTAAACAACCTTTTGCTTTTAGAAGCCAGAAGCTAGAAATCATCGCAGTTTAAAATAAGTCCTTTATCCTGATATATATTGTAGATAGTAAATTTATTTATTATGGATTATTTAATCCTTGTCAACACGAAACTTGCTTGTATCTGAGCCGAGACATTGCTAGCTTCCCGTGGTAGCTTCCGTAAGTAAATAACTGAGAATAAATCCAAAACATTATAACTGACATACACCATATACTTGGCTTGAAGTCCAAAACATTATAACTGACATACACCATATACTTGGCTTGAAGCCTTCAACCGTACCAATGTTAAGTATGAATAACCTTCCCCTCTACACACAAGTACAAACCAAATATCTCCACGAGAAAAACGCCTACTAGAAGTACAATCATGAACACCCTCGCGGGGGTGCTGGCTACAAATGCAACTCTGTTTCAGCACAGGCTTGAGCTGAGCTGCTGAAACCAAACTCAAAGGTCCCAAGCTGCATGGGCAAGCACCCTTGCTGCCGGGTAAAATCCAATGATCCACTGCATACATTAGGAACGCCCTGATGCAACGCCATTGTCGGAAAAACTAAAACTGACCTGACGACTGGACTGCTCAACTACCGGACAGATTTTCTTCAAGGACATCAATCGACTTTACCTTTCACATTGCCCATGGTCAACAGCATTTCAATGACCCAGGAAGAACCATGGTGCTGTGGGAACCATGGGACGTGCAAGCATCTGCAATTTGCATGTCAACCAACTGAAATACAGGTATAGATCACTCACTAGCCCAGACTCAGAAGCACTTCATGTGGACGATGGTTGGACCGGATTCATCGTACTCTGCCTTGGAGATCCACATCTGTGACACAATTATGTGCATGTCATTAGTCTCGTCGGTGTTATGAATAGCGCTTGTATTCATATGAAGCCAACGGGCCGGTATATATACACGAGTACAGGATGGCAAATATGGAAAGAATACATATAAGAAAAGAGTGTATGTATGGAAAGAATCTAAACTATCCTAATACAATGCAATCAGTATCTCTAATCATATCTCTAACATCTCTAACACCCCCCCTCAAACTCATGGTGGATCAACAACACCGAGTTTGGAGAGGCGGCTCATCTTTGTCGGCGCTGGTCTCGAACCTTCGTGAAGAAATCCGCTATCTCAAGTTCAAGGCACGCATCAAGAGCAACCATCGATCATGCACACAAGACCTCATGAAGGAAGCATCAACACCAATATGCTTGGTGAGTTCATGCTTCACGGATCACGAGCAATCCGATAGCACCTATACTGTCTGACAAGAGAGGAGTCGGTGTAGTGACAGAAACACCAAAATCCTCAAGTAACCACCGTAGCCAAGTAATCTCTGGCGACAAGAGAGCCATAGCTCGCAACTCGACCTCTGCACTCGAACGGACACCGCACTGCTTTTCTTCGCCTTCCGTGCAATAAGCGAACCACCAAGAAAAACACGAAGGCGAGATAGACCGCGATCGATGGATCATCGCCCAAGTAACATCCGAATAAGCTCAAGTCAGAAAGAGCCGGAGCGTGGAAAGAAGAGACGACGAGAGATAATCCCACGAAGGTATCGCGAACTCAAGAAGGTGGTCAGTGGACCCGAGTGGGAGCGAAACAAACCGACTCGTAATGTGAACCGGATAAGTGATATCCGGACGAGTAATGACAAGGTAGACAAGACTCCCAACAAGATGACGATAGCGAGTCGGATCGAAAGAGGCTCGCCATCGAGGGTCGGAGATGAACATTAAGCTCCATGGGAGTCTCAACAAGACGTTGATCGGTGAGGAAGCGCGATCAAGAAGATCTCGAATATACTTCTCTTGGGACATAAAGAAACCATCTGGAGTGGACGTAACATCAATCCCAAGGAAGTAACGAAGAGGACCAAGATCCGACATAAGGAACGCTCACTAAGACGAGCCTTGACAAAGGCAATGTACTCGAATCATCTCCAGAATGATCATATCATCAACATAGAGAAGAAGAAGAGTCCAACCACGAGATGAAGTGTGGACAAAGAGCGCAGGATCATGATCACTCATTGAAAAACCAGCAGCAGTGACCACGAAGAGAAGCGCCAAACCAAGCACGAGGGCTTGCTTAAGGCCATAGAGAGCGGCGGCGGCGGCACCATGCCCTCGTGAATGAATACCCGGTGGCGGATGCATGTAGACCTCCTCACGCAACTCGCCATTAAGAAAGGCATTCTTGACATCAAGCTGAGAAACAGACCAGTGGCGAATAGACGCCACCGAAAGAAGAGTGCGGACAATGGTCATGTGAGCCACAGAGCAAAAGTCCCGTCAGAGTCACGACCATGCTCTTGCCGGAAACCACGAGCAACAAGACGCGCCTTATAGCGCTCAAGAGAACCATCAGAGCGAGTCTTAATCTTATAGACCCACTTACACGTGATGGGACGAGAGTGAGATGGAAAGGGAACAAGATCCCAAGTACCAAGACGCTCAAGAGCAAAGAACCTCCTCGGCCATGGCATGCCGCCACTCGGGGTGAGTAGCAAGATCCCAGAAGAAACAAAGCTCACGAGTAGTCGCACCAAAGAAAGGCAAACGGCAGGCGGGGGCAAGCGATCGGCGATCGCGAGAGGCGTGGCGAGGAGGAGAAGATGACCCATCGGGGAAGATGGTGCATCAGAAGATGAATCATCAGAAGAAGATGGCTCATCTGGAAGATCCTCAACACGAGGTCGACGAGTGTAGACTAGTGTAGTGGGGGGAGCCTGAGGAGCCGCAGGAGGCGACAACGGCGGAGAGGCCACAGGAGAAATATATGGGGACTCAGTGGGACGGGTGGACTCAGTGGGACGGGTGGACAAGGGCAAGACAGAGATAGTGTATCCGAAAAGGTCAAAAGACAGAGACTCCACGAGGAAGTCGAAGGAGAGGTAGGACGGGGTGAAGGGACGAGACTCGTCGAAAGTCACATCCCGAGAGATCCGCATCCGTCGACCAACAGATCCCAAAGATCGATAGCCCTTGTGCTCGCACCGTATCCCGTAAAAACACACTCAACAGATCGAGCAGTTAGTTTGGTGCGTTCCGAGGGCGAGAAGAACGTAGCAAACGCAAAAAATGCATTTAAGGCGCGTAGTAGTCGAAGGAGACCACGAGACGCTCAATGTGTATTGCACCACAAGAGCGTAAGAAGGCCGGATGTTGACGAGATAGGTGGCGGTGGAAACGACCTCGGCCCAAAAGTGAGGTGGAATAGAGGCGGCAATCATCGAGTACGAGCCGACTCAAGGAGGTGACGATGCTTGCGCCAAGAACACCATTCGAGCATGAGCACCGTGACAAGAGAATCGAAGAGAGTGCCACCGCCGCAAGGAAGTCTGCGCAGTGATGAGAGAGGTACTCGCCAAAGAAAGTCGACACGAAAGACACAAATAGGGTGGAGAACCGAGTGCGAACCATAGTGGCAAACTGTTTATAGATAGACAAGGCCTCACCACGAGAAGACATGAAATATATCCAAGTGTGGCGAGAGAAATCATCTATAAATATGATATAGTATCGATGATCTCCTTTCGAAACAAAGGGCCGGACCCCAAACATCGAATGAACAAGATCGAAAGGACGCCGAGACACCGACTCACTATGAGGATAAGGAAGTCAATCTGTTTGCCTAACTTACACCGACAATCTAAAGACACGCCTCCGAGATGCACCCCGAAGGCCACGACGAACTAGAGATGACAACCGAGATCCACACAGATGGCCAAGACGATGATGCCACCGCTGGAAAGAGCCGGTGAGACGGAGTGGAAGAAGCGAGAGACCGGCAATGACGGTGGCGGAAGGAAGGTGAAGCCGTCAAGCTCCCAAAGACGTTGTGAGTCAAGACGCCGAGGGCCGTAACCAATCGGGGCTCCGTCGGCGGTCCCGAACACAACAAGTGTCGAATCGAGAATGACTCGACAACCAAGATCGAATCGACCACAGAAAGAAGTCGCATGGTAAGACGAGGAACATGAGCAACAGAGGGAACATGAAAAGATGAGTTGCTAAGAGGTCCTCGACCGAGAGAGAGAGAGGTACCATCGTGGTAAGAACACCGATGGAGAATCAAGAGGTGTAATGAAGGATAGAGTGGAAGAATCAGGAGTCATATGAAAAGATGCTCCAGAATCAAGAATCCACGGGGAGGTGCCTGACTGTGGAGGTGGTGGTTTCGCAGCGCTCAAGAATCGATGCGTAACCGATGAGCTCGCCGAGGAGAACCGGAAGTAGCAAGCGCCGTCGAAGTCGACTATCTCCCGCCGCGAGAGAAGTGCAAGGAGTCGATGTAGACGCCAATGTAGGAACCGCAGAACTGCCGAGGAGAACCCGGCGGCAAGCAAGCGTCAAGTCCGCTATCTCACGAGTGAGAGAAGTCTGCCGAGGAGTTGATGCGACGTCGATGGAGAAGCACCGCCGCCAAGCTAGTAGAAGAACGTCGTGAAGCGATGGAGGCGGCCACCACCACCTGTGGCAGCCGCTGGAGGTGGCAGTGTGCCAAAGCGTGGAGCAGTCGGTGTAGCAGGTGGACAAGCGGCGAGCACGAGAGGAAGTGGTAGCGAACCAAAGACCACCACTCGTAACGTAAACCATCGGTGGCGGCCGACTACGCGGCGACCAAGGTAACAAGGTCGAACAGCGGCGCCGGATGGCGCGGCGGTGGTAGCGCATCAAAGACCACTCAGCGAACGAAAACCATCGGTGGCGGTCGGACGGCAAGACGGCGACCAAGGAACGAAGTTCAACAGCGGCGCCGGACGGCGCGCGGTTAGATCGACGTTTTTTTCGGGTTTTTACCGAGTTTTAAATGGGCCACCACCCGTAAGAAAAAGAAGGGAGGGGAACCTAGGGTTCCCCGGTGGGCGGGCGTCCACAGGCGGCGGCGGAGGCGGCGGCCACCGGCGGCGCTGGAAGCCGACGAGGCGGGCGCCATGGCGGGCGGCGTCGGGCGTCGGGGCCAAGGAGACCGGGCGAGGGTGCAGCAGGCACGCCAGGGAGGCGCGGCGCGGCGGGCGTCGGGGCTGGGGCGAGCGCGGCCAAGGGAGGCGCGCGACGCACGAGGCGGCAGCAGGGAGGCCGGCGGGAGGCCAGCAAGCAGCTGCCAGTGAGCCAAGAAGGCGGGCGCCGAGGCGGGCTGGCGGGCGGCAGGCAGGAGCGGAGCCAAGACCGCCAGGCAGCACAAAGGCAGGCAGGAGGAGCCGCGCACCAAATACAAGGTACAAAGGCCGGAATGGAAGAGCCACCATGGGCATGGCAGCAGCGCGGCAGGAGCCCGGCGGGTGAAGACGCAGCGCGGCGGAGGAGGAAAGCAGGCGGCGGAGGCGCGACGTCGGGGTCAGGTGGAGACGCAGGAGGCGGCGGCGAGGCGCAGCTGTGAGGAGCCCCACAGACGGCGAAGGGAGGCCGGCGTGCGGACGACAAGCGGCGTGGAAAATCCTAGGTACGCCTCGATACCATATTGAGTTGCATGCACCAACCAGCCACCAAAAGCTTAAGCTGATGAGGAAAGATGGGCAATTCACTTATACTTCAACACTCCCCCTCACGTGTAGGCTCTCTTAGGCCTAATACGTAGAATAGAAGTGGACTGCAATTAATTTTTTTAATTGCGTCAGCCAGGTCTTGAACTCGAGACCTCTTGGCTCTGATACCATGTTATGAATAGCGCTTGTATTCATATGAGGCCAACGGGCCGGTATATATACACGAGTACAGGGTGGCAAATATGGAAAGAATACATATAAGGAAAGAGTGCATGTATGGAAAGAATCTAAACTATCCTAATACAATGCAATCAGTATCTCTAATCATATCTCTAACATCTCTAACAGTCGGGAGAAAAGTGCAGCAATAAACATTACCGGGCATGAAAAAGTTAAAGATCCTCACAAATAACAATGCATTTTTAGTGGTAGATCATACATCGTGCATGCAACAAATTTAACACTAAAATTGGTTATTTTTCTAAAAAAATAGGAACAGTGATCATATTTTCTAGCCATGGACTCAGTAATCAATTTCCCTCCGTAAACCTTCTGTCTTACCTATGTGCTGAATATACCATGCATTGTCCAAACGGTTCCACAAGATCATTACATGATAAAATGTAGTACAACAGCATGGGTCTGTGTAAGTTATCCAACTCGAAGAAAGCTCATTGTCATAAAAATTTATAAACCAAAAACTATGCAGTATGACATCTAGTTATATGGTCTTTCTAACTAAAGCAATGGAAGCAGAAAACATATGCATTGACAAAATAACTACCTGCTGGAAGGTACTGAGAGAGGCAAGAATGGAGCCACCAATCCAGACACTGTACTTCCTCTCCGGTGGCGCAACCACCTTCACCTTCATACTGCTGGGGGCAAGGGCTGTGATTTCCTTGCTCATACGATCACCAATACCAGGGAACATTGTAGATCCCCCACTAAGGACAACATTACCGTACAAATCCTTTCTGATATCGACATCGCACTTCATGATGGAGTTGTATGTAGCTTCATGGATGCCAGGAGCTTCCATGCCAATAAAAGATGGCTGGAAGAGCACCTCGGGGCACCTGAACCTTTCTGCTCCGATGGTGATGACCTGGCCATCGGGCAGCTCATAGCTCTTTTCAACAGAGGAGCTGCTCCTGGCAGTCTCCAGCTCCTGCTCATAATCAAGGGCAACATAGGCGAGCTTCTCCTTTATGTCCCTGACAATTTCTCGCTCGGCAGTTGTTGTGAAGGAGTACCCCCTCTCTGTGAGGATCTTCATCAGGCTGTCAGTAAGGTCACGTCCAGCAAGATCCAACCGAAGAATAGCGTGAGGAAGTGTATACCCTTCGTATATCGGGACAGTGTGACTTACGCCATCACCAGAGTCAAGCACAATACCTGCAGGAAAAATACTTGTCACTTGCACTGCTCATTGGATCTCAATACGAGGTAGCTTCTTAAGGCGGTGGTTGGTCATACCAGTTGTTCGACCGCTGGCGTACAAGGAAAGAACAGCTTGGATGGCGACATACATTGCTGGGCAGTTGAATGTCTCGAACATGATCTGGGTCATCTTCTCTCTGTTTGCCTTGGGGTTGAGAGGAGCCTCAGTCAGCAACACAGGATGCTCTTCAGGTGCCACACGAAGCTCATTGTAGAAGGTGTGGTGCCATATCTTCTCCATGTCATCCCAGTTGCTGACAATACCATGCTCGATTGGGTACTTCAGTGTCAATATACCTCTTTTCGACTGAGCTTCATCGCCCACATAGGCGTCCTTCTGGCCCATACCAACCATGACACCGGTGTGGCGTGGCCTGCCTACAATGCTAGGAAAGACAGCCCTGGGTGCATCGTCACCAGCGAAACCCGCCTGTTCCACATCAGGGTATGATCAGTTCGCTGGAAGTTACAAATGCACGAACAGGCAAAAAGGAAGCTGAAGTCCGTATGTAACCTACCTTGACCATTCCAGTGCCATTGTCACAGACAAGAGGCTGGACATCCTCTTCAGCCATTCCTCAAGTGTTCTGCAACAAAAGGCTGTATTTAGTATGTATTCAATTCAATGAATTCTGCAGCATGGCTGCCTAAGTGGTGTGGAGTTGAGACATCACGGAAACCTGCTCATGGACCCCATTTAAGCACACGATACAAAAATGAAATAATCGCATGAAAATGACAATATGCCAGTCATCAAGCAAAATTATTGTACAGAGTTTTCAATCAATTCGCAGCCTAGTATAGGAGAAATAAAGATCTACACATACATATATGAGACTTATCAGAGTTTTGACTTTGGAGTCTTGACAAGTAAAACTCCAACACGGCGGCAGAGAAGGACGCGCCGAAGAACAGTATCACTTATCGCCTGGCTGCATATGCCGATTCAAACCATACGCTCCTGCCTGGGTAGGAGTTCACAAGGCACATGTTTAATTAGGAAGATTCTATCTAGTTCACACGCCATCCCGAAGCATCAACAGAAACTCTGCAGTTCGTGATCATGTCGAGAGAGTGATCTGGAAACTCGCTTGACCTCACGGGGCGGACGGCCTCAAGATCAGCAAGTGATTTTGCACATACTAAAAGATACGAGTTTACGGAATTAACGCCACAAATAGGTTCCATAACACAAGCCGATGCTCAAACATCAACGACCATAGCGAACAGTACGAGCTTGCCAAGGATCGTACCGTACCAAACTAGCAATCATCCAAACGCCGGTCAACCCAAACAGGCCGCCAGAACAACCAAGCCAACGCAAAAAATCACGAGCCATCTGCGACGGGAAGCTCACGCGGCGATCTACCGAAGCAATTTCCTCGGACAGATCGTTCTACGGATCAAATCGACGGAAGAGGGAGGGGAAAGGGGGGTTCTACCTTGGGGGCTTTGACGAGGCGAAGGGGATCGATTCGTTCGCTCGGGCTGCTGCTTCTGGGGAGCTCCGCTGTCGCGAGTGACGCGAGCGTGAGAGCGAGGCGGGACAAATGGGAAAGCCGAAGCGAAAGGCGGAGCCGTATTATAGGCGGCCGCCTGCTTGGACTAGTATGCTTCGGCCGCCTTCGCCTGTCACGGCACGCCACGGCAGCGCCGAGCACTCGACGACCGGGCCAAAGGTCTCTGACTCGGACGTAGTAGCCGCCGATGGACCAGGTCTCCTTTTTTAGTTGTTAAAAACTATTTTTTAGTTTTTTACGATAACTAATTTTTAAATAAAGTATTTTTAAACTAAATCTATAAATTAATTATAGCACATAATATAACAATTTTATTTATATCAATCAAAATTATATATAAATTTTATTATTTCAAACTACCACTTAGGAATAGCTCAAAATTCATGAATCCTAATCGGAGACCATAAGCTAAACTTTCGGTGCCTAAACTGGCACGTCCACGTCGGCCGTCGGGGCGGGTGGGCCACCGGCGCCCTTGGAATGGCGTGCCGTGGAGGCCAATCCAACCGTGGCTGTCAGTCGACGCCATCGATCGGGCCGGCAGTGAGCGTGAAAATATGCAATGGACCGGCTCTGCCCACAGATCAGGGCCGACAAAGTGAAACATTACCAAACCCAGCCCAAAAGACAAATAGAAGGGAAAGACGTCCAGTGAAACATGAGGAGAAAATAGGCCCAACACTGTGCCCGCCTGGCGTCGATTTGGGCCTACATTTTACGCCGATGCATTCGTCGAACACACCAGAAGGCCTATCAGGGGAAGGGGCTCTTGTCTGGGCTCCCGCTTGACTAAAAGCCTGCAGAAATTCGTCTACTCCGCCTTCTGGGCCGGATGACGTAAAAGACTTGGGCTCTGATCATGGACACTAATCTGGTGTTGATTAAGCCGAAGACCCGTCTAACTCTCGTACAGTGATATCCTTCCTAGCAAGTTTATTTTTTCTGAAACGAAGGATCCTTCGTAGCAAGTCACATGGGATAATTTCAAAGTGAACCATATAATTTTCCACTCTTGGCTTCACGTTCTACCTAGTGCGATCTGAGCTCACAGATTTACAGCAGAGCTGCACGAGTAAAACGCAGGCCATTAATCACCTCCAACACAAGTCCTCGTCGGATGATCGCGACGAGGGAGCTACGGCGTCAATTACCCGCAACGCCCATACAGCTTCATGCCTCGTGAGTCGTGACTCGGACGTCAGCCTCAAGGTTGGACCGGGAATGCAACAAGAAGCGCAACGGTTGGATATGTTCCTTTTAGTTTCTAAAAATTGCTTTTTAGTTTTTTTATAGTAATTAGTTTTCAAATGAAGTAGATATGGTCTACTAAGTTAATTATAGTATATATTATACCAACTTCATTTATATCAGCAAAAATCGTACGTGAATTTCTATTACTCTATAATTTCTCACATAAACAGTTTAAAAATCACAAACTGTAACTAAAATTTATAAACTTTAGCTAAAAAGCACAGACCCTACTTTACTTCGCAGAGGCTTTTAGACGCGATTGTTTGAGACCGTAGAATCTATCGCATATCGCCCTCTCTGACAAACTATGCCGCACTACTGCAGAGTACATCATTCGGTCCAGGAAGCAAGCGGCAAAAACCGAACTCCCTGAGTTTGACAAGTCTAATAATTGACTTCTTTTTTTCCAGCTCCTCAAAGCAGCTCTTTCAGAAAGTTGACGCAAAACGCTGCTCCTCTGACGCTGGAAGATCAATACGGTGATATCTCGTTGGTGCTTTCGGCGCTCGAGGACGATAAGGTGATACGCGAATATGCCTGAACGGCGCATAAGCGTGTATGTAGTGGGAGGCGTATGCTCAGTTACTCTTGAGCTGCACTCCAAACCTTGTACTTTATATGAATCGCCATCAAAGCTTAATATAATTGTTTATTATAATATATTTATCTTTTCACAAAATATCAGAGTGGCGCTGCTCCTGAGCTACCACCTCCACAGCTTCTGCCGTGCTACCCCTACGAGATGATCTCGTCTCCATGATCTCTCCCGGGGGCTACGTAACCCATAGTTTAAGTCATATCATCGATCATCCGATCAGTTACCAATTAGAGTTTTTTCCAGTCATATTCAGATCAAAATTTCTCTACTTTTTCCGATCATAGATCGGTTTGCATCGCCTTACTGACCTGACGACATTCCTCGGCTCCGACTTCACCGCCTTGGCTTCGACCTCTTTGGCGCCTCCTCTCCTATGATGACCTCGTGGCGTGACGCGGCGCGCTCGTCGATGCGGCCCTTCCTCTACGGCCTTCCGAGAGCCCCATCTATCGTCGTCATCACGCTGGATCATCATCGTCGGCCTATTGTTCGCGAGTACGAGCCATCGCATCACCGTGAGCCCGCACTTGTGGTCATGCTATCGACATAAACGGGTTGCCGCTGCATCGCCCTTCAAGCTGCAGTGTCACTGCCCATGGTCACCATTGCCATCGTCGATGCCACCTTCCACGTCGTCTCCTTCGCCCCCGCCCATTCTAGAACCACCCCGATGCCGCCCCGGCTAGCCTTCTCCCGACCGCCTCCTCCTGCCTCTCATGGCCGACTGTGCCGCTGCCTCTAGTTTGCCCCAGCCTTCTCCGGTGCTGCCGCTCCCAAATCCGGCCTCCTTCGCGCCGGATTCGACGGTGCCTGGCCCGGATTTGGCCTCCTCCTTGCCAGATCCGGCCGGCCCCCTCTGCCTTCAACCACGACCAAATGACCACGACCGATTGACCACGACCATTCGACCACGGCGGGATGGCCATGGTGGTTCCGACCGGTTCCCTATAGCTTTGACCAGTTCTATCAGACGACCAGTTCCATCAGACGACCTCTCTCTGCTCCTTTCTCTCATCTTCCGGGTCGACCACGTGTGGGGCCCCAGATTTTACCATCTGGAATCCTCTGTGATTTAATGCACTATTCCCTAGATCAGTAGATAGTGCTCACGCTTCTGTAAAATGAATATCAAATACATACCATGCGGAAGCATAAATAAAATAGTAAACTTACTCATGGGCCGATTAGGCCGAAATCAGTAAATTGCAGCAACGGAAGAACGAAGCACACAGGATGAACCCTCAGTACATGCCCACAGGCAGCCAACTGGAGGTTCGCGACCTAGCTCTTGACTTTTTCATCTTCTTTGTCATCATGACCCATAGTGTTGCTGATGCGCAGTTATCAGATTCTTGACTCTGGATTTGTTGTGAGAGCGAGTGTGAGCACACTAACCACCGTGCTCCGCGAGCCAATACACAGAATGCAAATAAATAGTATGCATGGCTAATCAAAGGAGAGGCTCGGGTTGTTTTATTTGCCAGAAATTGCTTTTAGCATTATTCTTATTATTTAACCCTGGTGTTACTATTGTTGTCTAAAACTTCGAACAACGAGTGTCATCATTTATTTAATCCACCGATCGTACACTTTCCATTTCGCAACACACTATTTCATTAATCCAGCCATGGGTGTTTAATTCTCACATAATCCTAGCTTCCCCATAAAATTTATTCCTCCAATCTCAAATTTCACCAGAACCGTATCACACTGATCTCAGATTCACCCATTAACTTCTTGTTAACTACTCAACTTATTTATACTCCAGTACATTTACCTATGACCCACCGATCAAAGGATTTCTATTGCATGACCCAAAATATTCAATAATCGAATTGAGGTTACCAATTCCGTACCTGGGTCTGAATACCCACCACGCATTCATAAATCCAATCTTATGCTTAATATTTAACGATCTATTTAGCTCCTCATACTAGTGAAAATCTGGTGTCCTTTATTTTGTATCCACCGACATCTGTTGTGTCATAAAATTCCTAATAACCCAATCTTGTGATTGATGTTCATCAATTCTTCACCTCGTATTTGCTAATAATTCCACTAACATAATTACTTTTTATTCCACCAAATTCGTTCGTATTAGGACTTCCTAACAATCCAATCGTTTCGGTCATTGATCCCCAAAACTATAATTTGGCTCTTCCAACAATCCACCTTATTTTATATTATCTATCTCTAATTGACTCACTAGTACACCTTTACCAGGAATACCAATGATCAAGTTCATACCCCAATTATCACATCCCAAGTTTTCAAAAATTCAATTCATTCATCCAGTATTTGTTCAAATCCTATTAAACTCATTATTGCCAACATCTCCCAAGAAATTATATCCATTAACAGTGTCGTAATCCAGCAGTTACCTTTGCACCCCCTAATTCTCTAAGAATCATTTAAATCATCTACCTAGCCCATATATTCATTTAGACTCCACCAATTTGCTCCCAGAATCCACATTATCATTCCCCTTTTTATGGTCGACATGATCTCACTAGCATCTTATATATTTTTACCATAACATCTATTTCCTTCTCTACATCTCTATTCATTCTTCCTGTCCCTTTTATTTGGTGATAAGTATTAACAACATTTACAAATATAATACATAGAAATTTCCTGAGACTTAGCAGTTTGAACAAAAACATATTGTGTAAGAGAATGCGAATAATAGCGATTCAGATTCCATCCACCGTTACATGGCATCTGCACCATATGCTTAATCATTCAGCGTTATAGCCGCTTAAATTATCATTGGGGCGACACCCAGGACAACACAAATCAGGGCCTTGCACTGCCCTCCACTTTTCCATTCCCACCCACAAAGTTTTTGAAATAGAACTATATCTGGTTAAGTTCCCATGTCCGCCCATGACCGTGGGCACGGCTATTCGAATAGTTTTGACTCTGCAGAGTGTGTACACTTTCACCACAAGCGATAATCCACATTGCCCCACCGATTCCTTGGTCGTGGTCAAATAGATTATCACATGACTGCTCGGATATCTAGTTCCTCTAGTCATCTCACCCTATGGGTCGCTCCCACTTGCGGTGGGTCCCATACGTTGCACGGAATGTTCACCACGGCTACTAGCATTATGCGGGCTCCACTCCCCAATGCTAGTACGACCGGTGAACGCCACCTCCACTCGGTGTCCCTTTAGGCCTCCTCTCGCCTTTGCATAACCACGCCTATCCACCACCGGTGAGATGAGTCGGGAGTTTCGATACCGCTACTTAGCCAAGTTGTATTTTACAGGCATGTGGTTGTACTGTTTTACACGGGCTAACATGACAAGATTCAGTCCTTAGTATTACCTGGGCGGTTCTACCACACCTGAATTTATGCTCCCACCAAGACCACACCAAATTTCAAACCATCCGCCCGGATATTCAAGCAAGTTGAGGTTTTTGGGAGCATAAAATATTCATATCCAACACAAATACCAGTCATTATTGAAAATATTGATGATGCTTGGGGCATTTCAGCGCCCCCGGGTATCTATGTAGTACTAAGCATGGCATATAATTACGGACTTATTTTCGAAAAGATACTATTATAATTTTTGCTAGGGCGACAAGGTTCGCATAATCGATATTCAAAAGGGGGTATAATATTAATCAAGGCAACAATAGGCATATACTAGAATCTTGAATTAAACATGTAGTTGCACATAAAATAATAGCATGCAATTTGATAATTTAAACAAAAGTAATTTGCAGAAAATGTAGGTTCAACATGATCAAAGTATTGACTGCTCTGGCGGTTTTACCGCGGTCTTGAGCTCACACAATGCTTCTTCTGGAGCTTCTGGTCTTTATCTTCACTTCGCTCTTGACCATGCTTGATCCCTCGGTTCTTCAGGACTCTAATTTCTAATTACGTGCTAAATGACTGAACACGAATAAAAGCAAATAACTCAAAAGATCCATATAAATCCAAACGAAATCAAATTAGCTTTATTATGAGTTAATGGTGATTTGAGGCAAGGTTGATAGTATAATACACTGACTCAGTCTTTATATTAATAACTTTCTTTTATTATTTTTTGCATTTATCAAGGAAGTTCCATGAGCTAGGTCGGGTCTATGGATCGGTGTACGAGTTTAGCTGATCGTTGTGTTATCGAGCATTAATATTTAGGGCATATGCTAAATATAAGTGATATATACAATCTTTAGCTTACCGAGTTAATTTTTAGAACACGTGTTGAAAGCATTTTATGGTGCGACATTTTATGTACACTTACTTATTACTAGGCATATCTTATTTTGAATTAGGATCTAGTGGTTCAGGTCCTAGCTTGCTATATTCAATCCTGCCTGACGTTATTATTTAATAAATCTAATGTTAAGATTTAATTAATGGCACTATTTTGGTCTACACCTTGGTTGGCATTAGGCCTAGCTTTATTTTTGGTTTATTTACCTAGGCAAGGTTTTTCATACATGGTCATCTTGCTATTTTGATTAAGCCCACTATCAAAATTTATTTAATATTAGCATGTTAAATGGTAATGTGTATATTCTAATTATAATTATGGTTAACCTTTAACTTGAAGCTTTTCCTTTTATAGTTAAGCATATTATTCCATTTATTTCCCTTTTTAATTCTATCCGAAATATCTTTTTAAGTTACACTTGAATACTTAACTAACGTCATCTTTGATTAGTGATTTTAATTAATAGCTAACCTTTACTTAAATATTCAAGTCATAAATATGATAATTAATCCAAATTAAAGATTAAGTGATCTCACTTACTCCCTAATAAGTTTATTAACCTTCCTAATTTATTGTCAAATTTTCCTTATCAATGCCTTTAGTTGATAATTAGACCTCAAATAAATACTTAAGCTATATTAGTTGCTCATACATTAAATATTCACATACTAATTCTTAAGTAACACTATTTTACCTTTTATTTAAATTTATTGGTTTCCATAGACTATTTCTAAATTTCCCTTAATTTTTCCCTAATGGAAGTGGTTAATAAAAACAAAACAAAAAGAAAAGAAAGAAATGCGCCAGAGAGGGGAATCGAACTCGACACCTCTCGGTGAGGGAGCGCAGGGCCGAGTGCTAGCGACCAACTGGGTCGTGGTTACTTACTGATATGGGGGTGGGATTTAAATTAGAAGAAGTCAGTGGTTGATGTGGCCAGGGAGAGGAAGAACAGAGGGGGCTCGTGCGGAGCTTGGCCAACGGCGTCGCCGGCGGGTGGCGACCGGGGGTGGTGCTGGAGACTGCCGAAATGCGTTGTGGGGGAGATGCGGGAGCCCATTGAGAGTGGCGCCCTAGTCGGGGGCGGTGGCGAAGGGAGCGGGCGACGGCGCGGGGCGGCCTGAGGTGGGGTGGAAAAGAGGCGCCAGCGGCCATAAGAAGAGAGGAGAGGGCGGTGGGGTGCATGAGCACCGGTGATGCCCCTGGAACCTACCTGAGTGGGCTAGGCGACCGGAGGAGGGGCGGAGGCGAGCCGGCGGCGGAGCTCCTAGCGGCGTGGGGAAGGTCACCGCTGCCGGCGTGTTGGGGTGGATCACCGTTCCAATTGGCGGTGCGGGCGGGGTCGTGACGCCGCCGGGATGCTTCACTGGGATGGAATTGGTCGGAGCCTCCATGGTCGGCCGGAATCGCAAGGGCGCACGGTGGTGGCCGCTTGCTCACGAGCGGAGGGGGAAAAATGGATGGGGAGGAAGAGGGATGGCGCGGGAGCATTCTTATGGCTACGGGAGACTGTGGGCGGGGCAGGAGAAACCAGGGGCGGCAGCGAGGAAAGCCGTGGGCGGCGCGGTTGCATGGGCGCCACGGGGAGGAGGGATGCTGTGCGCGGCAGAGAAAGGAGGGAAATGGCGCGGCGCAGGGGGAAAAGAAAGAAGAAAGGGAGGAGGCCGCCAGCCGTGGAAAGAAGCGGGCGGGCGGGGCCCGCGTGGCGATGGGGTGGAGCGGTACGGCCGGCCGGGATGGCGCAGATGGGGGTTGGGTCGGGCATTGGTGGCCGACCCCTCATTCTTTTTTTTTTTTTACACATGTATATATATATATTTATATTTTTAGATCCTTTCACAACTTACTCATTTTTATATTTTTATTGCTGGCCTTACCTTTTATATATTTATTTATTTTTGTGGAGTGTACTAGATATATATTTTATTTACACATTCTAAAATAGAATCTTAAATTTTAATTCAAGTTCCTCCCTCCATTCTATTGATCATCTTTTCAGATTTGGCTTAACACATTTTTTTTGTTCCCATTATTTCTATATCTCCTTTATGGCTTTAGTAATGTTTGTTTTATTTTTCACGAATTTCTTTAATCATCAGAATCTCAACCAAAGCTTTAAGAAAGACTATAAAAATCCAAATTCAAATAGAATATACGGCAAAAATAATTCAAAAGCTTCATATTTTCAAATTTAAATTTTTGGGATGTTACACCACGGCCGGACGATATTGGCGACCTCTTCACCGACCTTGCCCATGACCTCCTCTGCATCAATTCCACTACCTGGACCACAGCGACGACCTCGACACCAGCTATCTCGACATGGCTCCTTCCTCCACTGCTATGACCATGGTCACCTCACTCTCGGCTACCTCGGCAACAAAGAGCTATCATTAACTTGAGTAAACTCGTCTGTTCCCTTTACAGTCACCTTAGCTCATCTTCGAGCCTACTCCCAGTCTACGTCGTCGATGGTGGTTGCTTCTGAGCTTTCTACACGTCAAAGACCAAGAAATCATTTTTGAGCACATATTCTTTATAACTTGACGCATGTTAGTCCAAACGTGCTTCATGCACAATGAATGTGAAGATCTACAACTCTAAAACTCAACCCATGACCATTTTCCAAAAATTCCCAAAACCCTCAGACCATTTTCAGTTAAGGCCAGTCCAACCGCCATTGACCGGACAGCACCAGTCAATCCGGTCAAACACTGATAACAAGGAAGCCAATCAGAGTGCGTTAACCATGCCGGTCTGACCGCTCGGCCAACCCCGGTCTGACCGCCACCCATTGGCTGATTGAACTGCTCACAATTTCTCTCGCGTACGCAAGCAAGCACCTCTTTGGAAAACAGTAGCTGCAAACTAAAAATAGGTCGCGCCACACCGTGCGGTCCGACCTCCCCAAAAAACCGGCCACCCCGGACTTGCGGTCAGACCGCCTGGCTTGATAGTGAAACTGAAAACTTGTAAACTTTCACAAATTTAAATTTCAACTTGATACAATTGCTAATTATTTAGCACATATAAAGTATGGATATTCTTAACATAGTTCCATGGCTTGTTATGGCACTAAAAAACTAGGGATTTCCCCTAGAAAGATGATTCGGCAGCAAACAGTCAAATGCGGCACATCGTATTGTGAAAAATAAATAGAACTCTTTTGTTAGTACTTTGGGGTGTTCTGCATAGACTGAAAATGGAGGCTTAGTGAAGTATCCTGCAGAACTAGCGGCAAGTCTGACATCCTTCGGACAAACGTTTCTGTCCCTCATTAGCTTGACTGTAAAATCTTCAGAGGGTGCATCAGCATTTACAGTCTTAATTAATATTTCCTTGAAGAAAAATGTCAATGGGTCAAAGGAAAATCGAAAGGAATCTACTTCTCGAGTACCCACCGCCTATAGTTCATCAAATCAAGGCTAAACTATCTCGTAGAGGATTAAAACGTGAAGAGATCCTTGCCGACTTATGTCTCGGAGTTCACACTATTTTTAGTAAGTTTTTGCACACCCAAGCTCATATTTTTTCGGTAAGGAGATGACTTTTACCCTCTGGTCTCTGTTTTCACACGAAAACAGACGATTAGCTAGAACTGATAACTTTTGGTTAAAATTTTAACTTTTGACTAAAATAAAATAGTAACAACTAAAAGAAATAATTTTTAAAATAAAATTTAGAAAATTACTTTTGAAAAATACAGAAAGAGACGACATAGGCTGACCGCTGACTTTTAAAAGCTTTTGTAGAAAACGTTTTTGAAAGTCAAAGTATTCATATGGACTCCGGCTTCTCCAAACGGAAGCTAAGCCCATTTGAACACCCTGAAGCTGACGTAGTCCGGTAGTTGAGAAAATTGGGCCGACTGTTTTAATGGGCCGTGTCATGCTCCGATAGAGAATTGGCTTCGGTAGAATGAAACTGAAAAGCCTGGACGATTCGTTGTATAATAGAACACATAAAATTTTATTGATTCCTCGTTCCGGCATAAATTAAACTATTTGCTGTAAGAATGCTGCCAAATTTATATGAAATTCCTGTGATTCCAAACTCAGTTCTTGTACGCCCGTACATTAGTACATTCTAAAAATTAGAACGAAATTGACAAGCTCCATTGCAAAATAGAACCATGGAAATGCTAATATGGTACAGTCTAAAAAAACGCTAGTATTCTATAGAACCAAGTCACAGCCAGTAATTGCATCTGCATAAAATCATAGTCATGTGGGGTTTCACTCACACACCATGAGAACCGGGTCACTTCTACAACCTCAACAACAACACAAAACAGAAAAGAAAAGAACAGACAATTAAGATCATGACCACGGTACGTATCACAGATGACAACAGAAGTGCAAAAATGTTCAGTGTCCACTAGTACTGTACAATCTTCATCACGTAGGCTAAAGCATCTCCGGCTGGCCTGCTTCAACGTGCGTCTGCAGCTGCACGGCCGCCGGCGCCGGCGCCTCCCCTCGGGTCGGCAGCGCTGGCTTGGCGAACGGCTCCCGCCTGCACGTGGGGCATGTCTGCCGCGCGGCGAGCCAGCGATCAATGCACCGCACGTGGAAGCCGTGGTTGCAGCGCGGCAACACGCGCACGCGCTCGCCTTGCGCGAACTCGGCGAGGCAGATGGCGCACTCGGTCGACCCGCAGCCGGCGAGCTCGATCCTGGCCGAGTAGACCAGTGTCGGGAGAGCCCGGACGCACTTCCTCCTGGCCTCGCCCCCACCCTGCACTGCACTCTCCGGGCTCGCCTCACCGCCGGGGGGCTCCTGGCCGTAGCACAGGTGCCACATGACGCGGAACGCGCCCCGGAGGGCCGCGTGGAGCACGAGCGCGAGGACGAGGACGCAGAGGATGAGCATCAGCATCGTGATGACCGTCGCGTCCAGCGAGCTGAAGGGGGCAGCGCGCGTGCCGCCTTCGGCAGCCTGCCCGGCGGCGCCCGGGCCGGGCGACGCGACCTCTGTCGCCGCCGCCGCCGCCGCCGCCACGCCGTGAGACAAAAGCCTCCTGGTAGCTTGCAACTGTTCGACGTTCATCTTAACAACTTATGATGAGTTTTTAACCTGATGAGATCATCGTACGTGCACGGTGGAGATGGAGGTCTCGTGGGAGAGAGTTTTCTCGTGGCACTGCGAGGAGAGGCGTTTATATTTCGGGTTTTAATAGTAAAGATATTTCGGGTCGCCGTCTGTGACATGTTTTTGTTTAGTGGGCATGAAAGAAAAAAAAAGACGTTAGCTTAACCTTGTGTGAACTGTTGTAACACATGTGCTTATTGTATTACATAACTGCCCAATGTATTAACTGCTGTAAACTGCCACCCTTTACTTTATGCAGACACCCCTCTATGTACTATAAATATGTACATTCATCATGAATAAAGATACATCTTTTCCTGTCTCTCTCTTGTCACAATATTACTCACAACACGTTATCAGCACTTTTGCTCTCACGCAAGTGACAACAAAGAAGAAACCAGAGATAGGTAATGGCCATTTGTGCACATCACAAAAAAGTCTTTCTGGACATCCTCTCTTTAGTGGATTCCCTGCACACAAGTCTTCATGGCCTTCTTGCTCCTCTCGTTGAGACACCACCACCACCACCAACTCCGGCGACCACTACCTTCATCGCCACCGGCCATGGCTCTAGGCCGGTTCATCGTCGTCCATGGGAGGCACACGGAGTCTTCTCACCAACAAAAGCTACGCGCTATGGACCTTACCGGCGACCGGCGCACGCCTCCGCAACGGCTAACCGCCGTCCCGGCCTCCGGATCCGCACTCCTCCACCGGCCTCCTCCGCAGAGGATGCCTTCTCCTCAACATAGAAAAAGGAGAAGAAAGGAGAGCGAGGCGTCATGACATATGAGCGGCGCGCGGCGAATGGTCGACGACGGCAGCCCAAAGACACGTAGCGAGGCACACGGTCGGCAAAACCCAAGCGATCGCGCACGCGTCCCGGCGGCACGACAACCGGCAAGAAGAAGCGGCGCACAGACGGCAGCAAAGACGCGGCCGACGCGGCCAGCCCGGCCGGCTCGGCACATGGAGTCGCGGCCGATTTGGCGCGGCGAGGCGAGGCACGGCCTCAGCCAGGCGCTGGCGTAGCATGGCCCCAAGACGCAGCCTTCGGCCGCGGCTCCTCCGGCCTTGCCCGCGGCTTCTCGGCGGGCGCCAACGAGTAACCCCGGCGCGCTTCCTCGGCGACGCAGGCGGTGTTGAGGCGTGGCTAGCGGGCGGCGGCCCAGCGCTTTCGGTCGGCCGGCGGGCAAAGCGAGGCGCGGAGAGGCTGGGCGCGGCTTCCCGAGCGGACGGCAATGGCGCAAGTCCCGGCCGGCGGCGTCTGCAAGGCTGGCGGTGCGGCAGCCAGGCCAACATGGCGGCGCAAGAAGACGATGGCGGCGGCCAACGGCACCAAGAATAGCGGCGTGGCGGCAAGCGCACGGCCGGCGTGGCGGCGGCGGCGGCGCGCGGCCGCCTTCCTGACGCAAGTGGCGGCCGTGGGAGGCACCGTGGCGGGCATGGGCCCAGCGACGGCGCCGAATGGCAAAGGCGGCTCAAGCCCGGCGCCAAGCGCCGAATGGGCGGCGGTGGCGCGGCGCCCAAACACAAAGTGCATGGCGGCTCCCATAGAGCAAAGCAAAACAATTTTTTGGGGAATTAGGGTTTCCAACCCAATTCCTCATATATATATATGCCTGCCTCCCCAAATGGGCTTTGGCCCAATAAATCCCCACCTCCCTCTTGGGCCTAAAGGCCGAATGGGCCTCAGCCCAGGTTTCCGAAAAATTTGCATTTTCCCCCCTGTAGTTCATGGAAAATGCAGATTTCCTTTTAAATAAAAATCCTGTTGTATTATTTGCAGTATAGTCCCCCTGCTTATTTATAATTGTACTTGTCTCAAGATAATTTGTATTTCATCCCTACAGACTGAAATTTATGTAAATATTTAAATAAATGTGCATTCACATTTATATTTTTTTTTACATATTTAGGATTATTTTATTGCAAATTATTTACAATATGCATTACGACCATATTTAAATTTGCTATCTTAGCAAATTTCAATTAAAATTTCCATTTAATGAGTACCATTGTACTTCATAATTTGGAATTTTTGCAAAATATTATACCTCACATAAATACCATAAAATCAAAATTTATGGCACTTTGCTACTTAATTGGTACGCTATGCCATACAATAAATTGGTGTTCACCACCAATATTATGATTATACGGTATTATAAATATAACAACATGTTATATTTATTTTGGGTATATATTCATTCGGATTTCAATACTCATATTGTTTTCCCATATTTTGCATTTTATTACAATATTACCATACACATTAATTTACCTCATGTAAATTAATCATTTATGGTGTACTTTCATGTAGGTATTGAATGGCTACCAAAGATTTTGAGCCACTTGCTATCGATGGCACAAACTACCCTACATGGGCTATGGACTTAAAGATCAACCTCACCACACGTGGGCTGGAACGGGTGATATTTAATCCTCCTGCAGATCAAATTCCTCCGGATGTTGTGAAATATTCCGCTTTAAACATGATACTAATCACATACACCCGATTTAAAAGCGAATATCCGTATGAGGAGAATCCACTTACTTTATGGTTAGCCCTCAAAATAGATATGAACAATGAAAGTCGTTCTCTTACTCGAGGCTAATCATGAATGGGCACATCTTAGACTCCAAGATTTCAAAACAGTTGGAGACTATAACCATGCCCTTCATACTATTTGCTCCAAATTGCGATTTTGTGAGAAGGAACCAACAGATGAGGACAAAATAGAGAAGACTCTCTCTACTATGCTCCCATCTGACAGAGTCCTACAAAGAAGAATGGCGTCGCAAATTACCAAACTTATTTTGATCTTATGCATACTTTACTTGAGCGAAAAGCATGTCAACTTCTTTAAAGAACAATCAAGAACGTCCCATTGGGGTCGCTCCACTTCCTGAAGTTCATGCTAATCAAAATTACACCAAGTTCAATGGTTTCAAACACCATTCAAAGAACTTTAAAGGTAAACAAAACCGCAACATGAAGCATAAACCAAGTGGATTCAAGAAAGGTAAAGGCAATTTTGGTAAGAAAAATGACAAAAAGGAGACTTGTCAAAAGTGTGGTTGCTACAACCATCCTACCAAGAAATGCCGCACCCCGAAGCATCTTGTGGACCTCTACCTCAAGTCATTGACTCAAGGCAAGCATGCTCAACCAAAGAGATTTGAAGCACACTTCAATCTCACATCAAATGATGATGAAGCCGGATGTTCTCAAAAGTTCATTCAAGAACTCAAAGACACATGTACCCCTCCAAAGAAGGATGATCTCATGTGCACCGAGGACACACTTGAAGAATTTCATTCTCAAGACATGTTTGGAGATCTCAATTAGACTCCTAGTTCCATAGCTACTAAGTACTTTTATGTTGTAATATAAATAAAGTTGTCATTCATATTGTAAGCTTGTATGCTACAATCATATATCGAACACATTCGATATTATCAAATAAAGTTTGTATGTATTCTATATATTACTTCAAGAATTTCATTAAATTTTTTTTTTCTTTGTATATATAGATTTTGGAGTCCATTCAATGGAGGAGGAATTATGCCTTGTGGATAGCGGTACCACAAATTCTATACTTAGGGACACAAAATATTTCCTAACTCTTACTAGAAGGAAAGGAAATATTCTAACAATCGCTGGACGCGATGCAACGATAGTAAGCTCTGGTCGTGCCTCTATCACTCTCCCTATGGGTACACAATTGGAAATTGAGGATGCACTCTTGTATCCCGATTCAACACGCACCTACTTAGTTATAGAGATATCCGTCGAATGGTTTCCATATTGAAACCAAAAATGACAACAAAGAGGAATATCTCCTCTTAACCAAAAACAACGGATATGGCAAACAAGTACTAGAAAAAATTTCATCTTTAAACTCCGGATTGTACTATACATACATCAAACCCGTTCAACATATTGCGTACAAAGTAATTTTCCAAAATACAAACACATTCCAAACATGGCATGATCGCCTTGGCCACCCAGGCATTGGAATGATGAGGAAAATTATTAGCAATTCAATTGGTCATACATACATCAAAACAAAATTTCCGAATCCTCGATTTCGTATGCACTTCATGTGCCACCGGAAAATTAATTTTAAGACCCTCTTATCTTAAAATAAGAGCTGAACCACTTAAATTTCTTGAACGCATTCAAGGAGATATATGTGGTCCTATACAACCATTGTGTGGACCGTTCAGATATTTCATGGTTCTCATTGACGCATCTACTAGATGGTCACATGTGTGTCTTTTATCCACACGAAACCATGCATTTGCTAAATTAATTGGTCAAATTATCCAATTACGAGCACATTATCCTGAACATCGAATTCAATCAATTCGAATGGACAATGCTGCTGAATTTTCATCACATGCCTTCAATGATTATTGTATGGCTCTTGGGATACAAGTTCAACATTCTGTTCCATATGTCCATACACAAAATGGTTTAGCAGAATCTCTCATCAAGAGAATCAAGCTCATTGCAAGACCATTACTACAGAATTGCAACTTACCAACAACATGTTGGGGTCATGCAGTCTTACACGCTGCTGACTTAATACAATTGCGTCCAACTGCTTATCACAGCACTTCCCCACTACACTTAGTACGTGGAAATACACCAGATATTTCCCATCTGCGAAAGTTCGGTTGCGCTACATACGCATCGATCTCACCACCGCAGTAGACCTCAATGGGACCGCACAGAAAATTGGGATCTATGTTGGGTATAAATCTCGTCGATTATAAAATACCTCGAACCCCTAACAGGGACCCGTTCACTGACCCTAAGACGATTGCATATTCAATGAGGAACATTTCCGGCATTAGGGGAGACAACAAGTACCAAACTAAATGCCGTGAAATTAATTGAATGTTCAAGGCATTCCCGCCTCGCACCCACGTATTACGTAGACCGAACTTCAAGTTCGAAATCATTCATTTGCAAAACATTGCAAATAATCGCCAGATCGCATCGATTATAAGGGTGTCACAAAATCCTATAATCCCGCCAAAATGTACCGAAAGAGTGGAGGTACCGAAAATACCACTCAACTCCGCTCAAAATAAGAGGGGAGAAATACGGTACATATGGCGGATACTGACTTCTAACAAGCGACAAAGGAAACAAAAGATCGTAAATGCGATCAACCTCAAGTTGATAGACACCAAAGGATCCTTAAACCCGCATCAACAAAGGCACTCAATTATCGATCCCGGGACATCTAATACCCCGACTCTAATGATTTGGGAAATAACATTGAGTCACCAGGGTCCAAGAAATTTCCACTAACTATAATGATTCGGAGAATCATACGACCGTAAGACTACAATTGTCGACATTAATTTCTCCACAACAATTGCAAACAACCTTCAAAATGATCCAGATCCCAAGACCATGGCAGAGTGCAAACAATACTTGGACCGGAACCAATGGAAGGATGCAATTCAAGCGGAGTTAGCCTCGCTCAAAAAGAAATGTATTCACCAAAGTGATACATACACCTCCCAGAGTATTCCCTGTCGGTTTCAAATGGGTTTTCGTCCGCAAACGGAATGAAAACAATGAGGTGGTGAGATATAAAGCAAGGCTTGTAACACAAGGGTTCACGCAGAGACCCAAGATTGATTTCAATGAAACATATTCTCCAAGAATGAGTGGAATAACATTCGATATTTAATATCATTGGCAAGACAAAATCATCTATCTTTTCGCTTGATGGATGTAGTGACAAGATACCTTTATGGGTCACTTGATTCGGACATATATATGAAAGTTCGATGGAATTTCAATTCGAATATAGACGCAAATCGCAATATGTATTGTGTAAAATTAAACAAGTCTTTATACGGCTTGAAACAATGCAAGTAATGTGGTATAACCGACTAAGTGAGTTCCTAACTAAAAAGGGATACTCCAACAATAATGATTGCCCATGCGTCTTCATCAAAAGATCCTCAACAGGATTCTGCATAATATCTGTGTACGTTGATGATCTTAATATCATTGGAAACACACAAGATATTGATGAAGCACGTAATCATCTTAAGACGGAATTGAAATGAAGGATTTGGGTAAACCAAATTTTGCGTGGGTATACAACTTGAGCACCTTCATACAGCATTCTAGTGCATCAATCACCTATGTCCGTAAAATATTGGAGAAATTCAAGATGGACAAAGCATATCCATCGAAAACCCCATGGTTGTTCGATCTCTAGACAGGAAAAGATCCATTTAGACCCCAAGATGACAATGAAGAGCTATTGGGACCCGAGGTGCCATATCTCGCCATCATCGAGCGCTTATGTACCTTGCAAATTGCACCCTACGGATATTGCATTTGCGGTAAATCTACTTGCTAGATACATCGCTACTCCAACCAAAAGACATTGGGTAGGAGTGAAGAATATCTTTAGATATCTTCAAGGCACTAAAGATCTTGGTCTATTTTTCAAAAGAATAAAATATGGATTTAATAGGATATGCGATGTCGGCTATTTATCGATCCCCATAATGCCGATCGCAAACAAAGCTTTGTGTTTTTACACTATGGAACAACCATATCTTGAAGTCTTCAAATGTACACTAGTGGCTACATCCACTAATCATTCTCGAAATAATTGCATTATACTAAGCATCACGTGAATGTGTATGGCTCAGAATGATTAACCACATACAATATCATGTGATATAGGTGCTATTGCATCTCCTACCATTATCTACGAAGATAATGCTGCTTGCGTTGTTCAAATGCAAACGGGTTACATCAAGAGCAATATCACTAAACATATTGCACCTAAATTATTTTACCCACATGAGTTGCAAGAATGTGGGAAATAAATATTCGCAAACTAAGTCTTGTGATAATCTCGCACCTATTCACTAAGTCATTACCAACTACCACATTCCAAAATGTGTTTATGAAATTGGTATGCGAAGACTACGTGATTTGCAGACATCGTGGGAGAAATCTCCTAAGACTTAACTCGCTCAATACAAATATTGTACTCTTTTACTTTATGAGTTTTCCTCTAAGATTTCTCATCAAAGTTTTAATGAGGCAATATGACAACGCAATCACAAATATATCTCTCTTTTCCCCTACAGGGGTTTTTCAGAGATATAATCAAACATATGTTATATCATTTTCTCCTTAAAATTTTCCCACCGGGTTTTTAAAGGATTTTTCTAATAACATATCTATTCTATCAATTCTCCTCATATTTTTCCTACAGGGTTTTAAAGGAGTTCTTCCAAGATAATAAGTCAAGGTGCTCATATGAAGATACATTGGTCAAGGGGGAGTGTTGTAACACATGTGCTTATTGTATTACATAACTGCCCAATGTATTAATCACGTCAGAACCGCCACCCTTTACTTTATGCAGACACCCCTCTATGTACTATAAATATGTACATTCATCATGAATAAAGATACATCTTTTCCTGTCTCTCTCTTGTCACAATATTACTCACAACATGAACTAGTCGATCAATCTAAAGGCATGTCCGCATCCGAATGTGGAGTAATGGAGGCATGCATGGAGATAAGATGCGGCTCACTACGTGAGGAAGTCGAATGGGCTGCACAATTCAGAGAAGAAAAATCTTTCGACTTAGATGGAAGTGCGCTTCAGTACGACCTGGCGAAACCACCAAATGCAAGTACGACTCCTTCGTACAGAGCGAAGGGCACAAGATCATCGGTACAATCAATTTGTATAGGGTGAAGGGTACAGGAAGCTCAGTATAGCCCCCTCGCATAGAACGAATGGAATCCAAAGAGTCAACACTGTTAGAAATTGGCCTATCTTGTGACACATTTCCTTAATTTCAAAGTATGCATGGTTTAATACCATATTGCTAAGGAAATATAAGCAAGACCGATTTATAAGGTGCAGTCCTCATTACTTCTTAAATATGGATAGAGATGGTACGAGGAGAGTTCTGTCTAATCACAAAAGCGCACGCACGCGCGTGCGTGTATTCGCGTATTTTCGCGTGAAAATCGCGTGACTTGCGACGCGCGACCGTGCCGTGACGTGGCGCGCCACTTGACAGACCAAGTCCATCTTTATTTTTGCTGAACCCTGCACCTCACCTTTTCTGTTTGAATGAGATTCAAACTTTTGAATTTGAGGCTTAATTGGGTTTTGATGACAAGCAGTTACCAGTGGGTAAATCTCTGGTTAAATACTATCAGTTACCAGTGAATTATTGAGCAGTGAGCAGTCACCAGTGAATTATTTCAGATCAATGAGACGATTACTACAGAGTAATTTGCATATCTTGATATACCTGGAGACGTCCAAGGTATAGAGGTTAGAATCTCTCACTGCCAACCATCTCTTACTTCTGCCAACTTGTGTTGTTGTACTGCGCCGTCTGGACTTCGCCAACCTTTCTTCTCGGCGTGCACCTAGAAGGAGGGAGAGCGGCTATCTCCGAACCATTGCCGTAGAGAGTACCTGCACGGGACGGCAATAAGGTTTCTGGGCAGCGCTTTTGCGCGACCGCTCCTGCACTGCGTTATGTACGCTCAAGATCGCACAAGCTCGCTGCTTCCTCGCTCTTCTTCAGGCTAACAAGTAAGTCGTTCGCGCGCACGTACGACTTTGTTACTGTATTTTTCTTGAGTATATTATGAAGTATGATGAGTAGCCTGCTGTTAGTAGTAAATTTTGCATCATTAGTTTATTGTATTTGTCTCCTCATAAAATTTGAAATTAAAATATTGCCCACATTTATAACAAGCACAAGGGTACTCTCACCGTGAAGCCTGCTACCTCAGTATCAGCAAGGGGCCTTCATCTCGTGACCACCTCGTACGGGCTAAAATGGGGTTAGCTATCTATGGACTAGAAAGAGAGCGTGGTGGACGAAGCCTATGGCGGTCCAACATGCATTAAGACTACCTTAAGAGAGATGCAAAGACCATAGAGTCCTTGGTGTCTAAGAACTTTGTATGGGTAGCGTTGTAACTTCATGTATCTCCGATGTAACACTATAAATAGATATCCCTAGAGTCTAGAAAGCAGATTTTTCCTCTAGGAGACAAAAAGAACTTTCCTCTTGCATTTAAGACCGCTTCCCGTTCCTAGGAGCTCCGAGTTGCTCACCCTCCAATCACGAGGAGGTACCCAAATGTCCCTTTCCTTTTACTATTTAGTCTGTAATCACAACATGTGGCAAGAGGGGCTTTCCCAAAAGAAACTCTCGCAAAGGTAGGGACGCCAAACCAGAATAAGAAGAATATGAATGTGGGTTCATATGTACCCACAGTCTATACCATTGGTGCTTCTTTTGAGATTTGTGCCAATTTTTTTGTTTTTTTTACTTTTTCGTTTTTAATCAGTCGGTGGGATAGAGAAATGTCAGATGAACATTATTGTGTAGTATGTATGGGGGCGCACACATCCTCCTTATCCATCCATCTCACATCTCATTCTATCTCATTCTCTCACCCATCTCAGTCTCTTTCTCTGTCGCCCTACTCTCCCAGGCGGAGTGGCCGACGAGAAGATGAGGTGGCGGCGGCACGGCGGTCGATGACAAGGAGGCAGCCTACTCTAGATTTGGCGTTTGGTGAGACGTGACGGTCAAGTCCAGATCTAGCGGTTCGCGAGACGTGGCGGCTGACTCCAGATATCTCTTCCAAACCTCTCCGGTGGGCACATGAGCTGGCACGGCGGCAACGATGCACCTTGTCCGTCAGTGGAGGATTCGAAGCGGCGCGTGAGCGGAGGATCCCGAGATTCGGTGTGGTGGCCAGCAGGCGGAGGATCTGAAGCATCGGCTTGGTGCACCTCTGCCCATATTTGGCACCGATGAGTCGATAGCCGGTGATTCCAGATCCGAATTTGGTGGAGGATAGACGACTGATGACAAGGCCAGCAACAATGGGTGAGCTGGTTCACCTTCGCGCCACCGACGAGCACCTCAGCTCCGCGCTAGGTTGTGCTGACACACCTTGTTCAGGCTTCTTCCTTAGGTCTGGTATACCCACACCACGGTGGTGCTTCACCTCGACATGTACCATGCTGAATCCGCTGCTCATCTTCTTTCTTGTTGGCGTTGGCAAGGTGCTCTGCGCCGGTACACCAAGCCATCGTGGTGCTTTGTGCCGATACACCAAGCCATCGTAGTGCTCCGCCTTGACGTGTACTGTGCCAGATCCGTCGCCTACCTTCCTCACCAGTGTCGTGAAGGTGCTCTAGGCCAGTACACCACGCCGCAGAGGTGCTGTGTCTCAATGTGTATCGTGTCGCCGCCTGTGCACCTCCACCATCTCTGTTATCGAGGTGCACCGCCTCGATTCACCTACTGCCCTGTGCGCCTCCTCTTCCACCTCGTCGAGGTGCATCACCGGTCGTGTCATCATCGACTCTGCTATACCACCAACCGCCACCTCCACGCTGGTCATAGACACACATCTGGTGCTCACAACGGTGTACATCGCCAGCGTCGATGTATAAGAAGTACCATTGTACATCTCTCTCCTCCTCCCTCCATCTCTCTATCCAGTGTAGTGTACAATATAAGTACAAGAAGTACGGTACAAATGTTTTGTAAAATTATTTTTTCTTTGTTACAAAATTGTGTATTGTATATGGTATGGTAGTGATTTTTACTGTTATGAGATGCATGTGTATTTGTATGTACAGTACTTGTGTATGTGTACGTTTTTAAAATCCAAACACAAATGGAGGGAATGGTGACGTTGATGGGGGAGAAAGAGGGACGCTGGGGGTCCACCTGTACCTTTTACCTCTGTAGTCAGTGCTTTAATCCCCTCACATATTTCCTAAACGAAACAAGAATCAGAAAATGAAATTACCTACGCTAATCTTGAAGCGCAGTGTACAGCTGTAATATTGGGAGCACCTACAGAGAATGTAGATCGGAGTTTCCGCGCCAAACCGCACTTACTCCCATCATTAGCGACTACAATTAAAAAAACCACAATCGTAATCCGGCATGTTGGAGGCTCCACTAACCGCGACCCGTCGGCGCACGAGAGGGTGACATGTGGCTCGGGAGGCGCCAGGGTGGTCATGACTTGTCAACACGCAGGTGGTTCGCCCCGGCCGCGTAGGACCCTGTGGCGTCCGACGTGTCCGCCGTTCTTGTCGGCTCCTTTTGGGTTTCGGTTGTGGACTTGTTGAGTATGTACTGCATACATATGGGCCGGGCCGCGTTAAAATCGTGAGATCATGGGCCCCTACATCTGTTATCTCAGGCCGAGGATTTTTTTTTAATGCGAGGGAAAGCAGAAGATCATACTCTTTTTTTTTTTGGTTATCTCAGGCCCTTACATTACATTGTACTGAAACGGAAGCATAGTTTTTTCTTTCCGTTTTTTTTTCTGTTGACTCCGTCCCAGAGGCAGAATCATGGTTTTTCTTTGCGCATCTAATTAGACTACCCGATTTTGAAGTTTGTATCTGAAGGCATCAAAGCGTTGTAGCAAGAGATTTCTGATTAGCCGGCCCCGCGTGTCAATGGTCAGGTAGACGAGCTTATCTTGTTCCGACAAGAATGCACGCCCGCACAAACCTCGTCGGCCGGCGGGTGGCGTTGCGGAACAGCTTGGGACGCACAAAAGTACATGTTAGAAAACAAAAGCATCAATCAATCAAGCGTACATTTTTATCCTTGTTGTGTTGTGTGTTCCCCGGCCAAAATCACCACCCCTTCCCCCGGCTCTCTCACCATGTCTAAATTTTATTTCTAAAAAATAGAGGAGAGAAGAAGATAAAAGGGAAGGTTAAGTGGTAGTTCAAGCGTACGTATGCCCAGACAGATCTGTGCGCAGGCTGTAAACACTGGAAGGGCAGCTTGAGGTTAACTTATACTATGTCGACAGCTGCTCTTAAGGTAGGTTATCCAAACAGATCAGCTTCAGTAGTTGAGATCGTTCTGGATGGGCAATAGGCTAATATCCATGCGGACGCACACGGTGACCAACAGCCGTGCCATTTGATCCATTCCACTGGAGCACAGCGAGCAATACAGCCCAAGCATGACTGCAAGTGGTCATAATTGAACATGTAATACACTACTTGTTGTAAATAGTGCGGATTTAGCAAATATTCATTTTTAATTTCAGCATATAAGATAAATACACAAGTATGACACAAATGGCATATAAATGACTTAATCAACATATAAACATATGAATCTTTTAAGTTATTACAAAAGAAATATATGCCCAATATAAATGCCGTATAAGAGTTCAAGACTAGCATAACCTCATGTATACAAGTGCATTGAAATGCTAATCTCAACAAAAACTTAACAAATATGACCAGATTCAGTATATTATCAACAAGTTGAATTTTATTAATTGCTCTCAGAAAGCTAATTGCACAAGTCTTAATCTTGGCCATCTTCACCATGATAAAATATAATCTTGATTATATATGACAGTTATAGATTAGATCTTGAGCTCAAATTAAACATTTTTATTTAGCAAAGACTAACAGATCATGAATAAGTCTTGCTGGACAGTGCAGAAATATCCCTAAAATCAATCTTTCACTCATTCATAGAGAATGCTATTAATTCAATAGGATAAAAGGGTTCGACACATACCAGAAAGGAACAAAGCTAACAACTCCACATATCTAACACAGAGATCAACAAGAAATGGACAACAAGTTCGATGATCAGTGAAAGAAAAATAACAGATTTAACTGAAAGCTTAAGATCAATCTACCATCACATTCATATATAATCTCAATATTATGTCATTTCATCACAGAGCAAATAGCCCACATCAATTTCTTTGCAAATTTCCAACTAGTGAGACTCACTGAAAAGTGAAGTAAATCACGGAATAGCAAAGAAACAACAGCCAGTATACTCACTGCAGCGGTGATACTCGAAATCACGGTGACGAAACCGAATGAGGCAAGGCACCCCTCCGTGCTGCTGCAGAAGAAGAGTGTGGTTGACGGAGATATAATGCCCACTCCAACCTCAGGTAGCCAACGCAGGAGTCGAATGTCGGGTTGATGCCGCACAAGACCAACGAGAGCTCCGGCCGAGAACGCTCGTGAACACCAAGAACAAGTCACAAATCTCTCTTAAATTTCAGCACAAGTCCAAGCCAAATCAACCTCTAGAGGTAAACCCCACACCTTTTCCCTCGGCCAGATCCAAGAAAAAACTTAAGAAAACCACACGGACAAACCCTAGAACGGCGATTCGAGCTCCTCAGTCGACGGCGACAGAAAGAAACCTGGCCGGCGGCTCTCGGGACTTAAGATCGAAGAACCACATAGATAGATTTGAGATCGGAGGGGAACGAGAACTCACAGTTTTCCAGTGCCCCAAACGAAGAAGAGGAGACGCCATAAATAGGGAAGCGGGACGGAAGCCGGTGGGCTGTGGTCACGGCTGGCGCCAAAGCGCCCGCGCCAGTGGTGCCTCTATCGTCGTCGTCGCCGCCATCGTAAGACTCGGCCGCCCACAGGCGAAGCAAACGAATCCACTTCGAGCCGCACACAAGCGCCCACGCACCCGCTCGGGAGGAGACGAACCTCCCCTTATCTCTTGCGTCCGGCTCACTGATAGGTGGGCCCCACCTCCTCCTCCTTCTTTTTTTCTTTTTTTAATTAGAAAATTACCGAAATACCCTAGAAAACAACACTACTAATGGGCTCGATACCAATAGTTACAACTTCTAAATGTAGTACTACGTCCTACCCCTTCAGGTGCGCATGCACGAGCCACACGAGACAGAAACGCGAAGATAAGAGAATAAATGTTCTATATGATATAGGTCAGTTATTCATTTTCAACTCGTTTGCAACTTTGCATGCGAGAGGTGTATGATCTGATATGATTAACGTTTGTTTCAGCAAAGAACGGATCCGCTGCAGCTCTCTTCATGCATGCATATGTTGGGTAGTTATAGCATATTCGACCGATGCGATCAAGCTGGTTTTCCAGATCAAAGTCCACTTGTCGACATGCTTTGGGCGCGTGATCGGTCGACAGTCACGTAAGCTATAGCATACGCCACGTGTGCATGCAACACACGGGGAAAGAGTACTTGATCGAGTCCGTCCGTGCACTTAGCAGCCACGAGCATCTTGATTAAAGTCCGGTACGTGTGATGGCCTGAGCCCTGATGGGTCCATGTCCATCTTGTAACGCGTCAGCAGGAGGTTTAATTTCTTCCCAGCAAAACAGAGACAAAATGGAGTGAAATTAACAACGACAACAAAAAAAAGCACGCGAAAAGTCTCCCGAGTCGAGTAAAATATGCTTGACGTTTTTTTCTTTCTTTTTTGAAGGAGACAAGATTGTAGTCTGAGATTGTGTATTGCATGCCTCACACCTGATTCTGTTCATATTGCTTAAACCTGATACTGTTGCACTGGTCGTGATCTGAGCAGGTCTGCACTGACTGACTGAATGTCTGGACAAAAGTTCCCTTTACGTGGGCTTCATTGAGGACAAGTGATTGGGCTGGGGTAGAACATTTCCTTTTGCCAACATATTCCGGGAAAGAACTGGAGTACGCGGTGCGACGTGCCGACGTCCCTCCCGCCCCGGCGGGGCCGCGCGCCTACGCACGGGGCGCCGGCCGGGCGGGCCGGCTCGGGCGTACTCTGCGTTCCCCTCTCACCGAACCGCGCGCGCGAGGCCACGCGTGCGCGCTGGCTCGATCGCCTCGACCCAACACGGCGAATCGGGGGCTCGTCGGATCTCAGGCACGTAGGCTACGCAGAGAGTGGTCCTGGGCCTGGCTGGCCGGCCGGCCGGCTCCTGACTCGAGGACGTACGTGTCACGCATGTTAAGCTTTGTCAACGCTCCCCTTGATGATCCTGCGCGAGCCGGCCTGTCGCGTCCGCATGTCCCTTTTGATTGGGTTTCAAGGGAGGGATTATGAGATGCAACACCATCACGTCACTGCCATGCTGGCCTCGCATATGGTTCCCGGGAAATCATGCACGATTATATTGCACCGGCACGTACGTACTTACAACTGTTCCATAAGAGGGAAAGGAAGCACCGGAGCAGAGTCGTTTCTTAGGGCTGTGGCCGTTAATTTGTTACGTGTGCCCGGCCTGGCTCTTGGTTCGTTTGGTTTGTTCGTCCGTGTGATAAGACTTACTCTGGTGCTTGGTTGCATACGGATCTGGTCCTTGATTGACCGAACACAAAGGGTGGTGGGTACATACTGCTATGATCATGGCCCATTGCCTAGAACACGTACACCAATTTTCTCCAGAGCGCGTACATAATACTGCTCGGTAGAACACGTACGTACGTCAATTTTCTCTAGTGCGCGTACATAGTACTGCTTGGTCCATACATGCGCTCTCGGGAATACACACGTCAATATATATACCAGGAAGCTAGTCATGTCACAGAAATGTGTAGCTATCAATTAATGCAAGATCGAACGGGAAGTATCAAATACCAAGAGCTTCCGTGCTATTGACTGAAATTACAAGACATTTGTATTAACCTTTACTGATAACTTTTGGTTATGATTTATCACTGATATTCACGAAGAAACTAAGCTAGCTGCAGGTATTCTGCAACTATGCACATTGCGAGTATGCATAATTCTTCCATCCTCGAAGTCCCAGCTTGTCGTTCCAATGCAAGGGTAACGGACAAAAGCATCACCGCGCGCGGTTGCTTTCTCACGCACTGCATCTGCATCTGTGTGCATGCAGCCCGTCGTACGTGCATCAGTCTGTTGTGGTCCGGGTCCATGCACGAATGCCAGCGCATTGCCCTCTTCGCGTTCGCTCCAACTAATCCATCCATGCATGTACTGCAACGGTCCAATCAATGCGGAAAGAAATTCTATGGGAGGGCGCCTTACTGCCTTGCCCTCACCCCCTCTTCCTCTTAGATCTATGACATATTACAAAATTAAATCTTAAAATAGTTTAAGTAGCCTTTTTCGTTTGGAACATATGGATTTTAAATTGCTATTGTGCTAGACATATAAATTGCATGGCAGATGAGAAGTGAGAAAAAACCTGACCTTTTATTTTAAACTGCTATTATGCTAGGGCCGTCCCATCGAGTTTCTTTCCAATCAATGCACGGTTGTTCAGCTCTAGCTCTTGCCATGATCCTGGCCTGCATTACTGCACTGCCTGGCCATTTTTCTCCCACAGAGCAATTAATTGCAACAGGCCATGTTATGACACTACTTGTGCGTGTCTGATGTGCAGCTCGCAGAAGTGTGCAGCTTAAGCAACTCTAGTACGCGGTCTGTCCCAGCAAATCATTCGTGTGATCCCCACTGGAACTGGACATGCTTTGGCTCCACCTCTCTGTGGTAAAAGCTGCAGTATTTTCAACTCTGAAAGGAAAAAAGAGAGACGCATCGATCCATCAGGTAGACCTGATGTTTTACACTTTTTCTTGCTACATGACAGTTTGATCACTGGCTCGATCTGGCCAGCTCTCGCTTGTTGAGTCATATTTTTAGGGGGGGAAATATTTTATGATTGGGGAAAACGACAGTGATTAATTTAACTTCTTTGCTGTGGCAGTATCAATACCTGTACTGTGAGTTACTATCAGAAACATTACCGTCGCGTGCACATGTGAAACTTGGTTATGTACATGAACAACAGTACACCAATAATGTGCTAATCATTCGACGAATGAAAGAAGTATACTGTACCTACCCCAACGGCCCAACCTGTGTATATAGTCCTATATTACACCGGGGAAGGGCTCCCGGCAGGGCTACCACATCAGCGTTTTTATAAAAAAAAAAAGCTCTCTAGATCTTGCGCAATCACGTACGGATCCTCGATTCTTACAAAAAAAAATTCTGCCATGTTAGCTTTTTTTGGAAAGCCCCTTCTACTTGTTGCAAATTACATGCAGGTCCTCTGTATTTTTATGAAGGCTCTCCTTTCTGTTGGATAGCACCCTATAATTTTTCTGTAATTACGCACGGGTCCTTAGTTTTATACATAAACACCCTCTATTTTCTCCAAAAATACGTATAGATCCTCGCTTTTTTAGAAAAGTCTCTCTTACAAATTTTTATTTCTTTTACTTCGGTCCATATAATAGTTAGCACGATGTGGCACCGCGTTTATAGTGCTAGTTATAAAGACAACACCATTGAACCAGGAGCATCAATCTCAGTCCTGTATATGTACTCTTTTGCCGGTTAATGAAGTAATGCTAGCTATGTAGACTCAACGCCTGTCATCCATCCGTATCCAGTGACTGAACCTGCACAGTATGTATCTCCCTGTTCCCATTTTTTTCAGCTACACAATTGGGCTGAACAATCTAAATATTCTACTAATTTTGGACGAGTTCTTTTCGATTTATAGCTTCCATCGAATAAACAAATGAGACGGTTTCTCTCCCAACATTTCGATGCGGCTTATCGGGACAGTGTTTTTACAATAGCTTATTGACGATTTATTTATATAAGTATTCGTGTTAGGATAAAAAATTATAAATCGCAGCTGAAAATAACCATCCTAAGATTCCGGGCAGTGCCCGTCCTTGACCTTGAGTACTCTTCCAGAACAGAACACTCAAAAACTTTCTCTGGCCTGTACAAGCGCTTCCTATTTCAGCTGGTCCTATACATGATTGACATTAGTGCTTACCTCACAGTTTTTTTTGCTAACTACGATAGGCGGGAAGCTCTATCTCGACAAAATCCGGATGCTTCCCACAGTTACCGAAATCCTTAGAATGTTGACGGGACTTGGCACCTGCAGGGGTGCAATTAAGGCCCCGCTCGTTTCGGTTTCAGCTTCTGGCTTATTTTTTACTATTTATAATTTCGTCTTTTTCTGAATTTTTGGTTTTTTTAGGTTTTTTGCCGGTTCTTTTTTTTTTACCGTATTCGTTTGCGTTGTTTGTGATGGGCTAACATATTTTTTATATTTTTTAATGTTTTTAAATTTAATTATGTTAAATAAGCCTCGATCACCATGATGCTTTTTCACCATAAGCCACCAAAAATAAGCCAAAATGATCACCACCTAAAGCAGTAATCTGCCATGAGTGCTCCCAAGAAATATTTGTTTGCAACGCACATATTGTCATATTCATACTGTAGTGCTGCAACAGACGACAGTGCAACTAATTACCAGAGCAGTAGTCTATTTTTCCTTTTTCGACGTCTACTTAGAACAATAGTCTAGCCCTTTAATTTCTAGCAGAAGGATTGGAGCAGCAAACTTGTCGTAAATACACTAAAGTCTCTGAAAGGGCCACAATGCCGGAGCAAGATGGGGCAGTTATAGGACCGATGCTAGCAATAGAAGGGTGTAAATGGTTGTTTAAACCTTTTCCTTTAATGATATTTAAAATCTTTACTTAACTGATTGTAGAGTCACTAAGTTCAGATTACACTAACAATGCTTTATTAAACAAGGTTGAAGACCTAAGACAACAAAGTCAGTCACCAATATCATTAGGCTAGTCCGAAGGCTGAGCCTGGTTTGACCTTAAGTGCAAAGGTGGTCTGACCGTATGTTCTGGGCCGGTCTGACCGGTCCTCTGTTACTAGACCTGAAAACCTCCTAGGACAAAAAAAACTCAAATATCAAAAACTTGCTCAATTATCATTCAAACACCTTAAAGTTTTACATTAGACTTATTCAATGCATTAGGAACCTGAACCAATTAAGAATCATAATATTCTTGGCCTGGGGTTCACTGCATTTGAGAAAATCAAATATATGCCACAAGAACGCCAAAAACCCTAGAACTCAAATTACTTCTCAGTCGTAAGGATCTAAGTTATGAGGTCATATAGATCTATTCTTACACGTCCTAACAATGTAATTTAAGCAATATTTTAGGCTAGAACAACCATAAACACGGAATCACAAATCTAACCCAAGAACAAGGAAGAACACAAAAAAAACATGGTTAAGACAAAGTTTTGATCTATTTCCACTGGAGGATAAAATTTATATTCTCATGGATAATTACAAAGTGCAGTCAAAGCACTTTGTAATAACAAACCTAAACCATAGAATCCTTACCCTCCACCTCCACCTCTTCTCCCCTTTAATAACGAACAACATCCCTAATGGGTCAAACCCATTAAACCTACCTGAAAACCCATCAACCCTACTAACACAGGTTTTACACAATATATTTCTCAAAGCCTTCACAAGACTCAAATCACTAACCCAATCAAATTATATATAGGTGGAGTAAACTATAAAGTACATTCAGAGATTTTTTTAGAATATTTTGCTATTATTTAGTGTAAGTATACGATTAGTACAACGTAAGAATAAATACACAGCAGTTTTTGGCTAATATGTTTCCTCGTATATGCTCTTAGATCGTCAACCCTTGCATGATTGTCCTCGCCATCAACCGGCAGATCTAGATGGATTGTTGTGCTGTCAATTTCGTGCCTGTTCTTCTTAGCCTGTATGCTTCCCATTGTTTCTACAGGGCACACTCGAGTTCCTGCAGGTTAGCCGGCCGAAATGCCTCGAGGCCAATCTGGCTGCCGATCGCGATGGAGGCGGAGGCACGCTTTCCTATGCGCCAACCCCATCACACAAGGTGGCTGGCTGTTACTACCACCACTGCTACGCGCAGTTGCGTCCCCGGGGATTAACCGTGTGAGCAAATCCGCGTACCCGCCGAAGGACGGCATGCGCGCGTGCATCGAGAGGCGCAACGGGGAGCCAATAACAAAATCGTAGGCGATCCCGAGGGATTTGCTTCCCTCGCACCCCACCACTCCGGCGGCTTAGGATTTCACGTGGCCCGCCGGTGGGGCGCCGCCACGTGCCCCCTAGGAGCCTGCGCAGTGGTACGTACCCGGCGCGCGCTCGGCGCTTCCATGGATCCCTTGGGCGCAACGGCTCCGGCACACCGACCACGCCTACCGTAAGATGCATTAATATTTTCATCATCAGGAGTAGTAATATCTGTTCTATCCGGGATCAGCTGCGAACTCTTACAGAGACTGCTCGCTATCCACAGCATAGAAATTCCACGTGGATTCTCCCCGTAGAAATCGATCCTGCAAGTTTATGTGTTACAAACGGAGCCTTAATTCTGTGTGTAAATACACCAAGGTTTCAATGTTTGCGATCGACGACGGTCGAGTGGGAACGGCTGAGATGTCGTCCGGGGCCTGTGTAAACTATGGACCTAGGTAGGGTTGAGGCATCATTTTAGATGCGACAGTTTGCAATGTCCTTTGATCACTTGCACAGTGGTTGTTGCATCATAATGCGCTAACAAGACAACTGTAGCCAATAAAGGGGGGCTGCACGAGCACAATTTGTTGGGGGTAATTAGTTAGGGGGGCTGACCTAATTTCTTTAACCCCAAATTAAAGCCTACTAATAGTCCTGCGCTACAGGGCGGCCCAAATTTATGCGATACAAACTCACATGCACAAGTGACCAGAAAAATAACTCACTCACTGGCGATCCGTATAAAACCCCCCACCACCTCCCCTCCCTCTCGCCCTCCTCCCACCCCAATCAAATTCTTTCCAAGTTAACCTCCGGTCCATAGGTTCCTCTCACATCACCACATTCTTGGCTCCTTGGACTCGATCGATCCCCACTCGCTCGCGCGATCGAGCTCTGACCACCGCAGAAGGCTGTGAGATGTTGTCGTCGCACCCTTACGAGGCCATGCTGCCGTACGCGCCGCGGCCGCCGTCGCTGCTGGTGGACCGGCGGTACAAGCAGGGCGCCGAGGCGGCGCCCAGCTGCCCGCGCTGCGATTCACCAAACACCAAGTTCTGCTACTACAACAATTACAGCCTCAGCCAGCCGCGCTACTTCTGCAAGGGATGCCGCCGGTACTGGACCAAGGGCGGCTCGCTCCGGAACGTGCCCGTCGGCGGCGGGTGCCGCAAGAACCGCCGGGGAAAGTCGTCGGTGCGGTCGGCGGCCGAGTCCATCTCCAGCGGCCGTGACGCGACGTTCGGCCACCGGTTCCCCGGCTCGATCCGGCCCGACCTGGTCCTGGAAGGCATCGTCGGCAACCCGGCGAACCCCGGCCAGGCGATGCCCGACGTGCCCGCCGCGGCCGAAGGGTCCACCATCGACCTCGCGATGCTGTACGCCAGGTTTCGGAACCACCAACCGGCCGACGCCGGCGTCCCTGCCGTCACGCCGGAGTCGGCAGGGCACGTTGACGAGGCGTTCGACACGTTCAGCACGTCCAGCGACCTGAGCCACGGCGTTCTGGCGCTGGCTCAGTTTGGCCCGAGCCAGGATGGGTTCGGCGAGTGGTCCGGACCAGTGAGCAGCACCGACCCGACAAGCACGACCAGTACTACTACCGCAACCACCAAGTTGTGCACTGATGTGAGCGTACAAGCTGCGCTCGGTGAGCTCAACTTCGCCATGGATCAGAGCTGCTTCGACTCGTTAGGGTTGCACACGGATGGCGCCAGCCACCTCTCGTCGTCGTGGTGTTCGATCGTACCGAGCTTGTCGACGTGGGAGGAGGTCAAGTATGACTCGTTGGATTCGTTTCCCGACGACGCCACGATCCTCCATGAGGGCATGATCACTGCTGCCGATCATGATTGGAGCGTGGATTGCCAAGGATTGGAGGCTCTCTACATGCCTTAAATATACGATTAAATTTCTTCTTTTTTACTAATCTGAAGTTATTCTTGTGATTGTTTTGTTATTTTTTCTTTCAATTTGGTTTGGAAGATCTATATATATATATATATATATATATATAGTCATATAGAATGTATGTTTTGAAGAGAGGGAGAAGGCGAGTTAAGTACTCATGTGAAGGAATTAAGGGCTGGCATGCATACTTGTGAGATAGAGGAATACAATACAATTTAAAAAAATCTGATTATTCACCAGTTTTTTGTGCAAGTTTCCTGACACTGTAGCTAAAGCTGGCTCTATATGTATATGTGTATGATTCTACTCCCGGGAGTAGTTACTCTAATCTATGATATACCACATAAATGAACTTAACATATATATTTCTTTATCACCGTAGATATATATATTCATATACTAATTCTAAGATACTATAATGATAACCACATGAAAAAATTGTAAGGTAGGATATAGTTTTTCGCACATTTTGCTAAACCTTCATATTCGTACATAAAAAGAAGTATTTTTTAAAAATTATACATACCACTAAATGGTTTTATATACTCATATACTACAAATACATACACTTCGTTTCATGAGATACTCCCTACTTTGTGATATATATCATAATTTATATATACTCTTTTTACCTATCAAAAAAGGCATATAGCGAAAATAAAGGGCTCCGATGATTTTTTTCCAACTATGTCGCATTTGAGTATCTTAGACTTACTATTTAAGTATACCAAAAGTGATAAATAACACTACTACAAAAAGGGTCATCCTGAACGCCTCATCACAGACGGTTCAACACAAACCATCAGCGATAAAATTACCACAGATGGTTTTACAAGATGGAACATCTAACTTCATCGCGATGCAAAGAACTATTTGTAATGACCTACTTATCACAGACGATTTTTATTCCGAACCTTCTGTGATACATCATAGACGGTTCAAAACAAAAACCGTATGTGATGTTTGTACTCACTATAGACGATTTTTATTTCAAACCGTCTGCGATATATCACGGACGGTTCAGAATAAAAACTGTTTGTGATGACATACTTATCATAGACGGTTCTTTACCAAGAACCATCAGTGATAATATTTCAGCTTACCTACTCTCGCCGAATTTGAATTTTTCGCTCATCTCGATGGATTTGCTCTTTAAAATAAAAGGCTCGGTTATTCTTCTCCTCATCTCCTCTTCTCTTTTCTCTGTTCTCCTCCACACCTCATCTCCTCTTCTCACTTCTCCTTGACAAATTTTCCCTTAAAAATAGAAGGCTTGGCCGACTACGTCCTCGAGCTCCTCTGCCTCCGGTTGTGACGCCACGGTTAATTGCATAAGGCACTCTTATCATAAAAGTGTCGTGTGCAGTGTCACTGTTGTGACACAACGGTGACGCTGCCGCCGCCGGCCACTCCATCATCGTCGGTGGTATATACCCACCCCTCCCATACATTCCTTGATTCTTGGATATGAAATTACGAAACTGTTGGATGGTTAGGGTTTCGGCCATGTAAATCTTGTCTCCCTAAACTTGCATCGCCGGTGATATCACTACTACAAAAATGGTTATCACATATGGTTCAAAACCGTCATCACATATGGTTTCTGAACTGTTTGAATTCATGTGTCTGTGATAACAGGTGGTGACCACAGATGATTTTCAAACCGTTTGTGATAAGTTACAACATAGACAATTTTTTTTAATAAAACCATCTGTGATATATCAGATATTAGAGCTAGTTCTTAAACATAGCTGTCCATTATATGTTAGATATCACAGATGGCTATACTAAAAATCGTCTATGATATTACAGATATCACAGACGGTTCTTAAATATAGTCGTCTATGATACCTCACATATCACAGATGGCAAATACTAAAAACCATCTGTGATATAACAGATATCACAGATGGTTCTTCAACATAGCCGTTTGTGATATCTAAAATATCACAGACTGCTAATACCAAAAAACGTCTGTGATATATCATATATCCAGACAATTTGTTGTTACAAACCGTCTATGATAGCTATTTTAATAGCTAAATTGTTTTCTATTTTTCAGCTAGCCTCAGAAAATACTAGCCAAGCCCTCTAAAAACAAGCAAACAGATTACATATAGTACACGATAATCATTACACAGATCTCACAAATGAATTAAACAACTGAAGGAAGGACAACTGAATGAATTATTTGATTAAGCCCAATTGAGTGATTACAATTGTGTGTGTATATATCTCTATGTGTGCATGTGTTTATATATATATATATATATATTAATAATCATGAAATATTTATTAACAGGCTGACAAACCTCTGGATTATTCGTCTTAGCGTCCATGATTTCCTACATATAACGGCAATGTATTTGGATTCTACGTTCTTCTGACGGGTCCTCAACTTACGTTCCTTTCCAAACACAACATTGATATCCTTGACCATATCGTACACCTCTTTCCCGCTAAAAGGCCTTGGTGCTGAGTGCATCCCCTTTATTTCCATCAAATTATTTCTTTATCTTGTGGTGTGGTGATACCTTAAAAGGAACCTACGGTGACGTATGTATACAGTTTCTAAGCAATGCGGACAGGTTTTGGCTCCTTTCGTATTCAACCCTGACAGGTTACCAAGGGCAGAAAAATCATTGATTGTGCAGAACAACATGGCGCACAGAGTGAAGTTATGTCGTTTGTGCGCATCCTATATCTATACCCCTTCATTCCACAATGTCATAAGATCTTCCACCAATGGTGCTAGGTACACAATAATATCATTCCCAGGTTGGTTCGGCCCTTGGATAAGTAGTGACATCAAAATGTATTTCCGCTTCAAACACAGACAAGGAGGAAGGTTATACATGCGTACATTCATAGGCCAGGAGCTATGTTAGCTGCTCATGTTACCGAAAGGATTCATTCCATATATACTCAACCCAAACCTTATATTCCTCAGTTCCGCATCGAAGTCTGCAAATATCATATCAATGTTCCTCCACTGGGCAGAATTAGCAACGTGTCTTATCATTCCATCTTTCTTACACTCCTTTGAGTGACAACGCAGCAATCTTACATCCTTTTGAATCGCAAATAAACACTTCAAACAGGGAATTACGGGCAAATATCACAACATCTTAGCAGGAGGTCATTACTTCACCTCGATACCCTCACCATCATCGTAATCATTCTTATGCTTGTATCGGGATGCTTTGCACACCGGACAAACATGTAATTTTGTATACTCTTTATGGTAGAGGATACAATTATTTGGACATATATGTATTCTTTCTACTTTCATTCCTAATGGACAAAGAACCTTCTTGGCTTGGTAGGTAGTTCTCGGCAACACATTTTTCTCTAGAAGGATGTTCGCTAGGAGACCTAACAACACCGTGAAACTCTTGTCGGACCAACCATTAATTGCCTTCAATTTCAGTAGTTTAAGAACATATGACAACCTTTTGTATTGCAGCTTGCAGCCTTGTAACAAATGTTTCTCCGAGTCCTCCATCAAGCTCTTGAATTTACCAAACTCTCTCTCATTATAATTCCCTTCTGCAACTCGTAGCATCTGGTCTAGATTGTCATCATGTGACCTATCCTCATCAAAAGCACAGTGCACAACCGGCATATCGTTGTCTCCCTCGACAATGTTATAATTATGTTCCTGTATAATATTCTTCTCTTCGCCGTGACTGGTCCAACATTTATACCTCTTTTTGAAACCCCTTCGAATCAAATGAGCTTTGATTTGCGATGAGTTGGTAAACATATTCAGATTATCACAATCAATGTATGGACAATACATATATTCTATTCTCTTCTTTAACATATCCTACTCGGCCGCTCTTCTAAAAGCAGGCACGCTATTAATATACTCTTCACTCACACAGTTCTCAAAGTACATTCAGCTTTGATCCATCTACGCTACACATGTAATAAATTAATGTTAAATTAAATTATTAATGCTACTATAACTAGCAACTTAATACTTACACATAATTGACATTCACCTTATAATAAAATATCCATATCTAAATTAAGTAGCTAGCTATGTACTATTCATGAAATAATGTATATATCAAGCAAGAATATATTAAAGTAAACCAGGAGTAGTGACCCATTCTTAAATAGAAGCAAACTACTAATTAAGCTAGATCTAAACCTAGCTATCACCTCTTTTTATTACAAGGCATATAATTAGAAGTAAATGCATACTAACATCTAATCACCAAGAATAAATAGATCTACAAGAGTTAGATCTGCAAGTGGTATGCTTTCACCAACTCCACAAAGCCAGCCGCCACCTTCAATGCAGCGCAACAAAGACAGATCTGTTGGGATTCCGCTGGCTAGGCATTTAATAATGCGGCGTATCCCAGATATGTCCAACAGTAAACCATCTGTGGTCTCGCACTACATAGACGATTCTCAATAATAACCGTCTGTGATAATTCACAGACGGTACGTATTAATAACCGCTTGTGAATAAATATGACAGACGGTTCTAAAGTAGAACCGTCTGTGATAAATACGGTTCTAAAATCTAAATGCATTCTCATATACATAAGTGCAAATTCAGTAATGACTCAGGAGTAAATATGTATTGCTTAATTGCTTTTTACCGGTCAGTAATATATAAAAGAGAGTAAATGAAAATTCAACCGCTTGATTTTACATATATACGATGCCCAAACAGCGTGGCCAGTTGTTTCTTATAAAAGATAACAAAAAAGTAGGAACCTAACTGTTTCAATGTTTTTTCTAGTGTCGGAGGTAGCATGCAATCTTCATCTTCAAAACTTCATAGACAACGTGGTCGGTATCGGACGGTTCATGATCATTAGCAAACAAAGCCCGAAATGCGTCCACCCGCTGACGTGCTTGTTCGAGTGTCTTTGAACTCCCTCGGACTGAACAATCAAGTCGAATTGAGCCCATAGGCTCTCTTCCCTATCTTGAGGGGTTTTGGCAAGGTTGACTCGGTCACCCGCTGCCTTGACTAAGCACTCAAAGCGATGGCAAACCTCTCGGAGACATGCAATATCGTTATAGAGGGCCACGTCAATGACGAGGTTAGCTCGTCGGAAGCAGGAGACCAACCAAAAAATGTGGCGGAGGAGGATGTCAAGACAGCGGAAGGTGGCCTTCAACTGCTTTGGTAAATCCTTGGATATAAGAGAGAGGGCAATATTGGCACAGTGTCCTTTCACAACATCTGCCAACGTACGTCCGACGAGGTGCTCATCCAGGATACCCAGGTTGGCCATCAATGCCGTTGACAAGGAATAACAGGGAGCCATTTATTTGTTCTTGAGAAACAAGGAAGATAGCCGGCCGACGAGGTGCTCGTACATGATTAATTTTCGGTGGTAGACCATCATTTTTATACAACAAGGAATACATCCGACTCGTGAGACGAAGAGATGGATCTGGGAGCCGAAATTATCGAAGGCACGCATGGGGGGAGGAAGCATACCACAGACGGTTCCAATCACAAACTGTTTGTGATACACAACAACCATAGACGGTTTATATTAATGATCGTCTGTGAACTATCACATACGGTTCTAATTAAAAACCACATGTGATGTCTGTAATTATCATAGATGGTTCGTATTAATAATCATCTATGAAATATCACAAATGGTTACTAACAAGAACCATCGGTAATAGTAGGGTATCACAAACAATACATGGTCATGCTTGTAAAATCGTCTGTGATAATTATAACACAAATCGATGATTCGAGAAAATCGTCTGTGATGAGGCGTCCAGTATAGCCTTTTTTGGTAGTAGTGTATATCCGCCACCACTTTACTTTGAGAACTTGCATTTTGCTTTATGGGCTCCTTAAACTTATCTCTGTTTGCACCGCACGTCATTTTCTTGGTTTGCTAATAGAATTTGCTGGTGTGGCGCACATGGTTGCTAACAGACTAGGCGTATATGACCACGGCTTACAACCAAGCACCTACGACCACGGATTACGACCGCGTGTCTACGACCATGGCATAACAAAGCAACAAAACAACAACACATACAACCTAAACAACGAGCTACCAAAGACATAGCGCCAGTCATAAATAGGCCTGCTTTGGTTCATCTGCATTCTCTGATACGTTGTTTCATAGCACAATTAGAGAATGTTGATGAACTGAAGGTGACCTATTTATGAGGACGTGAGAACGTAATCACAGACGGTTCTTAACTAGAACCGTCTGTGATAATAGACTATCACAGATTGTTCTTAACTAAAATCGTCTGTGTTATAACTTATCACAAACATTTTAAGAGTCATCTGTGAAAACCACATGTTATCACAGACACATAAATTTAGACAGGTCAGAAACTGTCTATGATGACCCTTTCTGTGATAGTGTAAGTATAACACGTTTATTTAAGTGGTATATTGGAAGTAGGAGTATTTACTCCCGGGAGTACGAAAATGGTTCCATGCTCCTAGGTGTACGTACTTCCATTTCTCATATATCGCTTAAATGATGTTGTTATACCACTTTATCCATTTGAGCATATGCTAATAATATTACTAGGTACTCCAACTAGCCCCGCTCCATCCGGCTTATGGCTACGGCTTTCGACTGTTGGTTGAAATTGCATTGTAATGGCTACTAGCTTTTTCTTAGTGATTCAATTAAAGAAAAATGAAGAAAAAAAAATAAAAAAATTCGTTAGATCTCCACAGACAATGCAAAAAAAAATGAAAAAAAAGCCAAAATTAAGAAGCCAACGTGTTCCAAGTGGCTTTTGACGAGCGGGGCCTTTCCTTGAAAATTTTTATTTAAGTGCACTTTTATAGCATAATTTGTGTATATACTTGTTTTATATATGCAAAATGGTATATAGCAAAAATAAAGGGTGGCGATAAATGTTTTTTCGCCAAGCCATATTGGAATATCTTAGAATTATTATTTAAGTATACTCAAAGTGATAAAGAGGTATAATATATTCGTTTGAGTGGTGTGTTGGAAGGTGGGAGTACGTACTCGTAGGAGTACGAAAAAGACCATTTTCCTAGAGAGAGAGAGAGGGGAAATACATTCTACTCCTGGGTGTAGTTACTCTCACTCATAATAAATCACATAAATGGACTTAAAATAGTCTTTTATCATTTTAGGTATACTCATATACTAATTTTAAGATATTCCAATGCCAACCATATGAAAAAATTGCAAGGGAAACATGCATCACAACAGGTGTGTCGGTAAACTCTAACGACGCGTTAAGTAGATTCGTCAGTAGTAAATTGGTTTGTATCTCAGCGTGTGAATCACAGCGATATATAACTTGTTAATTCAATTAGTAGAAATAATCTTAATTACGTATTCAGTGCGTAGCTAGGTAGCCTTAAAATAAAAAATTCGCAGCTTGACTTAGCCTATTAATCTCGCTCGTTTCGGCTTCAGCTTATGGCTTCTGGCTTATTTTTCACTATTTATAAATTTCGTCTTTTTCTGAAATTTGGCTTTTTTTGAGCTTTTTTGCCGGTTTTTTTCCCGTATTCTCGTTTGCGTTATCGGTGATGAGCTAGCATATTTTTTTTTCTATTTTTATACTTTTTTAAATTTAATTACGTTAAATAAGCCACCTTCACCACAAAGGAAATTTCAATCACTCTGATGCAATTTCAATATAAGCCACAATTTTTCAGCCCAACCGTGGTACATAGAACATTTTACTCGTAAAATTAAGGGACTAAAATATACTCATATGATACAAGTGGATCCAGTCGATCGATACGAGCAATCGCCCAGCTGGCCATTGAGGCAACTAGCCTCGTAGGAGGCGCGGCGGCACGTCGCGCCAGCCACCGTACATACCAAAATAAAAGAGACGATAATTCGTGAGGAGTTTTTCGAGAAAAATGAAGGGCGAAAACACATTTTCGAGAAAGGTGGAGGGCTTTTTCGGAAAAACCGAGGACCTGTACGTAAAAAAACGGGGACCCGCGCGCAATTTCCGAAAACGAGGGGGGACATCCTTCAAAACGGAGGGGCAAAAAAAATTTCCAGGGGCCTAAAAAATGTCGGTCGCGCCAGATACCGTACGTACTAAAATAAAAGAGGCGATGATTCGTGAGGAGTTTCTAAAAAAATGGGGGCAAAAACGTTTTTTTGGAAAAGGCAAAGGGGCTATTCGGAAAAAAGGAGGACCCGTTTAAAAAAACCGGGGGCGAAAAGCGGTTTCAGAAAAAGCAAAGGGCCTCTTTGAAAAAACCCGAGGATCTGTATGCGAAAAACCGGGGACCCGTGCGTAAATTCCGAAAACGCGGGGGGCCATCCTGCAAAAACGGAGGGGTCAAAAAAATCCAGGGACCTTTTCGCGAGAACCAGGGACCTGTACGTAATTTTTAGAAACCTCAGGAGATCACCACAGCTGATCGTACAATTATTCGGCGTCACGTGCCTGGCTCGCGCGCTGGCCAGGAACTCCCCCGCTAATATGGCTGGTAAGATTGGAGTACTCCCCTACTCTGAGTTTAATTGGACTGCTTTCGTTTGACTAACCATTTCCACCGGACACATGGGAGACAAGTGACACATGCACTGTCGAAACTTGCCATGCAAGATATTATTTTCTTCCCAAGTTAAGTCACATACTCCGAACTATAACGAAGTCCATTCACTGAATTCACATAGTGAAGATGCTGACTAAATAAGCTAGAGAATAATGCCATGCATTGTACACTAGCTAGTTTCAGAACTTGCATTTGTCAGTGCTTGTGCTGAATAATTTGCGGTTAGATACTAGATAGTAGTATTGAATATCTTGCAATTTTCATGGTATGCTTTCACCAACGAGCAGATACATGTAGAGATCAAATGTAGTGTGTGTACATGTGTGTGTGTATATATACACATTGTGTAAGTAGTACTGTACCACCTCTTAAAAAAATATGCAGCAATTTTAGTGTTACTGCTGTGCAGTTTTATGTGACTGATATATTAAAGATATTCAGAAGACTAAGAATTAATCAGCAAAACCGAAAAAAAGGAGCCAACACGTACTGTACTAGAATCCCATTGACCAAGGCAGATCCATCGAGGGCATGCATGCAGGGCAGCACCGATCACTGCACTAGCACTGCCGTGCGCGCGCAATATTTTACAGGGTCAACGGTTCAACTCCTCAGCCTCGCGACGGATCGGCCATGGATTGCGTAGGGGAGAGGGCTAGCTCTACGTGCATGGCATGCGTACGTCCTCCCCTTGCATCTTATGCTTTGCATCCAGTGCTCGTCTGACTTGGCCTGTTCATTTCTGACTTGAAATTCTGATTCCTGCTTTATTTTTTATTATTTCTAAATTTCGTATTTTTTTTAATTTTTTGGTTTTTTTGAGCATTTTTGGAGGTTCTTTTTTTCCCGTATTCGTTTGCATTGTCCGTGATAGGCCAACCTACTCTTTCTATTTTTATTTTTTTAAATTTAATTATGTCAAATATGCCACCATCAGTTACATTGTAATTTCAACCAGCTACGGTGAAATTTTAGCTATAAATTATTATTTTTTCAGCTCAAATGAGCAGCACCTCGGGCAGGAACTATCAACCTTGGGAGCTCCCCTCTCCTAGAGAATTCAGGGGGCCTAGCACATGGCGGGTCTCGATCCGAGAGAGGGAGAGATCGAACAAGTTGTCCCATGATCCAAGGAGCTATAGCTCCAATACTCGATCATGATCACCGGCGCAAGATATCCAATCTCCTCCTAGTCTTGCCTTGCCTTGCCTAGTATCAAATTCTACTCGATCGCCGTAAACAAATGCTCCTATATATCCTTCGTTTGTGTGCGCGTGCTTGTGGTTTAGCGATGAGAATGAGATCGACCACATGGGACTCGCATCTGAATTCGTAGAATTGTGGAATTGAAGTTCAAATTAACTTCAGTTACGCATCTGAATTCGTAGAATTGTGGAATTGAAGTTCAAATTAACTTCAGTTAACATAGTCCTGCAGAGTTATCATCTGATCAATGAAGTACTCCAATTTTTGATGCATGTGTAGATCCCGTGCCACATCGATCCATGCATTGCTGCTCCACACCTAATTAATGACGCCATTTAGTAGTATAATTCCCATTAATTAGGAATAGTATATAATATCGGTATATATAATACTAAACGCTGACTAAATTCATTCTCCTAAATTCTCTACTTTTTCCGCCACCTGTTACAAGTTACAAACATTTTCCAGTACCGGGGAATCTGGAGAAGGAAACAGAGCACATCGATTTGATTGGGATGGAGATGTTAATTAGTTCGGTTGATGTCGCGTTGCATTATTCTGTGAGTCGTTCTCTTGCTAATAATGCTCATCGTGGAGTGATTTCTAAGGGTGTCTTTGACTTCGACGAATTCGATTACTTGCAACATAACGGTTCATTGCGGCTCACTGGAGGTTAATTTGCAGCTTCAACTGCAAATTGCCCGGCTCGAGGCTAAATCGGGCCAATAATTGGGCTAGTTGATGGCATCAACGACGAGGTAGCGTTAAAACTGTACTGAACTGCTGACACATGGCGTCGCTCGTTTCGGCTTCAGTCTCTGTTATTTGGCTTATTTTTTACTATTCATAAATTTCGTTTTTTTCTAAACTTTTGGTTTTTTAAAGCTTTTTTACCGGTTCTTTTTTTCGTATTCGTTTGTGTTGTCCGTGATGAGCTAGTATATTTTTCTATTTTTTAATTTTTTTTAAATTTAATTACGCCAAATAACCCATCTTCAGCTACAATAAAATTTCAACCGCTGCAGTACAATTTCAGCCATAAGCCATAGTTTTTCAGCCAAATTGAGTGGGACCTAAAGTTTGTCCCTGAAGGCCCACTCTTATTTTGTTTAATTTCACCAGGCCTAATTATGCTGGGCTCCAAGGCTAGTAGTGTGTTGCAGTTGGGCTACGGCGACCAACTCCTGAAGCAGATACATCTTGAATTTCATCGCCAAGCTCACCACTCACTAGGATCAAGTTTCATCACTAACATGAGCCCAAAGACTAGTACGGATTTATGTAATAATCACTTCATCAAAGTTTATAATATGTATTTTCTTTTAGCATATAAACCAAAGAGATATTAAAAATGACTAGATTACCCTTAATTATTATCTCTAAACGCTATATTCAATACATACATATAGATAACATAAAGTAAAGCAAGATATTTATTATGAGTATATATAGATAAAACCTCACACTAATTTTACATTAGAATATGAAATATGTCATATATTTATAGATAAGATCATTCAAAAAAATAAGTCTTATAAACTCGATGAATGAATTACTATCACTATTTCCCATGGCATTTTGGGCGTAATATTGTAGTCCAAGAATCCGCGTAGGAATATTAATTTCGCAGCAACTTTACAGAAAATGCAGAGATTTGAGAAATCCCTATGCCCCAAACAAACCTAACAGACCAAAAGTATGCGAAATTATGAGTACTGGCACATCAAACACCGGCGTGTACCAGTTTTGGCCATCCTGACTACTGACTATGGATAGCAATGGGGCTATTTTCCGCAAGGAATACCCTTTCATCTTCACTCCCTATTTAGCTATCGGGGGCTATTTTTCTTCCATCCCTATCCCCACCAGGGTTTTGGAGGGAACGGAGCCCATTGAGAATCTAAATTTTAATGACATTAATGGTAATTTCATATATTTATCATATGGTTATGTAGAAATAAGTAAATTTATTAATACATGAGATGGTAGAATAACACTTGATGAGTTATATGCCATATATTATACTAAAATATATTAGTCTCAAGATAAAATACCTATATTTTAGATATATAAAAATATCAATTTACGTATATATGAGTATATATTAGGGAATAGCGGAAATCGAAGATAGGGGAGACATTCCCGTCCCCATCCCCAGATAACATAGCGGAAACAAAATCTACCCTATACCTATCCCCAGTGGCGGAGCCAGGATTTGGTTACAACTCGGACTCAGTGGTAGAGTGATCTAGGTTATCTGGTCTGGACTATAAAAATGTTACTCAGGCTGAACTGAATTTATCCGGATTATACACTAGATATTTTTCCACACCCGACTGAAACCTATCCTGTCCGGGGTGTGGATCCGCCCCTGCCTATCCCCTAGAAGAATTCCTCACCGGTTACCGGATGCTGAGGCCAGTGCCATCCCCAGATAACATAGCCGAGATAAAATCTACCCTATACCCCCCCCTAACAGAAGAATTCTCCACCGGTTACCAGATGCTGAGGGCATTGCCATCCCTAATCCTGACAGCGACGCACGCACTTTATATGAGCTAGCAAGTAGACTGGTCAGCCCTTTTCCGAGCTCAAGCAAGCTAGCCAACACGAGTGGCGAGTTTTTCCCGTGCTCAATCAAACTCGGCGATGGCGAAAGGTCAATGCTGCGAGCGTCCTCTCACTCGCAGAGGCAAAAGGTAAACGACGACGTCGGCGTTGGACAACCGCCAGGATCCTTGCACCGCATGGAACCATTCGCCGCCGCCCAAAGGCCCAAAGTCAACTCAAGCCGCGCGCCTTCTTAACTCTAAAGTGTAACTCCGGATTAATTCATGTTTACCCACAAAAAATGTAGTTAGCGGAGCATGTAAAAGATTGCAATTGGTTAACATGATTATTTCCAAGGTTTCGTCTCAGAAAAAATTTCCATGTTTCAGACTTGCAACCGATCGAGAGGTCATCGATCTTATCAAATTATGGAAAATTCACAGATTAACACACTTAAGATGTAGTTAGCGGCTGGACTCGAACCGTGGCCTAGCCACGCGAACACGTTAGGCACTAGTGACACATCAGTTAGACTAGCAATATGTTGGTAAAACTTAGCTAATTAGTATTTCGGCTGCAACTTAGAATAGATCGAGATAGTCACACTACTATAAAAAAAGGTTATATTGGACGGCTACATCACGGACAGTTCATAGAGTTAGAACCGTCTATGCTGTAATTATCACAAATAGTTTTACAAGAGTAATCGTGTACCGTTTGTGATACGCAACTATGACAGACAGTTCATACGAATAACTGTCTGTGAATTATCACAGACGGTTATTGATACAAACTGTCTGTGATCGTTTTATATCACAGACGGTTTATGGTTGGAACCGTCTGGAATACACCACATTATTAAATAGCCAACGTGGTCTCGATAGATCTGTTTTCATTGCGCTACATTAAAGGAGACGGCCGGCTTTGGGGAGTTTGGTGAAAACACAACACTTGTAGAACTAGCTTGTAGATCAAATTATTCTTGATGATTATATATTAGTATTTACTTCTAATAACCTATATGCCATATAATAAAGAGAGATGATAGCTAGGTTTAGAGAGAGATGGTAGTTGCTTCAATTTAAGAATGGATCAGTACTCCTAGTTTACTTCAATATGTTCTTGCTTGATATATATATATATATATATATATATATATATATATATATATATATATATATATATATAATAACAGGGCACCATGGTGCCCAAACATATGATTGAGACTTTCCATCAATGATTGATTCAAGATGCTAAATCAATGACTTCCTTTTCAAATTGATGCATTTTCGAATTAATAAATGTTAACGGGTTTGCCTGATATATTACACGTGCACGCATCTAAAAGCAATCCAAATGCAGGGAGGCTTGGTGCCCAGACACCATGGTATACACACACACACACACAACACAAGGAAGGAGACACAAATAATCCAGCGCCACACTACGACACAAGACGTGATTTTCGGTACCCGCTACAACACAACAATCTTATATCACACTTCATTATAATGCCTCTAGAACTAACAATACATATGTATGTAATTCTATTTTTGCAGTGCCATCAGCAGCTACAGAGCAACGTATATAGCTTCTACATTTGCCACCATATGGAGGAAATCATGAACGCTAAGATGAATGATCCAGAGGTTTGTCAATCTGCCAATAATTATTTTGTGATTATCAATTTATCTATATATATGCTAATGACTTAACATTACTTCTAGCGACAGCGGGTGGAATTCGATAAAAGTGCAATCGATTTTGATAAACTCGCTGAAATTCGAGAAAATCTCTCACAATTCTTGATAGCGGAGGTCATAAATAAGACTTGAGAATTCTATCTTGGTGATGATTAGATGTTGAAATATTTGATACAATTGTAATCATTCATTTGTGCTTAATCAAATAATTCATTCAAATGTACATCATTTAGTTGAGATCTTATAATGATTGTCGTGTACTATATATGTGATATGTTTGCTTGTTTTCAAAAGGTATGACTAGTATTTCCTGAGACTAACCGGAAAAATAGGAAATAATATAGGTATTTAAATAACTATCACTGACGATTTTTAGTATTAGCCGTTTGTGATATCTTATATGTCCGAGAATCGCATGTAATATATAACATATCACAGACGATTTTAGGTATTAGCCGTCTGTGATAGTTGATATATCACAGACAGCTATATTAAAGAACCATATGTGATACTTGACATATCATAGATGATTTTTTAAAAAAATTCTATGTGTTGTAATTATCATAGACGGTTTGAGAGCCGTCTGTGATAACCACATATCATCATAGACACATAAATTCAGATAGTTCAAAAATTATTTGTGATAAACCTTCCTGTAGTAGTTTCCGGCTGTGACGTCGAGAATGTTATATCTTTACTATTATAAAAGAAGGAGTTGGTGGTTGGTCCGGCCTCTCCCACCCCTTCTCACAAAAGGCAGCGTTGACATGTGGCCCCAAAACATCCATTCTCCACTTTCTCAACTCTAACCGCTCTATTCTCTTAACTTCTCACCATTCTCCACTTTCGAACCGATCAAAACAATTTTCTTCTATAACACAATTATCTATATATTTAATAAGTTCCGTTGCAACGCACGGGTAGTAACTAGTAATACTATAAGAGGCTAGCAATTCAAACCCTTCTTTATCGATGGTTGGGGATCGGACGAGCTCCTTTGAATAATATTATCGTTGACATTATGTATGGATCTAGAGTGCAACACAGGAGAGAGACAAATATAAGGCTATTTAAGATCGAATGATTTGTGAAGCCATGAGACAGAACGTGCATGGTTAATTTGGGGGGAAGAGCCTTCTTGTTCTGAACTTCTGATGATCGATAACCCTACTTAAATAGCAGGGACTGGGAGATATCAGATGATATCTGCCCCAAGATTTGTTTTAATTTTTGTAAGCTCCATCTACCCCTAGATTGGGCAAAACTATGGATCGAACTCGATCAAGATCGAGACTAGCAATTTAGTCCATCTGACAATTCGTGGTCCAAACTGCCGTGCGCACATCTCTAGAGATGGAACATGGCATAGCAGCAGGGTCAGAGATCCGAATAAACAACAGTTTTTTTTTTTGAAGTCTGAATAAACAGCAGGGTTAACAGAGCAGAGCCAGCGCTAATCGCTAGCTAGGGATTCTGACCGACTCGGTTATGTTAATCCCAACATTTTCCAGGTCAACCATTCGAGCCTCCCCACTCTCCCAATCCATCCCCTGAAGTAGCTAGTTTCTTTGCGGAAAGAAACCTGAAGTTGTGTACATTTTGAGAACAGCCCTTGGTGATCTCCAAGAAAATTGGAACGAGGCCAAAGGACCATTGGCTAGCGGTCACTAATAGCTTGTGTCTGTGCTGCACTGCTTCTGCTGCTAGCCTACTACTACTTCAAAGCAATGACTATTTTGTTCTTATTTCAGGAATTAACAGCAGGGTATTTGCTCTTGCCGTTCCTTCAAAAAAATAAAAATAAAAGTAGGGTATTTGCTCTTGCCGAGGGAGCTAGTGCTAACTGCTAACAATGCAAACGTATCAATTTTGCTGTCAAGACAAGAGTAGCAGCATATTAGGTGGAATTGGAAAACATCTTCTTAGTGGAAGCATCAGACATAGGGCATGTTTGATAACGGCTACGGCTTATGACTTTTGGTTGAAATTTTTGAATTTTGGCTGTTTACGGTACAGATTACGGAGAGAGATACTCGCTTGCGATTTTGGATGTACAGATGTTGGGCTTTTAACATGTACATCGTTTAATTTGTAGACTCTGTCTTGAAAAATATTCCGTTTAAAAGTTAGGTACTGTAGCAAAAGCTAAAGCCGCCAGCTTCAGAGGAACAGAACAGCCCATAGATAGATATGTAGTGTTTTAGGTTGAGTGGAAAAAGATGGCGCTACATAAAGTTATGTGTTCTCCGGCAAGCATGCATAGCTCCTACCTTTCCTAACAGTGTAATGAATCAGGAAACCGAGAGCAACAGAGACGAACATTTCTACTTTGGAACTCTTCAACCTAGAATGCTCAAAGCACGTTGCTCCTCCAAAAGAACTAACACACATAAAATGAAGAACTCCACGAACCCTAAAAGTTCAGGACTACAAACTTCCCAGAGGTTGACTTGCACCAAGCAGTCGGCGTCATTAGAAACTTTCGAGATGTATTACCTGCAGTTTACCTTCGTGGAACCGCAAAAAAGGTGTACGCTAGACTAAACTACAACACCTAGTCAAAGTTCGTGGTTTTCAAACTCGATGAAAAGTCAGAAGAAACATCAACTAGACAACGCTAACGAACTCACCAAAGTCAACCAAAAGAAACGTAATTAAAAGGGAGCAGGCTCCAAATTTCGGAAGCCAAAGGGCCTAAACAGGATGAGGGCATGTTCTTTTTCAGCTTTTGGTTTGAGCTTTTTACTTTTCCACAGTAACTGACTTTTAAACGGAGTGTCTTTTTAAGATAAAGTTCTACTAGTTAATTATAGTACATACTATACCAACTTCATTTATATCAGTAAAAATCGCACGTGAGTTTTAATTATTCTTTAATCTTTCTTATGAACAGTCTAAAAATCACAAGCCGCAACTAAAAGCCACGGCAAAAAAAGAACATACCCGGCCCACCTCTGACCCAGCCGCGAGCGACGAATAAACAAACGCAGCGTGATGCATGTGAACACTGAACACCACTAAGAAACGGGCGAATCCCCGCGCCTTAAATTAAACGGCGACTTGCAGACGCACACCGCCATGCCATCTTATATATTCTGCTCGCGCGTCCCACCGCCGGCCGCTCGTAACAACCCACCGCGCATTTCGTCGGACGCGTGTAGTACGTGCTTCTTCCGGATGGCAGCAACGGCGAGCGCGCCCGCCGAGGTGCCGTCCTACTTCCTCTGCCCCATCTCGCTGCAGCTCATGCGCGACCCCGTCACGCTCCCCACCGGCATCTCCTACGACCGCGCCGCCATCTCCCGCTGGCTCGCCGCGCCCGCCGCCCGCCGCACCTGCCCCGTCACGGGCCAGCCGCTCTCGCCGGAGCTCCAGCTCACGCCCAACCACACCCTCCGCCGCCTCATCGGCTCCTGGCTCGCGTCCATCCCCCCCGGCTCGGCGGTCGACGAGGAAGTGGCCTCCTTGCGGTCCGTGTCGCGCGACGAGCTCGCGTCGCTCCTGTCCGACGCCGCCGTGGCCCAGGTCGGCGCGTTGAAGAAGCTGCGGGAGCTGGTCGCCGAGTGTGAGGACAACAGGGCAATACTGGAGTCCCAGGACGGCGTGTTCGACGTGCTGTCTCGTGTCTTGACCGGCGGTACTGCTTGTTCGATGGCGCGTGAGGAGGCCGTCGGGGTCCTCGCGTCGCTCCGGATCCCGGAGCAGGAGCTCGTCGACGTCGTGTCCAGGCACGGCAACCTGGCAGAGTCCCTCACGGCCGTGCTCCGCTCGTCGAACTTGCAGTCGCGGGCGCAAGCCGTGTTGCTCGTGAGGTCCCTCGCGGACGCGGCCGTGCCGGCCTGGGTGATCGGGCTGAATCAGGAGCTTCTTGCCGAGGTAGTCCGCGTGGTCCGCGACCGCCTCTCGACTCGGGCGACCAAGGCGTCGCTCCACGCGCTCACCGCTCTCTGCCCGTACGGCCGGAACCGCGTCAAGATCGTCAGCGCCGGTGCGGTGCCGACGCTCGTGGAGCTGCTGCTGGACGAGCCCGAGAGGCGCGTGTGCGAGCTCGCGCTGGCCGTGCTGGACCGGCTGTGCATGTGCGCCGAGGGCCGCGCCGAGCTGGTGGCGCACGCGGCCGGCGTGGCCGTGGTGGGCAAGAAGGTACTGCTCGTGTCAGAGGCGGCGAGCGAGCGGGCGGTGCGCGTGCTGCGGTCCGTGGCGCGGCACGCGGCGACGCCCGCCGTGCTGCAGGAGATGGCGCAGGCCGGCGCCGTGGGCAAGCTGTGCCTGGTGCTGCGGTCGGAGCAGTGCGGGGTGAAGACCAAGGAGAAGGCGCGCGAAGTGCTCAAGCTGCACTCCAGGGTCTGGAGGAGCTCACCGTGTTTATCTCCCAACTTTTTGGCGCTCTACCCATCATGATGAAGAAGGCTTCCTCCTGTTCATCAGCATGCAGCTGTTGATTCATTCTCTTTTTTTTTTTGCCAATTTGTTTTTAATTTACTTGATCCGGAGGGCATTGGATTGTACCTACAGAAGAGAGAGATACATCGGAACTGGGCTTTTTTGGTTGCTCACTAATTCTTTTGTTAAAGAGACATAATTTTGTTTGCCATTTTTCGTGTTTTTTCTGGTTTACGCATGTTAAATTTCACACAGAACTACGATTTCAAATGGCGAGGCTGTTTGGCTGACGACCCCAGTGAGCCAAGCCAAAATTTTTGCATAGCCAAAATCAGGCAAAGCCAAAATTTTGGGGCAAAAGTATAGTTGTTTGTGTTATGAATATTGTGTGTGTATTGATATGAGACCCAAAGGGTCATATATATAGGAGAGTACATGAGGATATGCCATATAGAGATAAGGCATATATGGATTAGAATCCAAACTCTATCTCCTAATACAACTCTATCTCTATCTCCTTAACACCCCCCTCAAATGCAAGGCGTATGCAATAGCATTGCATTTGAAAAAGGAGTTAACATTAAAACAAGAAAATCCAAACCGAGTCTTGATGATGTCGTCGTTGCGTGAAGTCTTGGAATAAACTGTCAAATCAAGCCGAAGAGGAATAGATAGAAGCATGACGACGCAGATCGAAGCTCGAGACGGCGGCGACGGCGGCGCAATGCACAAGAAGCGCAACGGAGGCGCAGTGCAGAAGAAGCGCGGCGGCGTTACAAGCTCGTCAAAGAATAGAGCGGCGGTCATCATGCAAAATAAAATTCCTACACTTCTATGACTGACAATAGATTTGTGGACTCGCACGGCTTGGACGAACTAGAGATTAGAGACTACGGATTTGGATGGACGCAACGGAAGACTCAAAGAAAGATAATTAAAGACTGACTCACTGAAACGAACGGCGTAGCGGCAGTGGAGTCGAGCGGGGTCGGTAACGGCCGACCTCAGACGACGGAGTCGGGAGAGCGACGGTGGAGTCGAGCTGAATTAGCGACGGCCGACAGCAAGGAAGCTGATCCGGACGAGGACGGCAGAGCCGCCGGGGGTGGCCCCGGGAGCGGTAGACGAGGCCGAGGAAGACGACGAGGTTGCGGTACAGGCGCGAGGTGGCCTCGGAGAGAGTCCGGCGCGAGGATCGATCTATCCAGCGATCACCAGTAGGAGACAAGAAACTGCAACCCCAGTACGGAGAACAGGAATCCGAGTACTGCGAGGCCAAGCATTAATGCTCCAGCAACCATCAGATAGTACTGCATGTTGTTCACCACGTTCTTGATCTTCTTGGAGTTATCTAGTGCGCGAGTGGAGAACTCATTTGCCGAAGAGTTCAGCTTTTCCTCGATGATATGGATCCTCTGCTGGACATCAACAGGGGCAGTTCGGCTCCAGCTCCATGAAGTATTTTCCCTAGACTCGGTTGTGTCCACCGTCGTCCTTCTCGAAAAGGCCGTCCGAGACAGCGGCGGCAAAGGCGGCCAAGCATCCCTCCATGAAGGAAGGCCGGTCGCTGCGCGGCTTTGGGCGGCCGCTGCAGCATCTTCGCGGTGGGTAGCCGGCGGAGCGCGCCGCCCGAGAGGTTGCCGTGCCTGGACACGACGTCGACGTCGAACACATGCGCGCTGGTGACACCTCCTCGCCGCGCTCCACCGCCTCGTTGGCGTCGGTGTTCTCCTCCCACGAGCAGGTGCGCGGAGGTCGCAGCCGGCGGGGCGGCTTGAGGCACGAGAAGTCGACGAGGCAGCTGCGGCGGCGGAAGTGGTACAGGAGCAGCACCGCGGAGACGGGGACGAGGTAGAGCGCGAAGACGATGAACTCAAGAAGGAGGCGGGGATCCGATGGTCTCGCGAGGTTGAGATCTGATCGTCTCCCCGGGGATCCGGCGCCTCCTGCTACCCCGTGGCGAGGCCTCGTCCTCCTCTCGATCTGGAGGAAGGGGTTCGCCTCACCGGCCGCGCGGCCGGGGTGCACGCCGGGAGGCGTTGCGCGCGTACGCCCGAGTAGAGCAGCCGCGGCCGTGGGCTGGCCGGCGGTCGTCCGCCAACTGGTAGGCGCGGCGACGAGCGATTCGGAGGCGTAGTAGACGCGATTCTTTTGGAGGCGGGCGAGGAAGGTGAGCCCGAGGACGAGGCCGCGGTGGCGTTGTAGGATCTGGGCAGATGGCCGCCCCCGGAGAGGAGATCAATCCTCCCGGGGGCAGCAGATGCGGAAGCTAGATTTGAGTTTAGGATTTCAATCCTTGCTCTGATACCATGTTATGAATATTGTGTGTGTATTGATATGAGACCCAAAGGGTCATATATATAGGAGAGTACATGAGGATATGCCATATAGAGATAAGGCATATATGGATTAGAATCCAAACTCTATCTCCTAATACAACTCTATCTCTATCTCCTTAACAGTTTGGATTGCAACCAAGCTAAATTTTGGTCATGCCAAAATTTTGGTGTGCAAATTCCTCACCTTTGGATTGCCCTCATGCGACGTTAGATTTCTTTGGCATTACCAGTTTTCCTTGGGCGTTACCAAATATTGGTAGCAAACCAAACAGTGGGCAATTTTCGTTTCCGTTAGCAACCTTTGGTTTGGTTAGGGTAGTAAACCAAACAGGCTCGCTAGCATAGTTCAGTCCGGCGCCTGAGCTGTGCAAGGATCTTGGATTCAAGGACCAATAGTTGCGCCATGCGTGATCCGCGAACACATCTGCGGAGGAACTCGATGGATCCGACCTGAGTGGCAGCTGAACGTGCCATGCAAATGCATAATTCATATCCCCACTTGAAAGTTCAGTTCTCCTTTTGAGTACTTGACTTTATGGTTAGCAACCTCTTAGTATAACATCTAGTAATGACATGACATCTATTCACCACAATGAACCAAGTCAGATGGCTACTCCATTGTCCATACACATTTAATCAGCATGGTCTTGCAAAAATCACTTAAACACACGTATTAATCTCAGGTTCAAAATATACGCACCAAGTCACATTCTCAGTATTCAGTGAAAACAGTAAGGCACTTCGGTGGTACTTGCTGAACATGGGAAAAACGCCGAACTGCAAATACACAACCAGATACACAGGGGGACACAACCAATGGGCCCTAGTAGAGCAATTTGGCTACATAACATATGAGATTTTCATCACAATTAACAATACTGGTATTACAAAAGCAGAAAGACCGGCTGCTATCCTAATTCTAATGATATACTACATTTAGTCACTTCTGGAGCCTGCCTAGAACAATAGTTTGCCACACTAAGGCTTCCCCCACAAGTTACAAAGACTGGCTGCAAGCTAGTTTAAGGTTAGAAGAACCACATGACTGTATCTCTGCCTTGATCAACAACACGTCGTGTTAACAATGGAGACAACAGCATACATGTCTCAGCATGATAACAACATACATGTCTCCGCATGATACCTGATCAGCTGCATCCATGGTCAGCTGAAACAATGCGAAGGAGCAAAGGTCATGGCAGGTGACGGTTTACCCACTCACAGCGCTCCATTTGCCGAAGTACAGTGGTGCATTGGTGTCACAAGCAGTTAGAGAAACCTGTGGCTGGAATTGACGATGGATAGAAACTATTGTGTTGCAAGCTAACGTTAACACCTGCTGGCAACGTAGAGCTTCCAGTGCTAGGTTCCAGAAGATGAACAAGTGCAAGAAATATTTCCATCCGAGTTACATCCTTGTTTGCCTGTACAAATTTCCAACTTTTTAGTAAACTATTTGTCCGGTGTACCCCACACCACTTGCAGCTCCACAATCAAGCTATACTAGAATAAGAATATAAGATTTCCCCCAATGGTTTTGGCTGCAACATTCATAGCACTGTCTTAAGATAAAACAGTAAGTCGAAGAGACAAGGCAGATTTATTACCTCAACAGTAAAGCGTGCCCAAATCTTATCTTTACGAACTTCCATCACACCCTTAAAGATAGTCAACCCCAAACCTCTAATTTGATCAGCTATTTCCAAGAAGATTCCTCTCTCTTTACAAAGCATCTGAGCAAATTAGGATGTGTTTGTATCATCTCTCGACTCTAGGAAATAGACAGAACTAACAAAAAAAGAAAGAATAGTAGCAAGTACCTCCACAAGCATTTGACGGGGTGGGCTGAGATCCTCTACTATGATTGGACATGTCATGGATTGTGTACCAACTTCAAAAGCCCATGTTGCGCCACCCGCAAAATTATCTTTCAAGAGCAAGCCTCCCTCCTTACTAATTATCTGCATGTATGAAACAAATTTCACATCGATGATATTACTGCCTTTAAGTATCAAATATTAATCAACAGGTATTCCTAGTTTAGAACAACATTTTGAACATATTCAGGAGTAAAATAACTTCAATTGCAAAATCTGACAAAATGAAATACAGTAAGGAGGTTTTAATTTTTTACCTATCTATACATCTTAGTTCAATTGAATTGTACTTGATTAATGTAGATCTGTTATCTTTCATCTCTGCACTAGAAAGCACTTAGTTGAAGAAATGTTGATTAGTTAATTGTAGCTGTTTGTGGTGATTGCTAGTCTGTCCATTTGTAATTCACTACTACATGTGCTGCTGTGTATTTTCATAGTTTGGATCTAATAGACATTTTTGCCGTTCTTCTGAGAAAACATATGGGCTTAATTGCAGAAGTAAACCCAGAATTTTATATTTCAGCAATCTATCCAAGGAAAAAGAAACTATTAGGTTGCAGCATCCTTTGAAAACTTATGGTAAAAAGGGTTTCAACAAAGTTAAACAAAAAAGGGGTCAGTTTTGACTTTTGATCTGTTGACAGTTACAACTGGCCTCTTTATTGTTAACTTTGGCTTCAAAATAACTTCCTATCAAATTTAATTATTAACTGCAGGTTGCAAAAAAGGCTTGAGAAAATATGTGCTAACAGCTTCTGCAGAAATTAGCTGATGCTGTTTTCTGACAGTCTAGCTCTAGTAGATCCGCAAAAGGCTCTAGGAGATTTGCTCACAGCCAGTGTGATGTCTCTCTTTTATAGTAGATCTATTGACCATGTGCTGTCTCCTTCCTTGTCTTATCTGTGACAATTCCTTGGTCTCCAAAGTGAATGTGGACCCTCCAAGCTCACATCTCACATTTACTACATATGTTTACAGATGTTTTTTTTACACTATGCCAAAATTTGCTTACTTACATCCATTCTCAGTAGTAGCAAACTGATGCAAAAAATTAAACAAAAAAATGATTACTGCTTGAACTAAGTCAAATCTTACAACTTGTTTGAATTTAGAGCTTGTCTAAGTTCAGCCTGAGCAGATTAATCATCAAAACACATAAAAAGCTACTTCATCATCTTAACCCAACACTGGAATAAGAAATAAGTAGTTTTATGTTAATTGCTGTTTCGATGTTGTTTCTCATTAACAGATGTTCCTTGTGCATGTGAGCAGTAGATACGTGCTGATGAATCATGAAACTAAGTCAGAATGGGTACTAACACAAACATACCTTTGGCTCCCCAGATTCCTTCAACTTATCAGCATGCTTTGCAACACTTTGCAAGAAAAGCATATGCTTAATGGTTTTCTCCAGTAGAGAATCAATGCTACACTGCTCAAACAAACAGAAATGTAAGTACTGAAATTAAAAGGATAAAAATTTGCATAGGTTTCATGTAAAAGTCAAGGACTCAATGTAGATCTCTCTGAGTTGAGAGATGCTACCTTAGAGCTGTTAGGTACTATTTCACGAAGTTCCTTTATACGGTCTTGAATCATTTGGCGATCTTTGGGCCTCGGTCTTGGGTTCTCCCCTGATCTAGGTCTCTTCCTGTTTGATTTACCAATCTCATTAATCCTTTTACACTGTCCAGCTGAAAGACCATCAGATGCTTGTCCAGCTGAAAGACTTTCGGATGCCACACACTGGCTGTTTTCAACCCAGAGCCTTATTTGTGATTTGTAAACTTGCTGTCTTTGAGAGCATCCTTCGGATTTATCTATACCAGAAGAGGAACTCCCGAAACTTGCACCAGGTACTTCAGTTTTAACTGATATGGGAGAAACACCGGGCAAATTGCACAAGAGTTGCCCTGATGATGATCCTGTGGCATGTGGATGACAACTAGAATGAAATGATAGACTGTCAATGTTTGCCACTGAAGTGCTACAAGAAACACTGGTGTCCAAATTCTGCTTGCGCCCTGTGCACATCTTTGAGACTATTGCATCCAAGAGCTGGTCTGGATCTGATTCTGTTATCAATCCAGTGAAATCATCATTCGTACCTCCAATTAAAGACTTAACAGCTTGCTCTGAACCATAGGACATTGATTCAGGAGTGTTCACTTCCCTACCATTCAACCCCCTTGGCTTCTGCTGAAGCTTTAGTACATCGAACAAATCATTCCCCCCAGTCAGCTGTAAAGGTATTGGAGATGCCAGAAGCTCACGCAAGTCACTGGAAGTGGCGGTATTCCTGCTTTCTAAAGAACAAAAGCTGTTCTCTCCAGAGACAACATTTTGAGAAGTCTCACCGTGAATAGCATTTGAATTGCTGGAGACAGCACCCTGAAGAGTGCCAAGATGTGATTGAAAGCAGTTTGAATATCGGGAAGAGTCAATGAATGGGGCATCTGAACTTGCAAAAGAATCATCCTCATGCTTTGTATTATCTGCAATGGACATTGTCTGAAACTTTCTGTTCACAGATGTAGCATTGCTTGTCTGAAAATCTAATGAATGATCCTGACTCGTCAGAGCATCCATTTTAATGAAAATACATGTTTCACCAGTACAACCTGAAGCAGTAGTGTCACCTTTTGTTATTTCCATGCCCCCTTTCATGCAAGAACCATGTTGTTCTATGCTTAGACACTTCCTTCTGCCTGAAATGGCGATGTTGGATTTTTTGAGGGAGCTAGAAACATGAGGAAATGCAACATGTGATGCTTCAGAATATGAATAATTATTTTTCAGTTGTACCGTTGACTTATTGCCCTCTGATTGACTGTTCAAAAGAAAGGTGGATGTATGGTCTGATTGAACCAGTGGTTGGAAGAAATCACAGCGTGATGCTCGGGTCACTGGGCGACAGAAAGTAGCTCCAGCATAGAACTGTTGTACAGGGTGGAATGTCTGAATCATAGAGGCTGGTGACATTTGATGCCTGAAGTGGTGACTAATCCTGTCATCATTTGGAGAAGAAGCGTTTACAGTACCAGGAAGGTCTCTCAGATGTGAAAAGTTAGGCACATCAAGTGAATTGTGAACGAAAGTCTTCATAGTAGGATCTTGTAAGAAGGGATCATGTGGAACAACAGCAGTTGAACTACCCAGCTGCCCAAACAAAGATCTGACATGATCTATCAATGCTGCTTCCTCCATAACCTGTAGATACATAGCACATCATTGAAACCACTGAATATCGCACTGAGTAAATAGGACAAAGTAGCAGCAGAATCCAAAACTTCTTTTTTGTTTCTGGTAGTTCAGAAGTGCCAACTATCTAGAGGAAATTGCATCCACAATTTAATGTTTACTCAGGATAAAAAATCATGGAGACACTGTTCAATTATAAAGAAACCTCTTGAAAACTGGCAAGAGAACAATTCAGGTCTGCAATTACAGCAGAAGTAGATACAAAAAATAGTAAGGCTCTAAGATGAATCAGAACACCATGTCCTACTCCACAATTCCGGATATACATATCATAATGAAAATCGTAAGTCCTGAACCTCGTAATAAAAGAAGGGCTTTTCTCTTTAGGGAAGGGTGAGCTTGGTTGGATCAAGGATGAGAGTGCCGAAGCGGGAACACTATTACAAGATTGATATTCATGGCACTTGCACAAAAACAAAATGAACAGTGTACTTACCATTTTCGTCGAGCCAAGCTGAATAACACCTTGTGGAAGGACAGGTATCACTGCAACTGTCTGTTAAGGAGCAAACATCCTTAGATTAACACAAAGAATGGGGAAGGTGATCTTAAATTTTAGTAAAGTATGAAAGAAACAGCAGCCAGACCTGTATTCCTGCACAAAACTGGTCCTTCATCTCCAATAATACCTGCATGAAGATGGTAGTAGTGAGTTATAACAATTGAAACCAAGCTCGCTTGCTTCCGCAAAACAAAATGCAAATAGAGTTGGTAAAACAAGTTGCATGATCTCACAAGCAAATTAACAGTGGTTTCTACAATGGAATCGTGAAAACTCCACAAACTGGCACCTCATTCGGAATAGTGCGAACCGTTATCACCATTTCTGCTAATAGTCCAATACAAAATGTCTGTAACAACTAATTTATGAATCGGTCTGCACTACAAGTCCTAAACGTAACTTCTGCCGCTTGCAGTAATTAAGGCCTATATATACTCCAAATTTGAGCTCAGATATCGGAATTCACATTTCAGCTTGCCCTACACCAACTATTAGAAGAATATCACAAGCAATCACCTCATCTGCTTCCCCCCAGTCATCAAGACTGTCGTGAAGGATCCACCGGTGCGCCCCCGTCAGCGCCGCCTGACCAATCACCCTGCCCACCCACAGCAATAGCTCAAACGAAATCACACTTCTATCTCATAGCATCGCAAAACCAAACCCAAAGCGCTACAAATCCAAAAGGAAACCCAAATTACCCTTCTCCCACGGCGTGGACCTGATGCACCATGGCCTTGTGCACGAGCGCGTCCACCCTGTCGTGGCCGTGGCCCGCGGCGCCCTCGGGCGCGTGCCCCTCGCCGCCGCGTCCGCCGCCGCTCCGCAGCGCGGCAGCCTTCTCCTTGAGTAGCAAGTCCATGGCCTCGAAGCCGGAGATCGCCGGCGCGCCGGCCGCCCTCTCGCAGTGCCCATCCCCCCACAGCAATTGCCTGCCGCACAGAGCCAAAAACGAAATCCCAACTCCTCAGAGCTCCGTTTCGCCACTTAAATGACACCCCCGCCCCCACAGAAAAGGACCACTTATTTGCGGAAGCAGCAGAGCAATTAATGGCATTTACTGCAGTCCCAGGGAAAAAAGTGCATCTTTTTTTCCTGCCAAGTCCAGAGTACTAGCAGCTGTACTACTAGTAGCGAGCTGAGCTGAGCTGAGCTGTAGGAGAAATTACGCAGACGAGACGAGATCATGAGAGTGCTCACAGTTGCTGGGAGTCGGCGGCGCGGGTGGCTCTCCAGAAGACGGCGTAGGACCAGCCGACGTCGGCGCAGAGGCGGCGGAGGGAGTCGCGCAGCGGGGTGGCGCCGGCCATGGGATCTGGCTCGCGCCGCTCGTTTGCCGGAACCCTAGGTCTTGGTTGGGCGCGGACGGCTAGGGAGCGCGGTCGGAAGGCATGGACGGAATCCGAGGAGAGTGGGAGTGGGGGATTGGTGTGCCTGCTGGTGCTCGTGTTGGGAATTTTTAGTAGTAGGAGAGGAGGGAGGCGCCGTGGTGGGTGGTGTGCGTATACTGTAGAGTAGGGCGAGGAGATGGGAGAGACGGGCCATCGTCATCATTCCCTCCACCAGGGGCATTCTCGTCACACACACGTGTTCAAGGTTTTTCCATCTACTTTTCTGGTTTGGATGAGGGGACGCTAAGGTCTGAAAATAGGTAAGTATTTTCATATAAGGGTCCGTTTGTTTACGCTGTGTCTTATAATTTTTAAAATTTTGCTATTTATTAAAGAGATTGTAAAGAGAGATAGTCGTATGAAATTTTAGCTGGTATAGTGTCTACTACAATTAACTTATAGACTCCACATTGAAAAGACGTAACGTTTGAAAGCTAGTTACTGTAACAAAGTACAAAAGTCAAAAACGTCTTGATACGACCGATTGCTCATATGGGCCATGGCTTAGACTCTGTTCCGTAGAAGTTTATTTAAAACAAATGAATGCTTAACTCCTCTCCACCAAACAAGCTCACACAGAAGTCACACCCATCTTCTCCGTCCCCCTAGCTCCTTCTCAAGTTCGCTAATGCCCAAAGCTCGTAGGCATTTGGAGCTCGCCGGTGGGATCACACACGCTTACACCACACTTCTCCCCGCCAATCTCTCCCCCCAATATCAATTGCGCCATGCCACCATTAATCGTCGTTGTCGCTGCTGATGATTTCATTGTCGATGGCCACTACCCATCTTCTCTTGACACGGAAGTTCTATTTCCGTCACTAATTTTAACTCTACCACCACCGGTGAGTTTCCCCCAAATCTTAGGGGCTTTTCATACCTCCCTCTAATTTTGTTGTTGTAACTAGTCTTGGTTGTTACAACAAAATTTTAATTTCTATTGTTGCAGTAGTTGTTCTCGGCTGCTATAGCAAGCCTATTGTTTCAGTAATAGTTTAGTTTTGTTCGCATTGATCTATTGTTCTAGTTTTATTTTTTTGTTGCATTAGGTATTTTTAAATGTTACAACTATCATTTTCAAATGTTACAATATTGTAAGGTTCTAAATTTTTTGTTTCGGAATTCTGATCTTGTTTTAATGCTTTGTAAAATCATATATTTATGGTATTATGCATTTTGTGAGAAGATGACATTTTTCAATATTCTCGATTTTATCCAATGCTATTATGCATTTTATTGCATACGGTAATTATAATTGTTACACAAGTAGTTGTGTTGCACAAGAACGTACGATGGGAAGTCCCCCACCATACGTCTGGGCACTAGCAATCCTCTAATTATTTTACTAGTCTAAAACACGTTAGGCTAATTAAATGAGTCCAAATTATTTAGATGCTTGGTATTGTGTTGAGTTAGAATATAGTCGGTTTAGCTTTGGCTGAAAGCAGGTAAGGCTATAAAAGCTATCGCATTAAACCCATATATAGGAGAATATCGATTATGAATTGAGTTTAGGCCGGATAGCTCTAGGGGTGAATCCCTGTGTGCGTGTGTTCTATGTGAAATTCGTGTGTTTGTGTGTGCTAAGTCGAAGAATAACACTAGTTATTTGGTTTGCGCTAAGCGGTCGTGCCCATCAGTTCAATCTATCCAGATTGGATGTTGAAGTTCTTTCTGTGTGGTTTTGCATCTACTAGACAGATTGTAGTACCACACTAGTTATGGTTTACATCTAATAGATTAGGAGCTATCCACCCATCGCTCATTGATCTCATCGCGAGGTTCGATCCGCATCAAAACGCCACGATGTCAACTAATTGTAAAGTAGAAGTAACTTTCAATTTCGATGGAAATGGATATGCACAGTAAGGGAGCAACCATGGCAAGATTGGAAGGTAATTAGCAACAATGGGCGATGAATGAAGGTTGTAAGGCGAGAAAGTTGTCAGCCGTGTATATATGGTGGGTAGCCTATGAAGAACAAGAGGGTCTAGGACTAGAAGGGAGCTGAAGGAATCTGAGAAAGTTGTCAGTCGTGTATGGTGGGTAGCCTATGAAGAACAAGAGGGGCTAGGACTAGAAGGGAGCTGAATGAATCTTTGAGTATTTTTTTTTAAAAAAAATACATGGGTTAGTAGTTCAGAAAAAATGTAAATTTGATAAACAAACAATCTTTCTGTCTACTGTAGAAAGAGTAAGCCTGATTCCCTATGTATATCATGGTTTTCAATAAGCTGCAAAGTCAGAAATACATGACACTGGTTTTCAGTTTTCACATATATCCGCAGCAATGCCACTGTAGCTCCTGAAAGGTCGCTTTTAGTACTTCATTGTATTATCTTCCCGCATATTCTTTTGGCCGTTCTACCAGTCCTGTGCGTAAGGCTGACCGTGCCAGAGAATGTTGCGGTGTTAAGATCTGCGGATTAGCTATTTAATTAGCGCCTAGGCCGCAGATTAGGTGCTGCAGTTAACAACTCTTGATCAGCAGTAGCATCCGTTTCTTTTGAGGACGGCGCAGCCCTTTTTAAATTACCCCTGATGCTGATCTGAACTCTGAACTCCACTGTTTGCGACTAACCAAATTTTGGCTCCCTGTTACCGATGGTTTGGTCTAGGCATCTCCATCAGTGTTATTCTAGCTATCTCTTAATTATGTTAGATCAGTAAAGTTCTCCATAAAAAAAGTGAAGTGAGAAAAAATAATTTGCTGCCTCTTATACAAGAAGCGACTTGAGTCCGCAAACTAACGCAAATAACGAGAGTATGAGGTCGTAAGTTATGATAAAATTAGTATAAAATAGTTAGAGAAATAATTTACTGTTAGAGACGGCGCAGCCCTTTTTAAATTACCCCTGATGCTAATCTGAACTCTGAACTCCACTGTTTGCGACTAATCAACTTTTGGCTCCCTGTTACCGATGGTTTGGTCTAGGAATCTCTAACAGTGCTATTCTAGCTATCTCTTGGTTATATTAGATCAGTAAAATTCCCCATAAAAGAAGTGAAGTGAGAAAAAATAATGTGCTATCTCTTATACAAGAAGCGACTTAAGTCTGCAAACTAACGCAAATAACGAGAGTATGAGGTAGTAAGTTATGATAAAATTAGTATAACAAGTTAGAGAAATAATTTACTGTTGGAGAAGTTGCCTCTAATGTTACCTTTAGACGGGATGAAAGACTTAGAAAAGACCTTAAAAACAGATCATTCCACATGCCTTTAACCGTAGCATAGGAGTATGGATCGGTGTCTGGGTGGGATTACTGCCGATGAACATGGCTGATTGTTTGGGTTCAATTGTTTAAGTGGGGACAGGATTCGAGTAATTTACTGGTGTGACAGTATAATTGAGACTTTTATTATGATTTCATTTGCCTGTCTCCTTGGGACAAACCACGGGGCTAGCCTAATCTATGCCTAATGCCTTGGAGGTGCAGCTATGTTACCATGCCAGTTTGAACGACCAATGAATATTCCACGACACGGTGGTCGAATGGTAAGCAGTGGCAGAGATAGGAGTATTGTGACGGGGTTCGTTTCGACCATGAGATGATAAAATTTCCCAGCTAAATGTTCGGCGTGGGCCTCGCCCTATAGATACTTTAGACAGCCTTTCTCTGGCCCATTGCGTTGGACCAGGGCCCAGCTAGTTGTCCGGCAAGCAACCGTGTTTACTGTTTAGCCCGTGAGCAGTACTCCCGTTGAAAACTATAAGATGTATTTTGATTTTGTGTAAGAATTAAGATGGTGGTGAAATAAAAAAAAGATACGAGTGAAAATAATATAAGTACCTTTTATAGTTATTTTAGAAAGATAAGTGAGGATACTTTACATGAATAGTAATAAATAAAAGCACATGATTGAGAGAGAGTAAATAGAGGTCACTCCGGATAGGTTGAACCGAGGTGCACAGCTCTGGCCTGTCACTCTGTCCGTATAGTCCGTTTGCTACCATCCTGTGGTTCGGATGGGAGCGACCTCCTGCACCTCATCCAGGCCTCAGGTTGAGCTTCAGACCCTGTTTCGAATTCTTATTCATGTGCCCGTCCGAACCACCACATAAATCAAATGTTCACTCATGCGCACTAACCTAAAAGACAGTAAATTTAAAAAAAGTTAATATTATTAAACAATATATATCTATATTAAATATCATACTAAAACCACTCACTCATTTTTCAGCAATAAAGTAGGGTGTATAATAGAAATATTGTAAAAACCACACCTTTGATTTTCATAATGAATTTATACTGTGGAATGATATTTCTCAAAAATGAGTTATTATATTGCATAACGGAGGGAGTAGCAACTAAATTATTTTATCTGAAGTTCATGAGTTTTAAAAGTAGCGCGTCCTTACTCACCAGTGCTTCGGGGAGAAGAAATGGTTTGCAGGCCCAAAATGGCTTTTTTGAGTGGCTTATGGCTGAAAAGTATTGTAACTGGTTGAAAAAATATTGTAGTTGATAGAGATTTATTTAGCATAATTAAATATAAAAAAATTTAAAAATAAAAAAAATATATTAACCATCATGTATAATACAAACAAATACAAAAAAAGAACCGGCAAAAAAATTTATAAATAGTAAAAAATAAGCCAAAAGTTGAAGCCGAATCGAGCGGGGGCAGCACACTGAGACCACATCATCCGTGACGCAATCTAGACAGTGATAGATTGATCCATTCCGTTTTTATATGTTCACGGCCTGCCTATTTGGCCATTATATGGTCAGCAAATACGGAGAGTTCAAACGCAAGTGTCTGCAGATCTCAGCGATCAACAGCAACCATCTCCTCTTCCGATCTCGTCGGAAAATTCTGCGCTCGCTACATTGCCAGTGTGAATTTGAGAGATGGACACCAACAGCGGCGGCATGCACGTAGTGATGCTGCCATGGCTGGCCTTCGGCCACATCCTCCCCTTCGCCGAGTTCGCCAAGCGCGTAGCTCGGCAGGGCCACCGGGTCACCCTCCTCTCCACGCCTAGAAACACCCGCCGCCTCATCGACATCCCTCCCAGCCTCGCCGGCCTCGTCCGTGTCGTGGACATACCCCTGCCGCGCGTCGAGGGCCTGCCGGAGCACGCTGAGGCGACCATCGACCTCCCCTCCGACGACCTCCGCCCGTACATGCGCCGGGCCTACGACGCCGCCTTCGACCGCGAGCTGTCGCGGTTGCTGCAGGAGCCGGGGCTGTCGAGGCCACACTGGGTCCTCGCCGACTACGCGGCGTACTGGGCGCCGGCGACCGCGGCGAGGTACGGAGTGCCGTGCGCGTTCCTCAGCCTGTTCGGCGCCGCGGCGCTCAGCTTCTTGGGCCCCGCGGAGGCGCTCATGGGCCGCGGGAAGTACGCCAAGACGGAGCCGGGGCACCTCACCGCCGTCCCCGACTACGTCCCCTTCCCGACCACCGTCGCGTACCGCGGCTACGAGGCGCGCGAGATGTTCGGGCCGGGCATGCTCCCGGACGAATCCGGCGTGTCGGAGGGCTACCGCTTCGGCAAGTCCATCGAAGGGTGCCAGCTTGTGGGCATCAGGAGCAGCAGGGAGTTCGAGCCGGAGTGGCTGCAGCTGCTCGGCGAGCTCTACCAGAAGCCGGTGATCCCTGTAGGGCTGTTCCCACCACCGCCACCACAAGACGTCGCGGGCCACGAGGCAACAATGCGTTGGCTGGACAGACAAGCACCAAACTCCGTCGTGTACGCGGCCTTCGGCAGCGAGGTGAAGCTGACGAGCGCACAGCTGCAAAGAATCGCACTCGGCCTGGAGGCGTCCGGGCTGCCGTTCATCTGGGCATTCAGGGCGCCGGCGGACGCCGACACCGGTGACGGCACGGACGGGTTGCCGGAAGGCTTTGAGGAGCGGGTCAACGGCCGAGGAGTCGTCTGCCGCGGCTGGGTGCCTCAGATCAGGTTCCTGGCCCATGGATCGGTCGGAGGGTTCTTGACGCACGCTGGTTGGAACTCCATCATCGAGGGCCTCGCCCACGGCGTCAGGCTGGTCATGCTGCCTGTGATATTCGAGCAGGGCCTCAATGCCAGGCACCTTGTGGACAAGAAGATCGGCGTCGAAGTGGCGCGGGACGAACAGGACGGCTCATTCGCGGCCAGAGACATCGCTGCCGCTCTGAGGAGGGTCATGATGGACGACGAAGGCGCGGAGTTCGGGGCTAAGGCCAAGGAGCTCGCCAAAGTATTTGGAGACGAAGAGGTGAATGATCAGTGCGTGCGAGATTTTCTCAGGTGCTTGTCGCAATACAGCAGGCAGCAAGAAGGATAGTATCGTAGTACATTAGTACTAGTACCATTTCAGGATTCTACACTCCTACTTATTAAGGAAAGAACGAAAGAAAATGAAAATGTGTCGTGCCATTTCAGGCGCGGTGTATGCTTTCAAGACAAATAAAGACAGGCAACGCAATGTGCAAATCAGGTGGAAGCATCTTCCAGTTTCCATGAAAAGGCACCCACTGTTTTGAGGGTTTCGTAATGTTCTTGTCATCACAATCCAACAAACCATGCTGTTCCATTGACAAGCGAAAACACGGGCGCCATGGCCAATTCACAGAGTCAAAACCGTCGCCCTCGACGCCAACACGCCCTTTGATTGCCGAATCCAGCGGTGTAAGTCGAGTGCTTGGACGTAAGGGAATTTTCAGGATTTAATATACAGCGTAGTGTATAGCAATTCACCGTGGAAATTCACCTCATCCAACACAGGGCCTAAGCTAAGATTGTACAGCAATTCACCGTGGAAGCCACAGCAGAGTCCCTGTTCTGTTCACGAACAAGTCTCGGGATTTCGTCATCCCAGGAAGGTGCCCTATGACCGTGGCAAAGGAGAACTGCACCACAGCATCCTTCTTCCCCAGTGACACCATCGGAATTGTTAGTGAAGGTTTGTATTTCAACAGCTTGTAAAGTGACACCGGCAGCAAAAATATTACTTTGGCCTTTCAGTCTCAGATTTGCATCAACCATCAACCTTCCATCACAATCCAAGTAATCTCTCAGCTCAGAATCTCTAATCCATGATGAGCTCAGTGGACTGTCGAGGCAAGAGAAGTAGCAATCGGCTGTTATCTCTACCCCAGATGAAATTCTATAGAGCCTGCCTCCCTCTGACATGGACTCTAGATCGACTGACTCATTCAAAATTACTTCGACATTCTTTGATCTCAGCCAACGCAGTGCCTTGCCGCCAGCTTTTTGGCCTATAGATTCTAACAATCTTGGTCTGTCATGAACCAAGTCACTCTCTTGTCTGGATAATTCACAGCTATTTCAGCAGCAAGTTCAACACCTGATGGCCCACCCCCAATAATAAGAATAGACCCAGAATGTTTTATCTTCATGTGATCTGGAAATGTAAATGAGATCAGACACACAAGAGCTAACAATATCATTTGCAAAGAACCAGTCATATCCAGCAAACATTCCCTATGTCAAACATACAGCAGCAGTGACACACTTAAAAAGAGTATAGAATAAATATAGCTAGCATGACATGTCGATATATGCTATCCTGAGCTATTGCTAGACAAGTCCAATTGAAAAATACGAGGAATTGATAGTGATTTCTAGAAACATGCTTGTTGCTGCAAATGAATCAAAATGTAAGAATGGTTATGTAAACAGATTCAGTTCTGGCAAAGAAGTTCTATAAGTTCATTTTTTCTGATGAGTGGAATCTACATGTTATAATTTTGTTTGGTTTGTCCAAAACATGCTTGTTGCTGCAAATGAATCAAAATGTAAGAATGGTTATGTAAACAGATTCAGTTCTGGCAAAGAAGTTCTATAAGTTCATTTTTTCTGATGAGTGGAATCTACATGTTATAATTTTGTTTGGTTTGTCCAAAACAATTGTCATGTGCATGTAAATGATACACATCGATAGACAAGAGAAACTTATGAAGACAAAGAATCAATTTGAGGAAAGTGGTAGCTTGCCTTCCTGAAACTGTTCTAGCCTGTCTCTCCTTTTTCGGGGACACTGATTTGCGTGACCTGTGGCTATGACAAGGTATTTGTATTCCACCAAACGACCCTCTGCTGTTATCACGGCCTCTTCACTTACATCAGCAGCAGAGGCTGTAATAACTTGACCGCTCACTAAGTAATCAGTGTGGTTAATTAATGACTTCGCAGCAACAGATGGCTCCACCTTTGATCTCAAATTAGTCCATGGAATTTCAAAGTACTCCTTTCTAAAATCAAGCAAAACAAAGATGTGTAAGGACTTTTGAGTTAAGATGAAGAAAGTAAAACTTGGGGTTATGCTGGCATTCTCTTCTTCAAATATGTCAAATAAGATGATACCTTATGTGGTGACTAAAAAACTAGTCTATTCATAATTCTGTAAAGCCAGGCAGCCAGCAAGTAAACAAAGTATGCTCACAAAGGAACACAGTTGAATTCAGGTAGGAGTGTGTGCATGTGTTGGGAGTGGGTGTGGGACTGTGGGTGGTAAATTCTGATGTGAAAATGCACCTTCAATCAATTCATTTTAAAAAAAATTCTTTATAACTACTTTTCTATATACTGTGAGCATCCGAGTGACGGATCACAAATATTCACAGGCGAGTCATAAGGTTCATTTTGCCGTCAATACAGAAGGAGTGTACTGAAGATCTACATCAAGTCACTGAGGTGCTTCGCATTGAAATCACACCAAAGTTGCATTGACTTAGGTTAAAATTTTCAGTTCTGGAACATGGAAGTGATTAGACCACCCTCTTCGGTCAGACTACCAGAGGCCGGTTAGATCGGCTTGTAGCCGACGGTCAGACCACCAACACCAGTCAAACTAGCCCTTGTAGCCATTCTTATTAAGTTGCATGCACCAACCAATTCACCTAAAAACTTAAGCTGATGAGGAAAGGTGGGCAATTCACTTATACTTCAACACCCCCCTCACGTGTAGGCTCCCTTAGGTCTAATACGTGGAATAGAAGTGGAGTGCAATTAATTTTTTTTAATTGCATCAGCCAGGTCTTGAACTCAGGACCTCTTGGCTCTGATACCATATTAAGTTGCATGCACCAACCAATTCACCTAAAAACTTAAGCTGATGAGGAAAGGTGGGCAATTCACTTATACTTCAACAATTATGACCGCCAACGCTGTGAGATCTTGTGGCTTTCGGTTTCTTGAGTTGATAGCTTTGGTGCTGGCTCTCAATCCTAAATTTTATAGCTCAGTAGTCATTGGAGTGAAGCATCGGCGAATACTTAGAGAAAAATTTTGAAGGCACCACTCACTCTCACTCTGTTGTTATATCGGTCCCGCAGTTGACAGCACCCAACTCCAAATCGCTCACTCCTGATTCGCTCCATCAACGAGATGTGCTCGATGGAGGTGTCGACTGCGCCGAAGAACGACACCACTGCAGACGACGCACCCCCAACAGCGCAAGCACTGTGGCGAACGGCAGGGTTGAGGGGAGGCTGAGGTCCTCATCGGCGTCCACGCCATAGGCGTCGCATCTACCGCAGGAGGTAGGGACGCACGCGATGTGTCAATGGCGCGACTAGAAGCTCCACCCCGTCAAGGTCATCGAGCGCCAGAAGTCCTCGTCCTCCTCCTCGCTTGCCAACTACGAGTACTACATCCACTACAGGCCATGGATGCATTCTTTCCTGCCATCTATAACCAGCAAAGACGTGGAAACGTACTCTATTTCTGTGCCAAAACTAGAGCTACTAATGGGCCAAAATCTGGTCCAATTCCAATCCAAATCCAAATAAAATTAAGAAGGATTTGGTCCAAGCCTGGCCCAAATTATATAAGCCTAAGCTTGATCTAGGCCCCAAAAATAGATCTAGGCCTTGGTTGGGCCAAACACCTCTACCTTCTTACCTTCTTAGTTGTCTAATTAGGATAAACTATTATCTACCTTTAGTAATTAGTACAAAAATATGAGGCTCAAGGTCTGGTCCAATCTAACCTAAGTTTGACCCAATAAAGAAAGGTCCAAATTTGACCTAATTCACTTATAATTTTGGACCAGCCTGATCTAAAACCCTAGACAGATCCAAACCCATTAGTAGCCATAGCCAAAACCCTAGCCTTTGGCCATGTCACCGGCCCATGTGACAATGCTGCTCTAACCCAGTGCCATGCAAGGAAAACCACTATCCCAAACAGCTATCAGGGTCAAGTAATGTGGTTTTACAACATTTTAAATAGCTAGTTTTGGTCTCGCTCGGTTGGGCTGAAAAGCTGTGGCTTATGGTTGAAATTGCACTGTAGTGGCTAAAATTTCACTGTAGTTGAATGTGGCTTATTTGGCATAATTAATTTTTAAAAATTTAAAAATAGAAAAAATATACTAGCTCATCACGGACAACGCAAACGAATACGGGAAAAAGCTCAAAAAATCCAAAAGTTCAGAAAAAGACGAAATTTATGAATAGTGAAAAATAAACCAGAAGCCAGAAGCTGAAACCGTAAAACCCATATCCTTCGTAGGTCATATTGATTTTTTGTTTTGTTTTGTTTTGAACTCGGCAAAACAGATCAATCTGTCACGCAATGCTGCACGTCACTTTTGGTCTGGCTGTATTGAATAACTGGATTGCTTATTAAGGCCGTGTACGCAGAAGCATGAAGATGGGCTACATCTGAGTATATGACTGCTCAGCAAACATGGTGCGTGCAAAAACGATGTCCGGCTAAGTGCGTACCTAACTGCCACTGGCCGGTAGCAACAGATCGAGGATAAGCGAAGGCGCGCGCCGAAAGCCACCTGATTTCCTATTCCGAGCGGCCGTGGACCACCGCGCACCGCACGTACGTTTCTTGGCGCTCCACCAGTCCACGCCATGACCGGTGGCGGTTCGCGATGAGTTGGCCCGATCACGAGCGCTACCTACGTTAGGGAATAGGGGTCGACCGATGTGGGCTGGGCACCGAGCCGTGCGGCCGGCCGCTGGTCATCGGCGCGCATCAACGCGTCGCCGCCGCCTCTCTTTTACGAGGAACGCTTGCTTCGTCACCGAAGTGCCGAACCGCTGCCTTTCCTTTCTCCCGAGTGCTGGTACATCGCTAGGTGCAGATCGGCTAAGTTGCCTTTGCCTGGACACTTTTCTTGACCAGAACTCGTGAGTTATATGCTCCCGACTCAATCCAGGTGACATCTTATTACTATTTTATTATGGTTACAGACTAAACAGTAAATAGAGGCTCTAAAAAATCGCTATAGGCTGTCCAGAGCCCTGATTCACACAGCAAATAGGGTAGCTGATAGAAATTCTTGATCTGCCTTGCTCGATCTATTCCGATGTCCGAACCTGTCCAACGCCTCTTGGCTTTGTAGATCTTAGATTCTTAGGGGGGAAATGAGACGGACCACCACGCGACGTGCCGCGCGGCTCTGCCTCTGCGTCCATCCTGGCAATGCCCCTGGCCGTGGACTCGGCGCACATGGCGCCCACACGTCACAGCCTGGCGCCAATGAGTTCCCGCTGTGAGGCTTGGATCCAAGCTGGCTCGCTACACATGCGTCCGTCTTCCAGCTGGGGCACATGAGACGGAGATGCTCCTCTGACCAGCAGCTACGCAGGACCGGCGACGCTTGACCAGGTGCCTCTGTCCCCTACCCGGTAGTACTACCATCTATAGTGCCATGTACCTGTGTCATGGGTGCGTCATTGCTCACTCGCTGCATGGACTTCTTCACCATGCTGTGGTGCAAATGAGGGTTTAGTATTCTGATACAGAAATGGCAACTTACAAAAGATTCAGGTATCTTCTCTTGCCCAATTTTTTTTTTAAAAAAAGAAAAAACGATTTAGGCATCTTGCCTTTCTCTTGACGCCAATGGTACACCAACCTTCAGGTAGGGTTGCTTGTACAAGTGCTCAAATGAAGATATGAAAAAAAAGATAAAGGGCGTGTTTGATATAGCTGCGGCTTATGTCTTTTGGT